>OY728163.1:150167906-151417906 GCA_963277665.1 Viscum album
GGTTATTTATAACAATATCCATAAGAGAAAAGATAATTCTTCCTCAAATATCATTTTCACATGATAAATTTCAGGGTTACACATATAAGGGAAAATTCACCCAAAGTAATCTCAAAAACAAAGAGCACTAATACCTTTAAACATTTTACCATGCATTTATTTCCACATAGGTTCTTCCTTGACCAAGAGGTTATCCTATAGAATAGGGCATTGAATTGGGTTATGACAAGGTCCCTTACATTTAGGACAAATGATCGTAATTGGAATCTTAGGATCAGTTTTATTTTCTTCCATAATACTCTTCATTTTTCCTCATCAATTATTTACTTTATGACCTTCTTTCCCACACATAAAGCATTTCTTTTTTCCATTGAGACACTTTCCTGAGTGTCTCCTTCCACATTTCTGGCATGATGGAAATTGAGCTTTCTTCTCTCCATGGTTTCCACAGCTATAGCTCTTATCATTCACTGCCTTCCTCTTCTTTGTTGAGTCTGGGAGTTGGTTAATATATATTTCATTGATCATATTATTGGAAAACTAATTCGGCATGAAGACAATATCTTTTAAGCCTATCCACATTCAATTTCATTTCAAATTTCCACCACTGTTCCCACCTTGTACATCATTCTCAAAGTTACTATGACATCCTTGGAATCCAGCCATTGACTAAAACCAGAAAGCATTGTGTGAGTAATAGTACTCATAAAATCATTTAGAGAATATCATGACACTATATTTTCAATTTGAAACACCTTAAAATTAACTAAGTTCATTTATTCTCATCTTATATTAAAATAATTCAAATTGGTTTGTAAAGAAAATATAAGTTATCCTAAGCATATCCCCCAGGAGTGTCGTAACCAAGAGTGCAGAAAGGCCTGTTGTCGTGCACCAGTTCCCGTTCGAGTCTAGCTCAAAGCGGTGTTATAGGGTTTTACCCCTAGGTACATCTGTGCCAGAGCCGCCTCAACCTGCTCGTATCCAGACATATATGTATTGCTTGGAAAACTCACAAAATCTATACAATACCAAAATTCTAGGAAGTTATTCTATACTAATTCTCAAAGTCTATCTTAGGGATATGTGCTCTAAGCAGAGTTTATCTAAATATAGTTTCCAAGGTTTGTAATAAAATTCCTTTGATACCAACTGTAATGCCCCGACCCCAGTTATCCAGAGTTGGTGCATTATTACGTATCATTAGCATGATAAAAAAAGATCATGTCTCAAAAGACTGATTAGTTTAATAGCCTTCAAATCACTAGATACATTCATAAAGTTTACATTACATCATAAAGTGAAAAACTACAACAACATCTTGCCTCCATAGACCACACTCATATCCTCATACTATCCCTGCAGGTCATTCATAAAATACTTCTTCACATCCTAGAAAAAATAAAACATAGAAAGGGGTGAGCTTAGATGCTTAGTAAGGATAACAATATAGAGGAAACTTTCATAAATAAGCACAAACATTTAAGGACTTGTATAACTAAAACAAAAGCCTTTTAAACTTGAAATTCAACATAATATGGAAAAGATAAAATGAAATAATGCCATTTACTTACTCACATGGATATTCTACTATTCGAATAATCACATGCAATATCAATAACCACTTTCATAATAATGGAATGCATAATGCCAGACTATCATAACCACATAGTCAAGGCCTTGTGCCAAGACTACAAATAAGATTTTTTCAAGGCCTTGTGCCAAGACACTAGTTTGTCTCATGAGACCTACGAATTCAGCAAAGAGATATAGTGGGCTCCACCCGTCACTTACTAAGTCCAATGCATTCCTCATATGAAAAGTTTAAAACATAACATAAAAATTTGTATTAGAACTAGCATACGAAATGTCAATACTTTATCCACAGACCATGAATGGTATAAAAATAGCACATCCACAATCAAACATAACTCATTCGATACAATATGGAAGATTTTATTGTATCATATTAACCTCAATCGAGAATAATGAAGGATGTTGACATATATTAAAATAATCATAAAACTATTGATATAAATATCCCCCTTTTTCTTGAAAACATTTAAAAGTCACACTATTTGTAAAGAAGCCATTTAAAAAATATTTTTGAATCAAAGTGTCCCATACCACTTTGAAACTTTTAGAAGGAATTTATATTTGAAAAATTTAATGTCCATATAAATAAATCCTTAAAACCAATTTTAAAACATGGACATTAATGAGAAATATTTATAATAATAAATCTTTAAAACTTTTTAAAATGATATTTTAGTTAGAGTTCCTAACCAAAAGAGAGAAACTTGAATACAAATAATTGAGGTAATAAAAACATTGTAATATCATGAGAATAAATGGATTCATGATATACTATGTCAAAGTACATTATATACACCATATAAAAGTGATTTGGTGTGTAACAACAAAGGAGTCTCAATGGAATGTAAATTGAGATGAAATATCTCATAAAGGTCATATCCTTAGGTTAAGGATAAATCAATGACATAATTATGTGTGAAAAATATAAATACACTCAATATGATTAGATATTCAGTGTAAAAAAATCAAAGGACAATCACACATATTCTTGTAAAAACAACACCAATGAATTAGATGTTTAACTCAATAAATGGAGATTGAGTTAAAATTACTATTATCAAGTTCATATAAATGACTTGAAAATTTATCAATGGAGTTATTATGTGTATCAAAAGTATATCCAAAGAAAGGGGAGTGGAAATTATGACATAAGAAAATAAATAGTGATTCCACACATAATCTTGGAGTAAAATAATTAATAAAGTATGCGTAAAGCCGAATGAGTGGAAATTGAAATTTCAAATTCCCTTATTGATTTGGTAACTTACAAAACATACACCGATGAAAGAAGGATCATACAATGATGATGTAAATATCCATAAATTAAAGTATATTACACAATTAATACAATCATGGGCCGCACACACCCCACATGCAATAAAAAAGTGGTGGACAATGGAAATATCACGAAATTAAAAGTGAGATAAGAAACCCCTTACTTTGTACTTTTTCCTTGGTCGAGGGTAGGTTAACCTCCTGTATAATGGTGAAATAATTGTTATTTAATTACACAAGAATCATATACATTAATATGATATCATATATGATCTTTTAACATTGGTTTGTTGATAATATCTTAGTATTATAGTCGTTTCGGGTGTTAACGGATTCATTTTCCTTTATATTATTTGTTATGTGAGCCATATTTGTTATGGATGGGATGTATATTATTCATATACATAATTATATCATGTCTCTAACCATTATTTTAATCATCAAATGAAATTTAGTCTTGAATGGATATAATGGGGAATGAATCTCATCGCGTTCGTGGAGACGGTAATCCGTACGTACGCCCGAGCGACAATATCATTCTTTTGATATTAAAATAATGTATAATTGGATGGTATATCATATATACAGAATCATTATAATTTTATATTTATTGTTTACTTCAATTACACATCATCATCATACCCATCCAAATAATAATGTTTTGAATAACAATTACACCACGACGTGGAGACGGTAAGCCGTACGTACGCATGTATGGTGACATGTCATTCAAAGGATGGATAGAATACTGAATATGGTTGTACCATATTTATAATAACATAAAAGTATATAGAATATACTGGATTTATTATTTTATAATGGAAATAACAAAGAAACAATAAGTTGAAGAAGAAAGGAACTTGAAAGAGGGTGGTGAAAACATTACCTCTTCTTCGAGTTCTTCCTTTTGCTTTGATCAAAAGGGCTCCTTAAGTTGGATTTATGACAAAAGTAATTCCTCTAGGATGAAGTGAGGGAAGTTGGGAGGATATTTGGGCAGATTTTGGCAGATCCAAAAGGATTTTAAGGTGTGAATTAGAGAGAATGGAGAGTTCTTGTTTATAAGAGGGGTGAGGGGAACCTTAGGAAAAGCTAGAAATATTATTTTATAATAAATTTATATTCGGTTTCTAATGGTTCCAAAGTGAATTATTTTATGGTTAAAGTGGGGATAGGTCGAAAAATACTCAACCAATAGGTTTTAGAAAGGTTTGGGTCATTATATTAACCTTATATTTTAGTTTTAACTCTTAGTTAATTAGTTTTACATTTACAATGTCTCTTAGTAATTTTATATTATATAGTTAATAAACTTACTATATACTTCTAAGAGACCCCCAAGTGGTCCATTAATGATAGAAATATAATTATATAAGTCCTTTGGCCAAACCTTATATTTTTAGGAATAAAATATCAATTAAAAATATAATATTGGTTTAAAAAACTCTTTTATGTCAATTTTGACACCATTTGGTATTTTGTTTTTGCAAAATTTATAACAGCATTATTACTTTGAAAAAAATTAATCTAACCAACCCTAATATTTCATATTAACCTATAAAATTAGTGGAATTCATAAAAAGGCTCGAATTAAATTTATTTGGATATTTATAATATCAATTATTTTAATATTTTATTAATTAGGTAATTACTGCATCACCATTGTGTCATAAATAAATTAAATTATTTAATGTCTAAAAATTATAAATAAAATACCATTATGTAGGAAATATTTTTATATTTCTAATTAATATTTATAATTTAATTTATCTTATGTATAACCCTATATTAAAAATGTTTTAGTTATTTAACTTTGATTTTATCTCATTTAACTCTTCTTTGAATTAAATAATAATAAATGTCCTAATCTAATCCAAGTGAACCAAAGAGGTTAATATTTTATTCATAAGGTTGTTTTTGGTCAAATTATACTTATACAATAGAATTAGGATATGTGTTAGGGTAATAATAATATCATTTTTACCCTTAATTACCCTATTTACTTTTAACCGTTATAAATAAAAGTAAAAAGTTACTATTCACAAAAAATTATTTTTATCTTATTGAACCAAATTTTAATCCTTGATATTAACCATGTATCTCAAATTTTTGAAATTCCACTCACAGAAGTGGTAAAATTATGTTTTATGTGAATTTGCAAAATCTCCTTGGAGATGGGTGAAAGACGGTGAAAAGTTCAATAAAATTTTTATATATCTAAAATTTTTATAAACTGACTCCAATGAATTAAATTGAACTTATATAGGTATTATGTATCTATTTTTTCCTAAAATAAATTTAAATAAAATAAATAATTATTTATATAAAAATTCGGTTTTAAACTATAACTCAGTGTTTTTCACTATTCATCAAAAGTTGAAATTTTTCAGAAAAATACCAAAATTTTACCCTAATCTAATTTAGATATTCCGAATCCAAAAATGAAGTCCATTTTGAAAGTTAAAATTTATAAAATTTCAAAATGTAGGTATTACTCATCATAACAACTACTTTGATTAGTCGTGGTGTGTTAGAATCTCGAAGTTGCGTACAATGCAAGCTATTGCATTATTCAAAGGGAAACGTACCGTGGAAGATTTGGGTATTACACGGTATAACCCTAAACTAAAGGGACTACACACCGTGTTCAGTGGACCACACGACGTGTAATCTGGAAACTATATGCCACCTATTCTTGGTCAACACATGATGTAATTTATGTCTTAGGAATACTCCAATACACGAATGGATTTGGAAGATCAGTCTAGTGCCATGAACCTAGAATACATGGAATGTACATATGAATACACGCCATGTATTCTGGTGTTGTACGGACCGGAACGTTTGGAACCTCCGGATGAGATCCTCTATTTTATTTTAATCAAAATTAAAAGAAAAATTTGTTTCTGTAAGGTGAATGAGAAACGAGAGAGGAGGAACAGATCTTGAGATTCAGATTTAAAGAACGATTAACTTGAATTGAAACAAATAAATTATTAAATGCGTAAATCACCAACGAAAAACTAAATAATTATAATCAACGATGTGACTTCCTCTGATACCACTTACAGGTT
Organism: Viscum album; assembly: GCA_963277665.1. NCBI lineage: Eukaryota > Viridiplantae > Streptophyta > Magnoliopsida > Santalales > Viscaceae > Viscum > Viscum album. Next base: position 150,173,852 of record OY728163.1, read on the forward strand.
CCGGGCGCAGCGAAAGCTCGTGGGTGGATGTGCCCACTTGGATTTTTGTCATTAGCAATGATCAATCCGGGATCAATACAACAATAAATGCTAGACTCCACCGATCGAATCACAGAAATTGAAAAATAATAAGAATAGTCCTGGAACCACAAAGGAGGATCATCATATGTTGGTTATAATTAATTTAATTAATTGACAAGAATTACCTTGATGGAATTATTTCTTCGTTGATGTCTCCAGTCATGATATGATGTGATCCGTCGTTGCGTCTTAGAATCCAAATGTATTATTCCTTTAGTGGTGATCCACACATTCTCCACGTATCTCTGGATTTCTCCAAAGGAATCTACAGGTGCTAGAGTGGAGAGGCCTTTTCTTGCATTGTCCACCTTAGATCGCCTTGATCTGATGGAAGAAGATCTCTCTCAGTCTTGAGAGCATTCTTAGAGGAAGGAGTTCTTTCGGTCTTGAAATAATTATCTATAATTGTTGTGCACAATGATTTGGGAAAAGTGTTGGGGTTAGAGGATATTTATAATCAGGTTTGAGGTTATAGAGTTATGACAATAAATAAATGCATTACACGTTTTATTTATTTCATTAACTCTTATTGAAAACCCACTTGTCGAATCATTAATTCCTTGACATGCGCCCATGCTGATTATAATAAATATCATTTAATAAAACTATATTATTTCCTCAAAATCCCGACTGGAAAAACTACACGGCATGTAATCATTAATACATGGTGTGTACTCATTTTTCATTTCCTTTCCAAAATGAAAATGACACGGTGTGTACATTCAATGTACACGGCGTGTATATATTGTTTTCATTTTCTTTCCAAAATGAAAACTACACGGTGTGTACATTCAATGTACACAACGTGTATATCTTTTTTTCATTTCCTTTATTCCCCCAGCATTAAATCGATTTAGGCTTCCTTGAATAATTATTAAACCACATACGAAAATAATCTATATTCTACTTGAGATACTTGGATACACTTAGTGTGTGACCCTCTAGGATTATTTCTCATTGGAATTAGGCGGCTTTCCTAATGTCTAAGATTACTCTCTATCAATGGGTCAAGGAACCCAAGAGAAAGAAGTTGATGCCACATTGACATGTCACCTCATACGTTGAGCTTCAGGCGTCCGTTTGATGAACCATCTACAGCGCCAGAAACCTTGGATCGAGATGGTCCTTTTGGTATACCACAACTGAGTTTTGTAATAAGTTGGGGTATAGTCGGGTTGGATTGAACATGAATCCAACTAGGCCCTCGGTACTAAAAGTCCAATAACTTATAGACCGTGTGTTTGATTGATCCACTGTCTATTGTGTTGAGACCCCTCTTACATTTCGGTCCTTGGGGATGCTTATTCATGGGACTTCGTGGTAGTTAGTGTATCCACCTGTGGATTGAGGTGCAGATCCTCTCAGAATCAAGTGGGATTAGTGAGGAAACCCTGTAGTTGGATGTAACATGAGAAATGGATCCTATGTGGGTCTGTTCTTGGGATCCTTTGTGGGTCTATGTTTGAAAGTCTTACTTGGATCCGCTCTAGGAATCCACATGGAACTACTCTAGGATCCTACGTGGGCCTGCTGTACTAGGATCCTATATGGGTCTGATGATGTACTATGATCCTATGTGGGTCTGATGATTTATGATCCTACGTGGGTCTGATGATTTAGGATCCTATGTGGGTCTTCCTCTTAACAGAGTAAGATGATTCAGCAGTTACATCTAATCATCTCTACTAATGTACCTAATTTATACCTGGTGTGAGCTGAGTCCATACCTTTGTGGTAATATGCTATGTGGTGTACCTTTGTGGTAATTACCTTCGTGTTGATACCTTTTTGGTATTCTTCTTTGTGGAATTACATTTGCGGTACTTACCTTTGTGGTGTTACCTTCATGGTATTTCTTCCTTCGTGGAACAGTTGAGCTTTGGGATTTTGAGTTGGACCTTCTGTTTTCTCAGGAATGATATGGGTATACTTTATAACTTAGGTATATGTATTGGAATATACCTATGTTGGGTTGTTAGATGTCTTCATGTTTTTTGGTTTATCCTTTGTGGGTTTGTGATACCTTCGAGGGTCTCATGGTCCCTATTAAGTACTGTTATACTCACCCCTGCACGGGCTATACCTGCACCTTGTTGTGTTTGGTGAAGACGACAGACAGTGCTGACTGAGAGTACCAGGACTGGAGGTAGCTTGGAGGTAGTCATTAGATGAGGCATAACATGGAGACGACTGTTCATTTGTACCTACCCTTCAGGTAGGATCCTTGTCGAGAGTTCACAGGAGCTGTTTCAGTTAACTTGTACTTTTCAATTTTACTGTACTTTCAAGTTGGGCTTATATTATGGCCCCTTTTTTCTTACTGTACACACTCTTTTTAATACAGTTACTTGTATTCGTATCTTGCCGTGTGCTTGGTTGTGTGTGTTTACAGATTATAAAGGGAATTCCTTATTAGTTTTAGGGAATACACCTTTCGGTGCTAGTCGCCAACCTATGGCCTATGGAAGGAGGGCTTGGGGTGGTCACGAAACGAGCCCCAGGGGAAGGGTCATGACAAATTGGTATCAGAGGGAAGTTCAACTGTAGAGAATTGGAATCTGATCATTTTAACGACAATAATGTTAAGTGTAGTGAGTGTGGTTACCAGTTTAGGGAATCCAGTGTTGGTGCAGTGACCGATGTATCCATACACCAGGACCCTGATTTCTGATTTCTGACTCAGTGCATGAAAACAATGATTTCTTATGTGTTTTGAAAAGTTTTATTTGATTTTTTTGAGTCTGCTCACCAGGTATAACTTATTTACCATGGTGCACCTGTTCTATTTCAGGATGGCTCCACCCAACCAGCCAGCTAGGGTTCTGGGTATAGTACCTGATGATAGCCCACCGAGCGACATGGCCTCGGTGTAAGTCCCTCTTTCAGTAGAGGCAACAATGGAGGCACCAATGGAACCACTAACCGTTGGGCCACTGATTCCACCGGCCCCAGTAGTAGAGGGTGAACACCTCTTGAGCATGTTTCACAAGTTGCAACGCCAGAGGCCACTGAGGTTCCGGGGTGAGACAGACCCATAGGCAGCTGGGGATTGGATGGAGGTCGTGGTGAGAGTCTTCTGAATGGTAGGGACACCAGCTGATCCCATGGTGATCCTTAACACCAGTATTCTACAGGAAGTATTGGGCAGATGGTGAAGCTTGATGCTCCAGGTTCATGACAAGGTGACACTTCTCTGGGCAGACTTTGAGAGCCTGTTTCGGGAAGAGTTTGTCCCAGCAACCCTTTTCACAATGCACATACAACAGCTTCTTCTTATACAATAGGGAAACATGACTATGGCTCAGTACTCAGTGAGGTTCACTGACCTCTCACGCTACTCCACTGATATGGTGTGAGCTCCATTCTTCAGGGCATTGCCTTAGAGCATGGGCTCAGGCGAGAGATCAGAGCTTCGATGATTTCTCTCAGCATCCCGATGCAGGAGGGGATGTTAGAGAGAGCCCTATTAGTAGAGAGTTTCCTTGCTGAGCAGTCACCAGAAGAGAGACCCACCACCGGGCATCACATAACGGAGTCTTCTTTAGCTAGCAGTAGATAGATGTCACAGAGGTCCAAAATAACCAAACCTACAGGTGGACGACCGCAGGATTCTGTGTCAGTTGTGCGGGGCAATGAAGATAGAGCCAGTCATGCGAGGATCAGGCAGTGTTACACATGCAGCAAGTAGGGTCACATGGCTTGTGACTTCCCGACCCACCGTAAGGATGATTATTAGACGGTCAAAGGACCACCCATGCAGAGATAGAGGTTTGAATGAGGAGGTCCACAGTGAGTAGGCAGACGTGGCAGAGGAGCTAGCTGTGTAGCTGGTGGTGGGATACGATTTGAGATGTTACCACCACCACCATCAGGTGGTCCACCTCGACCATAGGGAGTAGGTGGATAGGGGCGAGCTCCGCTTCAGGCAGTTGAGGTCTATGATCATGGCGCTCCGGAGATGATACGAGGTATGATCTGTGTATACTCCACCTTAGCTGCAGTACTTATAGACACAGGTGCCAATCATTCTTTTATTGCCATTGCCCTCGTTCAGAGCTCAGAGATTTTGATGGAGCCGTTGGCTCTATCCTTATGGCTAGAGACTCCTACAGAAGAGGATTTGACGATTACACACTGGTGTCGGCAGTGTGAGCTTACTCTAGGAGGTGAGAGCTTCGGTTGGGATCTCCTAGTAGCGGCGTCAAGGCCTTATGACGTCATCTTGGGTATGGAATAGTTATCTATAGTCCATGATCAGATTGACTGTATTAGGAAACAATTGTGGTGTATCTGTGAGGATGGGATTAGGTTTACCTTTACCAGTGAGAAGGGATCCTTTGCAGTAAAGGACAGACTTACTCGGAGGATGGTGTAGCCGATCACTCATCACTTAGCTAGACTTACCCTCAGAGCGGTTGATGTGGAGAGTCCGAGTTATCATGTAGTGGTAGACCAGTACACGGATGTATTCCCTGATGATGTTCTGGGTCTACCTCTACATAGAGAGGTGGACTTTTACAATGACTTGTACCCCGAGATGACACCGATATCTACACCAGTGTATCAGATGGCTCCCGCAGAGCTTCGTGAGCTGTGAGTACAACTAGAGGACATGTAGGGGAAGGGGTTCATCCAACCCAGTGTTTCTTCTTGGGAAGCCCTGATTTTGTTCGTCAAGAAGGAAAATGGGAGCTTGAGACTTTGTGTTGACTATTAGTGCCTAAACCAAGTGATAGTGAAGAACAAGTACCCACTCCTAAGGATTGATGACATCTTTGATCAGCTGAAGGGAGCACGGTGGTTCTCGAAGATAGACCTTAGATTGGGCTATCACCAGCTCAGAGTATAAGACTAGTATGTACAGAATATGGCTTTCATATGTCGGTATGGCCACTATGAGTTCTTGGTTATGCCATTCAGCGTGACCAATGCTCCAGCAGTGTTCATGGGACTCACGAACAAGATCTTTCATCCATACCTTGATCACTTTGTAGTAGTCTTCATTAACGACATTCTGATCTACTCGGCTACTGTGTAAGAGCATGCCTATCATTTACAGATAGTTATGGACACACACATTGGGCATCGGCTTTATGTTAATCTCTCTAAGTGCTAGTTATAGATCCGAGAGTTTCACTTTCTGGGACATGTCATCTCATAGACTAGAGCTGTGGTGGATCCAGTGAAGATTGAGGTCATACTTTCTTGGGAGCCACCCATGAGTGTGACAGAGGTACAAGGTTTCCTAGGTTTGGCCGGATACTACTGGAGGTTTGTGCCAAATTTCTCCAGAGTTGTAGCACCTTTATCAGCATTGAAAAATAAGGGGAAACCCTTCATGTGGTCGGAGAGATTCCAATAGAGTTTTCAGGAGCTGAGGCAGAGACTGACTAGTGCCCCCATCTTGAGGCTTCCAGAGGAGGGCGTTGGGTACTTAGTCTACTAAGACACATCAGGGACCGGGCTCAAATGTGTCCTGATGCAGGAGAAAGCAACTATCGTCTATGGTTCTTGAAAGCTGAGATAGCATGAACAAAACTATGCTACCCATGACCTAGAGTTAGCAGTAGTGGTCTTCTCCTTGAAGATGTGGTGACATTACTTGATGGGTGAGCATTTTATGATTTACTCTGATCACAAGATTCTTAGTTATATCTTCTCTCAGAAGAACCTGAACCTAAGGCAACAGTGTTGGATTGAGTTCCTCTAGGAATATGACTTAGAGATAGTCTATACTCCTAGGAAGGGGAACGTTGTAGCAGATGCACTCAATAGAAGATTTGGTATACAACTACTGGGTGAGGCAACGAAGTAGATGGCCACTTTGTAGATCTCCTTTGTGGATCAAGATGGAGCGGCTTTTCTTCTATCTCTTACAGTCACTCCCCCACTTCTTCAGCGAGTTAGGGAGGTGCAGTGTGGGGACACTGACTGTGAGGCTCAACGTGCTCAGATATCCACAGGATATGCACTTGATGGATTTTCTGAAGGTGAGGATCATGTCATCCTCTTCAGAGGATGTACCATGGTACCCGTTTCGCTTTGGGAGGAAGTATTGAGGGAGTTCCACACATCCCCTCTAGCGGTACATCTAGGAGTGGTGAAGATGTACTAGGACCTCCGACGACATCACTGGTGGCTGGGAATGAAGAAAGTAGTAGCAGAGTTTGTCTCTTGGTGCCTCACTTGTCAGCAAGTGAAGGTGGAGCATCAGGTACCAGCAAGATTTGTTCAACCTTAATAGGTCCCAAAGTGGAAGTGGGATGAGATATCCATGGAATTTGTGATAGGACACCCACATACATCTAGGGGTCATGATTCTATCTGGGTGATCATCGAATGACTCACCAAGTCGGCCCACTTCCTACTGATCAGAGATCATGGTTCAATAGAGATCTTGGGATGCCACTATGTGAAATATATTGTGTGGATACATGGAGTACCCTCGACGATTGTCCCCGATCATGATGCATGTTTCACTTCCTGGCTATGGAAGGGGTTGCTGGAGGATTTCGAGATGCAGCTTCATTTGAGCACCACATTCCATCCTCAGACGGATGGCCAGATTGAGTGGACCATTCAAACCCTTGAGGACATGATGCGTGCTTGCATCCTTGACTTCGGTTGTAGCTGGGAGGATCATCTGAATTAGGTGGAGTTTTCGTACAACAACAGGTATCTCTCCACCAATGGGATTACACCATTCAAGGCATTGTACGACTGACCTTGCAGATCACCTCTGTGCTGGACTGACCCAGGTGAGTCAGCACTCATGGGACCAGATATGGTACGGGCTACCACAGAGAAGGTGAAAATCATGATAGAGTGGATGAAGACTGCACAAAGCAGGAAGAAGTCTTATGCCGACAGGAGATGGAGATCTCTGGAGTTCAAGGAGGGTGACCACGTCTTTCTACGGGTCTCACCCCGACGAGGTTTGCAGAGATTTGGCTGGGGTAGAAAGTTATCTCTGAGGTTCACCGGACCCTTTCAGGTCCTCAGTAGAGTTGGCGAGGTGGATTACCACCTAGAACTTCCTCCTCAGTTTCACCGTGTGCACAACATTTTCCACGTATCCCAACTAAGAAGATACGTGAATGACCCATCACACATCATCAACCACAGCGGGATGGAAATAAATGGTGGGCCGACATTTACGGAGGTTCCAATAGAGATTGAGGATTTACAAGAGCGGGTCCTTCATGGGCGGTTGATACCTTTAGTGCGTGTACGTTGGCAGTACGGGAACCTCCATGAGAGCACATGGGAGTGAGAGGCTCAGATTCGTGCTCAATACCCCCACTTGTTTTCCTAGTTTTTTATTGTGATGTGGCTTTTGGGGATGCAAAACCCTGAGGTGGGGAGAATGTAATGACCTAGAAATTTCCATTAAAATTATCATTTTTTATTATATGGGAATTTTATGAGACTGCAAATTTGTACGGCATGTGATTATGAGGCACTGTGTGCCCAAAATGAATTTCTAAACTTTTTTTAAGTACGTTCAATAAATGTGAGAGATAGTTTTTGTAACTTTGGAACTGGTGCTCGGAATTGAAATCTGAGGGTACCGTTGAACTCGCAGCACCAATATTTGATTAAGGATACCTTCACCTCAACCACAATTGGTCAAGGGTGAAAGTTATTTTTCATGTTTTTTGTGGAAATAAAAAAATAATAAAAAATAATTTTTATTTTATTTTTATCCTCCATTTTTAAATGCTCGGTGGTGGGGACCACCTAAGCTAGAAAACCAACAATTTAAATCCATGGTGGTGGGGACTACCCAAACCCCTCTTAATGGGGGAAAACCTCTCAACTTATCAATTAACTAATTGTTCCATTTAATTGAGAAATTAATTGTGCCAACAAATTAAATTGATAAACATATTTTATTTGGTTGTCTCCTCATTTTGGGGTTGGGGAAAATCGTTGGCAAAGGGTTGGAAAATGGGAATTGGGGAGAGAACATTAGAGGAACTCTTCTTCTCCAATAAATAACGACTCTCCAATGAAGAACGCCTCTCCAACGAAGAACAAGGAGCCGAACTTGAGCCCAGATCAGAAGCACCTTGCAGAGGCAACGATTACCGACGTTCTTCAACGACTTCGTCTTCTTCCTCACGACATCCTCCAACGAATGACAAGGTAGGGTTTTTTGTTTTGAATACCCCCTTACATATTCTTGACGTTCTTCATGATTCAAGATTTATTGAGCCACTTTCTACCGCCCTAACACAGAGGGTGCTGGCCAAACGAACATGGCCCAACCTCTCAGAAATCCTTTGAGATTTCTGTTGTGTTCTTCGCGATGGAGGAGGATGGTGACCGGTGCTAGTGATTGGCACTTGTGGGACTCGGGAGCGGCGGACGGCACCATGGCCGACCGTGAAGATGGCGGCGGAACAACTGTGCTGCCGGAGAAGAGATGCAGCCCATCAGCTATGGTGGAGCAAGGGCAGCGACCAACACTCCGGCCGGCTGCATGAAGGGGATGGTTGTGTGTGTCCGCACTGCCCGATGTGGAAGAGTCACGACCTTGTGCTGTGACAGTAAGAGGATGGCGTCCGGCTCGCTACCGGCCACCGGTGAAGGCGCATCGCGCAACCACTCCATGTAGAGGAGGGGGTGGGCCGTTCGGCCAACCACAGCGGGCTTCCGTGTAGGACCCCAGGGCACCATGAGAGGGGAGGGGTGGATCAGTGTGTCATATTTTCTTTTAAACTAATGGATCTTGTTCCCACATTGGTAGGAACTAGTTAAACCTATATGATGGATATGATCAGAAATCAAACATTCACATGGAAAGAGATGACACAACACGAGAAGGTCACTCCCGTTGGGTCACTCCCGTTGACTCCCCTGGCTCACTGCCTTTGGTGAAGTCACAGTCAGTTTATAGATGTGAAGGTATCTTCAATAGATTCGCATTGAAGTCTTTGCCTCTTCTCAGCAGGAGACTATGCTTGCATCGAAGTCTAGAATTGATGCACTTGAACACACTGAACCACTGAACCAGATAATCAAAATGTGCAAAAAGGTTACACTGATGATTTTGTGCTACACCTACCCTTTGCACTCAAGTTCTCACTTTTGCGCGCAATACATGATTTTCACACAGAAAAATGTTTCGCACAACACCCCCTTTACACGCAACTTTTATTTTCTTCGAGGAGCCTTTAATTTTATGTGCATGAGTTCTTTTTTCATGCAATACCAACTTTTTCATGCAACCAAAAATTTTATGCGAAACTTCTACCTTTTCGCGCACCTTCATCTTTTTCGCACAACTCATACTTTTTCGCGCAACTTGGAGTTTTTCATGCAACACCCTTTATGTGAATATTTTATGCACATCAGCCCTCAGATCTTCTCTAAGTATTCAACTGTATTGAATGAGGGGGGTCAGCTCTTATTTATAGGCTTCACCGACCCCCGCGTGCAAAACCCATCATAGCGTGAAAAACCTCTCATTCTGTGTACAATACATTTCACATAGGAACCGTTTTCCGCACATATCTCCATGTTTTCCGCGCAACCCATGCCTTTTCCATTTTCTGACATTCTGATTCTGAAACACCTCTTGCGTGAAAAATTCTCGCTCCACTATTTCACGCACCACATTTTTTTCATGCACCACACTGTTTTTCACGCACCACACTATTTTTCACGCACCACATTGTTTTTCGAGCACACCTCCATTATTTCACACATTAATTCCTCTTTTCATGCACCTCCTTTTGCCAAAAACCTATGTCTTAATTTTCCGATTTTCAGGTCCAAAAATTTGGAAAACATTGGAAAATAGCACCACCTTCAATACTGTTGTCTGCTTGAACTGTATGATCATGTTACTGGCACACATTCTAAACTTCCACTAAGGATTGACAACAAACACAAACCATACTACAATTCATGCAAAGAACAAACATGGTTCCAACACGCCACACTGCGGGCCGGACCACGCCAGACCCTGCGGGCCATACCCAGCGGTCCGACCCAAACCCGGGCTAGACCCAGGTCAGACCGGGTCAGTCCGACCAGGTTAGACCGGACCCAGACCAACATCGACCCTTTTCTCTCTTTCAGCTATATCTTGAGCTCCGAGAATCTGTTTGACGAACCGTCTACGATGCCAAAAACCTTGGATTGAGATAGTCCTTTTGATATAACCCAAATAAGTTTTGGAATAATTTTGGGTATATCCCGTTTGGATAGAAAATGAATCCAACCAGGCCCTCAGGACTAAAAGACCAATAACTTACAGACCGGGCGTCCGATTGATGCACCGTCTATTGCATTGAGACATATTTTACATGGTGGTCCTTTGGGATGCTTCTTTATGGGACTTCGTGGTAGTTGGTGTATCTACCTGTGGCTTGAGGAGTGGATCCTCCCGGAATCAAGCAAGTTTAGTGTAGGAATCCTGTAGATGGCTGTAACATGAGAAATAGATCCTATGTGGGTCTATTCTTGGGATGATTTTTGGGTCTGTGTTCAAGAGTCTCACTTGGATTTACTCTAGGAATCCATGTGGGACTAATCTAGGATCCTATGTGGGTCTACTATACTAGGATCCTATGTGGGTCTGATGATGTACTAGGATCCTATATGGGTCTGATGATTTAGGATCCTACGTGGGTATGATGATTTAGGATCCTACATGGGTCTGCCTCTTAACAGAGTAAGATGATTCAGTAGTTACATCTAATCATCTCTACTACTTTACCTATGTTATACCTATTGTGAGCTGAGTCCTTACCTTTGTGGTAATCTGCTGTGTGGCGTACCTTTGTGGTACTTACCTTAATGGTGATACCTTTTGTGGTAATCTTCTATGTGGAGTACCTTTTAGGTACTTACCTTCATGGTGATACCTTTGTGGTATTCTTCTATGTGGCGTTACCTTTGTGGTACTTACCTTTGTGGTGTTACCTTTGTGTTATTCCTTCCTTCATGGAACATTTGAGCTTTGGGCTTTTTAGTTGGACCTTGTGTTTCCTCTGGAATGATATGGGTATACTTGATAACTTAGGTATATGTATGGGAATATACCTAAGTAGGGTTGTTATATGTCTTCATTCTTTGTGGTTTATCCTTTGTGGGTTTGTGAGAACTTTGAGGGTCTTAGAGTCCCTATTGAGTAACATTATACACACCCCTGCACGGGCTACACCCGCACCTTGTTGTGTTTGGTGCAGATGATGGACAATGCTGACTGAGGATGAGAGTATCGGGACTGGAGGTAGCTCAGAGGTGGACATTAGATGAGGCATACCACTGAGATGGCCTTTTAGCTGTAACTACCCTTCAGGTAGGATCCTTGGCGGGAGTTCACTGGAGATGTTTCAGTTTACTTGTACTTTTCCGTTTTACTCTACTTTCAAGTTGGGCTTGTATTCTGGTATCTTTTTCTTACTGTAAACACTCTTTTTACTACATTTACTTGTGTTCATATCTTGTTGTGTGCTTGGTTGTGTGTGTTTACAGGTTATAAAGGAAATACATTCTCAGTTTTAGGGAATATGCCTTTTGGTTCTAGTCGCCAACCCCTGGCCTATAGAAGGAGGGCTTGGGGTGGTCACATAACGGGCCCCAGGGGACAGGTGGTGACATGGAAAAGGAATTAATAGAGATTAAGAAGAAGTATGATGAATCTATTCAGGTTTATGAATCAAATTTTACAAGGATTGTGAGGTACTCTTTAGGTATTATCATTCAACTCAAAAGAAAAATTGATCGATTCTTTGGTGGTCTGAAACCTATTCTTCGAAAGGACCTGACTATAATAGACTTTTACATCTCTAAATAAGTGGTTAGATGTTGTATAAAGGTGGAAATGAAGGTTGGATTTTTTGTATGAATCTCATGGTTTTGGCGAGAAAAGGAAGATGAAGTTCAAAGTAAAATATAACAACCGTGGAGAAAATAAAACAAGCCTTCTGTAATGTAGATTTATGGGAAGAAACATGGAGGTAAATTTCTTAAGGGGACTACTAAATGTTTTATGTTTGGAATAGGAATTTAATCGAGCCAATTAATTTCAAAGTGATTGGAGGAAGTTAGATAATGATGAATATAATGAGAAATACCCACAGAGTGAACCTCCCATAGATCAGTGTTTCAATTGCATAGAGTTTGGCTATTATGATAACAAGTTCCCTAGTACAAGGACTAATGTGAATGATAAGACACAAAAAACTATGAATACAAATGAAAAAGGGAAATATTATGTGATCATAGTGGATAAAATGTACGAAGATAATTAAGAAATACATACCCTTCCCTCCTTATTTGTGAATTTTTTGTTTTATTTTTTTATGAATAATCCCTATGAAAGTCTTATTTTTCATACTTTGGAAATATTTCATGTGATATTATTTCTCTACATGTATTATTGAATAATAAAGTCACATTTTATTTTCTTTTAGTATAAGGATATACCCAATTTTCTAATGAAAATGTTTTGGGTTTAAGATAAGAGCTTATTTAAGGAATAAAGGGTGAATTATATTTTGGAAGGGTTATAAGGTTAAAAATTTATGAAAATTTTAAGTCAAACATTTTGGGAATTATTTATGTACTGAGTTTGTATTGAAAACCTTGGTTACAAGGATATTTAGTGATTAAACTTATTTCAAGGATGTGTATATTATTTATTTTGGAAATTATATTAGTGTGGTTTTAGAAAAGGATATCATATATGTTCAGTGAAAACCGGTCAATTTTGGCATGGATATGAATCTTGAACCCATGGATGAGGGACGATAAGGGTTTCACACCTACCACTGGCTTACACAATGTCCATGTTAATGTGTAGTTATTTTTTGTTGAATGATTATTAATGATGAACCAATAAAGTTACTTTTTATTTTTATAGATTAATGTATTAACCATATTTATTTATATTTAGAGAGAAATATTTATACTTTTCATTATTTTATGGGCCTTAAGATATGATAAAGTGTATTTTAGCACATCTGGTATCAAAGTAAAGTTTTGGACCTCCATTTCTTGATGTAATGTATGAATTAGAAATAGATAACATTATAACTAAAGAATGAAATTTTGTTCATCGAAATATATCAATTAAGTATATTTCCCTATATTTGTGGTCAATAAAATAATTATTCAACATTAGAATAATTATAAAAAAATGTTTTTTCCTAATACCTTAGTTTTTATTGAACCAATTTCCTTTTAAATCATCACATATTTTTGACTTTGAGGCCCTAAAAGTTTCTTGATAATTCACTTGTTTGTGATTAATGACCTCAATTAATCCCTATAAATATTTACTCTTTTCCTCCACATCCAATATTTACACCCAATATAGTGACCCTATACTTTTACATATAACATTACATGATTTTGAGCATAATTATACATCAAAGTACAAGCTAAGGATCGTAAAGTCTAGTGTCTTGGGAGACTAGGTACATAAAACTGAAACCATAGAACTAAATAAAACATTTATTTATTTAATCTTCAAATTGAGATCATAACTTCCATTATGCTAAAAAATATGCATAGGGTACCCTGGGGAACACATGAATAAAGGGATGAGCTAAATATCCCAGTATGGGAATAACCATAAGAACAAAGCAATAGCACATGGTATAGAAGGCATGACATCAAGACATAAAAAGGCATGTAACATATGGAATCATTACATATAAACATGGAGTCATAATAATGTGGTAGAAACATAAAACATGACTTTATCATGAGTGAAGGATAACCTCAAAGCCTGTTTCACATGGTGGCACAAGCCAAGGCTAACCACCAAGACCATCGCACATGGTAGCAGAAGCCAATGCTAACCACCAAGACCGTCACACATAACGTCTCATGAGACTAAATTTTACCCAATGCATTGGAGCGCTATATGGGTGAACCCATATTATATTTTCATGAATATTTTTTACACATAAATAATCTTACATAATCAATCTTACATAAACATAAGGGTTACCCATGGAAAGAATTGGGTACCACATTCATGTCATAATGCATAACCAATGGACGAATCATAAAAGTGTCCATGAAATAAATGAAATAAATTATACATATAAATTCATAAGTGAAAATTTACATGTATCATTATAATTTATTTAAATTAGATGTGACAACATGTAAGAAATGTATTTAAAAATTTTTAGCAATAAAACATTTTTGTGCGGTTTTAAGGAAAATACTATAGAGACTTTAAAATAGAAAAGGGAACAATAATTTATATAAAACCAGAAGTGAACCAAGAAGGTTTTCATAATAAAAAATACTGATTTTATAAATACAATTTTGGATTAAAACAGATGATAGAGTGCACTTGAAATTGGGTAAGAATTTAGGAAGTTCCCTCAAAACAGGTTTGCTTATCGGTAATTATTGAGGAGGGAATCACTTAAAAATATGTATATCCCTAAAATAGAATTATGAAATGTTATTGATAAATAAATTTGGTACATTTACATATAATTTTAAATATTCACATAAAAAGTTATGATAACTACATTTTGGTAAAAGGAAGATAAGGCAACTCGAAGGAATAAAGGAGGTTCGAGTAGAATCCCTTATGGTTTATCGACATGGTATTAGGTGTACTTAAGAGGGATTAATGAGAGAGAAAGGGGTTTATAATAACTTATACATGATTAAGGAAGTATGGGGTGATGTGAAATCATACTCCATCACTAGGTATTACACATAAAAGGGCATAACATAGAAGACATTCTTGAGTACAAGTGAAATAGAGAGGAACCTTTTCCTTAAGTCTGATGGTGATTTTCACTTGATCTTAATGACCTGAATAATAAAATTAGGTTCATTAATTAATAATTTCAGAACCTATTTTTCATTTAAATGATTTATTATAACCTTTTTGAGTTCATTAATATCCTTTTTTATTGGTTATGAGGTTTAATTTCTTTGTTCGGGTCCGTTTGTTTCCTTGGTTTTAATGATCGGTTCACTTATAATCATGTTTGGATGGTCATCCAGAATTTATGTTATATGAAATTATTGAACATCCATAAGATTAAATGGTTATAAAATTAATTTGGTTATTTAAAGTGAAGGTGAATCGTTATATAAAACATTAATGATAAATTCTTGGATTAACTTGGCGATTTTTCTCATAATTAACTTGTTTTGTATTATTATTTTACAAAATGTGTGAAAAAGGATTCTTTAACATCAAATAAGATATAATAAATATATTATGATCTTTTTTAACCATTAAAATGGTTTCATGACCAGTCTAGAAGATGGTAATAGAAATTTATAAACAGTCATCCTTGAATGTGATAAATTAACACATCTCGGACGGTGTTTTCATTTCTTTCGTATAAAAGATGGGTAAACGAGAGATGATTATGAATTATACCACTAACATAAAAACATTGAAGTACATTTATCTTACTATATTTCTCATACTATTTGGATTAAAAGAGTTTAGGAAATAAAAGAGAAAAAAGGAACATGAAAAGAAAATGAAAGAAAAGAAGAGAGGAATTTACCTATTGATTTAATATTCCTTGAGAGCCTATTAAGGGGAGAGGATTTGGTCTTTTGAGGATACCAAGGGATTATAGAAATTAAGTAGGAGCTTGAGCAGATATTTTATAATAATTTAGGGAAGGAAAAAGTTATTAGAGGAGTGAAGAGAAGAGGAGAGCGTGGGTGGTTTTTATAGTGTAGGGGAGGAGGGTTTTTTAATATTTTAGTAATTATTTTATTATTTTTATATAAGACAAGAAATAGTGATGATTCCATAACCAATAATAGTAATAATTTCATTTGGGTTTTAGATTTGGGTTCTCACATCACTCATGATGTCAGGAATAATGGATTTAAATTATAATGTATTTATACGGTAAATTAATGTATTTTACTATTAAAAAAAATTCAAGTATTTCAGAAAGATACCAAAAAATTTCCCTAACCGTTTATTGATATGTAAAATAAAAAAAATGAATTCCATTTCTCAAAAATAATTTTATAAATATTATTAATTATATTTTTTATTAAAATCATAATTTACTTAAAAAATAGAAATTTAAAAACTATAACTGGTTTTGTAATGTTTTCAAAAATTACATATGGTCTTAAAAAATTATCTTAAAACCAAAAAAAAATTAATATATGAAAACCTTTTAGAAAAATAAATTTTATTTTAAATTAATTAAGTAATTGTAATTAATTATTTATGAATTTTAAAAATACCAATACTTTTACTATGGTCATATTATCACTTATAAGATGCCTAAATTTTATTTATACATTCATGGGTGAGGCTACTATTATTTTGGGTGATTAACTATTCATAAGGGTTATATTAATATTCATAAAGGTAACATTACTATTCATAAGGGTCAGTTACCATTTACTAAAAATTAAGTTTGTCTTATCAAACTCCAAACATCTTATTGATCGCAACCGTGTATATGAGATTTTTGAAATTATAATCACAGAGTGATAATATTATGTTTATAGGTTACATAGTACTTTTTAGTTCATTGTGTTGTGATTTCATGTGATTGTATGACATAATTATTAGAAAGTAATTTCCATTGATAAAACATCAGGTCGTTACATTATTCCCCCCTTATGAAATTTTGCCCTTGAATTTTTTTTACATTCTAATCCATAAACAGGTGCGAGTAATTTTCCTTCATTACCTCCTCTTGTTCTCATGTTGTCTCCTCATACTTATAATTTTTCCACAGTACTTTGACCAGGTGATTAGTCTTGTTACATATAACTTTATCTATATGATCCAAGATCTTCAATGGCTTCTCCTCGTAAGAAAGATCATTCTCTAACTATACCACCTCTAAAGATTGTACATGTGAAGGATCTTGTATGTACTTACTTAAGAGGGATACATGGAAGACATCATGTACTTTATACATGGTAGGTGGTAGTGCCATTCGATAGGCCATAGCTCCGACTCGATTAAGGATCTCAAAGGAGTCGATGTACCTAGGACTTATTTTGACTTTCTTCCCAAACCTCATGAACTTATTCCATGGAGATATGTGTATAAATACCATGCCACTAACTTTGAACTCAAGGTCTCATCGGTGATTGTCTGCAAAACTCTTTTGTCGACTTTGGGATGGCTTGATGTGCTACTGAATGGTTTTCACCTTCTTCACCATTTATTTAACCATTTCAGGTCCTAGCAGCTTATGCTCTCTAACATCATCCCAACACGCTGGTGTTCTACAACTTTTCCCATAAAGGGCTTCTTATGGTGCCTTATGATGCTCATGTGGAAACTATTGTTTTAGGAGAATTCTACCTATGGAAGATGTTGGTACCATCCTCTTTTTAAGTCTATAGAACATGATCTCAACATATATTCCAGTTTCAGAATAGTTCGCTCATGTTAGCCATCAGTTTGAGGATAATAGGCTGTACTAAAGTTCAGTTCAGTGTTAGAGCATGTTGGAGACTTTTCCATTACTACAAGGTGAATCTAGGATCCTATCAGATACAATAGATAGTTGTACTCCATGAAGTCTTACCACTTATTTTATATATATCTGTGAAAGTTTATCCAATGAAAATTTCTCTTGAATTGCAATCAAGTGATATGTCTTTGTAAGACGATCCAAAATGACCCATATAGCATTGTTTCCTCTGTATGTCCTTGGAAGTCTAGTGAACAATTCCATGGTGATATTCTCCCACTTCCATGTTGGTATGGGTAGTGGTTGCATCATCCCCTTAGACTTCTATCTTTCAGAATTCAATTTTTGACATACCAGGAACTTTTACGCATACTCATTAATCTCCTTCTTCATATTGTTTCACCAAAAGTTATCTCTACGATTTTGATACATCTTTATGCTCCCTAGGTAAATAGAGAAGGTTGAGATATGTGCATAATTCAAAAGATACTTATTTATCTTTTTATATTATGGTACACATAATCATGAACCAAATCTTACAACTCCTTCCTCATCAATCATGAAATCAGAGGATTTCCCATTTCTGATAGCTTCCAGCCTTTTCAAAATTCCCACATCTTTTCTTTAAGCATCCTTTATTTTATCTTTGAGGTATGGTTGAATAATACTTGGAGAAATGATTGATGATATTCCACCCTTAATTATTCCTATTTCCATCCTCTAAAAATATAATAAGATTGAATCCTTTTCAATTATCATCATTGATAAAGATATAGGATCATTTCTACTTAGAGCATCCACCACCTTGTTTGACTTATCGGGATGGTAGTGAATTGAAAAATTATAGTACTTGATAATATCTATCCATATTTTCTGACGCATATTAATATATTTTTGTGTGAATATATATTTGCGACTCTTGTGATCAGTATATATCTCACACTTCTTCCTATGGAGACAGTGCCACCAAATTCTCAACGTAACGCTCACAACCTATAACTCTAGATCAAGTGTAAGATAGTTTTGCTCTCGGATTTTTAGCTGCCTTGAGGCATAGGCTATCACTTTATCATTTTTCATCCACACACAACCTATGAACTTCTTTGAAGCATCACTATACACCACAAATAGTTCTCCACTTGTTGGGAGTGTGAGTATTGACGCAGTGATAAGCCTATTTTTCAACTCCTTAAAGTAGTCTTAACATTCTTGATTCCAGAAAAATTTTACTCTATTCCATGTCATCTTGGCCACTGGGTTTGAAAATCATGAAAAGTTCTTCACAAATCATTGGTAATACCCATCTAGACCCAAAACAGTGCGGATATCCATTACCGATGTTGGCATGGGCCAATCTTCAATCACCTTTGTCTTAGAAGGGTCCATAAATATCCCTTTACCGGTGATAACATGCCTCAAGAATGATACATCCTCCATCCAGAACTCACATTTACTATAATTTTCATAAAACTTATCCCTTCTCAAAGTATTTAACATAATATTCAAATTCTTCTTATGTTCCTCCTTTCTCTTAGAGTATATCAGAATATCGCTGATAAAGACTACCAATTTTTTTTGAGGTAATCTCTAAAGACTCTATTTACTAAATCCATGAAAATTTCTAGAGAATTAGTGAGTCTAAAGGGAATAAATATGAACTCATAATGTATATAACTTGTTCAAAAGGTAGTCTTGGGAATATCTTCTTTGCTCACATTTAATTGGTGATGTCCCGACCGAAGGTCCACCTTAGAGAAATAACTGGCCCCACGAAGCTGATCGAACATGTCATCTATCTATGGTGGGGGATAATTGTTCTTTATCATGATTTTATTTAGCTCATGATAATCAATGTGGATGTTCATTGATCTATCCTTCTTCTTGATGAAGAGGACTGGTGTACACCATAGTGAAGCACTCGGGCGTATAAAACCCTTCTCCAGATTCTCCTATAACTGCTTCTTCAGATCTTCCAACTCTATGATGGTCATTCTATAAGGTTTCTTTGATATAGGAAGATATACAAGAATAAGTTCAATTAATAACTCAACCACTAGATCAGGAGAAAGACCAGACAACTCTTCAGGTAATAAATCAGTGTAATCCAACATGATGGGCATGTCTTCAATCATTATTCTCTCCTTTGTCTCAATCATTTGAGCTAGATGTGTTTACTAATACAGAATTAATATCTACACTTTAGACAATGATTCTAAAGGAGATTCATCCTCCTCCTTACACTTGTAATGAATTGGAGGATGCTTTAGGATGTGAAGAGTGATCTATCTTCCCTGACAGTTGATGTTGGCTTTTTTTTATAAGGATAGCCAATCCATGCTCAAGATAGCATCTAACTCCACTAAAGGAAGTATGATGAGATTTTCTGGGAGGTTAAGTCCACAAACATTAACCATGGTGGAGTTATAAACCATGTATACAATAATTTCTCTATTTTCTGTTCTCATAGATAACTTATCCTCAAAATATTTTGGTGGTGTTTGAATAGTTCTACTAAACTTTAAAGATATAAAATAATGCATATATCCAAAATAAAATAGTACGTTCCCTTTCTTGAATGAATAACTAGTGTACCTATCACCACATCATTTTTTGGCTCCACATCAGCAGTAGTGATAGAATAAGCCCTTACTTGTTGCCTTTGAGGTTATTGTTGATTGCCTCTTACAACCCTCATATTAGGGAAATTGTTCACATAATTCCCATGATCCTTGCAATTGAAACACTACACTATGGGTTGAGTGCTCATCTTAACCTTCCTTTCTTCTTCCACATTAGTGGGATTTTTCATATCTCTTCGGCAGTTTTTTTCCAGATGTCCTAACTTTCCACATTTTAAGAAATTTATGGTTCCCTTTAGATAGTTCCCAGGATGCATCTTCCCACAAGTTTTATATGTTGGTTGATCAGGATTCTTTCCATCATGTAATTTATTTGCAGAACCACCCAAAATAGATTCCATTTTCCTCTTTTTATCATTGGGCCCATTATACCCCAGAGAGTATACGATCTTTATTTCAACTTTGAGGGCACAACAGACAATCTCCTAATATATGTCAAAGTCTTGAATCACCAATTATTTTCATAATCTTGGATTTAGTATGCTAAATAATCGATCAACCTTACTCTCAGTGTTCATGACAAAGCCAGAGGCGTACCGTACAAGCCTTGTAATGTTTTCTTTATATGCCCTAATTGACTTATCTTCCTTCTACTTGAGTCTGTGGAAATCTATTTCCATGTAGAGATGGAGGGTTCAGGGAAAATATTTATTGAAAAACATTCTCTTGAATTCATCCCAATATATGGAATCAATTTCCCCTAGGGATTTCTATTCTTGATAAGTGTACACAACTGACCAACTTCCCCATCAATAAGATAGACCGCCAGTATGACTTTCTCTTATTATGAGCACTAGAGGACATAGAATATCTTTTAAATGGAGTTAATACAATATTAAATGAGGATAGGATTGGAAGATCCACTATACATGGATGCATTTTCCGCATGAAGGATTCAATGGAAACTTTATCTTTCCTTGGAGGAGTAGGGTTTTCCACTTGATTCAATTTATTATTCATATCTTGAGCCAGATGAGTAAGTATTTTCATGAAGTTTTGAGCACTTGTCCCCATCATATCAGCATATCATTAGGGAAATATTCACATCACCTATCACATTGATTATTGGTATGTGTTCTTATATTTCCCACTATTAACAAAGAATAATAATTTACAATTAGAGGGCTTGAATACTTAGCTATTGAGTATAAAAAGGAAACTTTGAACATAAAAGGATAAACTTTTAAAGGAGAAGTATATCCTAACTTGTGATTCCCTATGTTTAAATCTAGGTTATCCTTGATCTATTTCATAACTTATCTTCTTATAGTATCTTTTTTATTCCCTTAATATTGGTTTGTACTAAGCTAATGAATTTACTAAAGCATATCCTTTGGGAGTGTCAAACCAAGAGTGTATAAAGGCCCACTGTCATGCATCAGTTCCCGTTCAAGTATAACTCAAAGCGGTGTTTTTAGGTTTTATCCCTAGATACATCGATTCCAGAGCCACCTCTACCTGTTCTTATCCGGACAAGGATGTATTTGGTTGATAAACCACTTACTCATGCTTACCATAATTTTGGGGTGTTTTATTATACTTAGTCTCATCCTTAACGTTCTTACTAAATTACTCTATTATTAATCTCCAAAAATAACTAGACCATGCTCTGATACTGACTATAACAACCCAATCATTTTACATATAACATTACATGATTTTAAGAATAATTATACATTAGATTATAGGACAAGGATCGTAAAGTCTAATGTCTGGGAAGAATACGTACATAAAACTGAAACCCTGAAACTAAATAAAACATTTATTTATTTAATATTCAAATTGAGATCCTAAATTCCATTATTCTCAAACATCTTCATATGGTACCCTGGGGAACACATGAACAAAGGGATGAGATAAATATCCCAGTAAGGGAATATCCATTAGAACAAATCACTGACACATGGGATAGATGTCATGACATGAGAACATAAAAAGACATGTAACATATGGAATCATAACATATAAAAATGGAGTCATATAAACATAGAGTCATAATAATGTGGAAGAAACATAAAACATGACTGTATCACAAGTCAAGTCTAACCACCAATATAGTTGCACATGGTAGCATAAGCTAAGGCTAACTGCCAAGACCGTCACACAGGGTTGCACAAGCCAAGGCTTACCACGAAGACTGTCGCACATAACATCTCATGAGACTCAACTTTACCAAATTCATTAGAGCACTATCTTGTTTCACCCATCTTAACTTTTCATGAATATGTTTTCCATATAAATAATCATATATAATCAATATTATATAAACATAAGGGTTACCCATGGAAAGAATTGGGTACCACAATCATGTCATAAAGCATAACAAATGGGCATATCATAAAAGTGACCATGAAATAAAGGAACTAAAATATACATGAAAATTAATAATGGAAAATAATCATGCATCATGGTAAGTGATGTCAAGTGGAATTGACGACATGTAATAAAATAATTTAAGAAATTTTAGCATTAAAACATTTTTGTGTGGTTTTAAGGAAAATACTATATAGCCTTTAAAGTAGAAAAGGGAAAAATACTTTATATAAAACCAGAAGTGAACCCAAAAGGTTTTCATAAAAAAATAATGATTTTATAAAGACAATGGTGTCTTAAAATAGAAGATATAGTGAACTTAAAAGAGGGTAAGAATTCAGGAAGTTCCCTCAAAACAGGTTTGCTTATTGGGTAGAATTACTTAAAAACATGAATATTCCTGAAAGATAATGATGAAAGGGTATTGATAAATGAATCTATTAAATGTAAAAAACATTTAAAAGTTTCACATAAAAAGACAAGACTACTTCATTTTGGTAAAATTAAGATAAGGCAACTCTGAGGAACAAAGGAGGTTCGGGTAGAATCCCTTATGGATTATCGACATGATTTTAGGTGTAATTAAGAGTGATTAATGAGAGATAAAAGGGTTTATCATCACTTATAAATTATGAGGTAAGTATGGGGATGGTGATAAATCATACCCCATCACTAGTTATTACACATAAAAAGGCATAACATAGAGGACATTCTTGAATAAAAGTGAAATAGGGAGGATCTCTTACCTTAAGTTAGATGGTGATCTTTTATTGATATTAATGACCTGAATAACCAAATTAGGTTTATTAATTAATAATTATATAAACTATTTAACATTTAAAATATTTATTATAACCTTTTTGAGTTCATTCATATCCTTTTTTATTGGTTATGAGGTTCAATTTCATTGTTCGTGTCCATTTGTTTCCTTGGTTTTAATGACTTGTTAACTTATATTCATGTTGGGATTCACATGTATAATGTGAGTGGTTGTCCAGAATTAAAGTTATATGAAATTAGTGAACATACATAAGATTACATGGTTATAAAATTCATTTGGTTATTTGGAGTGAAGGTGAATCATTATATAAAACATTAATGATAAACGCTTGGATTAACTCGACGATTTTACTCACAATTAACTTGTTTTGTATTATTATTTTACATCATGTGTGAAAAATAATTTTAGAAAATCACATAAGATATAATACATATATTATGATCGGTTTCAACCATTAAAATGGTTTCATGATAAGTCTATAATATGATAACTGAAATTGAAAAATCTTCATCCTTGAATGTGATAAATGAATTCATGTCGGATGATGTTTTCGTTTCCTTCGTATAAAAGAATAGGAAAGGGGAAATGATAATGAATTATTTAATTAGAATAAAAACATTACAATACATTTATGGTACTAGATTTATCATACCATTTGGATGAGGAAAGTTTAGGAATGAAAATATAAAAAAGGAACATGAAAAGAAAATGAAAGAAAAGAAGAGAGGAATTTACCTCTTGATTTAATCTTCCTTGAGAGCCTCTTAAGGGGAGAGGATTTGGTCTTTTGATGAGACCAAGAGATGTTGGATGTGGATGAGGGTCTTGGGGAACATGAACCTCAGACCGATTGTTGAGGACTCCTTAAGTGCATCCAGGTGACCCAGGATCATATCCAGGCGGAGGAACAATTTCCGGGTTACTATAGAAGGAACTATAGCGGGAACTATAGCAGGCACTGTAGCGTGGAACTGTTTGGCACTATAGTTGTTTGGACTATTACCCAGTTTGGGCCTTCAGGCCACTGATTTGGTCCTCGAGTCCTTTATGGCCTACAGACCATCTAGGCCTTCGGGTCAGTAAGGCCTTCGGGCCACCTTCAGGCCTTTTGGCCACCTTAAGGCCTTCAAGGTACCTTAAGTGCAGATGAAAACCAGTCAACCTATAAGAAACAAGCTTTAGAAGGAGTATGAGCAAGGAGATTTTACCATATAAAAAGCTAAAAGGATTACACGAATGAGAGGGTATGCCACCTGCCATCAGGACATGCCTGTGCATGATTGAGAAAGCCTACATGAACATCCATGCGAAGGTGGAGAGCTGATTTAATGATGAAGATGCTGGGGAGGAGCAGTTCCAAGTAGTTAGTCTGGGTTGTATGTAATGTTTGAAGCCTATGGGAAATTAATTATTCTAAGTCCTATGGGTCATGTATTACTTATTCTTACGAGCCTTGTAAGGGTTCCACCTCACCCCTTGAAAGGTAGATTATCAAAAATCAATAAAAAATAAATGCCCTCAGGCCATTGGAGGAGGAGGTGGAGAAGGGTCTTGGGGAGAGATTTGGGAAGAATTTAGGGAATGCATAAGGTTGGGGAGGAGTGAAGATAAGAGGAGAGTGTGGGTGGTTTTTATAGTAAAGGGGAGGAGGGTTTTCTTAATATTTTAGTCATTAGTTTATTATTTTTCATAAGAAAAGAAATAGTTACGATTCCATGAACAAGAATAGTAATAAGTGTATGTAAGTTTTAGATTTGGGTGCTTAAATCACCCATGATGTTAATAATAGTGGATATAAATTATAAAGTATTTATATGGCAAATTAATGTATTTTACTATTCCCTAAAAAATTCAAGTATTTCTGAAAAATCCCAAAAATTCACCCTAACAATTTTTCAACATTTAGAATCCAAAAAAATGAAATAAATTTTTTTAAAAACAATTTTCTAAATATGAATCATTTAATTTTAAATTATAATCATAATTTACTTGAAAAATATAAATTTTAAAACTATAACTGATTTTGTAATGTTTTCAAAAATTACATAATGTCTTATAAAATTATCTTAAAACTATAATACATAAAAATTTTAATTTATGAACACATTTTAGGAAAATAAAATTTCTTTTAAATTAATTAATTAATTGTAATTAATTATTTATGACTTAAAAAAATCCCAATACATTTACTATGGTCATATTATCACTTATGAGATGCCTAAATTTTATTTATACATTCAAAGGTGAAGATAATACTCTTTTGGATGATTTACTATTCATAAGGGTCATATTACTATTCATAAGGGTAACATTACTATTCATAATGGCCAGTTACTATTCACCAAAAATTATGTTTGTCTTATCAGACTCTAAACTTCTTATTGATCACAACCGTGTATGTCAGATTTTTTAAATTCAAATCACATAGTGACGATATTTTTTTAAAGACCGAGACACAATTTATTCAAAAAAGGGAAAAGGGAAATTACATGAGTCTGAGGTAAGGAATCTTATTACAGTCTTTTCCATAAAGGGGGAGAAGGTCCTTCAGTAAGGCATCCTTCCATGTTAAGTCCTAGTTGACCCCCTTGTTAGCAAGACCATCTACAACCATGTTCACTTCACGAAAGGAATGTGTGGCAATGAAGTTTGTCCCCATAAGCGAATCAAGGCAGTTCATCCAACGAGTGGTCAGTGGCCAGGCAAGATGCACCACACCCTTCTAAAGAGAATGGAAAGTAGTGGTTAAATCAATTTCAATCCAAATATTGTTCCAACCCTTTTTCTTGGAAAAGTTAACGACATGTATCACACCAATCATTTCCCCCTCCAGAGATGATGCAATACCACAGCTGCCAAAGAATCACCCATGGCACTACCCAAGGTGGTCTCTGAAGATAGCACCAAAACCCACAGGGCCCGAATTGCCTTTCAAAGCACCTTACACATTCACTTTGATCCATCCTAGGAGTGGGGCCTTCTAGAAGACCCCAAAAGTGCACCATGGTTGTTTGTAGTGTCCTTCAATCAGAAGTCGACAAAGGATCTCAAAGTCTACAACCATGTTGTCTCAATGAGATTTATGGATCAAAGAAGCATCCTTAATGGCAATGAGAATTCGCATCTTACCTAAATTAAGAATGGATGAGAAATTGTTGTGAATAATGGCATTTATATCATACCAGATCACATGGAGAAGTTTAGAAACCACGACTAGGAAAAGGTTATTGATCTATTGAGAAGAATCTAGATCTAAACAACATTTTAATTGATATCTGATAGAGTCAATGAGTAACCATCTGTAATCAGAAATGTCAGAAATATAATTCCAAAGAGCAGAAGCTATATCACAAGATAAGAACAAATGGTTAGTATCTTCTCTGTGCTGATGACAAATAGGACACCTGGAGAAAAGTTGTATCCCAAAAGACTGCAGACAAACCTTTGTGGGAACATGGTTGTGGGAAAGATGCCAAATGAGAGTAAATCTTGAGGGTTTAATCTAGGGTTTATCAAAATATTTTAACCAACTAAAATCAATATTAGATTTTGAGATATTATAATTATAGTAAATTTTGGAATCTAGGACTCCATTGTGAGCAGGATCCCAAATAAAAAAATCCTCAGAATTACTGAAGGAATAATTATCAATAACCTAAATGATGTTATATGGAAAGTTGAAGGTACAAGAGTGCAAAAAATCATTTATAGATGTTTTGGTATTTTTAGGTAAGGAATCAGGAGATACCATAGAGATAGGGGGGGGGGGGGGGTACCAGACCAATTATCCATCCAAAAGTTTAGGGATGAGTTCATGCTAACTATCCACCTAGAATTATTCAAAATATCCACAAAATAATGTCTAATGGAGTTCCAGATAGAAGAGTTAATGTAGTTCAAATTTACCTTCTATAATTTTAAAAGGAATATTTTTTAGAATATCAATGGAGTCAGAATTGTTATGAATTATCCTCTAGGTGATTTTACCTTGAAGGGAATCATTAAAAAGATTGATATTTTTTATGCCTATACCACCTTTTTCTAAAGGTTTGAAACAAGTGGCCCATGGGATGGTAACCAAATTTATTTCAATAACACTACCAGTCCAAAAACAATTCTTGATGTAAACATTTATTTTCTTCAGAAGACTTGCAGGACATTTATAGACCATCATAGAGTAAACCATTTTGGAGACAATAGTATATTTCACCAGATAGATCCTGCCGGCCATAGAGAGGGACTTACCTTTCCAGGATGCGAGTTGGTTTATGACTTGATCAAAAGCATTGAAGAAGTACATGGATTTGGGACTTCCCCAAAAGATCGGAATTCCAAGATAACTGAAAGAAAAATATCCTTCATTGATTCCTAGACTATTGATGATGCTATTTTTTCTAGAGGCGAAGAATTTTTTTCCAAAGAAGACATAGGATTTGTTTCAGCTTATAGACTGACCAGATATATCTTCATAATGGGACAAGGTATTCTTTAATTTTTGAATATTCTTCTTATTGCCTTTGATGAATAATATGATGTCATCAGAATATATGATATGAGTAGGGACATTTAAGTTCCTAGAATGTTGAATGGGTTTGAGCTTGTTTTCATCCACAAGACGGGTGAGAAATCTTCTTAGGTAATCCTCCACAATAGCAAAGAGAATGAAAGATAAGGGATCTCCCTTCCTGAATCCCTTGGAGCATTTAAAGTAACCTTCAGGGGAACTATTGACGAGGATAGAGATGAAAGATGAATTGAATAAATAATTTGTCCTGTTGATAAAACTTTCATTAAATCCAAAAGACTTAATAACTTTAATGATGAAGCCTAAATCAATGGTATCAAAGTCCTTTCTAATATCTAGTTTAATGGCAATGTTGACTCCTCTGGTGGTTTTATTGAGGGTGTTGGTACATTCAGAGTCTAGGAAAATTCAGTCTTGTATAGACCTCCCCTTGATGAAACCAAATTAATTCCAAGAGAAAATTTTATTGCATAAAGTAGAAAGTCTATTGGTGAGCATTTTATTAATAATTTTGTAAATAAAATTTATAAGAGAAATAGGTTGTAAAATTTAAATTTCAAAGGCGTTGTCCACTTTTGGAATGAAAGTAAGAAATTGAGCATTAAGGACATGAAGAAGATTACCATTAGAAAAAAAGGATCTGACAAGTTTGCAAACATCTGTGTGAATGATCTCACAGTATTGTTGGAAAAAACCATTGTTAAATCTGTCAGGGCTCGGGTCACTATCAGTTTTTAGGCTAAATATAGTGTCTTTGATTTCATGTTCAATGGGGATGCTAAGAAGATAAGAATTGTCTTCTTTGTTAACTATAACCGGAATGAATTCAAGAAGGAGGTCCTTGATGATATTTGGGCCATTGAAAATATTATCAAAGTAAGCGACCACATGATTGGAAATGCCTTCTTCAGAGTGACAATATTATGTTTATAGGTAACATAGTACATATTAGTTCATTGTGTTGTGATTTCATGTGATTATATGACATAATTATAAAAAATGAATTTCCATTGATAAAACATTAGGTCATTACATTATTCCCCCCTTATGAATTTTTTCCCTTGAAATTTTGTTTTACATTATAAGAAATAAATAGGTGCTGGTACTTTTCCTTTATTTCCTCTTCCATTTACAATGTTGCCTCTTTGTATATATAATGTTTCCATAATACTTTGACTAGGTGAGTAGTCTTGTTATATATAACTTTATCTCTATGATCCAGGATCTTCACTAGATGCTCCTCATAAGAAAGATCATTATCTAATTTCCACCTATAAAGAGAGTACATGTGAAGGATCTGGTATGTACTTTCTTAAGAGGGATACATGGAAGACATCATGTACTTTATACATGGTAGGAGGAAGTGCTAGTCGATAGGCCATAGCTCAGAATCGGTCAAGGTTCTCGAAGGGGCCAATTTACCTAGGAATTAGCTTTCCTTTCTTCCCAAACCTCATGGACTTATTATATGAAGATATTCATAGAAATACCATGTATCTAACTTTGAACTCAAAGTCTCATCAATAGTTGTCTGCAAAAATATTTTGTCGACTTTGGGCTGGCTTGATGTGCTGCTGAATGGTTTTCACCTTCTCTGCCATTTCTTTGACCATTTCAGTTCCAAGTATCTTACACTCTTCGACTTCATCCCAACACGCTAGTGTTATGAACCTTTTCCCATAAAAGGGATTTGTATGGTTCTATTCTGATGCTTGATTAGAAACTATTGTTGTAGGATAATTCAACCAGTGTAAGATGTTGGTCCTATCCTCTAATTAAGTCCATAGAACATGCTCTCAACATATATTCAAGTGTTTGAATAGTTTTCTTAGATTATCCATCAATTTGAGGATGATAGGCCTTACTAAAGTTTAGTTAAGTTCTTATGGAATGTTGGAGACTTTTCCAGAACTTCAAGGAGAATCTCGGATCTCTATTAGATATAATAGATAGTGTTACTCCATGAATCCTTAATAATTCTTTGGTATATATCTGTGCAAGTTTATCTAATGAGAATCCCTCTCAAAATTCAATAAAGTGATATGTCTTTGTAAGATGATCCACAATAACTCATATAACATTGTTTCCTATGAATTTCCTTAGAAGTATAGTGACAAAGTCCATGGTTATGTTCTCCTACTTTCATATTGGTATGGGTAGAGGTTACAGTATCCCCATAGGAATCTGTCTACCAGCCTTCACTTGTTAATATACTAGGCACTTTGATGTATACTTAAAAATCTCATTCTTCATATTGTCCCACCAAAAGTTCTCTCAGAGATCTCGATACATCTTTAGGCTCCCTAGGTGAATAGAGAAGGTTGAGATATGATCTTAATTCAAAAGATACTTATTTATTTATGGATTGGATGGTACACAGAATAATGACCTAAATATTACAACTCCTTTCTGAACAATCTTGAAATCATAAGATTTCCCATTTCTGATTGCTTCCACCCTTTTCAGAATTTTCACATCTTTTCTTTGAGAATCCTTTATTTTCTCCATGAGTGATTGTTGAACAATAATTTGATAAAGGATTGATGATGTTACTCCCTTAATGATTCCCATGTCCATCCTATGAAAATATAAGAATATTTTATCCTTTTCAATTATCATCATTGATAAAGATGAATGATCCCTCATACTTCAAGAATTCACCACCTTGTTTGCCTTAAAGGGATGGTAGTGGATTGAGAAATCATAATCCTTGATAATA
This sequence comes from Viscum album, assembly GCA_963277665.1. Taxonomy (NCBI): domain Eukaryota; kingdom Viridiplantae; phylum Streptophyta; class Magnoliopsida; order Santalales; family Viscaceae; genus Viscum; species Viscum album. The sequence goes on from OY728163.1 coordinate 150,204,327, forward strand.
TATATCCATATTCACTAGTAAATATTAATATATTTTTGTGTGAATATATATTTTAGAATATTGTGATCAGTATATATCTCATACTTCTCCCCATAGAGATAATGCCACCAAATCTTTAACGCAAAGATCACAGCCTCCAACTCCAGATCATATGTAATATAGTTTTTGTCAGGGATTTTCAGCTACCTTGAGTCGCAAGCTATCACTCTTTAATTTTTAATCTAAAAATAGTCTAATACTTTTAAGCATCATTGTACACCACAAAGAGCTTTCCACTTCTTGACAGTGTGAGTATTGGCGTAATGATAAGCCTCTATTTCAACTTCTTAAAGTAGTCTTCACATTCTTGAGTCCAGACAAACTTTACTCCATTATATGTAATATTGGTCATTGGGTTTGAAAATCATAAAAAGTTATTCACAAATCATCGGTAATACCCAGATAGACCCAAAAAGTTGTGGATCTCTGTTACAGACGTTGGCATGGGCCACTCTTCAATATTCTTTTTCTTATAAGGGTCCACAGATATCACTTTGTTGGTGATAACATGCCCCAATAATGATACTTCCTCCATCCAGGACTCACATTTTCTGAAATTTTCATACAAATTCTCCCTTCGAAAAGTCTTTAACACTGTATTCAAATTTTCCTCATGTTTATCCTTACTCTTGGAGTATATCAGAATATCATCTATAAAGACCACCAATAATTTGTAGAGGTAATCTCTAAAGACTCTATTCATTAAATCCATGAAAATTGATAGATCATTAGTGAGTATAAAGGGAATCACTATAAAATCACAATGTACATACCTCATTCTAAAGGTAGTCTTTGGAATATCTTCCTTCCTTACCTTTAATTGGTGATATCCCGACCGAAGGTCCACCATAGAGAAATAACTAGCCCCATAAAGCTGATCAAACAAGTCATCTATCTTTTGTAGGGAATAATTTTTTTTATTGTGATTTTATTTATCTCATGATAATAAATGCAGAGGTGCATTTATCCATCCTTATTATTGATGAAGAGGACTGGTGCACCCCATGGTGAAGCACTCGGGTGTATAAAACCCTTCCCCAGATTCTCCTATAACTACTTCTTCAACTATTCCATCTCTACGGTGTCCATTCAATAAGGTGTATTTGATATAGGAAGAGATCTAGGAATAAGTTCAATTGATAACTCAACCTCTCTATCAGAATTAAGATCAGTCAACTCTTCATGGAATACATCAGTGTAATCCCTCACGATGGGAATGTCTTCAAGCATGATTCTCTAATTTGTCTCGATCATTTGAGCTAGACATTATTTCTCATAAGGAATTAATATCCACACTTGATACAATGATTCTAAAGGATATTAATCCTCCTCCTTACACTTGTAATTAATTAGAGGATGCTTCAAGATGTGAAGAGTGATCTCACTTTCTTGATAGTTGATGTTGGCTTTATAAAAATATAGCCAATCTATTCCCAAGATAGCTTCAAACTCCACTAAAGTATGTATGATGATATTTTATGGGAGGTTAAGTCCAAAAACTTTAACTGGGGAGGATTTATAATCCATGGACATAATAATTTCCCCATTTTTGTTCTCACATATAACTTATCCTCCAAATTTTGAGGTGGTGTATGAATTGTTCTACTAAACTTGCAAGATATGAAATAATGCATAGACCCAAAATAAAATAGTACATTCTCTATTTCTAAATGAATAAATAGTGTACCTATCACCACATCATTATCCAGATCCACCTTAGTAGTAGTAATACCATAAGATCTTCCTTGTTTCCTTTTAGGTTGTTGTTGATTACCTCTCAAAACCCTTGGCTAAGGGAAATTGTTTGCATAATGACCATGCTCCTTGAAATTGTAACACTACACTACAGGATGAGTGTTGATCTGAAACTTTCTTTCTTCTTCCATATTTGTGGGATTTTTCATATATCTTTGGTAGTTTTCAGACAGATGTCCCAACTTTCCACATTTTATGTAATTCCTGGTTCCTTTGAGACAGTTCCCAAGATGCTTCTTCCCACAATTTTTATATCTGGGATGAATGAGACTACTTCCATCATGGAATCTATTTTTGGAACCTCCTAAAATAGATTCCATTTTCCTATTTTTATCATTGGGCCCACGATACCACATATAGTTTTTGCTATCCATTTCAACCTTGAGGTCACAACATACAATCTTCTCATAGCTGTTGAAGTCTCGAATTGCCAACACTTTTCAAATAATTGGATTTAGTTCACTAAATAAGAGATCCAACTTTCTCTCGGTGTTCATGAAAATGCCAGAGGCATACCTTGAAAGACTTGTAAAGTTTGCTTCATTCGCAACGATTGACTCATCTTCCTTTTACTTGAGTCCAAGGAACTCTATTTCCATCTAGAGAAGGAGGGTTTGGGGAAAGTATTTATTGAAAAAAATTCTCCTGAATTCATACCAATCCATGGAATCGATATCTTCCTAGGTATTTGTATTCTTGATCAGTTTCCACCACCGATCTGATTCCCCATCAAAATGATAGACCGTCAGTATGACTTTATCTTCTTTTGAGCACTAGAGGATAGAGAATATCTTTTCAATGGAGTTAATCCACTATTCCAAAATGAGTGGATTATAATACCCACTAAACATGGGAGGACTTTGTTGCATGAAGGATTTAATGGAAAATTTCTCTTTATTTGGAGGAGGAGGGTATTCCACATGATTCAAGTTATTATTCATAACTTGATCCAGCTATGAAAGCATTGTCATGAAGTTTTGAGCACTCATTCCCATCATATTAGGCATATCGTTAGGGAAATCTTCACATTCCCTATCACATTGATTATTGGCATGTGTTATTCTATTTCCCTCCATTAACTATGAAAAGTAACACACAATTAGAGGGATTTAATACTTATATATTGATTAGAAAAAGGAAACTTTGAATATAAAATGATAAAATTATAAAGTAGAAGTATATCCTAACATCCAATTCCCTATATTTCAATATAGGTTATCCTTGATCTATTTCATAACTTATATTATTATGGTATTTTTTATTCCATTAATATTGGTTTGTACTAATATCATGAATTTTCCAAAGAATATAACCCGAGAGTGTCAAACCAAGAGTGCAGTAAGGTCTGTTATCATAGACCAATTCCTATTCAAGTCTAACTCAAAACGGTGTTTTTAGGTTTTACCCCAAGATACATATGTGCCAGATCCACCTCTATATATTTTTATCCATAAAGGGAAGTATTTTCTTGATAAACCACTTACTCTATACTTACCACAATTTAGGGGTTTTTTCTTATTCGTAGTCTCATACTTAAGGTTATTACTAAATTGCTCTATTCCTAATCTTCAAAATTTACTAGGCCATGCTCTTATACCAAATATAGATACCCTATCCTTTTAAATATAACATTACATGATTTTAACTACAATTATACATCAGAGTACAAGCCAAGTATCGTAAAGTCTAATGTCTTGGAAGACTAGGTACATAAAACTGAAACCATGGAAATAAATAAAACATTTATTTATTTAATCTTAAAATTGAGATCCTAACTTCCATTATGCTCAAGCATATACATATGTTACCCTAGGGAACACATGAACAAAGGGATGAGCTAAATATCCTAGTAAGGTAATAACCATCAGAACAAATCATTAGCACATGGGATAGAAGGCATGACATAAGGACATAAAAAGGCACATTGGAATAATAACATATAAAAATGGAGTAATATAAACATGGAGTCATAATAATGTGGAAGAAACATAAAAAATTACTTTAGAATGAGTGAAGGCTAACCCCCAAGACCATTTTCATGGTATCACAAGTCAAGGCTAACCACTAAGACTGTTACACAAGGTAGCACAAGACAAGGCTAACCACCAAGACCGTCGCACATAACGTCTTATGAGACTCAACTTTACTCAATTCATTAGAGTCCTGTCTGGGTGTAACCTTCTTAAATTTTCATGAATATGTTTTCCACTAAAATAATTATACATAATCAATCTTACATAAACATAAGGGTTACCCATGGAAAGAATTGGGTTCCACAATCATGTTATAAAGCACAACAAATTGGCGCATCATAAAAGTGTCCATGAAAGAAAGGAACTAAAATATACATGGAAATTATTAAGGTAAAATAGTCATGTATCATGGTAAGTTATGTAAATGAAAAGTGAAAACATGTAATTAAGTTATTTATGAAATTTTAGCATTAAAACATTTTTGTGCGGTTTTATGGAAAATACTATAGAGCCTTTAAAATAGAAAAGGGAACAATACTTTATATAAAAACATATGTGAATAAAGTTGGTTTTCATAATAAAAAACAATTATTTTATAAATAAAATGGTGGCTTAAACCAAAAGATAGAGTGCACTTGAAAATGGGTAATAATTTGGGTAGTTCCCCCAAAATAAGTTTTCTTATCGGGAAGTATTGAGGAGGGAATCACTTAAAGACATTTATATTAACAAAAGAGAATGATAAAAGGGTATTTATAAATGAATTAGTTACATGTAAATATAATTTATAATATGAAAATAAAAATATAAGATAACTTCATTTTGGTAAAAGGACGATTAGGCAACTCGAAGGAACAAAGGAGGTTCGGGTAGAATCCCTAATGGATTATCGACATGTAATTAGGTGTTCTTAAGAGGGATTAAAGAGAGATAAAGGGGTTTATAATCACTTATAAATCATGAGGGAAGTATTTGGGTGGTGATAAATCACACCCCATTACCAGGTATTACACAAAAAATGTCATAACATAGAGGACATTCTTGAATAAAAGTTAAATAGAGAGGATCCCTTACCTTAAGTCTGATGGTGATATTATCTTGATATTAATGACCTGAATAATAAACTTATGTTCATTAATTAATAATTAAAAAAAACTATTTTACATTTAAAAGATTTATTATAACCTTTTTGAGTTCATTCATATCCTTTTTGATTGGTTATGAGGTTCAATTTCATTTTCGGGACTGTTTGTTTACTTGGTTTTAATGACTGGTTCACTTATATTCATGTTTGGATACACATGTATGTTGAGAGTGGTTGTACAGAATTAAAGTTATATGAAATTTGTTAAAATCCATAATATTAATTGGTTATAAAATTAATTTGGTTTTTTTAGTGAAGGTGAATCATTATATAAGACATTAATGATATATGCTTGGATTAACGAGGCGATTTTGCACATAATTAACTTGTTTTGTATTGTTATTATTTTACATAATGTGTGAAAAAGTATTTCAGAACATCAAATAAGATATAACACCTATATTATGATATGGATCAACCATTAAAATGGTTTCATGACCAGTCTAGAATATGGTAGTAGAAATTGATAAACCTTCTTCCTTGAATTTGATAAATTAACACATCTCGGATGGTGTTTTCATTTCTTTCGTATTAAATAAGGGGAATGGAGAGATGATAATGAATTATCCCATTATAATAAAAACATTCCAGGACATTTATGGTACTATATTTTTCATACCATTTGTATGAGGAGAGGTTAGGTAGGAAAAGATAAAAAAGGAACATGAAAATAAAATGAAAGAAAAGAAGGGGGGAATTTACCTCTTGATTTAATCTTCCTTGAGAGCCTCTTAAGGGGAAAGGATTTGGTATTTTGATGAGACCAAGGGAAGGAAGACGTGGAGAAGGATCTTGGGGAGATATTTGGTCAGAATTTAGGGAAGGCACAGGTCTTGATAGGAGTGAATGGAAGATGATAGTGTGGGTTGTTTTTATAGTGGTGGAGAGGAGTGTTTTCTTAATATTTTAGTCATTAGTTTATTATTTTTCCATAAGAAAAGAAATAATGATGATTAAATGACCAAGAATAGTAATAAGTGCATGTGAGTTTGATATTTGGGTGCTTACATCATTCATGATGTTAGGAATAGTGGATTTAAATTATAATGTATTTATACGGCAAATTAATGTATTTTAATATTCACAAAAAAACTCAATTATTTCAGAAAAATCCCAAAAATTTACCCTAACTATTTTTAACGTGTAGAATCAAAAAAATGAAATACATTTTTTCAAATATAATTTTATAAATATGATTAATTTAATTTTTAACTAAAATCATAATTTACTTGAAAAATAAAAATTTTAAAACTATAACTGATTTTGTAATGTTTTCAAAAATTACATAAGGTCTTATAAAATTATCTTAAAACCAGAAGACATAAAATTGTTAATTTATGAAAAAAATTTAGGAAAAAAAATTCTTTTAAATTAATTAATTAATTGTAATTAATTAGTTATGAATTACAAAAATACCTATACCTTTACTATGGTCATATTATCACTTATAGGATTCCTAAATTTTATTTATAGATTCATGGGTGAGGCTACTATTATTTTTGATGATTTACTATTCATAAGGGTCATATTACTATTCATAAGGGTAACATTACTATTCATAAGGGTCAGTTACTATTCACCAAAAATTATTTTTTGCTTATCGGACTCCAAACATCTTACTGATCCCAACTATGTATGTCAGATTTTTGAAATTCATATCACGGAGTGACAATATTATGTTTATAGGTCACATAGTACTTAATAGTTTATTATGGTGTGATTTCATGTGATTATAGGACATAATTATAAGAAATAAATTTACATTTATAAAACAATAGGTCGTTACACCCAACCTATGTTCTCCTATGTGGAAACCCAATTATATATTAATTTGGGTAACTGTTATGGTTCCAACTTCCCCTTTTTCAGGGAAGTTTTATTATTAATTTTTACGATGTGAGATTCTATTAATGAAACTTTAAAGTATTTAAAATTTGATAACCTAGATGAATTTTGACAGATAAATTTATTTTAATGGGGGTAGAATGTAACACCCTGATATTTTGTGAAATATATTTTTTTGATTTAATTTAATCTCTTTGATATTTATCATTTCACGCCACATTGAAAATACTTTATTTTATAGAAATATGTATATATTGTGTTATATGAAACATAAAGTTAATTATTCACTAAATAAAACATAAATTTTATCTTTTTATACATAAAAAATTGAGGTTAGCTTACGGTACATGCAAGGCTGACTTTCCTCAATGGCTTGCATAACACGCAAGACCGTGTATTATCAAACAATAATTCATTATTAAAATATTATTATAGGATATGACATGAACACTGAATTGAATATTATAGGATTAAATAATTTAGGAATATATATAGTTGAATTCATTGGTTACCTATTATTTAGAAAAGAATATACAAACCAAATGAATATAAAGGGACTGATTTTATAAAAGTCTATTTTTATGTGAAAAAGATGATTTATATTAATAATATAAATTAATTACTAATAATGAATGATATTAATTAAATTTATATTTTATATATGTAAAAAAATATTTTTTATAATCATCCAATAGATTTGATATATATAATATAAGAACAAACACAAATTGATGCTTAAAAACCTATAATTTTATAAAGGTAGTTTTACCTCCTTTTAATGGAGAACCCATTTTAAATATAATTTTTGGAACTTTTATAGATTTAATATTTAAAAATAATCATAATCTTTAAAATTAGGAAAAAATTAGTTTAGGATAAATTTTTGGTATTTTCTATAATGTTTCATTTTTTAATGAATAGTTAAAAATACTGAATTTTAATTCAAAATGACATTTTCATATAATTAATTTATAAAGATAAGTTATATTTTAAATTGATTGTAAATTTAAATTAGATAATAAATGTATAAATTAATCCAATTAAGGCCACTGGAATCAATTTCACTTTGAAATTGGGTATAAAACTTAGCAAAATTTTGGACATTTTTACTTTAAAAACCCGCAGTGTCATCCCGTCAGCAGGATTATTTTTAAATTAATTTACACCAATTATATGGTTATAATTTGGGTAATTGGATTAAATATTTGTAATAATAAAGGTCAATTTTTTTACCAAAAATATTAGTGAAAGTGATAAAAATTAATTACAACGATTAAGAGAAAAATTTGGTTAACAAAGTAATAAACCTTAAATTTAAGACCCAAAATGATCTAGAAAGTTGTCCAAAACCCATTTTCTGGACATTCTTTAGTCATTAAACTTCCATTATTGAGTTTTTTTGGTTTTTTTGTGACTTTGTTTAAATAAAAACGTGGGTACACATAACTTGTTTTAAGAAAAATGACAAGTGTGTCCTTTCTATTTCCTATAAAATGACACCACATCTCCCTCTTCTTAACACCTCTCAAACCACTTAGGTTCATCAAATATATACCCAGTAAACATACCAAAATCACTACCATAATCTTATAGGCCTCCCATAGAGATAAATCAATACAAGTATTCCTTTTGAAATAAACCAAAACGAGTTACCCAATTAATAGGGAACGACTTCTCTCTAGCTTCTTTCTTTTATTTTTTTTCTCTATCCCCTACACTATATTTATTCCATGATTTTATAATAAAAATAGTATATTAAATAAACTAGGATGTTTTTATTCTTTTTTTAACTAAAATTACACACACCTCCATCTAATGAGTAACGAACAAACTGTTTATGTGTACGATGAACTATCACCTCACAAAACAATGATTATTCATTTTTTCTTAAAGCCTCTAATGGTGGAAATTATGATGGAAAATATAGTTATATATGTTATATATTATATTTAATATGTATTTAATCTTTTTTAGTCCTTTTATAACACATATATTTAAACTTTCCCCTTGGTTTAAATATGATAATTTCATTTGAGGAAGTGTGGACTACCGTCCCCTCAAAGCAATGTGATTCATTCACACACTACATGGAATGTATTTAGGATGGGTTTAGTGAAATTATATTATATATATAACATAAAATTGATACTTTAATAATGATATGTATAAATATATATAAAAGTATTTCATTTACCTTCTTTCTTTTAATATGACAATAAAAACAGAAACAATGTTCATGCGTATGTACGGCTTACCGTCTCCATGAATGGTGTATTCCATTTCATACTTTTATATTATAAGGATTATTATAAAACAAATATAATGAATACACATGATATTTATATCATTATTTTCATTCTGGAAATCATTATATAAGTATAAGGACCAAAGATATAAGAAATTAAGACACTTGCAAAGAACAAAGCAAATAATACCCGAAGTGAAACCATAAAATATGATTGTTAACACGTGGGTAATATAAGGTCATAATCAAACCATATAATGTATCATATATGATAATATGGTTATTTGATATATTTATTATAAAATTATTTTTATTATATAGGATATTTTAATGAGTACAATAAAAGTCAAGACACAAGATAAGAGGATTTCATATCACTTTTTATTTACGTGAGATACATGATTTATTCACCACCCATTCCTTTTGTGTGGTGTGTATACTACCCATGGATTTGTTATATGATTATTATAATTAAATTAATGGGTATTTACATATCTATTTTATTACATTTATTTCATGGTGTTTAAGTTTAAAAGGTTACTAAATTGGTAAAGTAATTTTGTCTCAATTTGTCTTCTTTGAGACACATGTCATGTTATGAACCTATATTATTACACGAGGTGTAAATAATTCTGTTTAAATGTTACATCAGGAATATCATTATTTTAATGATATTTTAATATTAATTAATTTCATTTGCTTACATGATGAGTATGGTTCAAAGTTACTAAGTGGTAAGAGTTTATTGAAATAATCTCATCACTTTTCGAAATTGTTTATGTTTATACTTCCTTTAATGAAATATTATGATCCATATCTTAAGAAAATTAATTAATTTTATTCTAATCTGGTTATTAATGACATATTCATTTTTTTTGTCTTTTTCCACTCCTTTTAATATAAGATAGTTAAGAAATTGTTTTTAAGAAAGCCCATATTTGCACTCTCTTCGGTCAGAAATCTATGTTCATTCAAAACAATTTTTTCTAAAAAGGGTTTCCATGAAAATTATACTAATTTCCTATGATAATTAAAATAAATTTTACTCATTTTTTATTTTACGAACATTTTCAAAGGAATATTTTTATCTCTTTCATAATGTGTCATTTTTTTTAACCTTTTTACCATACAAAAGAAATGTTCTTTTTACCTTATACGACATGGACGGATTTACCCTATGTCAATTATTTGAAGAATTATTTTAATGTTTAAAAGTTTAATTATTAATATTTTGTTTGAAATATATTTTCAAATAAAAGGTTTTAATTTTTTTTCAAGATACTTTAAATGTTTTTCAAGGAAAAAGGCTTTCAAAATGTTTTTAATAATTCCTTTAAAATTTTCTAGTTTATTTTTATGAAAATGCTTTTCAAAAGGTTTTACATTTTAAGAAGAATTTTTAAAGAAGAAATGACAATTTTCTCATAAAGTGTTTTTAAAATATCTTTAAAAAGTATTTCCCATATAAGATAACATCCATTTGTGTTACTCATTCCTTTTTGGGGAAATGGTTCAATGTTTCCATTCATATTCTTTTTTTGAATGGTTTATGTTTTATGGAATGATGTTTAAAAAATATATTTCTATTTCATGGGTTATATGTCTATGAAACCAAATTATTTTCATGGGAATTGATTTGGTGAAATTATTATGAAACCTATTTTTTTTCTAGATGTTAAGGTGTGATTTCATGATTATTAAACACACTTCATTTCATTGGTTATGATATGATTGTTTATGATTTTGTGTCACATGTATATATTATTTTGTTATGATATGGGTTGGACCTATATCTCCCACCAATGCATTGGGTAATGATAATTTTTTTATAATATTAAAGGGTACTTGGGAGGGAATACCATGCCCGAAACAAGAGGGTAGACGAGAGGCAATCCCATGACTGAAACAAGAGGGTACATGGGGGGACATACCAATTCTGAAACTAGAGGGTACATGGGAGGGAATCCCAATCCTGAAGCAGGTACATAAATTATTCACCCAAGCCAAACATGTTACAAAGGCCTTGGTAGGCCACCCTGACATAGGGTTTTTATATTCTTTTGTTTCCGCCAAAAATTCCAAGTATTATTATTATATTATTCTTTCATGGATCATTTTATTATGATTCTTGTCATATGAACTAAAAGTATTTATAACATGATTCATGTTTATGATTTTTGATATGCTGGGTATGATATTCTAATGATCATAATCAGGTTCTCATAACCTTATGTTCATGATATTCTTACACCCTTACTGAGCATTTTATTTCACCAATTTCATGTGTTTCACTTCCCATGGTAATGTATAATTTTTTTAATAATAAATAACAAGGGAGATGAAATTCATGGGAAACATTGAAGATATTTCTCTGAGTCAGAAGAATTTTGTTCTAAGTTTCCAAAGGAACTAAACTAATGCGATCTTTGGGCATCTGTTTTTGTAATGTTTTATGTATTCTGAAGAAGTGATATAGTGTACATGTACATTAAGACTTGGTCATTATAAGGTTAATATATGCCAAAGGGAAATGAAACCAAATAATGCAGAAGAATAAAATAAGTTTCAGATCAATATTCAGCTTGCAATACATTATTTCAAATGTAAGGAACACATGAACTATGAAATCCATTTCCCCGAACCAAGGGTTTCCATATACAATCAATGAGAAAAACCTATAAGGACTAGATAACAAGGAAGGGTATATTCTATCACTACTACTGAGGTGGATCCTGAAAACGATGTGGTGACTGGTACACTGGTTATTCATTCAATAATATAAAATGTAATTTTTTATTCTATTTTTACAGATTCTTTTATATCTTATAGGTTTAGTATAACTATTCAATCACCACCTAAAAACATGGGAGTTGAGTTATCTATGAGAATAGAAAATGGAGAAATTATTGCATCTAAAGTATATTATTCCTCCCCAGTCTATGATTGTGTACTAAATCTTCCAGAAAACATTAGTTCCTTTAGTGTAGTTTTATGCTATATTGGTAATGGATTTGATGTCCTTATATAGAGCCACCATGAACTATAAATAGTGGGACATCACTTTTCATGTCCAAATTTAGAATTCAATTATGTGAAAGTGTAAGGATGAGAATGAATATCCACTGGAATATTCTCCACAAGTGTTGAAATTATTTACCTATGAGAAAGAATATATAACCCAAATGATTGATACAAAGGAAATAATCATGCTTGAAGAAATTCACCTTGTAGGGGATTATATAGAGGTATTTCATAAAGATTTAATTGGTATTCCTCTAGAACAGTTGGTCGAGTTATTAATTAATCATATACCTAGATCTCTACCCATATTTAAGACTCCTTATAGAATATCCAACATTGAGTTTGGAGAGAGAAAAAGTAGTTACAAGAGAATCTGGAAAAGGGTATCATACCCCCAAGTGCCTCATAGTGGGGTGTGTCAGTCCTCTTAATCAAAATGAAGGATTGGTAAATATAGTTATTCATTGATAATCATGAGCTCAAAAAAATAAAAATAAAGAAAAAGTATACCCTTCCATGGATAGATCAATTGTTCAACCAACTATTTGGATCCCAGTATTTCTCTCAAGTGGACCTTTGGTCAGGATATAACCAATTATGGGTGAAGAAGGAATATATTCCCAAAACATCCTTTTGAACAAGGTATGGACACTATGAGTTCTTATTGATGATTTTTGAACTCACCAATGCTCCAAAAATCTTTATAGAATTAATGAATAGAGTCTTTTGATATTACCTAGAAAAAGTTTTGGTAGTATTTATAGATGATATTATTATATACTCCTAAATAATGAAGGACCATGAAGAACATTTGTATATATTGTTAATGAATTTTAAAAATAAGAAAATATATGAAAATTATAGTAAATGTGAGTTATGGATTAAGGAAATATCATTCTTGGGGAATATTATCACCAGTAAAGGGATATTCATAGACCCTTATAAGATAAACTAAATTAAGGAGTGTCCCATACCAATTCCTATAACAAATAGATATATTTTCTATGGATTGGTTGGATATTACCAATGATTTTTGTGAAAATATTCATGATTTTCAAATCTTCTAACCAAGATAACTCAGAAGGGGTTAATGTTTTTCTATAACAATAAATGTGAAGAGAGATTTAAGGAGTTGAAGAAGAGGCTTATCACTGTATGAGTCCTCACAATGCCCTTAAGTGGGGAATATTTCTTGGTATATAGAAATTATTAAAAGAAGGGTTTGGTATGTGTAATAATTAAAAATGAAGAAATGATAGTCTATGACTTAGGGAAGTTGAAAGTTCATGAGAAGAATCATCCAACACTTGATATAGAGTTAGCTGTAGTGATATTTGTGTTGAAAATTTGGAAACCATAACTCTATGGGGAGAAATGTAAAATATATATGGATTATAAGAGCCTTAAATATATATTCATATAGGGGGATCTTAATATGAGTTAGTGAAGATGTTTATAAAAGATCAAAGATTATGGCTTCTCAATCTATTACTATTATTGGATAGTAAATAAAGTGAAAGATTCTCTATGTAGAAAGGATCTGGTAACATTATCATTTATAAGAATTGAAAAGGGCCCAATATTCTTAGAATTTCAAAGGATAGACATTGGAATCATTAAGTAAGTAACATTATCATTCCTTTCTCAAATTATTTATCAATAATCCCTTATGAAGAATAAAAAGGATTCTTAATGAAATGATGTAAAAAGTCAGAAGATGGTGGAATATATAAGAAAATAGAAATCCTCGGATTTCAAAATTTATGATGGAGTTGTAATTTTGGGGTCATGATTATGTGTACCATTAAATCTTGAGATAAAGAGAGATATATTGAATGATTTACATAAATTAACCTTCTCTATCCACCTAGGGATCATGAAGAAGTATCATGATCTCTGAGATCGCTATTGATGTGAAAATATGAAGGAAGAGATCATGGAATATATACATCAAATTGTCTGGTATGATAGAAAGTTAAGATGAAAGGAAAAAGTTTAAGGGGATGATGCAATCATTACCCATAACTATATGGAAATGGGGAAACATCACCATGAACTTTTTCACCGGTCAAACAAAGAAATCAGGAAAAAATAATTTCATATGGGTTGTGGTGGATTATCTTATAAAGACTGCCCACTTCACTTCAATTTGAGAGGACATATCACTCAATAAACTTGTAAGGATATATATCAAAGAGGTGGCGAGGCTGTATGGAACACCACTATTGATTGAATCTGAATGATATCTGAGATTTTCCTCTATATTTTGAAATAGTCTTCAACATACTCTAAATAATGAGCTGAACTTCATTTTGACTTATCACCTCCAAATTGATATCCAATATGAATGAAATATTTAGAAATTTGAAGACCTGTTTATATCTAGATCAATGGAATAAAAAAGAGGATAGGATAAACATCTTCCTCCATTTGATTTCTCATACAATAACATCTCTCACAAAAAACATATAAATGTAACCTTATAAATCCCTTTATGGGAGGATATGTAGAAAACAACAATTTTTGGATGAAGTTGGTGAATGCAAGATATTGGGACCTAAAATGGTTAAGGAAATGTTAAAAAAATTCAAGACCATTTAATAACACATTAGGACTGATTAGAATCTATGGAAGAGATATTATGATAATCTATGATGAGGAATAATGTTTGAGGTTAGGGATAATGTGTTTCATTGTATATCTCCATCAAAGAGAGTCAATATATTTGGGAAGAAGGAAAAGATAATCACTAGTTACATAATCCCCTTTTATATTCTCTATTTCATCAATTCTTTGTCTTACCAACTAGCACTCTCATCAACCCTTTCTCAATTGTACATGTGTACATGATATATTACATGTATCCCTGTTGAGGAAGTAACAATAATCCCTCACATGTACTAAATTTAGAGGTGGTATAATTGGAAAATGATATCTCTTATAAGGAGTAGCCGATGAAGATCTTGGACTTTAGAGATAAGGTTTTACACAATAAGAAAACTCACCTAGTAAAATTAATATGGACGAACCATAAATATGATGAGGAAACCTAAGAACCAAAGGAATTCATGATGTAAAAATACCATCATATATTTTATCCATTTTATAGAATATTAAATTTTTAGGGAGAAATTACTTAAGCATTGAATAGTGTAAAACACTAATATTTTAAAAATAAAACTATGTTTGATAGTGTATACGACACACATCATCAATCCTAAATGAACCATTATTTTTTAAATATGACTATTATAGACTAGGTGTTAAATTGGTGGGTATGAATGTTGTTAAATTATTTATAAAATATAGATAAATGTCTTAATAAATATATATTTAATGATAAATTTCTATGAAATAAAAATTCAATTCTTAATAAATACATTTTATTAACAAAAAATATGTTTTCTTCAAAAATATTTTTATTGATTTTTGTGAGAAAATACTATAATTAATTTTTGAAACATTTATAAAATTTATTTCATAAAGGTAGATTTATTTTTTAAATCATCATCTCAAAATAAAATTAGGGTGATTTTTCTTATTTTTATAAAATGATTGACTTTTCAGTGATAAGTGAAAATTATAGATTTTTTTCAAACACTATCATTTATTTTCATTAAATAATGTACATTAAAAGTTTCATTTTATTTTGTATTTGATATTAATTTTAAATATGAATAATTTTATTTATAATAATCCAATCAATATAATTTTAATCAACAAATCTCATGATTTTTTGTAAGTTTATTTCCATAATTAAAAACATGATTTTCTTCAGACTGTTTTTAAGTGAAAAACGTTTATCCATTTTAGTTAGTTAAAATAACCCATAATAATGAATGAATTAAATTAAAATTATATATTATATATCTATTTTTATGAATTTAAATTCATTTAAGTATTATGACTAGTCATATAGTTAATGTACGATCATCTTATGCTTGGAAAATGCATTTCTCAAAAAACTATTTTTTTGACATTTTTTTGGGTTTATTTTTAACTTAAATCAATCTAATTATATGAATTGAATTTGATAAAATGTATCCAATATTTAAAATAATTATAATTAATATTATTTAATAATATCAACTTAATTTTTTATTACAATGATTAGTAAAAACATTAAATATTAATT
Source organism: Viscum album (assembly GCA_963277665.1). Lineage (NCBI taxonomy): Eukaryota > Viridiplantae > Streptophyta > Magnoliopsida > Santalales > Viscaceae > Viscum > Viscum album. Next base: position 150,220,484 of record OY728163.1, read on the forward strand.
ACTATAGTTAAGGCCAAAATGGGTTTTCTAGGGGTTAATATATAAATATAAGGGATAAAATGACCTAAAAACTTTCTAGAACTAAATTTTTTGGTTTTATTTAGATATTGAAATTTTACCTTAAAATATTATCTATTTTGGACCCATTTTCAAAGAAATTTACTTAATAATATTTTAAAACTTTGAAAAATTAAAAGTGTTCCACTCCCCTCACTTATAAAATGGCACTACCTATTATCTTTTCATTTATCTTAAAAATCCTTTTGGTTAAAAAAAATACCCACCCAAATAAATTCCTTACATCCCTTTCCATTTCCTAGAAGCATTTTTTTGATTATAAAACACTCTTAGGAATACATTTGGTGCAAACCTAAAGAGGTTGTTCGAAGAAGATGTATCATTATTAATTGAGAATTTATGTTTTATTTCATCTTCCACCTCCTTGAAATATTATTCAAAAATGATGATAAAAACATAATTATCTATGATATATTTTTATTTTATCATTTAATTTCATAACATACATACATATCCTCTTCTATTAAATGGGAAACGAAACCATTGATTGTGTGTAAGGAGACCTATCGGCTCGTGAACCGATGTAATTCATTTTCTATCGTCACCTCTCATAGATATTTATGATAATGGATATAATGTACATATATTATATTCATGATATATTTATAATTATGTAAAATTATTATATAATATAATTTCTTACCTTCCTATTCATTTAAAGATGATAATGTCATTCTTTTGTACATGTGGATTACTATCGCCACAAAGCGATGTGATTCATTTTTCATTACCACATCACATTGATGGTAAATATGAGTGAATTTAAAGAAATAATATGAAATTTATGATAGAAGTATTGTTAAATAAAGATAAAATAACATCTACCTTATTTCTATCATGATCTTTGAAAATTGGAAACATCACTCTTGTATACGTTGGACCTAGCATATCCATGATTTTAACATAGTTCATTTTTTATTACAATATTTCATGGTTGATTTTAAAAGTGTAATTTATGTATGAAAATGATAATTATTTCATGATAATTATTATTATTATATATATTAATAAATAATAATCTATTTGACCTTATTTAACTTACCAAAGTGATTTTGGACATCTGAACTAAATATCATCAAAACGTCTGACATGAATCAAAAAGATTAAGTAATTGAATATAAAATGATAATAAATAAAAATAAAAGAGTAATAAACATGGAAAAGGTTTTTAATAAATTAAATAATTAAAAAAACCTAATTATTCGAAATGATAAATAATGTGTGTGGTGAATTGGATTCAAGGAAAGGTATCTCTCTAAACTACCGTTTTATTTGGGTTCTGACCATTATCTCTATAATTCACTTATTATTTCTATTTAATGTTATGTAATGATTATAAATTATGTATATATTTCAATCACATATATTCCTAGCTTATTATCCCTTCATTTTATGATATAATACATTCCTTATAATCATTTCTCAAATGCATTATTAAAGAAATCTCTTTTGATTGTGATATGAGGCTAAATCATGCAACCCATTTTCTTTCCATGAGTAATTATTATTTTTATGAATTATAATTGATTTTATCTTTATGGAACACATAATCATGAACTTATTATGATGGGTACAACCAGATATCACTCTAATTCTTTGGGTGAGTCTTTTCTCATGAGATATTACATATGGTATTATGTAGTAAATCAAATCCATTATTAGACTATATTCACCATATTATGTTATCTTGGTATATAGCCTTGACATATTCTTATGTCTGGTTTTGTTTTGATGTCACATTTTCTATGTTTCCATGATATTTTCATACCATGTTCCTTATTTTTTACTCCCATGTGATCACTCATGATCCTTATATTTTATGATATCATGTTATACCTTTAAATCACATGTTATGTTTCTTTATCATGTTTATTCCCTTACTGGGAATCTTAACTCACCACTTTTTCTATGGAGTCAGTAGGTTATCCCATGTAGATTTAAGTGATGAAATGGATTTAAGATCTCATTATAGATATTAAAATAAATATTCTTTATTTTCATGTTTATTTTTGACATACCTAGTCCTCAAAAGATACAAGGCCTTTCGATCCTTGTTTTGTATCAATAAATATTTATATTTTATATAATGTTATAATATGTGTAAAAATTCTTGGGTCGCTATAGTTATTATATTCTATAGAAAATTTAGGGATGTCTGTGACACTAAATTACATAAATATACACTCAAAGTTTTCTTATCTACACTAGAATGTAGTCTTCGAGTTATCTTCCTCTTTTACCCTCAATTGATGATATATAATAAGGATACATTGAAATCAAAGAGAAAACTAGTTGTAATTCTATCCAAAACTAAACATCACATTGAGGGGGAATTTTTACAACCTCCTTGGAGAAAAATACATAAAATCCTTGAAAAATATGGCCTCCACTATCTTAGTTTCCACAAAATTCACTAAAAATACGACCATCAATGAAAAACAGGGATCCATGCACCTACATCTCAACCAATAACCCTATTATCTAGTGAAAACTGAATTCTAACCATCCACATTTGAGAAAAAACTCTCCTCTAAAATAAATAAATAACCACACATATAGAATACAACCAATCCATATTGAGGATGAAATTGTATGGTTGTATCTATATAAAGTAGAAATCCCTACATGACTGATATCATTCTATAATAATCTAACACCCCCAAAAAACATCAAAAAAGAAGGTTTGGCCTCTGAAAATTGAAATGAATACTAGTGGCATGGGAATACCTTATATATCAAGTTCCAATGAATAGGATAAATTAGGTGTAACAAATGAATGTGAGGCTCCTAAATCAAAGAATATAAAAAACTGTATAGATGATAATCTAATTATACCTCTGAGGATCTCTTTCCCCTCTAGTTTTATTATCTCTATGGAATGAAACTAGCCACACCAAACTCCTTTTCCTCACATTAGTCAACAAAATACACATACCTAATTAGGTTGAGGTACCTTAATATGGTGAATATCTCAAGGCCACCCCCTTATATCCCCATCTCCTATTAGAGAATACACCTTCCATACCCACTCTCGATACAACCTCACCAACAACTGCTACCAAGGATAATACTGAACTTGACTGCTATCACCATAATGAGATCCAAATACCACTGAGATCTAATATTGGTGATGACAATTAACCCCACAAACATATCAAACTAGCCCAAATCCACTTGAAAAAATCACGAGAGCTTCTGGTCCCAAAAAACTGAAAACAAAACATCTGAGGCTGACTCCTTACCAATCAAAACCTCAGAGGCCCTAACATAAGATATTTTAAAATAATAACCCTTTTCATCGAGGGACACTTATAGCTCTCCTATTATTATTTCCCTATTATGAGTGAATATAAATGATCTCCTACACATTATTTTGTACCTCAAAATACATCTTCAACATAAAAATAGAAACTCCATATTAGATATATGGGAAAAAAACTCCTCAATATACATTACACATGACTCCTCATTGGAAAAAAGATAAAGGGATAAATTTAAAATTTCCTTATACCATACTCCAAGCTGTCGTACTATGACAACCCTACTCTTTATTACACACAAAAACATGATTTATTACACACTAAAACATGATTTATTACATAAAATTCACTTGATACAACATAAAAGATCGATAGGTCTAGTGTATTTGGGGATTAGGATCATTACATAAAAACTTAAAACATGAAATAAAAAATCTGTATTGAAAACATCCTTTACATGACCACTACATTCCCTCATACTTAACATTGGATGGGATAACCCAAGGACATGCATAAGAAAAGGGCGAGTTATAAAACCTAATAAGGGAATAAACATGGAATAACACAAGGGATAAAATACATGTTAGAAAATAGTAATATAATTGGATCAAAATAAGAAACATGAACATAAATGAATGATAAATCATGATAATCATAACATGGAAATGTAGCAACAACACTTAACATAGAATTAGCTTGAGATAAGGCTCATTGCACAGGAAGCATGAGTAAACCCTCATTTCACATGAAGCACAAGTAAACCCTAGTTTCACTTTAATTATCATGATTCAAAACTCATTTCACATGATGTATCATGATACTATACTTTACCCAATGCATTGGAGTGCTATCAGGGCACACCTTTCTAAAACATTTCATTTCATGCATAAGTGTGCCACATGGATCATATAACATGGAATCAATCAACATCATAAGTTAGTACATGATTAATTAATGTGGAATAAATATATGAAAGTAACATTTAATATGTATATGTGAAAAAAAAGCGAATACCCTTGATAGAGACCTGGGTATGGTATTCACTACACAATGATATTGGCTTAGAAAAACACGGTGCAATTTTGGCAGCATAACGACGTGAAATAAAAACTCATAAAAAATGATTGAGAGAGAGAAAGGGGTTTCTCATCATATTTAAATGAAATGGAAAGTAAGGGGGTCATATAGATACATTTATAAATGAATTTAATGGAATTTAGATGCATAATACAAAAGAGTTACTTGGATGTAAAAAAGGAGAGAGAAATCCCTCCCGGAATTTCGGCATGGTAACGGGTGTACATGAGACACATTAATGAGAGATAAAGGGGTCTACCATCATCCAAACATAAAGAGGGTATCATGGGGGAGGTGAAAAATCATACCCTAACATTTTTAATTGAAAAAAGGGCACAACAACTTGAAGAGAATTTGAAAAAAATTAGAAAGGAAGAAATACCTTACTTGGAAGTGTGATCTCAAAGGCTTGGGAGAGGATTGAAAGATGATTATTGGGAGATTGGGGAACCTTGGGAGGATTCTAGAGAGAGTAGGTAAGGTTTTGGTCGAAATACAAAGGCTTTGAGTGAAGAGGAAGTGAGAGCTTGGGTGGGTTTATATAGGAAAAGAGAGGGAATTCTTTATTATTTAGGTTTGGGACACCTCACATTAAACTAATCCATACCACAAACCATCCCATGGTTTTTGAAAAAGGGGAGTGGAAAAAAATATTTTATAAGGAAAATGGCCTAAAATCTTAAAATAATATGGTTGATTATGTGGAGGTGAGTCACGCTCTCAATTAAAACAATTTAAAAAGACAAAATGTTTTATAAGCCTTGAGGGGTCCACCAAAGATTTGTAAAATAAATAAAACAAACCAAAAATCACATTATTTTAATGGAAAAACATATATTGGCCGAAAATAATGTTTATAGTATTTTATTACATCACTATTGGGTCATTATGATGTCATAAAACACATTATATGTTTAAACAATATTTAATTTTTACCCAAAAAATCGACTGTCTTAGAAAATCATGAAAAATTCACCATTGGATAACTTTGACATCCTGATTCCAAAAATAATATTCATTTTATCTAATTTCTTTTCTAAATATGTGAATTTTTACTTTTAATATAAAACATACATTTATCAAAAATTCATGGGTTTTGACAAAAATAGCTTTCAAACATTAATAAAAATTACAATTATATTAAGAAAAATTGTACGATCATTTATATTTAATAAAAATTAATTTAAATATAATAATAATATTTTATTAAAATATTATTTAATTAAAAAATCCATTAATTCATCAAAATAGATTTCTTAGTTTAATATTAACAAAAAATACTATTTGCGCTTTAAAAAACTATTTACAAAGTAAAAATAATAAAATGAATGTATATTCATTATTATATATAAAAATAATTCACATAATCATAGTTCTAAGTTCCTGTTACATAACCCCTTATAACACTCACATAATACCGAAGGGTAAGGTGTGTGATGGTGATAGACTCTTGGGGTGGCTCAGATAACATCGCTCGGGTGGTAATCTCTATTAACTTCCATTTCTCCCATAGTCGGTTCTACTCAAGATTAATGTTTTAAAGCTTGGATTGGGCTTGGTCAAGAGTGAATCCCAATGGTGCCACCTCTTTTTCGATCTCTGACAAATGGACTTCGTATGGGGAAGTCTACTGGATGAGGTCATCGCTTCCTTTGAGTAAATAGGATTTGTTAAAGCCCTATATTTATACTATTCATGTGATCACTGTTCAATGGATATATTAGCAATGGTCACAATTATTAATGGTATTTTAAAATCCAAAAACATAAAACCAATGAAGTTTACATTTATATAAACAATTTACATAATAATACATTTAATCATAACAAGATGAATTTTTATTAATGAAAGTTTGGGTCGTTACAATCTTCCCCCCTTAAGAAATCTTTCCCTCAAAATTTCCTTTTTCCACACTAAAACAGATGTGGGTAACTCTACTTCATCACTTCCTCTTATTCCCATGACACTTCTTCAAACTTGTGGTTTTTCCAAAACACCTTGATGAGGGGAATTGTCTTATTTCGTAGAACTTTTTCTCTACGATCTAAGATCTTCACTGGTTGCTCCTCATGAGAAAGATCATCCTCTAGTTATACTACCTCTGAAGAGAGTACATATGAAGGGTCTGGTATGTACTTCCTTAAAAGGTATACATGAAAGACATCATGTACTTTGTCCATGGTATGTGGAAGTGATAGTTGATAGGCCACAACCCCGACATGACGAAGAATCTCTAAGGGCCCGATATACCTAGGACTTAACTTCCCTTTCTTTCCAAACCTCATGACCTTATTCAATGGAGATATGCATAGAAATAGCATGTCTCTAACTTTAAACTCGTGGTCTCATCGATGGTTATCTGTATAACTCTTCTATCGACTTTGGGATGCCTTGATATGCTACTGAATGGTTTTTACCTTCTCTGCCATTTCTTCAACCATTTCTAGTCCTAGCAGCGTACACTCACCAACTTCATCCCAACATGCTGGTGTTCTGAACCTCTTCCCACATAGGGCTTCATAAGGTGCCATTAGGATGCTTGAGTTGAAACTGTTATTGTAGGAGAATTCAACCAGTGGAAGATGTTGATCCCATCCTCCTTTAAAGTTCATTTAGTATGCTCTCAACATATCCTCAAATGTTTGGATAGTCCGCTCAGATTGGACATCAGTTTGAGGATGATAAGATGTACTGAAGTTCAGCTCAGTATCTAGAGCATGTTGAAGACTCTTCCAAAACGTAGTGGTGAATCTTAGATCTCGATCGAATACAATAGATAGTGGTACTCCATTCAGCCTTACCACTTCCCTAATATATATCTGTGCCATTTGATCCAATGAGAAATCCTCCCAAATTTCAATAAAGTGTGCAGACTTTGTAAGACAATCCACAACAACCCAGATTACATTGTTTCCTTTGGATGTCCTCAAAAGTCTGGTGACAAAGTCCATGGTGTTGTTCTCCCATTTCCATGCTGGTATGGGTAATAGTTGCATAATTCCATTAGACTTTTTCCTCTCTACCTTCACTTGCTAACACACTAGGAACTTTGATGTATGCCCAATGATCTCCTTCTTCATATTATCCCACCAATAATTCTCTTAGAGATCTCGATACATCTTTGTGTTTCCTGAGTTAATAGAGAAATTTGAACTATGTGCATCATCCAAAAGATCCTTCTTCAGCATCAGACTTTATGGAACACATATTCGTTTCCCAAATCTCACAATTACTTCTTTATTAACAGAGAACTCTGAAGATTTCCCTTTTTTGATAGCTTCCACTTTCTTCTGAATTCCCACATAATCCTTTTGAGAATCCTCTAACCTTTCCAAAATAGATAGTTGAGAAATCATTTGTGAAAGGATTGATGATGATACCTTATTTATGATTCTCAAGTCCATCTTTATCAAATCTAAGAAGATTTGATTCTTCCTAATTCTCATCAGTGATATAATCACTGGGTCCTTTATACTTAGAGAATCTGCCACCTTGTACGCTTTCCTAGGGTGGTAATTGATTGAGCAGTCATAGTATTTGATTAGCTCTAACTATCTTAGTTGGCACATGTTCAACTCTTTCTGTGTTAATATATTCTTGAGGATTTTGTGGTCCGTATATATTTCACACTTCTCCCTAAAGAGATAATGCCAAAAATATTTTAAGGCGAAGATCACTACAACCAACTCCAGATCACGTGTTGGATAATTTTTCTCATGAACTTTCAATTTCCTTGAATCATAGGCAATAAATTTTTCATTTTTCATCAACACACTACCCAGTCCCTTCTTCGAAGCATCATTGAATACCACAAAAAGTTCTCCACTTGTGGGTAAAGTGAGCACGGGCACAGTGATAAGCCTTATTTTCAACTTCTTAAAGATTTATTCACATTCATTAATACAATAAAACTTTAATCCCTTCCGAGTTGTCTTGGTAAGAGGGTTGGACAATCATGATATATTTCTCACAAATCATCGATAATATCCAGCTAACCCAAAGAAGCTACAGATATCTGTTACCGATGTTGTCCTCGGACACCCCTCAATTATAGCTGTCTTAGAGGGATCCATATATATCCCATTGCTTGTGACGATATGACCTAATAATGAGACCTCATTTAACCAAAACTCACACTTTTTTTACTTTTCATAGAGCTTCTCCTTTTGTAAGGTATCTAGTACAGTTCTTAGATGCTCCTCATGATCCTCCTTGGTTTTGGATTATATGAGAATATCATCTATAAATACTACGAAATATTTGTCGAGGTAATCTCTAAAGACTCTATTCATCAAGTCCATGAAGATTTCTAGAGAATTAGTGAGTCCAAAAGGCATTACTATGAATTCATAGTGCCCTTATCTTGTATGAAAAATAGTCTTGGGGATATCTTCCTTCTTTACCTTATTTGATAATATCCCGACCAAAAATGCACCTTGGAAAAGTATTGTGCTCTACTTAGCTGATCGAACAAGTCATCAATTCGTGGGGGATGATACTTTTTCTTTATTGTGATTTTGTTAAGATCACAATAATCGATGCAAAGACGCATTGAACCATCCTTATTCTTAATGAAGAGGACTGGTGCACCCCATGGTAAAGCACTTGGGCGTATAAATCCATTATCTAGATTATATTGTAGTTGTTTCTTCAGATCCTCAAGCTCCAAAATAGCCATTCTATATGGAGTATTGGATATTGGCAATGCCCTATGTATAATATCAATTGAGAATTCAACATCTCTTCTAGGAGGAAGACCAGACAATTCCTCGGGAAACACTTCAACAAATTCCCTCACAATAGGCATGTATTCAAGGATGGTTCCTCCTTAGACTCAATCATTTGAGTCAGATACACATTCTCATAGGGTAGTAATATCCATGCTTGAGATGATGGAGCTAAAGAAGATTCATCTTCCTCCTTGCACTTGTATAGAATTGGGGGTCGATTCTCCACATGGAGAGTGATTTACCTCTCATAGAAATTTATGTTGGCTCTATATATAGAAAGCCAATCTATGCCAAGAATTGCATCAAATTCCACCAGAGGGAGTATGAAGAGGTTCGCTGGGAAATTAAATCAATATATTATAATAGGGGAGGAGTTATATTCATGGGATGCAATGATTTCCCCATTTTCCGTACCCATCGACATCTTTACTTCCAAGATTTTTGGTGGTGCTGGGATTGTTCAACTAAACTTTTAGGAAATAAAAGAATTCATAGAACCAAAATCAAAAAGTATGTTCACTATTCTTGAATGAATAACTAGCGTACTTTTCACCACTAGTTTTTTGGGGTTCACTTTGACAGTAGTGATAGAAAAATCTTGGCCTTTCAGCCTTGGAGGTTGTTGGTTTCCTCCAAAAACCCTTGGCTTAGGGAATTAATTTGAAATATTCCCTGGTTCTTTTTAGTTGAAGCAATGAATGATGCATTGAGAGTCGAATGGATTATTCCTCACCTCTATCACAGCCGTGGGTTTTTCTTGCCGATAGTTAATATCCAGGTGCCCTTATCTTCCACACCTAAATCATTTCCTCATCCCCTTTAGGCAATTTTCGTGGAGCTTCTTTCCACACCTTTGGCAATTAGGGTGCTGGATCCTCTTACCACCATTTTATTTATCCATAGAAATTCTAACATTGAAGTCCACCTTACGCTTCTCATCCCCATGATAACCCTGAGATTCTCTGATCTCTATTTCAACCTTGAGGGCACATCAGACAATTTCCTCATAGTTTTTGAAGTCACAGATTGCCAGCGCTTTCTGTAGGGTAGGTTTCAGCCCACCAAACAAGTGATCAACCATGAATTCGGGGGTAATGACAAATCCAGAGGTATATCGTGAAAGCCTTGTGAAGTTTTCCTCATACTCTATGACAGATTCGTCTTTTTTTTCTTGAGATCAAGGAAATCCCTTTCCATCTTATGTTGGAGGGTACACGAAAAATATTTATCGAAAAACATCTTCTGGAAATCCGTCCATTCCAACACATTGATATCCTCCTCAGGCTTCGTATTTTTTTATCAATTTCCACCATTGATCGACTTCACCCTCCATATGATAAAAAGCTAGAAGAACCTTCTATTGTTTAGAACATTGAAGGATGAAGAAGATCTTTTCAATGGAGTTGATCTATTGTTCGACGATTGAGGGATCAGATGATCCATTAAAAGTAGGAGGCCTTTGTCTCATGAAGCTCTTGATAGTGACTTGTTCTTTCTTAGGGGGGGTTAAACACTCCTCTTGACCCATGTTTCTATTAAAATTTTGAGTTAACTTGTAGAGAATCATAAAAAATTTCTCGATTCCTGCTCCCATCGGATTGGGCATCTCATTAACACAATCATCACATTGATCTTCACATTGGTTGTTAGCCCAAGTCCTCCTATTACTGACCTTTGGCTGGAATAAAAGGAAAGTTAGGGGTAACACATAAATAGTAATCCATGGAAAAAACTGTTGACTTATAAATAACTTTTATTTCCTTAACATATGAATCCATAGGATTTAATCTATGCTATTCATGATCTACCTTCTAACATATATTCTTAGGGGTATTTTTTTAATTCCATTAATAAGGGTTCATACTAAGCTTATGAATTTTCAAAAGAATATCCCCCAGGAGTGTCATAACCAAGTGTGTAGTAAGGCCCTTTTTCGTGTACCAGGAAACCCCGGGTCAAGCCCGAAACTCCTTGTCGGGGTTTTCACCCCTAGGTACATCTGTGCCAGATCTGCCTCTACCTGATCATATCCCGAAAAGGATGTATTTTATTTCTAAACCACTTACTAAATACCCACCAAAACTTAGGGATGTTTTTAATATACTTATTATTGTCTCAAAGGATTTACTAGGGTTTTCTAATCCTAATCCCAAAAATAACTAAACCTATCCTCTAATAACAAGTATGACAACCCTGCTCTTTATTACACACTAAAACATGATTTATTACATAAACTTCACTTGATAAAACATATAAGATCAAGAGGTATAGTGTATTTGGGTCTTAGGATCATTACATAGCGACTTAAAACATTAAATACAACATCTTTATTGAAAACTTCCTTTTCATGACCACTATATTCCCTCATACATAGTATTGCATGGGATAACCTGAGGACATGCATAAGAAAAGGGTGAGATATAAATCCCAATAAATAAATAAACATGGAATAACATGAGGGATAAAATACATGTTATAAAATAAGCATATCAATGGATCACAAGAGAAATGTGAACATAAAGGCATGATAAAGCCTGATAATCATAACATAGAAATGTGGCAACAACACTTAACATGGAATTAGCATGAGCCAAGGCTCATTGCACATGGAGCATGAGTAAATGCTCATTGCACATGAAACATGAGTAAACCCTCATTTCACTTGAATTAGAATGATTCAACACTCATTACACATGACGTATCATGATACTATACTTTACCCAATGAATTGGAGTGCTATTAGGGCACACCCTTCTTAAACATTTCATTTCATACATTAGTGTGCCACATGGATCATATAACATGGAATAAATCAACATAATAAGTTATTCAGAGATTAATTAATGTTGAATAAATACATTAAATTACCATTCAATATGTATATGTTCATAAAGGTGAATACCCTTGATAGAGACATGGGTATGGTATTCACTACACAATGATCTTGGCTTGGAAAAATGCAGTGCAATTTCGGCAGCATAACAGCGTAAAATAAGAACTCATAAAAAATGGTTGATGAGAGATAAAGAGGTGTATCATCATATTTAAATAAAATGTTCAGTAAGGGGGTCATATAGATACATTTACCAATGAACATAATGGAATTTATATGCATAATACAAAAGAGTTACTTGGATGTAAAAGAGGAGAGAGAAATCCCTCATGAAATTTTGGCATGGTAACGGGTGTACATGGGACATATTAATGAGATATAAAGGGTTCTCTCATCACCCAAACATAAATAGGGTAGTATGGGTGAGTTGAAAAATAATACCCAAACATTTTTAATTGAAAACAAAATGGCACAACAACTTGAAGAAGATTTGACAAAAATGAGAAACAAAGAAATCCTTTACTTGGAAGTGTGATCCCAAAGGCTTGGGAGAGGCTTGAAAGATAATTATTGGAATCTTGGGGAACCTTGTGAGTATTATAGAGAGTGTAGGTTAGGGTTTGGTCAAAATACAAAGGCTTTTGAGTGAATAGGAAGTGGGATATTTGGTGGGTTTATATAGGAAAAGACACGAAATTCTTTATTATTTAGGTTTGGGACACCTCACATTAAACTAACCAATAACTCAAACCTACCCATGGTTTTTTCCCATGGTTTTTTCCAAAGGGGATTGGAAAACAATATTTTATAAGTAAAATGTCTGAACATCTAAAAATAATAGGGTTGCTTATGTGGTGGTGAGTCACACTCTCAAGGAAAACAATTTAAAAAGACAAAATGTTTTATAAGCCTTGAGGAGTCCACCAAAGCTTTGTAAAATAAATAAAAAACCCAAAATCACATTATTTTAATGGTAAAACATAAATTGAACGAATATAATATTTATAGTATTTTATTACATCACTATTGGGTCATTATGATGTCATAAAACACATTATATATTTAAACGGTATTTACTTTTTACCCAAAAATTTGACTGTCTCAGAAAATTATTAAAAATTCACCATTGGATTATTTCGACATCCTGATTCCAAAACTAATATTCATTTTATATGAATAATTTTTTATATATGTGAATTTTTACTTTTAAAATAAAACCAACATTTATTGAAAATTCATGGGTTTTGACAAAAACTGCTTTCAAACATTAATAAATATTACAATTGTATTCATAATAATTGTAAGTAATTTATATTTAATAAAAAATAATTTAATAATAATAATAATATTATTATTTTATTAAAAAATTATTTAATTTAAAAATCCATTAATTCATCAAAATAGATTTCTTAGTTTAATATTAACTAAAAATACTATTTTCTCTTTAAAAAACTATTTAAAAAGTAATAATAATAAAATTAATGTATATTCATTATTATATACAAAAATAATGCACATAATCATAGTGATAATGTCTTGTTACATAAACCCTTATAACACCCGCATAAGACTGAAGGGTAAGGTGTGTGATGGTGAAAGACTCTTGGGGTGGCTTGGATAACATCGCTCGAGTGGTAATCTCTATTAACTTACACTTCCCCTGTAGTTGGTTCCGCTCAAGATTAATGTGTTCAAGATCCTCTTGGGCTTGGTGAAGAGAGAATCCCAATGATTCCACCTCCTTTCTGAGCTCTGAAAAATGGGCTTCATACAGGGCAAGTCTACTAGATGAGGCCATCACTTCCTTTGTCTGAGTAAATTGGATTTGTTAAAGCCCTATATTTATACTAATCATGTTATCACTGTTTAACGACTATATTAGTAATGGTCAAAATTCTTAATGGTATTTTAAAATCCAAAAAACATAAAACCAATGAAGTTTACATTTATATTAACAATTTACATAATGATACATTTAATCAGATCAAGAGGAATTTTCATTAATGAAAGTTTGGGTCATTACACATACAATGATTGTTCCATAATGAAGAGAAATTATATCCTTCCTCTTTTAATACTTCATCATTAATGATAGGAATTTCATTCAATAAACCTTCTAAAAATCATCCTACGAATCATCTTTCTCTTCCAGTTTTCTAAGATATAACATCCACAACTGATGCACAACACCCCTCATCAGAGTGAATTTTAGAAGATCCCAGTAATATGGATGGGCCTGAATCAAAATGAAGGCTATATAAAGCTCCCCCAATCAATACTCTATTTCTATATCAAATATTATTACCTCATACTTCTCCAGATCTTTCTACTAAATGACACACAACATCCTCTATGAGTTCTCATCCTCCTCAGCTAGGTCGACCTTTCAATTGTTAACTGAGGTATCCCTCTAAACCTATCCAGATTAAACCATGCATGGATGCCATCTATGATCCATAATTGAAAGAAAAAAATGATTTAAAATACCCCATAGTATGTAATATTAATCTAAATTAATTAGATTCATTTCAATTCCCCAATTCACACCACTTAATCACAAGTACAAATGGTATGATACACATACCTTTCCTTGGTCACTACACTACAATAATTATCACTTCACTTATAATTTTTAGTAATATTAGGGGCCCCTAAAACCTGATGTCCTAGTATTTATACCTTTCTTATATCACAGATTGGATTTACTAGCACTATTTCCCTATGAAACCCATAAAATCCTCATAGGTTCATAACTCTTGTCTCCATCATAACTCTTAAACTAACCTTTGATACAACTATTTCAGGAGTCAACCCACTAGAGTCCCCTCCCAATATAACAACAAATATTAGAGTTACCCTTCAGGCCTGCATCCTATAGATAAGGGGTTGGTGACTAGCACCAAGGGTATAATACAAAAATATAGGGTGCCTTACCCTTGAAAAAGCAATTATAATATAGTGTAACCACCAAACTAAAACTATAAAAATATAAAACCAAAAAATATATCACATTTCATGAAATTTCATATTAATAAAATATTAAACTAACCAAACCCATGAATCCAAAATAAGTGGCTTAATAACTCCATGTCCCAAGCTAGAAATGTCCAGCTTGATCTCTAACTCCATCATGATAACCTATAAAATAGTTATATATATATATATATATATATATATATATTGGGGTGAGAATAACTTTTATACTCATTGGGATCATATCCAAGGGCTCTCATGAGAATTTGAGAAGATATTAATAATTCCCTAAGGAATAAACAATAAAATCAACAATCACCTTTTAGGTCAACTAGTTCCCAGCCTCACAAAGGCTCAATCACCAAATAATGTATTCAAGTATAATAATATATTAAGAAACATATCTAAAAAGGATACCCCACACCACTTCCCCACTAGGTTTTTTCTCTCATTACCCAATATTTTATGTTATGGAGCTCTCATACCTTATGTATCCATCACTGAACTCATCATAAATGGAATCCACCTTATTCCCTCTTCTTACCATGTATGTCCCCCACTATGAAGCAAATCATCCTCTCATCAATCATCACCTCTAGTTAACTATAACCATGAGAAATCACAACTCATGTGTAAAAACCTCACTTGGAATAGAGATAGGGGATTAAAGGGAAGCCAACCATCCACCCTCACCATCCTAGATTTTTAGATAAGAAACCTAGAACCCAAAACCCTTAGTCATCAGTGTAAACACATGAATTGGGTGTGGTGTATATAAAAATCACAAGGAAAATACATTATATAATCGATAAAAACAAGCCCAATTAAAAAATCAAAACTTTAGTAACCTAGAGTATTTTTATACTTCATTACACTGACATAAGATAAATAGGATCATATTAATAAGGATAAATCAACTCAATAGACTTACGGAACATGATACATACATGATTCACTTTTCACTTTGGAAATATAATATAAAGAAAATTAAAAGTAAATATTTTTTATCCTTGAATTCATTCAAAACCTCCTTGTTCATATCATGGGGAAGGAAAATAAAAATAAGGGTGAGCTCAAACACCGAGTATGGATAGTGTAAAGTGTAATATATCATTAGCATATAATGAATAATCTATATGATGGAAAATAGCTGAAAAAACATTCAATTTAATTAATAACTTGAAAAAAATGAGTCTTTTGACAACATAATAGTAATAATATCATGTATAATACTATATTAACTCTCAATGATGGAAATGTATAATGTTGGACATCATGATCTCATACATTATGATATCATACTGTAAAGTCCTTATTTCAAGAGAGTTTATGTTTATAGGCATGTATACACTAAAAACCCTTTTAATAAGGCTATCCAACTAATTTTTCTCATGAGACATTGTCGATTCATTAAGAGGATATGTAATTTTGGACCCAACCCATAACTGTATTTCCAATTCAATCCTCATATATTGAATGATCAATTTAATTCATAAACAATATCCTTCTAAATAAGTATTTTTATTGAGTGAAGAATATGAAATATCAACATTTCTCTAACAAATCAAATAACATTTGTATCACCATGGGAATTTATAATATTTCTAAATAAATTTAATTTTGTTTCTTGATTTCTTTTTTTTCAACACCATGTTAATCTTATGCTACACACTATAATAAGTTGTCTTGCGTTACACGCAAGGCCGAGTTTTAACGAACACCAATATATTAATAAAATATTATTATAACTTATAACCATGCCGTTAAATTACCAGTTATGAATAGTATTTACCAAATTTTTAATTTTTATATTCCATATAATTTTAACATTCATCTTATGTAATTTCTAGACATGATATAGGAATAGATTCAATTTTGTTTGGATAAAAGAAGTATTTTTTAGAAAATGCAGTTTTGCTGCCTTTTGATGGCGCACCCAATTTAAATTCAATATTTGACACGTTTATTTTACAAAATTAACTTCTTATTTATAATAGGGACATAATAATTTAGTTTGGGAAAATTTTGGTAATTTTCTAAAAAGTTTTACATTTTAATGAATAGTTAAATACTAAATTTTAATTCAAAACTGTATTTTCATCTAAATTATTTATATTGTTATATTATAATTTTAGTTATTTTTTATTTATAATTATATTTTTTTTATAATTTAATATAATTCAGGTTATTGGAATTATTTTCACAATAAAATTGGATATAAACACATGTTAATCTTTTGATGATTTTAACTTTTAAAAAACCAATTTTCTCATTTTATCAACTTGAATTAATTTTAAATTAATTACTAAACAATATGTGTTATAAGTTTTAAAAAATGGATTATATATTTAGAATCATAAGCACCAAATTATGTAAATATCTATCCTTTATTTTTTGACATTATGAATAGTAACTTTAGTAATGTTTTAATTTACCACGATTAAAGGTTTAATCCGGTAAGAAAGGGTAAAAATAAAATTATAATAATATAAAACTACACTAAAACTTGTAATAATCCTATTTTATGAGTTATTTAAGACCAATAAAACCCTTGGGATGAAAATTTTTCCTTTTGAATCCACTTAGGTGTGATTATGACACTTATAACTTTTAATTTAAAGTAAGGGAAAATGTGTTATAAACATGTATATTCTTACTAAAACAAGGTTTATATGGGGTTATATAAGTGATATATTTAACTATAAATAGTAATTAGAAATATAAAATTACTAGATACATCATGGTTATTTATTTATAATTTTTAGGAATTAAATAATTAAATTTATTTATGACACAATGACGATGCAATAATATATTTATTAATGAAAAAAATCAAATAAATGATATTATAAATGTTAAAATAAATATTGTTTGAAATATTTGATTATATCCAAACTTTTTTGGATTACTATAACATGTTAGTATTTAATTAATGTATTTTTTTAAGGAATAAAGTTGTTATGAATTTTTTAAAATGTCAAGCATGAATAGTGTCAAAATTGACATAATTCATAACTTAAAATATAAAATAGTTTATTAAATGTTATAAAATTCCTAAAAAATAACATTCTACAAAATTGTTAGGATAATTCCTAATATGTTAGAAATGAAACTTTTTTTTGTCGTTTAGCTTGTTATGGTAATTACATTAACACACAAAGTATAGATAATAAGATATCACAGTGAGATTAAAAAGGGTAAAATAAGGGTTAAACCAAAAAGTTAAGGATTAAAAAAATATTCAAAACATGTATAATTTTAATTGGATGATGGTAATTATACCCAAAATAATAGTTTCTTAAAAATAATAGATTTTGGGATCATTTTTAACTGAAAATTAATTTTTATTAATTTAATATTTTGAGAGCTTCCTAATGTGCCCCTCACCTCTCTTATAAAAGGTAACTTCTCCTTCTCTTTAATTAACACCTAAAAATCACTTTGGATCATCCAAAACATAACTGATTCTTCTAAAAACATTCCTCAATTTTTTCTAGAGGCCATACTTTGGGAAAAAATCCAACCTAAGGATTCCTTTTTTGCAAACCAAAATGAGACACCCAAAAAAAGGTAATTGTTTTATCACCTCTTTCAAAGTTTTTTTCTTCTTATACTTCATATTTATATGTTGTTTCCATATCCAAATAATAAATAAATTACAATACATAAAATGAGATGTTATTATAATCATGGTATAACCATATTCCTCATTTTATCTATCATACTAATAGTAATATCACCATGCGTGTGTACGTATGGATTTCCGTCTCCACGCCGTGGTGTAATTTGTTAGTCAACACTAATTTTTTTTGGATGAGTATAATGGATTTAAATAATTAATATAAAATTATAATTTTTATTTATATTTAATATACCATCCAATTCTATACCATTTAACCATCAAGGTAATGGTACCGTCGCCCATGCGTACGTACGACCTACCATCTCCACGACGCGGTGAGATTCATTCTCCAGGTTAACCATTCCAGAATGGTTATAAAATTTTTATAATGAATAAAAATAATAATTATGAACTTAATATAATTATTTATATGACTAAAATATATCATATTCATAACAAACATGACTTACATGATAAAATAAGAAGAAAAAAAACAAAGTAGTTAACACCTGAAACATTGGTAATACTGAAATATTAATAACAGAATGATAAAAGAGGGACATATATGATATCATAAATATTTATATGGTAATTTAATAATTTAGTAACATTATTTAACTATTATACATGAGTTTAACACATTATCGACTAAATTAAATTACAAGGTAAGTGTTATTTTCACAACCTCTATATTATCTGAGATTGTTTATGCGTAAGTATCTACTGGAAAATTCTTATCATCTACATCTATGTTTCTTAAAATTTGTTTCAAAATATTATCAACAATTTTTTAAATAAATATTTTACCATGTTTTAATTTTTATATAAAACGTTTTGAAAGGAATCTTTCTGGCATTTTCCAAATGAGGTACTTTATGGCCTTTTTGAAAAATTAGGGAAAGAATATTTTTTTAACTTATACGATGCAAGAAGCTAATTTAAACCATTATAAAGTCTTAACAATATGAATATACCCTTAACTATAATTACATGGTTATTTTCAAAAGAAATATTTTCTTTTATAATTCCATGGCTTTTAAACTATTTCAAAGTAAAAAATGGATAATTCTCTAAAAGAGTTTTAATAAATTTATTAGAGTATTTTCATCTACGTCAACATAATTTGTTGGATTTTATGCTTGATTTAGGTTGATTTATTGTGATAAAATCTTCTATATTGTATTTAAGGTTTTATATTATGTTTGATAATGGATGTTCTATTTTTATACCATTCATGGTTTATGGTTAAAGTATTAACATTTCATATGCCAGTTTTAATACAGATGTTTATGTTTTGTTTCACCCTTCTCATATGAGGAATTCATTGCACTTAGTAAGTGATAGGCGGGGAATTATATAGACCCTCGATGCATCAGTAGGTATCATGATACAAACTAGTGTCTTAGCACAAGGCCTTGACGGTATGGTAATGGTCTAGAAATGAGGCCTTGATGGTATGGTGATGATCTCCATAATTATGCATTTTCTCATTAGGAGTTTAGTTATTGATATTTCATGTGATTATTTAACTAGTAGAATATCCATGTGAAAATTTAAATGTCATTATATGATTTATTCTTTCTATATTATTCTAAATATTATGTTTAAAAGGATTGTGTTTCTGTTTTATAACTTGACTTAAAAGTTTATACTTTTTCATGATAGCTTCTGCTATATT
Source organism: Viscum album (assembly GCA_963277665.1). Taxonomy (NCBI): domain Eukaryota; kingdom Viridiplantae; phylum Streptophyta; class Magnoliopsida; order Santalales; family Viscaceae; genus Viscum; species Viscum album. Next base: position 150,240,735 of record OY728163.1, read on the forward strand.
GTTTATCCTTATTGAGTATCTTAGATCACCCCTTTCTTAGGTTTCATTTTTTACCATGATGTGAATAATTATATTATTATTAAAATGCAGGGATAATATAAGGTATATGATAATTTTCAAAGGGGATAATATGTTTTTTTTCATTTCAATATGTAATGTAAAACTTATGTTTGTATCTAGTATTTTCAAGGCTAATAAACCGATCAGTCGTTCAGGATTTGACTTTCTTGTGATCATCGAATGTAATAAAATAGTGAAACGACTTTGGGAAACTAGTTTCGGGGCATCACAGTTGGTATCAGAGAAATTTTAGTACAAACCTTGGAAACTATATTCAGAAAAACCATGATTACATAACATTACCATCAGATAGAATTTGAGGATGATTATAGAAGAACATCCTAGAATATTGGAAATGTAAATATTATATGGGTATTCCTAAAGAATGAATCCCTATAGGGATACTAGAAGTGGACATGGTTATCGAAAAGATGTACCTGGGAGTAATAACTCTGACATGGTGTTCTGGGCATGACTCGGGGTTACCTAGTACACGACAATGGGCCTTACAACACACCTGGTTTCACACTCCCTAGGGATATTTTTAGGATAATTCATATTTTCTTTACCAAACATTATAAAGGATTTATTATTAACTATTTCCTCAAAGAAACCATGTTTATGATTATGGATTAGATATGAATAATTTTTTCAATTTTACTAGTTTGGAATTATGAATTATGATTCATAACCTAATCTAGTGTATGTCATTGTTTAGAAATGTCACCTAGTGTGGAAATGAAAATCGTGTCAATGCACATAATCTATATATGGATTTCCCTCCTATTTAATATAATGATAATGGAGTTGGTGATACAACTGGTGTTGAAAAGAGCATAACCATACTAAGACATCTGACTTTGTTTATGAATAATAACCTTACCCGTATGGAGCAACCTGATCCACAAAGTGGAGGATCATTGTTAGACCACTCCATGAGACAACAAACTCTAACATTAAATGGGACTAAAAATACATTTATGGATGAATAATGGATAAGTTCCTTATAGAAAATATTTATTATATTGGGAAGTGATGGATGAGAGAAAGGTTTCATGGAATTTTATCGTCTCTTAGGAGATGCGAATCAATGGTGGTCATTAATTCAAAATAAATATAAGGAGGAATATTTATCAAATATGGAATTGAAAGAATTTAAAGAAATTTTCCTAGAAAAATAATTTCCTCATGAACAATGAGATTTTATGGAAATGAAATTTCTGAGTCTGAGGAAAAAAGATGATGATAATGTTGCAAAGTATGATGCTAACTTCATAAAGTTAGCAAGACATACCGAAGACTACATACGTAACCCTAGAAGTAATATTGATTGATTCTTTGATGGGTTAAAACCACTATTCCGAATGGAATTGGTCTTATAATCTTTCCCATTATATGAAGATATATTCTCAAGTGCTATCAAAATGGAAAAATAGTTCTCTAAGTCTTATGAATTTAAAGTGAAGCAAGATAAAAAGAGAAAAGTGGATTAAGAGACGAATAAAGGGAAAAAGAGAAATAAGTATTTTAATATATGTGATAACTGTGGTAAGAAACACCCTAAAACTTTTCTAAAAAGAATGAGAGTTTGTCACAAGTGTGGAGAGAAAGGTCACCAGGCTCATGATTGTAAAGGAAAGAAAGAATCTATAAATGTGCTATGCAATGATTGTAAAGAGATAAGACATTATGAAAATGATTCTTCCGAAGCATCAAGGAAATATATCTTAGAAGAAGAAAATGGATCAAGTTCAGGCTTATGATATTACTATGGCCTAAGTGGAATAATTAATGTATTTGTGTTCAAGAATTATGTTATTATATTCTATTTAAAAGAATAGTGTGACATATAAGGATTGTACAATAGTACATATTCTTTAAGTATTTAGAAGCATGAATTATTTCACTCTGGGTTTTGAGTTTATAAAGGTATTTTTCAATAATATCTATATTAAGTTGTTAAGATAATTTGATGTTACGTTTGATTTCAGAAATTTAGAGACCTTTTTATACTGTTAATTTGGACAGAAGTATTTTTTAAAGGTCTTAATGTTAGAACGAAGTAAGTTGAAAATTGGATATTATTGTTTTCGGATAATAAATTTATTTAATTTTTTATATAAAAAGGTTATTTTTGGAATATTATAATAATATATTTTTAGAAAAAGGAAAAACCATAGGTCGGGAGACAACCCATCGCGTCTGGAAAGGTTGTAATACTTGAACCTACAATTGAAGGGCGACGAGGGTGCATCACCAACCACTAGCCGACGTGAAGTCCTAATTAGTATAAAATAGTTTTATTTTATTTAAATAGTATTATATATGAAGTATACGATCATTTTTGTAACCCTATACGATTATGATAAATCAAATTTTATAATCTTTTGGAGAGAAAGGTGAGTTTGTGGTAGAAATTGATTAAAGGAGAAAAATATACTTATTATGTAAATATGTATTTTTCATTATGTTCTTAATATATGAGTTAAATGAATTATTCAACTCAAGGGAAAATATCCTAAAACCAAAAAATGTTTGATGAATAATTTATTTTCTGATTAATCAAATGGTCCCTTAGACCATCACCGACTTATAGATTTGTGATTGTTAACTTTTTCCTAATCATGTTATCTATCACTCCTCATAAGAACTTGATGGTTAGATTTTTATTTTATGTCCATGTTTTTCTATATCAAACCCCTAGTATGTTTTATCTTTGGAAACCTTAATACTTCCCTATATTTATTTTAAAATGGAGATCTCATTAATCTATTTTCCGACGTGGGATTTCAACAAAGATATTTTGAAATGTCAAATCCCTAGTTTTTAATCGTGATTTCAAATTATGAGGACAAAATTTATTGAAGGAGGGAAGAATGTAACACCTAGAGACATTATAATATTTCTAAATAAATTTAATTTTGTTGATTTTTTACTTTTTACACAACACCATATTAAGATTACACTACACACTACAATGAGTTGGCTTGTGTTACATGAAAGTCCTGATTTTATTGAACAATAATTTATTAATAAAATATTATTATAATATAAAATTGTTTCAGCCTCCGAGGAAATTCATTTACGGGTTTGGAAATAAATATAAAGAATAGTTTGACGAGTGATGAGCATTCATCCGTTACTAAAGAGACTTTCCCGTCACCATCTTTTTTTCGACTCGATCCACATCGTTATCCTTTAAGGGTGGACTGGATTGACCTCGTAGGGACTGGGTAGTTTATCCCTTCTGTATTATGAAGGAGGTTCCATAATCAAATGGTCCCAATGGGAGATTTCATGGGGTTAATTATTTGTGAAATTGGTTCTCTTAGGATATAACTTCCTCAGATGGTCTCCAACAGGTTTATTCGTGGAGCCAAAAACACCCAACGACCCTAGTATCCATGATTCATGGACCTTATTTTCAAATTTAGGCACTCATTGGACGAATATTTGGCCAAAAACACTTAAGGACTCCATTAGTCAATAGGATGGGAGGTCGGGCTCATCGCACCCTTTTGAGGGGAAATTATTGCCTATTCTAGGACTCTCTTATAGATTTAAGTCATGTTCATATGTTTGTGAATACTTGGTTAATTCTGTAAGAGTGTATCCATAGGCTACCCCTGGTTTTCAGGATCGTCATAGGCATACTTGGATTTTATGCTATGGAGGAAATTATAACTTATTCCACGCAATAAGGCGATCTGGATTTTATATTCATCCAGGGGGTGGAAGATGGCTAAATGTTGGGATTGAGACCATAATATGGGATTCATACGTATCCTTTAGAGAGGAATTAGAGCCCACATAGTTGGATATGGGTTGGGGCTTACGCATGGGAGATGCCCATTTGAGGGGACATGATTGGGTGAACCTGTTTGGAAGGGAACCCCTTTTGAGCTCGGGCCTTCAAGAAGGCATCTTATGTATCCTAGTTTGACCAAGAATCATAGTTATCGTAGTTCAATATGGGTTGATTGTGTGGATGTTGTGATCATCACAAAACTATAAGCCCACATGAGTCATACTCGGTGTGAGAAACAAGAATATGTGAGAGATTCAACCAACCACACACCTTTTCTCCTACTAATGGGAGAGGGCAGGCCTACAGTGGAAGAACCCAAAATTTTCCAAATGCTCCCATAAATGATCCCAGAGTGTAGATCGTTTTTAATCCTTGATTTGAATGGTCGTGGATCCCAAATGGAGTTACGGATCAGAAGTTATGGCTGTTTGAAGTTGGGCTGCTGGAAATGGCCATCCAGGACAGTTTTGGGGCAAAGTATGGATTTGCGCGTAAAAAAGGGAATCTTGCATGTAAAACCATTTACATGTGCATAATTTTACGCGCAGCACATTTGCGCACGCGAAATTTTATGCGCACCGCCTTGCGGGCGAGGGATTTTATGCACACAGCCTTGCACGCGGAAAACCATTTGTGCGTGCGGAATTTTATGTGCACCGCCTTGCGGGCATGGAATTTGAAGCGCACTGCTTTGCGTGTTGGAAATTTTACACACACCTCCTCCCTAGTTTCTGCCTATAAATACAAGTGCACCCCCTTTCTTCCGGAGGACCCCGGGGGTCGGCTGCCGCTCTAATACGCGTAAGTCTGAATTTTTCACGCCTTCACTTAAAAAATCCCATCTTGCGTGCCAAACAACCCTTTAGCACATAAAAGGGTCAACACTATTAATTTTTCACCTAAAGCATATTTTTTGCACACAACGGTGCCCTGGTGCCCAAATTTTTCACGCACTAGTGTTGCACCCATGTTGCATGCAATTCCTTCCCTATTGCACGTGTGACCGCCTATGTTGCGCCCATCTCGCATTTTGCACGCCCAACACCCCTATTGCGCACCCGCGTCCCGTATTGGGTGCTGGTTGCCCGTTTTCATGCACAACACCCGTATTTTGTGCATGCGTCTCATATTGCACGCACACCGACCCTTTTGCGCGCCTAGCCCCTATTGCACGCACGTCCCCCTTTTCACGCCAAATCTTCCCAATTTCACGTCGACTCGGTGTTTTCCGCACAACAGCCTCAATTGTGCACACACCTGCACTATTGCACATATGCCTCCCTTATTCCGTGCAACAACCTCAATTGCGTGCAACCCATCCTGCGTGTCGCTCCGATTATGTGTAACAGTATATAGGATCGCGCTCACTAGTCCATACTGCGGGGGCTGCACCCCCGCGTCCCCGCTTGGGGTCTGGGTCGAGCTGTGATCCCTACCCTCTGGGCCAATCCCTTTGCTACCATCACTGCCCCCCATAAAAAATCGAGATTCACACCACAAACCTTTCGGGCTGGGACGTCGTCATTTTCCATTGCTCCCTTATGCGCAGCCACCTTCCACCTATGGGATACCTTGATTTGAGATACTCCTCCACACACCATGAAACACCTTGAGTCGACATATTCCTCTGGGTTCCATTCCCATGTCGTGAACTGAGATTCTCATCATCAATTCCCTGACTACCTTGAGTAGAACCATTCCTCAGGAAACTCCAACAAATCCTATCACTTGGATCCTATATAGGATACAACTAGAAAGGGCCGCCCTTGCGTAAGTCCCAACACCATCAATTGTTAGGTGCCTTATACCCAAGAGTCCTCTCTACATGACTATAAACTGTAGTACTTCCTGTGTGACAAATACCGGACGCCTCTTTCTTCAAATAAGAGATGCCTTATGCTCCAAGCATGAGATTCCAGTAGTCCTATCTACATGACTATAAATTGTAGTACACCCTATGTTCCAAACATAGAATGCCTCTTGATCCAAACAAGAGATTCCTTATGCTCCAAGCATGAGATGCCAACAATCCTATCTATATGACTATAAAATGTAGTACACCCTATGTGCCAAACATAGGATGACCCTTTCTCCAAACAAGAGATGCCTTATGTGCCAAGAATAAGATTCCAATAGTCCTATCTATATCACTTTAAACTGTAGTACACCTTATGTTCCAAACATAGGATGCCTCTTGATCCAAATAAGAGATGCCTTATGCTCCAAGAATAGGATGCCAATAGTCCTATCTACATGAATTTAAACTGTAGTAATACCGATGTTTAAATCATAGGATGCCTCTTGCTTCTAATAAGAGATTCCTTATGCTCCAAGAATGATATGCCAGTAGTCCTATCTACATGACTATAAACTGTAGTACACCCAATGTTCCAAACATAGGATGTCTCTTTCTCCAAACAAGAGATGCCTTATACGCCAAGCATGAGATTCCAACAGTCCTATCTATATGACTATAAATTGTAGTACACCATATGTTCCAAACATAGGATGCCTCTTGCTCCAAACAAGAGATACCTTATGCACCAAGCATAAGATGTCAACGGTCCTATCTATATGCCTTTAAATTGTAGTACACCTTATGTTCCAAACATAGGATGCCTCTTGCTCCAAACAAGAGATGCCTTGTGCATCTTGGATTCCAACAGTCCTATATATATGACTTTAAACTGTAGTAATCCCTATGTTCCAAACATAGGATATCTATTTCTTCTAACAAGAGATGCCTTATGCTCCAAGCATGAGATGCTAGTAGTCCTATCTACATGACTATAAACTGTAGTATACCCTATGTTCCAAACACAGCATGCCTCTTGTTATAAGAAATAGATGCCTTATGCTCCAAGCATGAGATGCCAATCGTCCTATCTATATAACTATAAACTATACTACTCCCAATGTGCCAAACATAGGATTCCTCTTGCTCTAAATGAGAGATGCCTTATTCTGCAAGAATAAGATGCCAATAGTCTGATCTACATGACTATAAATTATAGTACACCCTATGTTCCAAACATAGGATACCACTTGCTCCAAACAAGAGATGCCTTATGCGCCAAGCATAGGGTGCCAATAGTCCTATCTACATGACTTTAAACTGTAGTAATCCATATGTTCCAAACATAGGATGCCTCTTGATCTAAATGGGAGATGCATTATTCTCCAAGCATAAGATACCGATAGTCCTTTCTACATGACTATAAACTATAGTACACCCTATGTTCCAAACATAGGATGCCTCTTGCTCCCAAAAAGAGATGACTTATGTTCCAAGCATAAGATTCATAATGCCATGATTATAGTGGAATAATTTCAAGAGCTTTGGAATCCATTAAAACAATCCATCACTCCACCTCACGGTTTGAATGTCCTTCATTCATATATTCACCCACTTCCTTGTCCAAAGAGACCCCCTAATGGCGTGGTCCCATGCCACATCGTCTCACCTACCATCCTAGGCCAATGCCCTATAAGACTTTAGACAACACTTTGAGTCAGGTCCTGTGTTTTGAACACAGTCAGAAGTCGACCCTCTTTTGTTTGTCCCCTATTTCATGCTAACGTGATATGGATGTTGTGTTTTGAACACGGTCAATAGTTATCCTCTATCGCCACGCCACCCTCATTGTGTTCTGAATGTCGAGCATGTGATTCACACTTTTCATCTCCCCTTGTTCGGACTGATTGTAATGCCCTTGGCATTATCCATCTTGTGCGCTAGTGCATATGTGAATACCTCAACCCACCAGTGAGTTAGGATGCCATCATGGCCAGACATGAGGAAGAAATCACAGGAAGATTCCTTGCATAATCCCCATCCACCATTGCCGCTCCATAGAGGCACCCAGGTAGCTTCTTTGCATAAGCGCCATCCACCATTGCCGCTCCATAGCAGCACCCGGACAACTTCCTTGCATAAGCCTTATCCACCATTGCCGCTCCATAGTGACACCTAGGTAGCTTCCTTGCGTAAGCCCCATCCACCATTGCCGCTCCATAGTGGCACCCAGGAAGCTTCCTTGTATAAGCCCCATCCACCGTTTCCCCTCCATAGCGGCACCCAGACAACTTTCTTGCGTAAGCACCATCCACCATTACCATTCCATAGCAGCACCCGGGCAGCTTCCTTGTATAAGCCCCATTCACCATTGCCACTCCATAGCGGCACCTGGGAATCTTTCTTGCGTAAGCCCCATTCACCATTTTCACTCCATAGCGGCACCCAGGTAGCTTCCTTGCGAAAGCCCCATGCACCATTACCGCTCCATAACGGCACCCGGGTAGCTTCCTTGCGTAAGACCCATGCACCTTTGCCGCTCTATAGCGGCACCCAGACAGCTTCCTTGCGTAAGCCCCATCCACCATTGCTGCTCCATAGAGGCACCCGGGTAGCTTCCTTGCGTAAGCCCCAATCACCATTGCCACTCCATAGCAGCACCTGGGCCATCTCAGAGAATAATCCCCAAATGCCACCTTCCGAACTATGAGGTCTTTTATCCTTTACAAGTCAAGGTACGTAGGAAGCCTCCATGAGGTTCAAGACCACCACCCATTGGTCATTCCGACCATCTTCACATCAGTTCACCAACTCTCTGGGCAGTCCAGAGTGTAAGCCCCTTCACATCTGAACTATGGGGTCTTTGATACTTGCCAAGGCAGGGTACGTAGGAAGCCTCCAGGAGGTTCAAGCCCAATACCCGGCCATTCCAACCATCTTCACGTCAGTTCGCCAACACCTTGGGAAACCTAGAGTGTAAGACCCATCCATTCTGAACTATGAGTACTTTGATCCTTACCAAGGCAAGGTATGTAGGAAGCCTCCACAAGGTTCAAGCCCACCATCATTGGACCCCAGGTCCTCCTTCACCTCAGTTCACTTACCACCCTTTTTATCCCTAACTACGTGGACATTGATCCTTGACAAGGCAAGGTACGTAGGAAGCCTCCACAATGTTCAAGCCCAAAACCTAGTTGTTCCAACACCCCTTAACAATGGTTAATTAGCCCCTTTACATCCGGAACTATGTGGACTTTGATCCTTGCCAAGGAAAGGTATGTAGGAAGCCTCTATAAGGTTCAAGCCTAACACCCAGTTGTTCTGACACCCCTTCGCATCGGTTCAACAACCCCTTTCCATCCCAAACTACATGGACTTTGATCCTTGCCAAGGCAAGGTACATAAGAAGCCTCCACGAGGTTCAAGACCAATACCCAGTTGTTCTGACACCCCTTCACATCAGTTCAATATCCCCTTTCCATCATGAACTATGAGAACTTTGATCCTTTCCAAGGAAAGGTATGTAGGAATCCTCCATGCGGTTCAATCCCACCATCTACCTGGACCCCAGGTCCTTATTCACGCCGGTTCAGTGACTCTTGCCTCATCCCAGGTAGCCTAGAGTGTAAGCCCCACACCCAACCACCCAAACTATGAGGAATTTGATCCTTTTCAAGACAAGGTATGTATGAAGCCTCCATGAGGTTCAAGCCCCACAACCATTAGTCCCGACTACCCCATGTCGGTGCACCGATCCCCTTTCTATACCGAACTACATGGACTTTGATCCTTGCTAAGGCATGGTACATAGGAAGCCCCCCTGAGGTTCAAGCCCAACACCGGTCGTTCTGACCATCTTCACATCAGTTCACCAACCCATTGGGCCACCACAGAGCATAAGCCCCAAATGCCCCCATCCGAACTACGAGGACTTTGATCCTTGCCAAGGCAGGGTACGTAGGAAGCCTCCAAGAGGTTCAATCCCAACAACCATTGGACCCCAGGTCCTCCTCCACATCGGTTCACCAACCCCCTTCCCATCCTGAACTACGTGGTCTTTGATCCTTGCTAAGGCAAGGTATGTAGGAAGCCTCCACGAGGTTCAATCCCATCACCCATTGGTCCTGACCATCTTCACGTCGGTTCACCCCATCTTGCATGATGTTAAATTGTGGACCTCCCATTAGTGGTAATCTTTTGTCACTCCATTCAGTGGTAAGTCGTTGTGACCTCAATTAGTGGTAAGCTTTTGCCATCCCTATTCAGCGGTAAACCACTGACATCCTAAACCAGTGATAAGCCGTTGTGACCCAATCCAGCAGTAAGCCATTGAAACCCCCAATCTACGGAAAGTCGTCATCACATGAACTACATGGAATTTGATTCCTTACCATGGGGATACGTATGAAACCTCTTCGAGGATCAAGCCCAAAACCATCGTCATCCTCATGACGGTTCCATCCCATTCACCATCCACTTCACAGAACATTCCATCATCCATCCTAATTCTTACTCGGGCCACCACATCCCGATGGTATCATGGAACCCCATTCCCCATTCTTTCTAATAGCAATCGGGAATCCAGACACACGTTGGCCCTAGAATCAGTGTTCCCTCTAGGGGGTTCCCCCTCTTGATTCACTCTAGTCATTGTTCTGATCATTCCAATCCATCTCCGCTGGATGTTAAACTTACGGCATACCCTATGTTAAACATGGGAAGCTGAGGAAAACCTCAGATACATGACTATGGAATATGATTCCTCGCATTTGATGTGGGATGCCTCAGGTTTCCGTGCCCTCAATAAGCCCAATCATAAGGGACAGAAGATAGACACACCAATCCTCAGTGCCCAGACATGCCAGTGATGCCCAACGTGACTACTCCCCTAACCGAAGGTTGCTGCCCTGACCGGACCCCTTGGAATGTCCTGACAGAAGTAGTGTAATTAAATGGTGCCCATGAAGATATGACACTAGGAATGAGATTCATGAAAAACTTCTTAAATCTATGAGGGAGACCCGGACTAGGTGACGAGTTCCAAGAAGGAATCCATGGATGGAAGAACTGACATCCCATCATCCTGTTTTGATAAAGGAGAAAACATCCCTGAATAAGTGATGGATGTCGCTCGCCTTTGGAAAGCAGGAATATGGGGCAAAATATGAACATCATGCATAGGCGGATGCGCGCACCTCGGCAAAAGCATTGGAAACAAATTTGAAACCAAAGCCAGAATCCTCTCTGAATTCTTTTTTCCAACCTCTAGGGTCTCCTATATGATTTCTTCATCCATCATCTTCTTAATTCATTTTATGATACTTTTATGGAGAACTGGAAAATATTATATCTATTTTCATGCAACACCATTTGTGTAATTCCATGAAGAAATATCTCAACCTGCAGAAGACTTGGTCAACCGGGGTTTGCAGAGGCTGCGGTTCGCGAGTCATGGTTCGCGAGACCCTATCGATTAGCTTTGTTTACGAACTGATGAGTTCACGAAATGTTATGAGTATGGACTTCATTCACTTTAATCTACTAATAATGTTGTTTGCAGGTTCCTTGGTTCACTGGACATTGTTTCACAGCCCAAAACCTCATGGGTCCTTCGCGTACTAGTGGTTCGTGATTCATGTATTCCACGAACCCTTCCCGGTGATGGTATACGGGTCATATAAAACTCTTTGATAAATTAAATTTCTTCAAGTTTCTTTCAAATTTTTCAACTCAATTTGCATCCATTTTATTTATTGAACATTTAGGAATTATTTCTTCCTTATGAAAAGTGGTTGTTGGAGTATTTTATTCCCTTTTTATGTTTTTAGAACCTTATAAATTCCCCCATCAAAATGGGGTCCATTTGAATGAAGGGGAGACTATTTCGATGTAGAATCAGTCATGAACTGAAGTTGTTTGTGGTAGAATAGATAGGTCTGGTAAGAGGGGACCACACCTATATATAGGGTTCTAGGTCATTTTTATTTTACCATTTCTCAGAGTGAAAAGTGCTCTCGACTCTCCCTCAGCTTTCTCTGCATCCGCGTACCGTCTCCTTTGCAAAATCCATATTTGTGAACTGCTTTGTACGTGCCGTGAACCGAACTCTTCATAGTTTCTTCTGCCCACAAACCAGATTTTGGGTTTTGTAAACTAAAATGTGGAATTTTAAAACTAAAATAATGACCTCCGTGTAGGATAATGATATATGGTTTGTGTGTACCATACACCGAACTTAGACCGGAAAACTAAACTTTAAGCCTTAATAATTTGAAATCAATATTTTAAACAGTAACTTTGAATATCAGAATGGAAAGGCCTTGATTCATAGTTTCTTCATTATGAAAACCCTTCTTTTTGCTGGTCATTTCTCTACAGGATAGGGCCTTGCAGGACTCTCACATATCGCAACTATACATGATATGAAGTTTCCATGTACCGTAGTAGTATGCATGGATTGATCAATGTACTGTATAGTATGCGAGAAATGATTTCTGCATACTGTTACCTGGATCAGTACGTGGATCCCCATGCGGACCTTATTTTAAGTCCCTCAGCCATTTTTGGGCCTTTATCCAACCATATTCTCATTAGACTAACTTTTTGTGGGCTTTTGGATCTTTCTATGTAGGATGCAATGGCTCTTTCATAGACTTTGATGAAATCAACCAAGATGATGGCAACCATGGTTGAGGACAGCGAGGACCGTATTTGATCCTACATTTTCCCTTATGACAGCTTCTTAATGGATATCTTTACACTAGAGCTCCTAGAATATCCATTATCTATACAGTTTCCACTTCATGGATTTGGTCTTCCAAATTACATTCCTTTGCCATTGGATGACCCCAATAATCCTTTCATTCTCCTAGAAGCACCACAAGGTCATGATCGGGAAAATATTTTCTCAATAGTAGAGGTCATAAATACTCTGATTAAGGAGAATGTGTTCAAATTAGAAGGAATAGTGTGAACTCAAGGAAATAACAGGTGTCACAACACTGCCTTGAGAATAGTCACCCAGGAGTACCCATATATTATCAACCTTTCCTAAGAAAACCCTAATGGTGGGTATACAACTAAATGGGACCTGCAAGCTGGAGGATGCTTCTTAGATGAATGGGAATGGGAATTTTGGGTACACCAAACCTATTTTGAGTCCCCCGATCAGTTGGAGGTGGTGAACTTATATTAGGCTTCTTGGGTTACGGAGTTCACAGCTTTCTCTCCAGTAAATATCCTTCCTGAGCTGCTGATCTGCTGGTGTTCAAGAACCAACACCTTCCATTTTTTGCTTGGGGAGGTGGGTATCATATTATGGGACATCCACTAGTTCAGAGGGATCCCCATCCTTGGATATATGTATGATGAGTTTCTTCCAGTATCTACTACTTGGGATGATACCAAACATGTGTCCCCATTGACAATGAGCCTACTGGTTATGGTAGAAGGATTACTTGATCACCCCCTAGGATCACTCTCTTATCCCATTTGTGGCTTGGATAGGGTCATTTCTCTAGGTGAATGGGCCTAAGCTGAGAGATGGCTGCAGTCAAACTCATCCTTCCTGTCATTCTCAAAAAATTATATGGTTATATTGTGCCACCCTCGAAGAGAGAAGATATACTACCTGCGAATATTAGCTTCAACTGGACATGAAACATGCACTTAGATTAGCATGTTTCTTTTCCCTGTTTTTGAGTGGATGGATATTCCCATCTTGTGATGTATATACTGATGTCAGGGCTTGCACTCTGATGATGGAAGCTTTGTTGGAAGAGGGTCGAGCAATTAATCTAGCCACTCTAACTCTTTCCTATCTTTATGAGTTTTTGGGGGAAGATACAAGAAGGTAAAACTTTGCATCGTCTCAATGGACCATTTCAATTCCTGTATGGGTGGATAGTAAAACACTTCCCTTGCTATGAATATCGACACATCATGAGGGTTCCTTGCTCCATCTTTCATCCTACTCTTGTCAACATTACCATTGTTCATCCCATGAATTTAAGCCTTAGCGATGCAGTAGAGATATTGAATGATTATTCTTTCTTCTCATTTTCACCTCACCCTACCCCTCATGGGTCATTAATGGGTGAAAGGGGTAGTTATTCAGAGGAGCTATCGTACATTATCACACTTCTAGATGGGATTCTCACTACTCACATAGATCGAGTGTCAATTTTTGAGCCATACCTCCCTTACCATTTTTCCAAGCAATTTGGGTACCTTCAAAAAATTGCACTTCTTTATTCCATTTAGTTAAGGGGAGAATCTCATCCCATAATTCTTCTCCAATTATGGCTTATGATGATGCAGGAAGGTGCCTCTATGGAGGTTATCATTCCTAATATGACGTGATCTACTTTTCTATCACCAGAATATGCCCAACTATGGGTGGGCTGTTACCCTGGAGGGGTGTTGAGAAGACCAATTCAACGATTCCACAATCCTTTAACCATACTTCACCATGTCTTGAACATGATGTCTATTCCATATATTCCTTCTCCTATGGAGAGTGTGATGGATACGCCTTCTATTCTTGTCCCTACAGTGTCCACAATGGATACACCATCTTTTCCTGCCCCTGTGGTGAGAAGACACTTGATTCGCCATTAGATGCATCCAGAAGGGGCTTCATCGGTGTGGCATATCTCAGTGAGGAGTGATTCAGACTGATCCTCTCCTATGGATACGACCCATGGACCTAATGAGGTTTTCCCTGACAGAGTGTCATTAGATACCTCAGATGTTGCATCTAGTTCTCTGCATCCATCTCCAACAGTCTAACCATATGAGGGTAAAGAGATCCCCCATCTTGGGTAACGTATCTAAAGTCCCTTCCCACTCCCTTAATGACACTTTTGACATATATAACTATTGTAGTGGGGGAGGACCAAGGACCTGGTGTTGTAGGGAGGCATCCGGGAGTGTGAATGTAGGCATGGCATCTGTTATGCACCCTTTCCATAGAAACACATCTGTCTCGCTTTACTAATGATACTGGCAAATTCCAACAGTTATTTACCAAGTTGGGTTATAGTGGCTTTGATTACTAGCATCTACATCTTCTTATCTACCAGATATTCACATCTTGGGAAGACCTTGACTATTGTGAGGATAAAATTTCTAAATTCAATACTTCCCATCATTAGGTAATGACCTTCCAAGATGTTTTGGTGGAACTCGATCACCTAATGGATGAAGAGGTGAAGGATCATGTTTTGGGGATCACCCAAAAGGAAGATCTATGAGAATGTGAGGCTCACAGAGTAAGGTTTAAGGCTATACTGGCCTCTTTAGGTGCCAATTATGAAGATATCTAGAATAAAGGGTGGGACCTTAAAGCCATTATGGAAAACGTGCACCCGATGGTCAAGGATTAAGCAGACAAGAGAGATTCTTTAGAGAAAACTCTTAATGTCCCATGATATTCGCTTGCCATTTTTATAGAATGGGAGAGATGAGACTTAATATAACTTTTCCAAATCATGATGTTTCCATTTTCTTTTGATACTATAGAGAGACTCTGAACTGGGGATGTTCCTCCATTTGTTGAACTTAATGAAACTAATTTGACTCCCAATACTTCTTCTTTTCCTTTTCCTATCATGTCAATTATTCACAATCAATGATATAAACATTATTGCAATTAGGTATTAATTTTAAATTGTTATTCGAAACATGTAAATTGAAATAATTGAATCAAGATCTAATGTTTTTCTGAGCCGTGGGACTTAGTGAGTGTAGTTCTACTATTTTTGGGGTTTTATGAAAATACTCACAAACTTTTATGTCTTCTTTATTATTACCTTGATTTTTTCTTAAGACTATTTGATATGGGATTAGTGGGTGGATATTAACTTTTTCCTAGGCCTCCCTTTGGAGTTTTTCCACAAAAACAAGCTTTATGACTCTTTTGATTATTTTATAGATCACCATTTTTTTCCTAAACCATGCATAGTATAGGTTTAATGAGATGATACTCAAATTTTATCCAGAGGTTCCCTTTTCAGGTTTTCACTCTGGTGAGTATTGATTCTTTCTCACTGTAGGTTTATAGTCTTGCCAATCAGATTTATTACTGATGTTTTAGGTCGAACATATTTGACAAAAATTAATGGGGTAGGAGCCCCAATTTGGTATTTATTATCCTAGAATGTCCTAATAACTTTCAAACATGAATGGGGGATTTTTCTTGACCCTGAATTTGTGAGGTTTGGATGTATATGAGGCTTGAGATCCATTTTAGGCATACAGAGGCCAGAGAGGAATCTCCTGAGGACAAATTATCCTTTGTTTGATGGCTATTTTGTAGGTGACATGTGCATAGTCAAACAAAGGTGTCCATAGGACACTAGAATTCCATCTCTGATGGCCATGTGAGTATTTATAACACTTTTATTTTTTTAGGGTTGGGGGTCACAGTGGGTATCCCGTTTGAGGGATTATTTCTAAAAGTATTAGGGACATTTGTATCATCTTTGGATGGGAAACCGCTACCAAATTATTCTTACTTTCATAAGGGAGAGCAAGTGAATCATCAGTTCTATTAGAATTACTTTTCATGTCTGGGAATTTGAAAAGAGAATGATATGTAAGTTGTAATCCAGCAAGTTTCCCAAGTCCATGGAGTGAGATGGGACATAAATGTCATGAAAGCATATGAAAACTTGAATGAAATCTTCTGAGGATGAATTTGACTTTTATTTATGACTGTTTTTAGGAAATATATGTCAAGACACCAAGGCATGATGTGCATAGTCAAAAAAAGGTGTCTGATGGACACTGGCCTTCCATCTTTAATGACCATGATGGATTATGGAGATTGGGACCTTTTTGAACATGATATATGGCCTCTGAAAAGAGGTGGGTAAGAAAGAGAATGTAAACCATGACTTTGAGGGTTCTTCAACCAGGAGCGATGTCACAAGGCTTGGAATCCATCAGGAAAACTGAGGTAGGAGAGTACTCTCCTGATGATGAATTTTCCTTTAGTTGATGACCATTTTGTATGAGACATATGCAGATCCACCAAGTCATGATGTTCATAGTCAAACAATGGTGTTCATATGACACAGACCTTCTAACTATGGTGTCCATGGAAGATTATGGATATTCAAGATTAATCAAAGCATAGAGTTTAATGTATGAAAGGAGTGTATCTAGATACATTCAAAACATTTGGTCTGTGATTCTGTCATGGGATTGGGTAATCCCCTACATAGATCTGGCTTATACGCAGGGTGAGGAATTTGTCCTATATTTGGAGTAAACTATAGTTTAATGTCTTACATGCATGGCACTACTGGACTTGATGTTTAGATTAGTGGGGTAGGAAGTTTTGTTGTGCAATTTAGAGTCATGCAGCAAGGACATTGTGCTGTGCAGTTTAGAGTTATACAGTGAGGACATTTTGCTTTGTTGTTTAGAATCATGCTGTAACATCCCAGGTAAATGAAGAATAAGACATATTTCATATTTATTAATATTTGTGAATTAAATATTAATTTTACTTTAAAGGGGTTTCTATGTTCGAAAGCATACCCGATACACAACAACAGGTTTCTTTGGAATCTTACATTGCACACTAATAATATAATATTATTATTTTAAATGGTAGTTAACTCCTAGCCATTGTATTGGAAGGAATTAACTAAAGTAACTAGAATATGAATATACATGTTTGTTAAAGGTATTTAAATTTATCCAATAAAAGTTAGAGGCTTAAAATGTGAATGAATCTAATTTTAAGCATAATTTACATTAAAAGGCGGATTTATCGCCTTTTAATAGAGAACCATTTTTAAATCTAGTTTTGGGAACTTCAATACATTCTATATAACAAAATAAAATCCTTTTTTAGAATGGGGACATCAAAATTTACTTTGTGTAAATTTTTGGAATTTTTTCGATAAAGTTCATTTTTAGTGAATAGTGAAAATATTGTATTTTAATTCAAAACTATGCTTTAATATAATTTATTTATATGGTTAGATTATCTTTTTAATTGTTTTTAAAGTTTAATTATAATATATTTTTACCATTTTATCCAGTTTTGGTCATTGTAATTAATTTCACTTTGAAATTGGACATAAACAAGTGCCAATCTTTTGATAGTTATTGTTTCTTAAAAACAATCTATTTGTTTTAACAATGGGAATTAATTTTAAAATTAATTAATGACACTTTTATGTTTTTAATTTGGAAAAATAAACATCATTTTTGAATTCGGAATATCAAATATATCTTAGGATGAATTTTCGGTATTTCTTTGAAAAACTTCAATTTTTGATGAATAGTGAAACCACTTAGTAGTAGTTAAAAAACTGACTTTTTCATTTAAATGAAATTTTGCCACTTCTGTGAATTGAATTTCAAAAATAATACATACATGGTTGTTATCAAGAAGTAAAATGTGGTTCATTAAGATGAAAATAACTTTTGGTGAATAGTAACTTTTGACTTTTATTTACCGCGATTAAAGGTAAATAGGGTAATTCAAGGATAAAAGAATATTATAATAATTCAAAATTACCTTAACACTAGTCTAAACCTTATTGGTTGAGTCATTTACGACCATGGACATATTTGGGAAGATTTTGGGACCCCATTGAGCCCCTTTAAAGTGATAATGACAATTTAGATTAATTACCTAAAGTAAAGGAAAAAATGAAAAAAGAAAATATATTTTAGTAAATTAATTTTTAGAAGGGGTTATAAAAAATATCTTTTCGACTATAAATATTAATTATAAAGATAAAAATATTTCCTACATCATCGTATTTTTTTTTAATTTTTAGACATCAAATAAATTAAATTATTTATGACACAATAATGATGCAGTATTTACCTCATTTATAAATGATATAAATAAATAAGATTATAATGATTAAAATATTATCCAAAACATGTCCAATTCTGATTGGATGATTTTATTTAGAATATGAGTCATCTTATCTTCGAATATAATGATTTTTTGACCTTTTGAAATCGAAGATATGTTTATAATAAAATAATGTTTTCACACTTTCCTAAAGAGCCCCTCCTCTCCCTTATAAAAGTAGACCACTTATAACTCATTACTCACACCTCTCAATCCTTTTTCCTCGTCCAAAATATGTCCAATTAAGATCCCTACATCCCTATCCTCCTATTATAAGCCTTAATGTAGGTAGAAGGCACTTCAAGAAGTCATTTGGTTTAAACCAAAGGGAGTTACCCAAATTAAAGGTAACAATTTCTCTTAAATTGTTTTCTTTTATTTTACTTATACAGCCCCTAAAATCTTTTTATTCCTTTATTTTGTAAACAAATCAGTATTATAAATATACTAGGATGTTTTTATGAGAGTTATTCTAACTACACTTACACACACCTCCATCTAATGGATGAAGAACATAATGTTTCTGTGGATGGAAAACTAATGCCTCACGAAATGACGATTGTTCAAATATCTCTAACCACCTCTCATGGTGGCCATTATGATGGAACTGTATTTATATATGATATATATTATGTTTATTATTTCTTTATTCTTCTGTAATTCCCATTTATAGTACACCTTTATGGTTTCCATAGTGGGTAAATACGATAATCTCATTTGAGGAAGTGCAGACTACCGCTTCCTCAAAGTGATGTGATTCGTTAATGCCTTATATGGGATGTACAAAGGATGGAGTTAATTATATTATATATGATATTGTACTAAAATTATAAATGTATCATTATGTTTTAATTCCATTAAAATATGAAATAGAAATGAAAGTAATGTTCATGCGTACTTACGGCTTACCGTCTCCATGAACAGTGCATTTCATTTCTTACCTCTAAATGTTATGTACTATTATAAAAACATGTATATTATGGATATATATGATATATAAGATATCCAAATAATTAATATAATTCTGTATATACTGAAACTTTGACCACATGAACAACATGTAATTATAAGAAGTCCATTTTTGACTCAAGTACCAAATATCGACAAAACAAACATTATTAACTTAAATGATTACATAATGTTTATAACATGGTAATAAGTGATATAAAAGGAATAATAAACTTGAAAAAGGTTCTTAAGAAAGTAGAAATTAACTTTATTTTATTATTCAGGATATTAAATAATGAACGGGACAAGTTGGACATGAGGTAAGGGACTTCGTCTCAATCTCCTTTCATTGAGGAATATTTTGTTTTAATACACAAATTTATTTTATACAATGTATAAACACCCTTTAATTTTCAAAGGGAATATTTTTCTATGAAGAATTTTACTAAATGAAAAAAAGGAATGTTTCTTTTAACATAAGCGGTGACAATGACATTTTCCGCCGCCGCGAGTATTATTTGATCTTTGGCTTCCTCAACAAGCCGTAATGTTTTTAAAAAAATAAATACCTTATACTCTTTTACGTATTTTTGGTATTGAAAATGGTTTTGAAAATGGATTTGTTATGTCAATATATTTAAGTGATATATTGTGATTGAAATGTGTAAATGTTTTCTTTCCTTTATATTTGTTGTATGTGTTATGATTTTATATTGGTACTTGGGAAATTTGACAGGTGGTCACGTGATAAACCAAATGATGGGTGGTGCCGTGAATACAAGGACGGGTGGTTACGTTATGCCCTCCAATGCATTGGGTATGTAAGTCAGATGTATGGCTATTCCATTTAGTGATATGTGTGGAAGTCGACCGTATGGTTATTCCATTTATGTATGTTTATGTCACAAGTTACCTTTATATGTTATGTGTCCTTTGTATGGGTTTTATGATAATATTTTGGTTACAAAAGGGTAAGTAATGATCTTTTATTTAGTGAAGAGTATTTACTACTTCATAAATGTGAAAAGTATTACTTATGATAAAGAATTCATGGTTTAATTGTTGTATTGAAAAACTAATAGTTTTCCTTCTTTGTGTATCCCTTACTGATCTTTTTATGCTCATCCCAAGTTTTTGAAATGTTTTTCACAGGACATAATGTGGAATACAGTCAAGGATGGGATCAAGGAAAAGTCATGCTATTTTAAACATGGAACAAGACATGAAACTTTTTTTTAAAGAGTTCATGTTTTGTAAAAAAATGGAAACTGTGTAGAAGTGTCTACTTTGTAATCTTTTGAGATGTAATAGTTATGTCATAATTCTCTAAAACTCTAAACCTGAAAAGATCCTCAATGTGAATTATTTATTTAATTCAAAGTTATTTAATGTTTTAAGGCTGGGTACTTATAATTGGTATCATAGAGAGGTTTAGACAACTTTAGGAGTTAGGGTATTGTTAATTTAATATCCATAAAGTAATTTATGTTAATATTGAAATCATATAGCATTTACAGATTACCATGTTGCTTTACCTAAGATATTTCTGTGTTCAGAATGGTTTTCCGCAGAGGAAACAAGGCAGCTATGTTGGGATGACATCAGGAGGAAAAAAACCTTCCAAATCAGCAACCTGAGATGGTCAGAATTGGAACTGAACAGTTTGTTGCAGTGATGGAACATTTGACTCGGGCTATTAATGGTGGTGGTATCCATGTATGAGATCAGCCAGATCAACCACATAGGAACATGTCAGTAGGGGAGAATTTCATGAGGCAACATCCCCCATCATTTAGAGGATCATCTGACCCTGTGCTAGCAGAAGGGTAGATTAAAGCACTGGAAAATATTTTCGATGTTATGTGTTGTTCAGAACATCAAATGGTTAGTCTATCTGTTTACCGTTTTGAAGGTGAAGTTGATCAGTGGTGGTCGATGGTGAAAAATATCAGGGATAGTGAGGAGATTGATGATATTTATTGGGATGAATTCAAAGGTATGTTTATTGAGAAATATTTTCCTATGGTGGTTCATCTTAGGATGGAAAAATAATTCCTAGAAATTGAGGCAGGAGGATGAATCATTGGCTGCTTATGAAGCAAAGTTCACTCGACTGGCAAGGTATGCACCAAATTTCATCTAAGATCTTCATAGTAAGATAAATCAATTTTACTCAGGACTAAAGCCAGGATATCGAAAAGCGTTAGCCTCTCGTGAGTTCAAAAGTTATGAAAAACTTGTTCGATGTGCGGAGAAGGTGGAAATGGAGTTTGCTGATGATCAAGTTTTCTTTGAAAAACAACAGAATAAGAGGTCCAGTTGGCAGACAAAGCCTAAGAATTCATCAAAGAAGCCTGGAGGTAAGAAAACTAAATATCCATCTTGTGAGAAGTGTGGTAAAAAGCATCTTGGAGAATGTTTATCAAAGTCTGTAAAGTGCTTCCGGTGTGGTAAGTCTGGTCATATTGTTCATAACTGTAAGGAATATGGTCAAGAAGGGAATGAAAAGTCATTAGTAAGATGTTTTAAGTGTAATGAAGTTTGTCATTATGAAAATGAGTGTCCAGATAAGAACTAAAATAAGGGAAAGCAGTCAGAATACAAGCAGAAAGGGGTGGTGAAATCCTTTGCAACTACTTCAGCAGATGTTGGGCCATCAAATGAAGTAGTATCAGGTACAATGTTTGTTTGATCAGATTATGCCAATGTATTGTTTGATTTAGGGTCTACACACTCTTTCATTTCTGAAAGTTTTTCTAATAAATTGGGAATTCCATCTCAAGATATGAATACAGAACTTACGGTAAAAACACCTGGAGGAAATGTAAAGACAAAAATAAAACATAAGAACATTCCTGTCCTTGTGTGTGGAAAGAATCTACCTGCAAACCTTATTGTTTTTCCTCTTGTAGAGTTCAATGTTATTTTGGGCATGGATTGGATTTCTGTTTATCATGCTAAGATTGAATGCAGAGCTAAAGAGGTTTATTTTTAGCAATATTTCCAGTTTGTGTACAAGAATGAACCCTTGATTTTGATAACATATCAGGAAGTTGAAAAACTGGTAAAAGTTGGAAATGAATGTTACCTTGCACATATTTTTGAAAACAATGGTATTGTTCAGACTAATGATGTGCTAGTGGAAAATGAGTACCTTGATGTTTTCCCTGATGAGTTTCCTGGTATAATACCTGGTCGGGAAGTTGAATTTACTGTTGAATTAGTTTCTGATGCTAAGAAAATTTAAAAAACCCCTTATCGAATGTCTCAAATTAAAATTTTAGAGTTAAAGAAGCAATTGCAAGAGTTATTAGATAAAGGTTTCATTTGACCTAGAACATCACCATGGGGTGCTTCTATATTTTTTGTTAAAAAGAAATATGATTCAATGAGACTTTTCATTGATTATAGAGCATTGAATAACATTACTATTAAGAACAAATATCCTTGGCCTCATATCGATGATTTTTTTGATCATCTCCAGGGAGCTCAGTATTTTTCGAAGATTGACTTGAGGTTGGGGTACCATCAGTTGAAAGTAAAGGAAGAAGAAATTTTGAAGACCACATTTCGTACTAGATATGGCCATTATGAATTTGTTGTTATTCTTTTTGGGTTAACCAATGCACTTGCTATATTCATGGATCTTATGAATAGAATTTTCCAGGAATTCTTGGATAAGTTTGTGGTTGTGTTCATTGATGATATTTTGGTTTATTCCAAAATTAAGTAGGAACATGAAAGTCATTTAAGGGTTTTCTTGAAAACCTTAAAATAAAAGAAACTATTTTGGAAATTCAGAAAGTGTGAGTTTTGGTTGCAACAAATTTATTTCCTTGGTCACATTGTTTCAAAAAATGGAATAACTATTGATCCTGCTAAAACAAAAATTATTGAAGAATGTCCAAGACCCACAAATATAACCAAGATTCATAGTTTTCTTGGTTTGGAAGGTTATTAATAGAGGTTTGTTCAAAATTTTGCACAGTTATCTAGTCCAATGACTAAGTTAACTCGAAAAGGTGTTAAGTTCATCTGGACAAAAAAATGTGATGATTGTTTTCAAGAATTAAAAAGAAGATTAGTGACTGCCCCAGTTTTGGCACTACCATCCAGAAATGGTTAGTTTGTTATATACAGTGATGCTTTTTTGAAAAGACTTGGTTGTGTCCTAATGCAGAATGATAAGGTGATTTCTTATGCTTTATGTCAGTTAAAAACTCATGAGTTAAATTACCCTACACATGATTTGGAATTAGTTGCTGTTGTTTTTGCTTTAAAATTTGGAGGCATCGTTTGTATGGAGTGAAGTGTGAAATATATACTGATCACACAAGTTTTAATTATATATTCACTCAAAACGAATTAAATATGAGACAAAGGAGATGGTTGGAATTAATCAAGGATTATGATTGCACGATCCATTATCATCCAGGAAAAGTAAATAAAGTGGATGATGCTTTGAGTCAAAAAAGTAATACTTCATTAACCATGTTACATTTGGAATGAGATCTTTTGGTTTTTGATTTGACTAACTTTGGCATAGAAGTTATTGGTGCAATAAATTCTTCTATATTGTTTCAGGTGTCAGTGAAATCATCTCTATCAGACAGAATTGAGAAACCGCAGAAGGAAGACAGTGAGTTGCAGAAAAAGGTAGAGTTGGTTCATAAGGGTAAGTTATCTGATTTTAACATTGATAATTATTGTGTTTTGAGATTTGGGAAGAGATTATGTGTGCCTTGTGATTGACAGTTGAATAATGAGTTGTTATGTGAAGCTCATAATTCCCCATTTTTAGTTCATCCTGGTAGTACTAAGATGTACAGAGATCTTCGAGAGTATTACTGGTGGGATGGAATGAAAAGAGATATTGCTGATTTTACTATGAAGTGTTTGAATTGTCAGCAGGTTAAAGCAGAGTGGAAGTTAACGAAAGGGATGCTTCAGCCTCTACCGGTTCCAGAGTGGAAATGGGAAAATATATCAATGAACTTTGTTTTGTGATTACCGAAGACATCTTGAGGGAATAAGGCAATCTGGGTTATTGTTGATTGATTGACTAAATCTTCTCATTTCCTTCCTATTCAGGATACATTGTCTCCAAATCAACTTTCTCGATTGTATGTTAAAGTGATAGTCAGGTGAATGGAGTTCCCCTATCGCTTTTATCTGACCGTGATCCCAGGTTTACTTCTAAATTTTGGAAAGGCCTTCAGAAGTCATTGGGTACTGAATTAAATTTTAGTACAACTTTTCATCCTCAATCAGATGGGCAGTCATAACGAACAATTCAGAAATTGGAGGATATGCTACGTGCTTGTTAGATGGATTACTGGGGAAGCTGGGACCAACATATTTCTTTGGTTGAATTTTCATATAATACCAGTTTTCATTCCAGTATAACGATGGCTCTATTTGAGGCATTATATAGAAATCATTGTCGAACTCTAGCTTTTTGGGATGAAGTAGGTGAAAGGAAGCTGATGGGATCAGAATTGGTAGAAGAGATGACAGAGAAAGTTCAGTTGATTCAGAAGCACATGAGAACTGCTCAGAGCAGACAGAAAAGTTATGCAGATAACCGGAGGAAGGATCTTTCTTTTGAGGTAGGTGATCATGTATTTCTCAAAGTTTATCCATGGAAAAGTGTGATGCATTTTGGTAAGAAGGGAAAGTTGAGTCTGAGGTTCATTAGACCTTATGAAATCCTATAGAAAGTTGGATCAGTTGCGTACAGAGTGGATTTACCTCCTTGTTTATCCCAGGTACACAATGTTTTTCACGTTTCTATGTTGAGAAGGTATATGTCGGATCCATCTCATGTTTTGAGCCTAGAGGTAATTCAGTTGGGAGAGAATATCTCTTATGAAGAACAACTAGTCTAGATTCTTGACCATAGAGAGAAAGTATTGCGAAATAAGATAATTCACTAGGTAAAGGTTTTTTGGAAAACCTATATGGTTGAAGAGGCCATGTAAGAATCTGAAAATTCAATGAGGGATAAATAACCCCACTTATTTTGAAAAGTGGATAAAAATTGCGAGAAAACAATTCCCAAAAGGGGGGAAGGATGTAACATCCTAGGTAAATGAAGAATAAGACATATTTCATATTTATTAATATTTGTGAATTAAATATAAATTTTACTTTAAAGGGGTTGCATTGTTCGATAGCGTACCCGATACACAACAACAAGTTTCTTTGGAGTCTTACGTTGCACAATAATAATATAATATTATTATTTTAAATGGTACTTAACTCCTAGAAATTGTATTGGAGAGAATTAATGAAAGTAACTACAATATTATTATACATGTTTGTTAAATTTATTTAAATTTATCTAATAAAAGTTAGAGTCTTAAAATGTGAATGAATCTAATTTTAAGCATAATTTACATTAAAAGGCCGATTTATCGCCTTTTAATGGAGAACCCTTTTTAAATCTAGTTTTGGTCACTTTAATACATTTTATATGACAAAATAAAATCCTTCTTTAGAATGGGGACATCAAAATTTACTTTGTGTAAATTTTTGGAATTTTTCCGATAAAGTTCATTTTTTATTGAATAGTGAAAATATTGTATTTTAATTAAAAACTATGTTTTAATATAATTAATTTATATGGATAGATTATCTTTTTAATTGGTTTAAAAGTTTAATTAGAATATATTTTTACCATTTAATCCAATTTTGTTCATTGGAATTAATTTAACTTTGAAATTGGATATAAACAAGTGTCAATCTTTTGATAGTTATTGTTTCTTAAAAACACGGTATTTGTTTTCACAATGGGAATTAATTTTAAAATTAATTAAGGACACTTTTATGTTTTGAATTTGGAAAAATAGAAACCATTTTTTAATTCTTAATATCAAATATAGCTTAGGCTGAATTTTTGGTATTTTTCTGAAAAACATCAATTTTTGATGAATAGTGAAACCACTTAGTAGTAGTTAAAAAAACAGTATTTTTCATTTAAATGAAATTTTACCACTTATATGAATTGAATTTAAAAAATCCTACATACATGGTTGTTATCAAGAAGTAAAATTTTGTTCATTAAGATGAAAATAATTTTTGGTGAATAGTAACTTTTGACTTTAATTTACCGCGGTTAAAGGTAAATAGTGTAATTCAAGGTTAAAAGAATATTATAATAATTCAAAATTACCTTACAACTTTTCCAAACCTTATTGGTTGAGTCATTTAAGACCATGATCATCTTTGGGTAGATTTTAGGACCCCATTAAGCCACTTGGGAGTGATAATGACAATTTAGATTAATTAACTTAAAGTAAAGGCAAAAATGACAAAAGAAAATATCTTTTAGTAAATTAATTTTTATAAGGGGTTATATAAATTATCTTTTAGAATATAAATATTAATTATAAAGATAATAAGATTTATTATATCATGGTATTATTTTATAATTTTTAGACATCAAATAAATTAAATTATTTATGACACAATAGTGATGCAGTATTTACCTCATTAATAAATGATTTAAATAAATAAGATTATAATGATTAAAATATTATCCAAAACATGTAAAATTATGATCGGATGATTTTATTTTGAATATGAGTCATCGTATCTTCTACTATAATGATTTTTTGACCTTTTGAAACTGAATATTTGTTTATAATAAAATAATGTTTTCACACTTTCCTAAAGAGCCCCTCCTCTACCTTATAAAAGGAGACCACTTCTACCCAATTCCTCACACCTCTCAAGCCTTTTGAATTGTCCAAACTCTGACCGATTAATCTCCTTACATCCCTATCCTACTATTAGATTCCTTAACTTAGGTAGAAGGCACTTCAAGAAGTCATTTGGTTCAAACCAAAGGGAGTTACCCAAATTAAAGGTAACAATTTCTCTTAATTTGTTTTCTTTTATTTTACTTATCCAACCCATAAACTCTTTTAATTACTTTATTTTGTAACAAAATCAGTATTCTAAATAGACTGGGATATTTTTATGAGAATGATTCGAACTACACTTACACACACCTCCATCTAATAGATGAAGAACATACTGTTTCTGTGGATGGAAAACTAACACCTCATGAAACGATGATTGTTCAAATATCTCCAACCGCCTCTCATGGTGGACATTATGATGGCACTGTATTTATATATGATATATATTATGTTTATTATTTCATTATGCTTCTTTAATTCCCATTTATATCATGCCTTTATGGTTTCCATAATGGATAAAAACGATAATCTCATTTGAGGAAGTGCGGACTACCGCCCCCTCAAAGTGATGTGATTCGTTAATGATTTATGTGGGATGTATAAAGGATGGAGTTAATGATATTATATATGATATTATACTGGAATTATAATATACCTATGTATCATTATCTTTTACTTCCATTAACATAAGAAATAGAAATGAAAGTAGCGTTTATGCGTACGTACGACTTACCATCTCCATGAACGCTGCATTTCATTTCTTACCTCTAAATGTTATGCAATATTATAAAAACATGTATATGATGGATATATATGATATATAAGATATCCAAATAATTAATATAATTCTGTATATAATGAACCTTTGACCACA
Organism: Viscum album; assembly: GCA_963277665.1. NCBI lineage: Eukaryota > Viridiplantae > Streptophyta > Magnoliopsida > Santalales > Viscaceae > Viscum > Viscum album. The sequence goes on from OY728163.1 coordinate 150,268,812, forward strand.
TGAACACATGTAATTATAAGAAGTCCATTTTTGACTCATGTACCAAATATCGACAAAACGAACATTATTAACTTAAATGATTATATAATGTTTATAACATGGTAATAAGTGATATAAAAGGAATAATAAACTTGAAAAAGGTTCTTAAGCCACTAGAAGTTAACTTTAGTTTATTATTTAGGATATTAAAGAACGAACAGGTCAAGTTGGACACGAGGTAAGGGACTTCATCTCAATCTCCTTTCATTGAGGCATATTTTGTTTTAATACACAACTTTATTTTATACGCTTTATAAACACCCTTGAATTTTCAAAGGGAATATTTTTCTATGAAGCATTTTAATAAATGACAAAAAGGTATGTTTCTTTTAACGTAAGCAGTGAAAATGACCTTTTCCGCCACCGCGAGTATTATTTGATCTTTGGCTTCCTCAACAGGCCATAATGTTTTTAAAAGAAAATAAATACCTTATACTATTTTACGTATTTTTGGTATTGAAAAAGGTTTTGAAAATTGATTTGTTATGTCAATATATTTAACTGATATATTGTGATTGAAATGTGGAAATGTTTTCTTTCCTTTATATTTGTTGTATGTGTTATGATTTTATATTGGTATATGGACTTTTGACAGGTGGTTACATGATAAACCAAATGACGGGTTATGCCGTGAATTCCAGGATGAGTGGTTACGTTATAACCTCCAATGCATTGGGTATGGAAGTTGGCTTTATGGCTATTCCATTTAGTGATATGTGTGGAAGTCGACAGTATGGTTATTCCATTTATGTATGTTTATGTACCAAGTTACCTTTATATGTTATGTGTCCTTTGTATGGGTTTTATGGTAATATTTTGGTTACAAAAGGGTAAGTAATGATCTTTTATTTAGTGAAGAGTATTTACTAATTCATAAAAGTGAAAAGTATTACTTATGATAAAGTATTCATAGTTTACCTGTTGTCTTGAAAAACTAATAGTTTTCCTTCTTTTTGTATCCCTTACTGAGCTTTTTATGCTCATCCCAAGTTTTTGAAATGTTTTTCACAGGACATAATGTGGAATATGGTCAAGGATGGGATCAAGGAAAAGTCATGCAATTTTAAACATGGAACTAGACATGACTCTTTTTTTTCAAGAGTTCATGTTTTGTAAAAAAAATGGAAACTGTGTAGAAGTGTCTACTTTGTAATCATTTGAGATGTAAAAGTTATGTCCTAATTCTCTAAAACTCTAAACTTGAAAAGATCCTCAATGTGAATTATTCATTTAATTCAAGGTTTTGTAATTTTTTTAAGGCCGGGTCCTTATAGTTGGTATCGGAGGGAGGTTTAGACAACTTTAAGAGTTAGTTTATTGTTAAATTAATATCCATAAAGTAATTTATGTTAATATTGAAATCATATAGCATTTACATATTAACATGTTGCTTTGCCTAAGATATTTCTGTGTTCAAAATGGTTTTCTATAGAGGAAACTGAGCAGCTATGTTGGGACGACATCAAGAGGAAGACAACCTTCCAAATCAGCAACCTAAGATAGTTAGAATCGGAACTGAACAGTTTGTTGCAGCGATGGCACAATTGACTCAGGCTATTAATGGTGGTGGTATCCATGTACAAGATCAGCCAGATCAACCACATAGGAACATGTCAGTAGTAGGGCATTTCATGAGTCAACATCCCCCATCATTCTGAGGATCATCTGACCCTGTGCTTGCAGAAGGGTGGATTAAAGCACTGGAAAAGATTTTTGATGTTATTGGTTGTTCATAACATCAAAAGTTTAGTCTCGCTGTTTACTGTTTTGAAGGTGAAGCTGATCAGTGGTGGTCGATAGTGAAAAATATCTAGGATAGTGAGGAGATTGATGCTCTATATTGGGATGAATTCAAAGATATGTTTCTTGAGATATATTTTCCTAAGGTGGTTCATCTTAGGATGGAAAAACAATTCTTAGAAATTGAGGTAGAAGGATGACCCAGTGGCTGTTTATGAAGCAAAGTTTACTCGACTAGGAAGGTATGCACCAAATTTCATCCGATATCTTGATAATAAGAAAAATCGGTTTTACTCAGCACTGAATCCAGGATATCGAAGAGCGTTAGCCTCTCGTGAGTTCAAAAGTTATGAAAAACTTGTTCGATGTGTGAATAAGGTGGAAATGGAGTTTTCCGATGGTCAAGTGTTCTTTGAAAAACAACAGAATAAGAGGTCCAGTTGGCAGGAAAAGGGGAATAATTCATCAAAGAAGCCTGGAGGTAAGAAAACTAAATATCCATCTTGTGAGAAGTGTGGTAAAAAGCATCCTGGAGAATGTTTATCAAAGTTTGTAAAGTGCTTCCAGTGTGGTAAGTCTGGTCATATTGCTCGTAATTGTAAGGAAGATGATCAAACAGGGATTGAAAATCAATCGGTAAGATGTTTTAAGTGTAATGAAATGGGTCATTATACAAATGAGTGTCCAGATAAGAACTCAACTAAGGGAAGGCAGCCAGACTACAAGCAGAAAGGGGTGGTGAAATCCTTTGCAACTACTTCAGTAGATGTTGGGCCATCAAATGAAGTAGTATCAGGTACACTGTTTTTTTGTTCAGATTATGCCAATGTATTGTTTGATTCAAGGTCTACACACTCTTTAATTTCTGGTAAATTGTGAATTTAATCTCAATATATGAATAGAGAACTTACAGTAAAAACACCTTGAGGAAATGTAGAGACAAAAATAAAATATAAGAACATTACTATCCTTGTGTGCGAAAAGAATCTACCTGAAAATCTTATTTTTTTGCCTCTATAAGAGTTTGATGTTATTTTGGGCATGGATTGGATTTCTGTTTATCATGCTAAGATTGACTGTTGAGCTAAAGAGGGTTCTTTTAAGAAATATTTTCAGTTTGGGTACTATAATGAACCCTTGCTTTTGATAACATATCAGGAAGTTGAAAAAATAGTAAAAGATGGAAATGAATTTTACCTTGAACATATTGTTGAAAACAAAGGGATTGTTCAGATTAATGATTTTCCCATGGTAAATGAGTACCTTTATGTTTTCCCTAATGAGTTGCCTGGTATAATACATGATCGGGAAGTTGAATTTATTGTTGACTTAGTTCCTGATGCTAATCCAATTTCAAAATCCCCTTATCGAATGGCTCCAATTGAACTTTTCTAGTTAAAGAAGAAATTGTAGGAGTTATTTGATAAAGGTTTCATTTGACCTAGCACATCACCATGGGGTGCTTCTGTCTTGTTTGTTAAAAAGAAAGATGGTTCAATGAGAATTTTCATTGATTATAGAGCATTGAATAAAATTATTGTTAAGAACAAGTATCCTTTGCCTCATATTGATGATTTGTTTGATCAGATCTCAGGAGCTTAGTATTTTTTTAATATTGACTTGAGGTTGGGGTACCATCATTTGAAAGTAAAGAAAGCAGATGTTCTGAAGACCGTGTTTCATACTAGATATGACCATTATGAATTTGTTGTTATGCAGTTTTGGTTAACCAATGCACTTGCTGTATTCATGGATCTTATGAATAAAATTTTCTGTGAGTTCTTGGATATGTTTGTGGTTGTGTTCATTGATGATATTTTGGTTTATTGAAAAAGTAAGGAGGAACATGAAAGTCATTTAAGGGTTTTCTTTCAAACCTTAAAAGAAAAGAAACTATTTGGGAAATTCAGCAAGTGTGAGTTTTGGTTGCAATAAATATCTTTACTTGGTCACATTGTTTCAAAAAATGGTATAATTGTTGATCGTGCTAAAAAAAAGTTGTTGAAGAATGGCCAAGACCCACAAATATAACCGAGATTTGTAGTTCTCTTAGTTTGGAAGGTTATTACCAGATGTTTTTTGAAAAGTTTGAATGATTATCTAGTCTAATGACTAAGTTAACTCGAAAAGATGTTAAGTTCATCTGGATAAAATAATGTGATTATTGTTTTCAAGAATTGAAAAGAAGATTGGTGAATGATTTAGTTTTGGCACTGCCATCCAGGAATGGTAAGTTTTTTATCTACAATAATGCTTCTTTGAAAGGACTTGGTTGTGTCCTAATGCAGAATGATCAGGTAATTTCTTATTCTTCACGTCAGTTATAAACTCAGGAGTTAAATTACCCTACACATGATTTGGAATTAGTTGATGTTGTTTTTTGCTTTAAAAATTTGGAGGCATCATTTTTATGGAGTGAAGTGTGAAATATACACTGATCACAAAAGTTTGAAGTATATATTCAATCAAAAATAATTGAATATGAGAGAGAGGAGATGGTTGGAATTAATCAAGGATTATGATTGCACAATCCATTATCATCCGGGAAAAGAAAATAAAGCAGCTGATGCTTTGAGTCTAAAAAGTAATACTTCATTAACCATGTTACATTTGGAACGAGATCCGTTGTTTTTTGATTTGATCAACTTTGGAATAGAAGTTGTTGGTGTAGGAAATTCTTATATTTTATTTCAGGTGTTAGTGAAATCATCTCTATCAGACAGAATTGATCAAGTGTAGAAGGAAGACAGTGAGTTGCATAAAAAGGTATAGTTAGTTCAGAAGGGTAAGTTATCTAATTTTAACATTGATAATGATTGTGTTTTGAGATTTGGGAAGAGATTATGTGTGCCTTGTGATTCACAGTTGAAGAATGAGTTGTTATGTGAAGCTCATTGTTCTCCGTTTTCAGTTCATCCTATTAGTACTAAGATGTACAGAGATCTTCGGGAGTATTACTGGTGGGATGGAATGAAAAGAGATATTGCTGATTTTACTATGAAGTGTTTGACTTGTCAACAGGTTAAAGTAGAGTGGAAGTTACCGAAAGGGATGCTTCAGCCTTTACCGGTTCCAGAGTGGAAATGGGAAAATATATCAATGGACGTTGTTGTGGGATTACCGAAGACATCTCGAGGGAATAATGCAATCTGGGTTATTGTTGATCGATTGACTAAATCTTCTCATTTCCTTCCTATTTGGGATACATTGTCTCTAGATCAACTTTCTTGATTGTATGTTAAAGAGATAGTTAGGTTTCATAGAGTTACCCTATCCATTATATCTGATCGTGATCCCATGTTTACTTCTAACGTTTTGGAAGGCCTTCAGAAGTCATTGGGTACTGAATTAAATTTTAGTACAGATTTTCATCATCAATCATATGGGCAGTCAAAACGAACAATTCAGACATTGTAAGATATGCTACGTGCTTGTTAGATGGATTACCAGGGAAGTTGGGACCAAAATCTTTCTTTGGTTGAATTTTTATATAATAAAAATTTTCATTCCAGTATACAGATGGCTCCATTTGAGGCATTATATGGAAAGTGTTTTCGAACTCCATCTTTTTGGGATGAAGTAGGTGAAAGGAAGTTGATGGGACCAAAATTGGTAGAAGAGATGGTAGAGAAAGATCAGTTGATTCAGAAGCACATGAGAACTGCTCAGAGCAGACAAAAACGTTATGAAGATAACTGGAGGAAGGATCTTTATTTTGAGGTAGGTGATCATGTCTTTATAAAAGTTTCTCCATGGAAAAGTGTGATGCGTTTTGGTAAGAAGTGAAAGTTGAGTTTGAGGTTCATTAGACCTTATGAAATCCTAGAGAAATTTGGATCAGTTGCGTACAGAGTGGCTTTACCTCCATGTTTATCCCAGGTACACAATGTTTTTCATGTTTCGATGTTGAGAAGGTATATGCTAGATCCATCTCATGTTTTGAGCCTAGAGGTAGTTCAGTTGGAAGAGAATCTCTCTTATGAAGAACAACACGTCCAGATTCTTGACCGTGGAGGGAAAGTGTTGCAAAATAAGTTAATTCAACAGGTAAAGGTTATGTGAAAAAACCATATGGTTGAAGAGGCCACGTGGGAAACTGAAAATGCTATGAGGGATAAATACCACCACTTATTTTGATAAGTGAATAAAAATTGCGAGGACGCAATTACCAAACGGGGAGAAGGATGTAACATCTCAGGTAAATGAAGAATAAGGAATATTTTATATTTATTAATATTTGTGAATTAAATATTAATTTTACTTTAAAGGGGTTTCTATGTTCAATAGCATACCCGATACGCAACAACGGGTTTCTTTGGAATCTTACGTTGCACACTAATAATATAAAATTATTATTTTAAATGGTAGTTAACTCCTAGCCTTTTTATTGGCAGGAATGAACGAAAGTAACTACAATATGATTATACATTTTTGTTAAATTTATTTACATTTATCCAATAAAAGTTAGAGGCTTAAAATGTGAATGAATTTAATTTTAAGCATAATTTACATTAAAAGGCCGATTTATGACCTTTTAATGGAGAGCCCTTTTTAAATCTAGTTTTTGTCACTTTAATACATTATATATGAAAAAATAAAATCCTTCTTTAGAATGGGGACATCAAAATTTACTTTGTGTAAATTTTTTGGATTTTTTCTGATAAAGTTCATTTTTTAATGAATAGTGAAAATATTGTATTTTAATTCAAAACTATGTTTTAATATAATTTATTTATATGGTTATATTATCTTTTTAATTGGTTTTAAATTGTGATTATAGTATATTTTTACCATTTAATCCAATTTTGGTCATTGGAATTAATTTCACTTTGAAATTGGACATAAACAAGTGTCAATCTTTTGATAGTTATTGTTTCTTAAAAACACGCTATTTGTTTTAACAACGGAAATTAATTTTAAAATTAATTGATGAAACTTTTAATTTTTTAATTTTTCAAAATAAACATCAATTTTGAATTCGGAATATCAAATATAGCTTATGCTGAATTTTTGGTATTTTTCTGAAAAACATCAATTTTTGATGAAAAGTGAAACCACTCAGTAGTAATTAAAAAACTGACTTTTTCATTTAAATGAAATTTTGCCACTTATGTGAATTGAATTTCGAAAATATGACATAAATGGTTGTTATCAAGAAGTAAAATGTGATTCATTAAGATGAAAATAATTTTTGGTGAATAGTAACTTTTGACTTTAATTTACTGCAGTTAAAGTTAAATAGGGTAATTCAAGGTTAAAAGAATATTATAATAATTCAAAATTACCTTAACACTTGTCCAAAAATTATTTGATGAGTCATTTACGGCCATGGGAATCTTTGGGTTGATTTTGGGACCCCATTGAGCCACTTGGGAGTGATAATGATAATTTAGATTAATTAACTTAAAGTAAAGGCAAAAATGATAAAAGTAAATATCTTTTAGTAAATTAATTTTTAGAAGGGGTTATATAAATTATATGTTATACTATAAATATTAATTATAAATCTAAAACTATTTCATACATCATGGTATATTTTTATAATTTTTAGCAATCAAATAAATAAAATTATTCATGACACAATAATGATGCAGTATTTACCTCATTAATAAATGATTTAAATAAATAAGAGTATAATGAATAATATATTATCCAAAACATGTTTAATTATGATTGGATGATTTTATTTCGAATATGAGTCATCTTATCTTCGACTATAATTATTTTTTGACCTTTTGAAACCGAAGATATGTTTATAATAAAATAATGTTTTCACACTTTCCTAAAGAGCCCCTCCTCTCCCTTATAAAAGGAGACCACTTCTAACCAATTATTCACACCTCTCAATCCTTTTGGATCGTCCAAAATATACCCAATTAAGCTCCCTACATCCCTCTCCTCCTATTAGAATCCTTACCTTAGGCATAAGGCTCTTCAAGAAGTCCTTTGGTTCAAACCAAAGGGAGTTACCCAAATTAAAGGTAACTGTTTCTCTTAAATTGTTTTCTTTTATTTTACTTCTCCAACCCCTAAACTATTTTTATTCCTTTATTTTGTAACAAAATCAGTATTATAAATATACTAGTATGTTTTTATGAGAAGTATTAAAACTACACTTACACACACCTCCATAAAATGGATGAAGAACATAATGTTTCTGGGGATGGCAGACTAACACCTCACGAAATGATGATTGTTCAAATATCTCCAACCGCCTATCATGGTGGCCATTATGATGGAACTATAATTATATATGATATATATTATGTTTATTATTTCCTTATTCTTCTGTAATTCCCATTTATATCACGACTTTATGGTTTCTATAGTGGGTAAATACGATAATCTCATTTGAGGAAGTGCGGACTACCGCCCCTCAAAGTGATATGATTCGTTAATGCCTTATGTGGGTTGTATAAAGGATGGAGTTAATGATATTATATATGATATTATACTATAATTATAATATACATATGTATAATTATGTTTTAATTCCATTAAAATAAGAAATAGAAATGAGAGTAGCGTTCATGCGTACGTACGACTTACCGTCTCCATGAATGGTGCATTTCATTTCTTACCTCTAAATATTATGTACTATTATAAAAACATGTATATACTGAATATATATGATATATAAGATATCCAAATCATTAATATCATTCTGGATATAATGAACCTTTGACCACATGAACAACATGTAATTATAAGAAGTCCATTTTTTGACTCAAGTACCAAATATCGACAAAATGAACATTATTAACTTAAATGATTAAATAATGTTTATAACATGGTAATAAGTGATATAAAATGAATAATAAATTTGAAAAAGGTTCTTAATCAAGTAGAAATTAACTTTAGTTTATTATTCAGTATATTAAAGAACGAACGGGTCAAGTTGGACACGAGGTAAGGGACTTCGTCTCAATCTCTTTTCATTGAGGCATATTTTGTTTTAATACATGACTTTATTTTATACGCTTTATAAAAACCCTTGACTTTTCAAAGGGAATATTTTTCTATGAAGCGTTTTACTAAATGAAAAAAAGGAATGTTTCTTTTAACGTAAGCGGCGACAACGACCTTTTCCGCCACTGCGAGTATTATTTGATCTTTGGCTTCCTCAACAAGACGTAATGTTTTTAAAAGAAGATAAATAACTTATAATATTTTACGTAATTTTGGTATTGAAAATGGTATTGAAAATGGATTTGTTATGTCAATATATTTAAGTGATATATTGTGATTGAAATGTGGAAATGTTTTCTTTCCTTTATATTTTTTGTATGTGTTATGATTTTATATTGGTACTTGGAATTTTGACTTATGGTTACGTGATAAACCAAATGACAGGTGGTTCCATGAATACCAGGATGGGTGGTTACATTATAACCTCCAATTAATTCGGTATGGAAGTCAGCCGTATGGATGTTCTATTTAGTGATATGTGTGGAAGTCGACCGTATGGTTATTCCATTTATGTATGTTTATGTCCCAAGTTACCTTTATATGTTATGTGTCCTTTGAATGGGTTTTATGGTAATCTTTTGGTTACAAAAGGGTAAGTAATGATCCTTTATTCATTGAAGAGTATTTACTACTTCATAAAAGTGAAAAGTATTACTTATGATAAAGTATTTAGGGTTTACCTATTGTCTTGAAAAACTAAAAGTTTTCCTTCTTTGTGTATCCCTTACTGAGATTTTTATTCTCATCAGATGTTTTTGAAATGTTTTTCAGAGGACATAATGTGAAATAGGTTCTAGGATGGGATCAAGGAAAATTCATGCTGTTTTAACCATGGAACTAGACATGACCCTTTTTTCAAGAGTTCATGTTTTGTAAAAAAATGGAAACTGCGTAGAATTGTCTACTTTGTAATCTTATGAGATGTAATAGTTATGTCATAATTCTATAAAACTCGAAACCTGAAAATATCCTCAATGTGAATTATTCATTTAATTCAAGGTTATGTATTGTTTTAAGGCCGGGTCCTTATACATGGAGCAAGGACATTATGATGTACTGTTATGAGTCATGCAGTGAGGACATTATTCTATGAATTTTAGAGTCATGCAGTGAAGATGTTATATCACAAATACCATAAATAGATTTGAGTTAATCATGGTTGGGATATTATTGTATTCCTTATACATGAGTGATGATATAAGGTGTAAACCATAGTCCCTAGGGTCCCTTGGATCCGTAGGAATGAAGTGGGGCTTGGAAGCCATTAGGCATAATGAGGGAGAATAGGACTCTCTTGGGGATGAATTTTCATTTGGTTGATGGCCATTTTTAGGGGACATATGTAGAGCCACCTAAGTATGATGTGCATAGTCAAATAAATGTATTTTTAGGACACCGGGCTTCCATCTCCGATGGCCAGGAAAGATTATGGGGACCCAAGATTTCTCAGAGTCTGGAGTTTGAAAATGGAAAAAATGTGTTTGGAAACGTGATAAATATCCATAACATGATCATACATGAAATACTGAAGCTTTCACTTTGATATGACTCATATGTAGAGGGAATCATGATCTTCTGACTCCTTATGAGTGGTAGAATTCAAATGTGGAATTTCCATCAACTCTTTGAATTTTTTGTGCAGGAAATTGGGGGCATGTTTGGAATCCCATAACGCTGAGAATTAGGCTACACATGACTCTTGAGGAACCTTGCAGTTTAGTGTCATGCAGTTAGGAACATTCATGGATTCCCATGTACAAGTCCGACCTATGGATGGAGGAAGGGGAATTTTTGTTTTTTTATTTGGGCAGACGGATCGGGATAAAGGATCTGGGCATCACTACATATCCTTTTAATGAATGGGAATCAAGCCATAGATAGTTCTAAATGTTCCCTACAAGGTATAGTCCATTTTTTGGAACATGAGAGGGAATTGTTTTTGTTTTTAATTAGTGGATGGGATAAGATCGAGGGTTGAGGCATTACTACGTATCCTACTGATGAATGGGAATCAAGACATACATAGTTCTGAATGTTCCCTGTATCAATCTGACTCGTACATAGGAGTAGTGTAATTTTTGTTTCATCTACTATGGGGGTCAGGTTATCATATCCCTCTATAGTTTTTTTATATAATAGAATCATTAACACCGATCCTAAGCTCACATGAGTTATACTCAATGTGAAAAACAACGAGTGACAAAGATTTTCCTCATAATATGGGGAGATAGAGGATATGATAGAGACATTTTTTGTGGGGGTTGTGACAAGATCGAGGGTTAATGTGACTATACATATCCCACTAATAAATGGGAATCAAGACGTATTTAGTTCTTTGGGGATCGCACAACTTATCATCATGCGATTAGGATGATTTATGCTATGTGGTTTAATGTCTTGCTAATAGGACACTATGTTGTGCAGTTTAGAGTCATGAAATGAGGACATTGGCATCATAGTTTAATGTCATGTTTTAGGGGAAAATACCATAGGATTTAATGTCATGTGGTCAGGATGAAGACTCATAGTTTAGGGTCATAGAGTTTGGACCATATACGTCTCTGTTATGTGATGTACTTCTTTATAAACCTTACATTGGTGGGAGCCATGATGAGATTTCCATCCATTGATATCAAGGTATATTCTCTATTGGAATAGAACCTTTGCACAGCATGTGGTCTCACCCACTTTGACTAAAGATTTGGGGACTTCTTCCCGAGTATCATCAAGTTTCTGAGGACCAACACCATCTCTCCTTCAAGGAAATACCAAAGGAGAACCTTTTTGTTGAAGGATCATGTGATCCAATTTTGGTATACTTCCAAATGGTGCAATGTGTGCAGTCTTTTCTCATCTAGCTGCTCCAACTCATCAAACCATCTCTTGGATTGATCATACAGGGACAATTGATCACAAATGGACACATATAACGATTGTACTTTAATTTCAATAGGCAAAACCACCTTTGCCTCTTATATTAGTGAGTACATGGTTTCCTAGGTGGTAGTGTGGGTCGTAGTCTGATAAGACCATAAAGCATAAAGGAGCTTGTATAGCCATGATTTCTTATCCTTATCTACCATCATTTGGATTATGTTGGACAAAGTATTTTTGAAAGACTCTATCTTCCTGATGGGTGTTGTATGGTAGTAGGATGAATGGTTGGCTTTGATTCTATACTCCTGGTATAACTTTTCCAACTCATAAGATTATAATTTGGCACCATTCTCTATCATTATTGTATGAGGGACACCAAATATGGTAATGATGTTTTCCTTCACAAAGCTAACAATGCTTTTCACCCCGACCTCTTTGAGGGGCATGGATTCGGCCCATTTGGAGAAGAAGTCAGTTACTATGAGTATGAAATTGAATTGTCTGAATGTAGCGGGGAGATATGGTCCCAAAAAATTCATCCCCTAGGCGAAAAATGTCTAGGATTACTTAGTTGTGTAAAGTAGATCTGGGGGGCAGTGAATAAAATTTCCATGAACTTGGTAAGAATGACACTTCATGGTAAATATGGCATAATCCTATATCATTGTGGGTCAATAGTATCCATGCCTTTGAATTTTATGGGAGATATTGGTAGTCTATTGGTACGCTCCACAAGTTCCGAAGAGCACTTATTTCATAATGGTAGCAGTCTCTTATCGATCATTGAACCAATGAAGAAATTCATCAAGGCCTCATTTTTAAAGAACCTTTTCTTGGTTCATGCTATTTTACAAGACATAGTTAACTATCCACCTCTAAATTTAATTTTCAATGGTAGTCATCCAGTCAGTGGTGTGACCATAAGGCTCAGAAACAGGGCTAATCTCATTGATTTCCAGCCATATCTAGTGGGATTTCCCCCCTTCGAAGGTAGTTTTTAATGGTAGTCATCCAGTCAGTGGTGTGACCATAAGGCTCAAAAACAGGGTTAATCTCATAGATTTCCTCTATATTTTTCTGAATAAATAGAAAGACCATCCGAAAATGGAAAATGATAATAACAGTTTGATCCCAGTCTGGACCAGCTAGGGTTGTAGCTGTATTTTCCAATGTATCGGCTTGAGTATTTTGCGATCGGGGGACACAGTTTAGTTTTGGTTCTGATGGGAATTATTCCATTAGTTCTCGAACATGGTTCATCAAGGTGCTAATACTTATTTCTTAATGGAATAGTCACCATTGATCTACCTGATGACCAGCTCTGAATCACCTTTTATTTTCAGGAGTTTATATTGTAAATAAAGTGCCAGCTCTAGGGCCGCAATGAGGGCTTGGTATTCTACTTCATTATTTGTGCATCCCTATGAAAGTAGGAAGGAGTAAGGAAAATTTGATTCTTGGGGGATATGTGTATAAATCCTAGATCTAATTTTTTTAAGCTTGGGATCTACCATCCTTTTCCCTATTGGACTTCTAGAAGCACCGTAGAAGTTCATTTCCCATGCATGGGGGCCTTCTTGGACAGAGAACACTTCCTCATCCAGAATATCAGCATCTAATGGGGTTGTTTCTTCTAAGGGGTGATCTGCTAGGAATTCTGCTAACTCCTTCCTTTAATGGCCTTCTAGGGCATGTACTATATGTCAAATTGTTATAAGATGACTTCTCACCATGATAGGCATTCGGCTATCATGGGATGGATGAGGATATACTTGAGAATATTATAGTGGGAGACTAGATGGACCTCATAGTGCTACAAGTAATGCTTAAACTTTTGAACTACGAATATTAGGTATAGTTAGTTCTTTTTGATTCCTAAATATTGAGTATCATCATTGATAAATGTTTGAATGAGGTAATAGAGATTGTTCTCACTGCTGACATCATTCTTCTGCATGAGGCAAGCACCTAATGACCATTCTAACGTGGTTATATACAAAATGAGTGGTATCCCCTCAACTGGAGGCATCAACACCATTGGGATTAGGATATATATTTTGAGATTTTCAAATGATTCTTGAAAATCATTATCCCACTCATACTAAACCCCTTTCTTCATTAACCTATTTAAAGGTAAAAATTTACCTGCAAGGTTGGCTATAAAGGGCTGAATGTAAGCCAGGTGCCCCTAGAGAACCTTCAAATCAATGAGGTTGCAAGGTGGAGACATTACAGGGATGGATTTTGTCTTGTAAGGGTCGAATTTGATTTTGTGATGTCATGCGATGAAGATGATAAATTTTCCAATGGTAACGTCAAAGGCACACTATTGGGGATTCATCAATAAACTGTGTTGTCGCAGTTTGTTGAAGATAGTTTCAAGATCTTTCAGGTTGGTTGAGAACTGTTGTGATTTAACCACAAGATCTTTAATGTAGAATTTGAGGAATTTTCCCAGGAAGGGCTTGAAAATGCGATGCATGGAACCTTGATATGGAGCACCAACATTTTTTAGACCAAAGGGAATCACCTTATAATAGAACACTACCTAAGGGGACATGAAATTAGTAGCTTATTAGTATCCTCAATCCATTCAGATATAGTTGTATCTATAATAGTCATCTATAAAATAGAGGGCCTCATATCTGGTGGTATCATCGATCAACAATTCTGTGATCAGGACCGAAAAGTCATCTTTCGGGTAGTGCTGATTGAGGTCCCTGAAGTTGATGTAGACTCTAATCTATCCATTATTATTTATGATAGGGACTATTATTTACATCTAAATCAGATATTGGATTTCCTAGATGAATTTAACATTGATTATCCTATCAAATTCAGCCTCTATTTTGGCAACATGTGTTGGGTGGTTCCTTTTGGCTTCCTACTTATAGCCATAATGGTCCTTCAGAAGACCTAGATAATGAGTGGAAACCTCAAGATCGAGGCCTGGAATTTCTATGTATTTCTAGGAAAATGCATCTTGATTCTTTTTATGAAGGAGGTATATGCCTCTTTCTCCTTGAAAGGCATAGCCACACTAATTAGAGTCGGCCACAGGTTGTCTATGGTTCCCAAGTTTATCTCCTTAAGTTCATCGATTGTGGTGGAGACACCTTCTTTAAATACAGGAGGAGCAAAAAGAGGTCTTATTATTCTTCTTCATCATCATCTTCTTCATCATATTCTTTCTCTTATGATAGAGAGATGATTCTTGAGATGAAATCTCTGATATTGGGATAGAAATCATCTTCTCCCTTAGTGAGTAAGGCGAGAATGGCTTGGGGTCCCAAGGATGGGATGAGAGAATCTTTGTTTGGAATTTCCCTGACATCATAGGAGCCGACACATTTTTCAGCATCTTTGGAATTGGCGACCATAACATAAATCATGAAGACAACAGAGTCTGTATCTGATCTTGAACTTATGCATTAAAATTGGTTTATGGGTAATACAAACTCTTCCCCAAGATATTGGAGGGGATTGGAAGGATCCATTTCCAATCCATTTGGGGCAGTGATCCAATCAACATCATCGGCCAAATACTACTTCCCTTTTGGTTCATATAACCCCAAATTGATGTATTGTGACTCATAAGATTCAAATGAGGATTTATCGGCATGAAATATACTGTTTTACCATTAGCATAATATTTGATGCACTGGTGGTATGCCGACAGAATTGTAGTGTGCTAATGCAGTTAGAGCCTTCCTAATAGGATGTTGAAGGCCGTATTTTACTGCACTACCAGAATCTCAAAATCAAAAATGAGTTCTCCAAGACATGTTTTAATCTTGATTCATTCCAATGTATTTTTCTTGATTTTGTCATATCCCATCAAAGTTTTGGTGCAAGGTGTTAAACTGTCCTCATCATAGCCCGAATGATGAAGTGTTCGAAGCGAGAGGAGGTTGACTCCAGAGCTGTTTTCAATGAAAAATATTTGAATATCAATGCCATTTATCTTTACAAACACATATAAGTATTTAATGTTCCCTTGCATGATGGCATCTTCATCCTTGTTTGTAAAAGATATGACAACATGGAATTCTCTAGGATTTGTTTCTGTACAATAGACTTTGGCCACAGCTAATTCGGACTCAAATTCCTAGGGACTTAGTAAGGCTTTAATGACTGCCTCTCTAAGGTCTGCAGATAGAATCAAAGCATCCAAAATCAATAGTTTTGCTAGTAATTAGGATATTTTCTTCAGAATATCATATTTATGCTCTAAATTTTGGTGCTTCATGGCTCGAGGATTCTATTTTATGGGTGGTTTAGGGGCTTGATATTTGGATATAGATGATCTAGTCTCTGTGACAGGAGCTAGTGGCTCTGTGGTACTTTTCATGTTTGGACAAACTAGTCTGCCTTTTACGCCTTGGATTATTGGATATCTATTCCTTCTCTGATAGATACTCCAAGATAACTGGGCTCAGATCTATTCTGGTGGGGGTGGAGGAACATTCCATTTACTGTTACTTCTATTGGAGGGTTCTCCTGTGAGTTTCTGTAATATTAATGATTTGAGATAAGGTTTGGAAAATAATTAGACTCCTTCCATGATCATTCCTTCTAGGAAACCCTCGGCCTCAACAAACTCTTCATCCAGCCCTCCAGTTAGATGAAGGGAATTTGTGTTTGTGGCCACAATCTCTATCAGAGAAGGGGTCTATCAAGTGAATGACATTAATGGATCTGAATATTAATTATTGATCCGATAATTATTATATATGATTGTCTTCTTATGATGGTTTCATTTGGTGGGGTGTTTCTTATTGTTACTTTTGGTTGGGCGGTGCTCGTTGTACCATTTGGTGGGTCAGTTCCCATTTTACTATTTGGAAGGGCGGTTCCCGATGTTCCAAGTCTACTGGAATGAAGTCTGAAAGTCTCAACGCTAGATTCATCTTCAGTGTCAACTCATATTCTTGCTTCTACCTTCTTTCCTTCTATCCCTTAGGGGACTGCGGGGCTGAGGATGATGGTTGTGTGGTATTAGAAACTATTGGGGGCACTGTTGGTTTCTTCAACTATGCCTGGAGTATGCCATGAGTTCGGTCGACTGTTTTCTAATTCATCCAACTGTCAAATTTTTTCTCCTTTTTACTCGTGATTACTTGCCATCCCTCATCCTCTTTGGGGTCCAAGGGGGATACATACACCACTTGTGATGGTAGCAGACCCAACTTGACTTTCCCATAATACATCATATTTTACTGGATATCCTTAAAGATGAATTATTGTTGGATGGTGTGCACCAGTATCCGTTGATAGGGAAAATAATTTGGATGGTTTTCATGATATGCTTCATCATCTCACATTGGATCTAGTATCCGGATCAAGTTGTAATTAATTGTGTCTATGAATTATCCACAGACTTGGTCATCTCAGACCGAGTAGAATTTATTTCTTTGTTCCTTGAAATGATTTCTTTTAGCACCCCTTTGCTCATCTTTCCAAGGTGAGGGTATTTTTTGGCATCAAGGAGTCCCACACGGTTTGGTGGATGCCTCACAACTGGATCTGGTTTCGGGGTTGGCTTAAGCATAATAGAAGTTGCTGCAAATTTTCCCATTCTTTTTCCTAGGACTAATGAAACCACCCGAAACTTGAGATTGTTTCGCTGCAAGGAGTCTTCTATCCTTTGGGCAATGTCAGATAATTATTAGAACCCACTTGTGTACTTAATTGAGATAAGCAGTGTTCACAATTAGTCATGGAGGCCATCGATGCACATAGAGAGCATTTCGTCCTGGGGGAGGAACCAATTTAGGGAATAAGTTAGGAATTCCCATCTGGAAATGAAGTCTAAAACCCTTTCATTCTCTCACTGCTTGCAGTTCATGAGATCACTCACCATTATCTTAGGTAATGTCGAACTGAACTAGAAGAGGAACTATCACCATAAGTCATCCCATCCTGTGATCGAGTTAGCTGGAATGCTAGTATACCATACAAAGGATAAAACCTATAGGGTTCACATGAAGAACCTGAGTTTTACTGCTTATTGTTGCTTAGGAGTTCCCATCATGGGATCAAAGTAAGAGACATAGTACATTAGATGTTTTTCTGGGTATCTCAATCCATTGAACACTGGAAATATGGGATTTCCAAAGTTTGGTGGTGGTAGAATGTTTCTCACCCAATTGAGGTAGAGTTTTCGCTCAGGTTGTATCATAGTGCGCCACCCTTCCATGGATTCTAGTTGAGATTTTAGTTGCTCAATGGTATTAAATATCCCTTGATGCATATCCTTATAGACTTGATCTTGGATTGGTGAAGCAGGGGCCAAAGCCAGACATGCCAGTGCTACTGGAATTTGGGGTGGACACCCATCCGGAGGTATCCTTTGTGAGTTATCCTGAATATACTCTAGCTTCTTTCCCAGTGGAGGGAAGTCTTGATGTCCTTTCGAGGCTATATTTAAGTAGGTTGATGGTCTTGATGCTAGATTTGATGGGAATCTGAGCTTGGCTTCACTTACCAAGATGAGTGACTATGGTAGGGGAACCTCTTTTGGGAACACCTGTGGACATTCCGTAGGGGGAACACATATGGAAAGATAGCTCCATCAACGTAGTTCAACATTAATTATCCTGATCTCTTTCATTTCTTCCTCCTAACTAGTGAATCTTTCCTCGAGAGTGAGGGACACATTCTTAGGGGAGTAGTTGGTGGGTCATAAATGACTTGGGATTTATTCCTCTCCTTGTTGGTGTTTTGTGAGGGAGTTAATAATAGATTAACCGAGGGGCACCCAAATTTAGGACCGCTCTCTGGTTCCGAGTATTCACACCATTAGGCTCATTGTGGGATGCCTCTAGGAGGGAACCATCTTCTTTTGGATCATCTCCCTTTTTATAATTTTCTATGATATTTATGGGGTTGGAATTTACCATGTTCACTGATGAATGACACATTGGGGTTGGTTTACCCAGTTCCAAATGGTAGGAAATCTTTCTACATCCTTTGTTGGACTTTATCCTTCTATTATAAAGTATTTTTAAATTTTATTTGCAAAACTTCACCTGAAGGGAGCCCAAATGTGACCTCGTAATGAGCCTTCATCTTGGAGGGTATGAACTACGAGATAGGGTGGAATGGGTTAACTCTATTTTCATTGTTCTTCCCAGATAGGAGAAGAAAGAAGTTTGCTGTGTGGTAACTTTAGGTAAAAATGCTCCCAGCCCTGTAGGCTTGGGTTTCTCACATTCTTCCTTTGATGCACTACGACCTGGATTTGTTGGTCTTATGGGGGAAGTTTGTGTAAAAAATACCCCCAAACCTGCAAGATGGGGTTGTTACTACATTACGGCGGTAGAGGCCGCTATTTACATCTTTTTGATTTCACACACCCCTGCACGAGTGTGATCCGAGTATGGAACTGGACCCAATTAGGATTTGTAGTCTTTTGAAGATATTAGCATTGGTTGCTGGTTAGATTCCCTTAGGTGGGAATCCTGCTAGATGTTCTCAATTTCGAGGCTCAGAAGCTTTCCGATGGCTTGATCTTGTCAGGCCTAACTCTTTTGAGACTTACTCCAATCTAGTTTTTGTTGAGTATTCCATATTTCTTGATAAGGGATTACATTTGATTACTGCCTTTGAGAAATGACATTGAAAAAGTCATTTTCAATGAGGTATGTTAGATGGGACATGGGGTGAAGTGTAGACCTCCATGTTCTCCCCATCCCTGAATATGAACTCTAGAAGGGGAAATACCAATGAGGAAACACAACTTGTTCAGTGCATGGAGGCAAGCCAATTCAATGTTTTTCATTCACATTTCTGATCGTGGCTATCGTGTAGATGATAGGGATTCAAGGTTGATTAGACAACGAGGCTCTCCTAATATGTTGACGTGGTCTGCATACCCTTAATAAGGCAAAAAATTTTCTTTTAGCTACTAAAGAGGCATCCAGATATTTAGGTGAATTTCATGCATACATTCCTCATACAACTCCCTTGGTATGTCGAAGTGAGAAGTGGCTGTAAGCCAATACATCACTGGTATATTATCCTTAGCTAGTTTTCTTCTTAAGAGAAATATATCCTACTATTTTTTTCTGGGGACTCCTCTACTTGATATGACCATCTTAACTACTTATTAATAATTTTGTTCCAAGAAGTAGGGATTGTAGGAGCCTCATTGGTATGTGAACGGTGAGAGGGTGGCTCAGAGGATGAGCGTGGCCCCAGACCATCCAATGGTTGAGAAAAAATATCACTCATCACAGTCAGAGTGTCTAATATGTTTGACTCCATATTTCTAAGAGCCCCAACATTGGAGGGATTTCTCATATTTATCCTGAAAAGGGGAGTAACTTCTTTACAGTATGGATTTTGACTGTAGGGGGGGGGGGCTTCACAATTGGTGCTACAATGTAGAGGTCTACCATTACAACTTGATGACCGACCGTGGGGAGTGTACCTACAACATATACCATGGTGAGGACCTTCAGGGTGGGTTACAGTGATGGGAGGATCTTATTTATAGTTGATGTCACTGAGGGGAGGACCTTCTCAATGACCTCTATGATGGTGATGACTAATATCACAGCTTGATATCTGGCTGTTGGGAGAATTTATACAGTGGAAATCATGGGGAGGGCCTTCAAGATTTATTGAAATGAGGGAAGGAACTTCTTGTTTATTGATGTTACTATGGGGAGGGCCTTCACAACAACTTCCATTATGGGGAGGTCCTTCACAATGGATGTCATCATGGTGAGGACTACCATCATGACTCGACGTCCGACTACAGGGAGAAGCATATCTGCAACATATACCCTAGGGTGGACCATCATGGAGGATGACAGAAAGAGGAGGAACTTCTTGTTATCTAATCTTTAGGTCAAGGGGAGGTCTACCCTGACACGCATTAGGAGATAAACTTTCATGATCAATTATTCCTGGCCCACTGAGTAAGCCCCTGTGGGTGCTTTGGGGAGGACCTTTAGAGCTGATCGTAGAAACATTACTGGGAGGGACTTCACAACTGCTACTACCACTTCCATAATTTGGTAATGGATTTATAGGGTCTTAATAATTTATTGGTATATGTTCGAGGGAATCACGAACTCCATCTTCCATCAGAGCAGGATCATGTATGTTCTCTTCATTTTCTAGTTTCCTTTCGCACATTTCTTTTTTGGGTGCTCTCTTGCGGGTAACCAGGGTCATATGATGTTGGTAAAAACCTTCATATATGTGTCCATATTGTATTGGTTCCTGTGATGTCACCAGGATACACCAATGATAATATTGATTTTTGGTGGTGATATATGCCTCCCCTGGAGCGGCCACCATATTGGACTGATGTTCCCTAGTTGGAATGGTTATTTTTTCCGATCCATTTGTCTATGTATCATGGGATATTATCATCTACCCTTCTGGACTAGAGTAGGGATTCATAAATTATCTAGAGTGACTAACCCATTTTTTGAGTTAGTCATTCTGTTCAAGGAAATCGGGCCATGGGACTAGTTCCTCTCCTTTTCCACTGATGCAAAGATATCTTGGCATGTTTGGAGGATATGGTCTGGAATCGATGTCTGATCTTCCATAATTTCTAGGATTTACTGTGATAAATTTTTGGATAAAACTGGTATGAATTATTATTCCAATGTTGGAGCAGTATTTTGTTCTTGCTCTGGTCCTCTATAGGTTTCTAGTAGATACTGGCAGTTCTCCTATGTTGGGACAGAGGAACGAGTCTGTCAGCAATTGCCTTCTCCAATTTCCACTGAATTTTGACTGGTAGGATTCATATTCATGAGAGGTAATTTTCATCTGCTTGCTTGATGCTGTATTTTTCTCACGTCCTTTGTATGCATCCGCATGAATTTGAATCTTCTCATATTTTTTTGACTTATTATTTGAATGATGGGCTTGATATGGATCATTAGGTATTTTTACCTTCTTGTAGCTGGTTTCCATCCTATTTGGATGAAGATCTAGATACACATCAGTAGTTATTTGTGCCTACCAGTAGCTGGTTGCTGTCCTATTTGGATAATAGGCTTCTTGTGCACAAGAAGATATCTGTATCTTCATGTAATTATTTTATTTGTAAGCACAACAGGACCAAAGAGAACTAGAAGGAACGTGTATGTGCTCTTATTGTGCCACCTTATTTCTATGGTGGGCTTGAGTGGAGGGGGAGGAGTTGTATGTCTCCCTATTGAATAATGGTGTGTTTTTAAGGTAGCGTTTCTTCTTAGTAACAAGGGTGATAGCCTATTACTGAATATATATTTTCCTCCCCCAGTGGGCAGCCCAAGGGGAATGGTTCTTTTGGACTTTAGCTGGTACCCTCAGTATAAGATCCTCTTCAGAATGAGGATACATGGTCATCCAATGTAGGAAGCAATGGTCTCTAGTAGGGGCCCATGAGTAGGGCCTCTATGCTGTTGAGATGAAGTCGTCAACATTAACTTCATCTTCCTCCCTAAGATAAGGGAGGTACTCATTATCACACTCTAGGGGTAGGCTCCCGAAACGGTTTTATAAGACCATCAAGACCACCTTGTGTTAGTTGAGGAGGTGGATGATGAGATTTTTCAGACTGGAGGGCTTGTATTGCAGCCTCTACTATGGTAAGAGTAACATTTTGGTGGTAATCTTTGATCAGTGTGTTGGATACCCAATGTTGAAGATGTTGGGTTGGCAAGGGGGTACTGCTCTTCATTGAGGCCCCGACCACCTATGGGATCGATGAGGTGCGTGTCTGCACTGGTTTTTGGGATGTCATTTGGATCGAAGGTTTCTCTATGGGAACCTAAGACATATATATATATATATATGAAATATACAGATAAAAAAACTTTTCAAAGTAGCATCTCTTGATCATATTCATATTTTACTATTCATCTTGGCCCACTTCCCTTTTTTTATGGTGAGGTGAAGGGGTATGAGTGGGGTAAAACTTCCACCTTGGTTAAGGATTCACATCGGGTTTACCATTTTTTATTTGACCTTCTAGGTGGAAAGGTTATGGGTTTGGGAAAAATGAAAAGAATGATCTGACGGGTGAGGAGCATTCATTCGTTACTATAGTGATTTTTTCATCTCCATCTTTGTTTCAACCCAATATGCATCATTATAATTGAAGGTGGGATTGGATTGAACCTACTAGGACTGAGTAGTTTATCCATT
Source organism: Viscum album (assembly GCA_963277665.1). Taxonomy (NCBI): domain Eukaryota; kingdom Viridiplantae; phylum Streptophyta; class Magnoliopsida; order Santalales; family Viscaceae; genus Viscum; species Viscum album. Next base: position 150,291,597 of record OY728163.1, read on the forward strand.
TTACATTATGATGGAGGTATCATAGTCAAATCATCTGAAAAGATGATTTCACGTGGTTAAGTATTTGTGAAATATGTCCTCTTAGGACATGACTTCTTCAGATGGTCTTCAAGGGGTTTATTCTTGGAGCCAGAAACACCCAACTGCCTTGGTATCCATGATTCATGGACCTTATTTCTAAAGGTAGGCACTCGTTGGATGAGGATTTGTCCAACAACACTTATGGAATCCATTGGTCGAGAGGATGGGAGGTCAGGCTCATCTCACCCTTTTTGGGGGAAATTATTACCTAATCCAGGACTCTATTATATATTTAAGTCATGTTCATATGTTTGTGAATACTTGGTCCATTTCTAATGAGTGTATCCATAAGCTACCCCTACTTTGCAGGATCATCATAGGCATACATGGATTTGATGCTATAGAGGCAATACTAACTCAATCCATGCAATAAGGGGCTCTGGAGTTTATTGTCATCTAGGGGGGATGAAAGGTGGATAAATGTTGGGATCATACCCATAAGATGGGATTCCTACAAATCCTCGAGATAGGAATCAGATCTCACATAGTTCGGTATGGGTTGGGGCTTACACATGGGAGCATCCCATTTGAGTGGACATGATTGAGTGAAAACTTTTGAAAGGGAACCCCTTTTGAGCTCAGGCCTTCAAGCATGTATCCTACGTATCTTGGTTTAACTAGGAATCAGAGTTATCATAGTTCAATATGGGTTTATTGTATGGATGTTGTGATCATAACAAACATCTAATCCCATACAAGTCATACTCAGTGTGAGAAACAAGAGGATATGCGAGATTCAACAAACCACAAACCTTTTTCCCACCGATGGGAGGGGGTGGGACTATGGCAGAAGAAGTCAAGGTGACAGTGGGAGAGGGCATGTAGAAATGAACCCGTCAATGTGGGATGACATTGGGTGGCTCAAATATTAGATGATTAGGGAATTACCTCAGTGGGAGTTCCCTAAAATGCACTCTAGGAAAGGGGAGGAATGTCACCTATCGTCAAAAGGAAGAGTGAATGTTATTCCTTCAACTGATCACCATTCCTCATTGAATCGAAAATCAAGTGATCACCCTTAATCCCTAGATCAGGGAGGTTCACTTCAGCGTCCAAATGTTAGACTCAGGGTTACCATAGGAATGTAGACTTACAAATATCCCAGGAGTCTGAACTATTGTGGGGGGAGCCTTTGTGACTCCTCTTACCAAGGGTATGCAGACTCAATGGGGCATGCTGATGCGCCCGATGATCTGATCGTACAGGTCGGGTGGCTTTGGATGAGGATTTGGCCTGATGTTGGGGGACTGGTTTATAGAAGAGCTATGGAGAACTGTACAATAAAATAGGGGTGATATTGGATCTAGAGGGAAGTACACCTAAAGAAACCACATTCCACATACTATTTTCTGATGTAGGATGGGGGGAGATCCGTATACCACAGTGGTATACTGGTAGAGTGTTCATCCATGTACTGAAGTAGTATGCGGGATTGGACATGGACCACCACACACCATAGTGGTACATAGTCCTGGATGCGGTCCTCCATGTCGCTTATAGTTCCATCTGCATACTGATGTAGTACACGGTGCTAGGTTCAATCCGCGTAGCTAGACACTATGCGTAACATTGTATTATTGGAGGGTCCTGGAACCTGTTGTTCACAAGGAGTTCATCCACAAGGAATATGTGGTTCGTGATGAAACCAATTAGGTTTTGGGTTTTCCCATTTTTATTAATTTAATTATTTTTAATGTTCGTGATTGGTTATACCAGTAGAAACATGGTTTTCAATTTGAACTTCTTCAATGATTCAAAGCCAAATCCATAATCCTCTTTGAATTCTTTCTTCCAACCTATAGGGTCTTCACAATGATCTCTTCTTATGTCAAATTCTCAAATCATTTTGTGATAATTTTATAGAGAACCAGTAAAAAATCATATCTATGGTTACGTGAAACCATTTTTGGAATCCTATGAAGACATATCTAAACACATGGAAGAATTAGTCAACCGAGGTTTGCTGAGGCTGCGGTTCACTAGTCCTGGTTCTCAGGACCCTGCCGATTTTCTTCATCTGCAAACTTCCAAGTTTTTAAGATGGTATACATATGGCCTTCATGTTCTTGATTCCATTAACAATGTGGTTTGTGGGTTCTTGGGTTTTCTAGCCATCGCGCTGTGGTCTAGCGCCTTGAAGGTCCTTCTGCATACTAGTGGTTCACGATTCATACATTCTGTGAACCCTTCTCGGTGATGGTACGTGGGTCACTTAAAACTATTTGAGAAATTCAATTTCTTCAATTTTATTCTGATGTTTGAAACTCAGTTTGAATCCATTCTCTTGAATAGACTTGTAGGAATGCTTTATTCCTTCTGCAAAGTGATTGTGGGAGTATTTCCTCCCATTTTCAAAGTTTTCAGGACCCTATAATATCCTAGTCGTTAAATTAGAAGTTATGAATAGTATTAACCACATTTTGAATTTTTATATTCCATATAATTTTAACATTCTTCTTATGTAATTTCTGGACATGATATAGTAACAAATTCAATTTTTTTGGATAAAAGAATTATTTTTTAGAAAATGTAGTTTTGTCACATTTCCCTGCTCATCAACCAATGCCTTCAGATGAAGTAGAAGTCTCTTCTCTAGCTCTTTCATTATGATTAAATCCTCCCCTAGAGGCCTAATTCTCTATGTAAGAAGTGGTGATGGGTCCCTTGTTTCCTTACATATAGAGTATAAACTTCTCCCCCATAGAGACAATTATTCCTTAGTTTCTCAACCTACTAATGTTCCCCAAAGGGTATGATCTAGTTCGTATTCTTGGGATTTCCATAAGACTCCTTTCATCTATCCCTCCCCCCCGCATTCACCCCATAGCTCATCCTATAGCCCTCTACATCTCCCAGTGGTGTAAGATGAGGTCCATCAGACTCTTTTGGCCCCTCCTCTAAGCCCCCAGTCTAGAAGCGCCTCTGGATTTGTCTAATCATCTAAATATTCCTCTCCTGTTCGTATCATAGAGAGTGTGGATTATCCTCCCCTATCTCATGCTAAAGACCTCATAATGGATTATCCCCTCTCCATGGGAATTCCTACTTCAGGAATGTCATCACCTCCCAACATCACGGGAATGCGCACCTGATCCCAATAAAAAATCTAAGGATGAACTCTCCCTCCTGTCAGCTGAAGGTTAGAAGTCCTGGGTCCAGAGCCAGGTCACACCCCATTTAATAATTCCTTTGATCATATTAAATTCCCGTGGACTCGGTGCCCATGTGAAGATGAGATTCATGGTTTCTGAAATTAAGAAACATAAGGCTCTTCTCGCCACCATCTTGGAACACAATCAGGATATATCCAGAATCTCAGATTATTCTTACAGACTCAGAATGCATGCCTTCATGCATGCTGATCCATAAAATCATCACGTTTAAATCTTCTAAGAAATGAACATTCAAGTGGATCTTATTCAGGCGGGTGACTATTCCATCATGGCCAATGTTACCCATGATGAAGGCTCCTTCTTTGCCTCATTTGTTTATGGAAGCTGCGATGCCCAACACAGAGTGATCTTTTGGAATGACCTTTGTAGCTTTAATCCTGGAAACTTCCCCTGGATCGTGGGTGGATATTTCAACATCATCATGGACCCTAAGGAGAAGAAGGGCATGGGGGCCTTTCCCTGGGTAGGCTGGTATGGATTTTCACCGCTTCATGGATGGAAAGGCCTCATGGACCTTGGGTTCACTAGCGACCTCTTCACCTGGTGAAACAACCAGCGCAGGGCTCGCTGGCCCTAGGGCTGGTTGTATCGGTTCCTAGAGAACATGAAAGCAGTGGTCTAGTTCCCTAATATCAAGTTGTATCATCTCATGTGACGTGTTTCAGACCACTCTCCACTCCTTATTACTCTGGCTTCATATTAGGATAACAGGGACTCCTTCAGGTTCTCCCAACATTAGTGTGGTCTACCTGGTTACCATCAAATAATCAATTCATCCTGGTCTTAGCCTACCCAAGGAAGTACTTAGATTTTGATTCACTCCAAATTGCGGAGGCTCAAAAAATTCCTTTAGTCCTAGATAAGGAAATTTTCTCCATATGAATTAAACTTGAATAATTCCATGCAGGAGGTGGAGCATCATGAAATTTCCCTCAAGGAGGCTTGGGATGATTGGGTGTTTCAGGGTCCGTCAATCAAGAAAGAAACATTATTAGACCTGATCCTTCATTAGAAGAAAATGGAGAGGGAAGATTCATGGATTCATTGTCTAGAGGATGGGGATAGGAACACTACATATTTCCTTGTGTGTATCAAGGAGAGGAAGTGATCAGTTTCTCCCAACATCCAGATAGAGGATAGGTCTTACACAAATGACAAAGATGCAATGGGTAAATTGGTGCTCAACCTTTTCACAGATCTTTCAGAAGATCCAAACTCTAGAATGCCTAATGGCTACTCTATTGGTGTGACAGAAGCCCATGCTGATATTCCAGAGCTAGTGTCTCCCCAGGATAATTACATGTTGGTGGCCTTACATGATGAGGAATAATTCCACTAGGATATTTTGAATCTCAAGGATAATAGTGCGACTGGTCCTAATGGGTTACCTGGTTCTTTTTATAGGGACTCTTGGGAGGTGATTAAGGGAAATCCCTCTAAGTTCATCCAAGACTTCTTTCGGGGTGGCCACCTTCTGAGGGTCTTAGTGGCCACTATGCTTGTCCACTTTCCCAAGAATAAGAACCCCTCCTCCATCCTTCATTTTTTCCCATCCATCTTGTGAAACTTCACCTATAAAATAATTTCTATTATCATAAATTCCAATATGGTTGTATATCTCCTTTAATGGGTCTCTTAAGAGAATCATAGCTTCATGAAGGGCCGGACCATTCAAGGTTCCATCGTGCTAGCCCAGGAGATGCTACAAGATCTCAATAATAAGACCCATGGCTCTAATAAGGAAATTAAACTGGATATGTGTAAGGCCTATGAATGCATATAATGGAGTTATATCAACAAAATATGGATAGGTATGGGATTTTACTCCACTTACACCAATATCATATTCCACTATTTCAGTTCCTCCCAGATGGTAGTTAACTTCATGTGTAAGACCCATGGTTTCTTAAAACTGACTCATGGATTGAGGCAGGTGATACTATTTACCTTAGCCTCTTCATTCTCTCCCAGGACTTCCTTAGCCACCTTATTCATAGAAGCCTTAATAGGGGGAGGTGCAGGCATATCATAGGAAGGGGAACCTTCTATCTATTTCTCACCACATGTACACAGATGATACTCTGATATTTCTCAATGCCAGTAGGAATTCCATCTGCGGCCTTATAAAATTGGTTCACACTTACAGGAAGTAGAGTAGCCAAGTCATAAAAATGTCCAAAAGTGAGGTCTTCCTTTCAAAACATTTACCTCACATTTTAGTGGCCTGGATCTGCAATACCATGGACATGTAATGTGGTAGCATGCCCATGTACTATTTGGGTTCTGCGATCTCCTCAAGATGGCTTAATATTAGAGACTTTGACCTTTTAGTTTCTATGTTAGTGTATAGAGTTATCAATTGAAAAAAAAATAACTTTCCTTTGGGGTCTGTATTTCTCTCGTCAACAATGTCCTTCTGGATACTCCAGTTCACACATTGTTTGCGATCAAGGTCTTGAAAGGCGTCATCAAAAATATTGACAAGATCCTTGCCCACTTTTTTTGGGATGCTCGTACGGAAGGTAAAATCCACTGGGTGGATTGGGAGAAGATGGAGAATCCCATACATGAAGGAAAGATAAATATTAATATCATGGTTAACACTTTGTTCTGTAGGCATGCAAGACTAGCCAGAGATATCCATGAACGTCGTAATCTCTGGGGTAAGATTATTAGCAGGGCACTAAATCGAAACTTGATGATGGTGACAAGCCACATGTCCCCCTTCCTCTTGAAACTTCTCCCAATTTTCTCATCTCTGCAACCTATGGCCTGTTAGATCATCAGGGAGCAGACGTTTTCCTTATGGTATCAAAACTAGCTGGGCTCATGTCTTTGTTTCCCCAATTTCCCCGCCTTCACAATCACATTAAAGGAAGCCAACATGTACCTTTAGGCAATCAAGGAGATCCTCTTTGAAGATCATAAGCACTCATTTCATCTCATTGAAACCTTCATGTATCTAGACAGGTGTGTTTTCACCCTTACCAACTTGGGGGACTTCTCGGGTAGCATATTTTGTTGTTTGATGGTCTCTCAGGTGCAGGGGGACCACTAGAACGAGGTCCTATAGACCAATAAAATCCCAACCAAGCTTAATTTACTTACCTGGAGGCTTTGACATAATGTTTTCCCTACTGATGAGAATGTTAGAAAATGAAGCATCCCTCTGGTATATTATTGTTCGTGCTGCAAAAGACACTAAGAAGAGAGAACCGAACTTCTCTTCTTAGAGGGGGAATGAGAATGAGAGGTCTGGTCTTTCGTTGGTACATTCACCACTCTTTCCTCCCCACCACCCCCTGATGCCTCCTTCTGGGATCTTTGGTTTCACAACTCGGGTGACAGAGGAGAAGAGAGACATGCTAGAATCCTCATCCTCTATGCAGGATTCTGGTGTCTTTGGTAGACCATAAATAAATCTTGGCATGAGGGGGCCCATTCTTTTAGGATGGAAAGCATCACGAGGACTTAGATCCTCCTCCTGGATTTGGTTATGCACTTTGAGACTTGGAGGGACGCTCCTTCATTCCATATCTTGCAGTCGCATCCCCATACTCTTGTTTATAGGGGAATTTAAATAGGCAATTGGGATCACTAGAACCCTCCTATGAGGGGCCTGAAACTCAATACTAAGCTCTTATTCACCTCAGGGATCATAAGAGGTGGCGGTCTGGTTCTCAAATCCAATGGCCTGGTCGTTCTGGCATTCACTACATACTTTGTCCTTGACTCTCCCATTCAAGTGGAGGCTCTTTCTTTCCTCACTAGCCTCTACCTTTTTCAACAGGGATACATTGTCATTGTCGAAGCTGAAACAGACTCCCTAGTCCTTCGGAATTCATTGCTTGACTCTACCAATCCTCCTTGGTCAATCACTTATGTCATCAGGAAGTGTCGTGGTTTGATCTCCAGCAATGTTCATTTGAGACACACATGGTGTGAATGTAACAGGGTGACTAATTATATTTCATCCATTTTGCGTCAAGTTTTTGGTGTCTTCGATTTTTATGACTTGAGTTTCCTACAAGCGGAGGGGGTGAACATCATTCGAGGGGATTCCCTTAGCCTTCACCACTTTAGACCCCCTTAGGTCTTGGCTTCTCTTGTTTTTCCTCCTGGTAGATTCCCACATTATTTCTAATAAAATAAATTATTTTTATGCTGATCTTTATAAATGAGGCATAAAAATTTATTTTGGACAACTTTTGGTAATTTTCAGAAAAGTTTCAAATTTTAATGAATAGTGAACAATAATACATTTTAATTCAAAATAGTATTTTCATCTAAATTATTTATATTGTTATATTATAATTTTGATTTGTTTTAAAGTATAATTAGATTATTTTTTTATCATTTAATACAATTCTGGTCATTTGAATTATTTTCATATTAAAATTGGATATAAACACATGTAAATCTTTTGATAATTTTTACTTTTAAAAAACTCATTGTCTCGTTTTATCAATAGGAATTAATTATGAACTAATCACTGAAACTTTTGTGTTTTAAATTTAGAAAAATGGATTCCATATTTGGAATAATAAGGTACAAATTATTTAAATAGGTCCATTTTATTTTTGTACATTATGAATAGGTACATTAGTAATTATTTTTATTTACCACGGTTAAAGAGTTATTCAAGTAAAAAAAGGTACAAATAATATTATAATAATATAAAACTTCCCTAACACTTGTACTAATACTATTGGATGAGTTTTGGGTGATCAATATAACCCTTTGGATGAAATGTTTTCCTTTTTAAGCCACTTGGGTCTGATTATGACACTTATAACTTTTAATTAAAAGTAAAGGTAAACATGTTATAAACATGTATCTTCTTACTAAAACAATTTTTATATGGGTTGATATAAGTGATATATTATAAGATAAATAGTAATTATAAATATAAAAACATTACCTACATCTTGGTTATTTATTTATAATTTTTAGGAATTAAATAATTAAATTTATTTACAATACAATGATGATGCAATAATAGATTTATTAATGAAAGAATCAAATAAATGATATTATAAGTGTTAAAATAAATATTTATTTGAAATATTTAATTACATAAAAGAATATTTTTGATTCCTATGACATGTTAGGATTGATTTAATGTATTTTTTTTCTCAGGAATCAAGTTGTTATGAATTTTTAAAAAATTCAAGTATGAATAGTGTCAAAATTGACATAATTCACAACATAAAATATAAAATAGTTTATTAAATGTTATAAAATTTATAAAAATATAATATTCAACCAAATGGTTAGGATAAGTCCTAATATGTCATAAATTACATTTTTTTGGTTTTTTGAAATATTATTGTAATTACATTACCACACAAAGTATAAATAACAAGATATCACGGTAAGATTAAAAAGGGTAAAATAAGGGTTAAACCAAAAAGATAAGGATAAGAAAAATATTCAAAACTTGTATAATTTTAAATATATGGTAATTATTAGACCCAAAATAATCTTATATTCAAAATAATTTATTTTGGGTCCATTTTGAACCAAAAATTAATTTATATTAATTTAATATTTTGAGAGTTTCCTAAAGTGCCCCTCACCTCTCTTATAAAAGGGAACTTCTCATTTTCTTTAATTCAAACCACCATATCCATTTGGATAATACAAAAACTGAACAGTTATTCTAAAAACTTCCCTAACTTCATCTTAGAGGCCATACTTTGGGTATAAATCCATCCCCTGGAGTCCTTTTCCGCAAACCAAAATGAGACACATGAAAAATAAATAATTGTTTTATCGCCTCTTTCAAAGTTATTTTCTTCTCATACTTCCTATTTATATGTTTTTTCCAAATAAAAATAATAACTCTAGAATAATCCATAAAATTATATGTTATTATAATTATGGGATAACCATATTCCTCATTTTATCCATCAAACGAGTAATAATCTCACCATGCATGCATACGTACGACTTACCTACTCCACACCGTGGTGTAATTTGTTATTCAACACTAATTTATTTGGATGGGTATAATGATGATTATAATAGATATAAATAATGAATATAACATTATAATTATTTTTTATAATTAATATACCATCCAATTTCATACCGTTTAACCATCAATGGAATGATATTGTCGCTTGTGCGTACATACGACCTATTGTCTACACGACGCGGTGAGATTCATTCTCCACATTAACCATTCAAGAATGATTATAAAATTTATATAATGAATAAAAATAATAATTATGAACTTAATATTATTTTTTATATGACTAAAATACATCCTATGCATAAAAAATGTGACTTAAATGACAAAACAATAAGGGGAAAATGAAGCAGTTAACACCCAAAACTATAGTAATACTAAAATATTATTAACACAATGATAAAAGAGGGTCATATATGATATCATAAATATGGTATTGGTTCTGGTATAATTTAATAACTTACTTTAACTATTATACAATAGGTTAACATACCCTCGACTAAAGGAAAGTACAAGGTAAGGGTTAACTTCACAAACTCTTTATTATCCGAGATTGTTTATATGTAAGTATCTACCCGGAAATTCTTATCATCCACATCCATGTTCCTTAAAATGTATTTCAAAATATTATTGAATTTTTTTTAAATAAATTTTTACCCTTTTTTGACTTTTTATATAAAACATTTTTAAAGGAATCTTTCTGTTGTTTTTCCAAACGAGGTACTTTATGACCTTTTCAAAACATTAAGGAATGGATGTTATTTTAACTTATACGGTATGAGCGACTATTTTCCACCGTTATGAAACATTAAAAGTTTTAAGCTTCCCTTAAAATAACTAAAATTTTATTATCAAAAGAAATATTTTCTCTAATAATTACATGGATTTTCAATTATTTCAAAATAAAAATGGGATATTTCCCTCAATGATTTTTAATAAATTTATTAGAGTATTTTCATCTATGTTAACATCCTTTGTTGGATTTTATACTTGATTAAGGTAGATTTATTATTATATAATCTTCCATATTTTATTGAAGGTTTTATGATATGTTTGACTATGAATGTTCTATTTTTATACAATTCATGGTTTATGTTTAAAGTATTAACATTTTGTATGCTAGTTTTAATACAGATGTTTATGTTATGTTACACCCTTTTTCATATAAAAAATGCATTGGATTTAGTAAGTGATGAGAATGACCTGATATTGACTCTTGATGCATTGGTAGGTATCATGAGTCAAACTAGTTTATTGGCATAAGGCCTTGATGGTATGGTAATGGTATTGGCATGAGGCCTTGACAGTATGGTGATGATGTACGATATTATGAATTTTTTCCTTATGAGTTTAGTTATTGATATTGAATGTGATTATTTGATTAGTAGAATATCCATATGAAAGTTAAAATGGAATTATTTTATTTATCCTTGCCATATTATGATGAATATTATGTTTAAAGTCTTGTGCTTAAATTTTATACCTTGCCTTAAAAGTTTATACTTATTTATAATAGCTTTAGATATATTGTTTATCCTTACCGAGAATCTAAGATCACCCCTTTATTATGTTTCATTTTTACCCAGGATGTGGAGAAGTATAATATGATTGACTTTTTGGGATAGTCTATGGTATATGAGAGTTTTCAAAGGGGATAATATGTTATTTTTAATTTCAAGATGTAATGTTAAACTTATGTTTGTATCTAGTATTTCCAAGGTTAAAAAATCAATCGATCCTTCAGGATTTGACTTTTTTGTGATCATGCCAATGTATTAAAATAATGAACCAAATCTATGAAACTAGGGTTGGGGTGTTACAACATTCAGATTAAAACATCATAAGTTCAAATGGTATATGGTTTATGAAATAATAATATCCATGATAGAAAGTGTTTGCCTCCTCTAGTTTTAATGCTCAAAAATCATGCTTCATCATGTTAAATCAAGTTAAATTATAGTTTAATAATGTTTAATTATATTTAATCTTATTTATATATAATCAAAATCTATTCTGTCAGCATTTTACATCATAAGACAGTTTGGAAATATAAGTCTAAGTATGAGTCACCGTTAAGGTGGACTCACTGTCACTGTTAAGGCTGAGTCACCATTAAGGTGAACTCACTATTGGAAATCTCACTAATGGAAGAAAATCTGATAAGTATGAGCTATCGTTGATATAGACTCATTATTATGACGTCTCGCTATCAATTGTCTCACTGTCAGCTCGGATTCTGAATTTTGACTAAGGAAGAGACATCGTTGCATCAAGAAACTCTCAACATCTCAGAATATTTTCTAAGGATGAGACATTGTAGAATCAAACTACCAACAATATCTTAGAATTTTTTCTAAGGATGATACACCGTTTCATCAAGTGACCAAAAACATATCTAAATTTTCAATAAATATGAGACACCGTTGCATCAAGATACCAACAAAATCTCATAATTTTCGATAAGGATGAGACACCATTTCATCAAGTGACCAAAAACCTTTTAGAATTTTCACTAAGGAGGAGACACCATTTCATCAAGCTACCGAAAGACTCAATTCATAATTTTCGCAAAGTATGAGCTACCGATAGCATGAGTCAACATCAAGAAAACCTACCATCAAAATGACTTAACAATCATGATTAATTGATACTTGACTCATCGTTCTTGATTATATAATGCATAAAGTAAAAGTCATCATTCCTAGCCACCAATCCCAAACATTGTTCCAAGCCACCGATCTAAGACACTGTCTGACGAAGTCGCTAATCCAAGACACCGTTCAGAGACACCGTTTAGAGACACCGTTCAAAGAAACCATCAATTCTCACTTTTTCATTTAAATTCAATTTTTTTTCTAAAAGTCATATTTATGAAACTTAATAATTATATTTATTTTAATAACTTTGTGTGTTTTTTATAAAAAACATTTAAATTAATGTCAAACTGTAGTATGAGGTACGAGGTACCACGTCTCGATCAGGATCATTATCCTTGTTGGTTTTAGTGTATAAAGTAATCACCAGATCAAAAAAGAAATATCTTGATGTCTAAGTTGAAAAGTCATACACTTGAAAAAAACACAAGAACTTCTAGTTGTGGATAAACTGATGAGAAATCAAACTAAATTTATTTTAATAACAAACTAAGAAAGCAGAAGAACTCATCGAGCACATCTATACCTCACTAGAAATAGAAGAGACAATCTCTCATGATACTCTGTTTTGATGTATGTTTCTAAATTTCAACTCAAGATGCATTCCGACATAACTTCTAGGAGTCGCAAGCATCATTTCCAATCACACATATCCTTATAACTCTATTCTCTCTATTTTTTTCTCTACTTGTGTACTTTTTTTACAATATGAGAACGATGTGTCTATCTATTCAATGAAACACATTGACTCCTATGAAAAAAATTAAAGATACATAGATATCTTCACAAAAAATATTCTACACATGATAATACCCACAACATAAGTGGTCCCTATGTGGCCTGTTTGTTTTTACACTCCTAAGAAAACTGTAGAAGAGGTCTAGTTGACATGGAAAGTTGTATATGTGGTTGTTTACCCCAATATAAGGTGTGTATCCAAGTTTATTTATATAAATTTCTTGGTGGTAGGTGATCACTAAGTGGAGAGTATTAGGTCTCAACTTGAGACTGATCCTATTATTTAAATTCTATTGTGTTCTTTTAAGTTTAGTTTTCTCTATTTGTGTTTATTTAAATCAGAAAAATTCACTTTTCTTTGATAGTTAAAATTATATAGTGTTTATATTAGAATATTATTTTGTATATTAATATAAAAATTTAAAGTAATAATTATTATTGTTTTAACTGAGAACTAACCACTCTTTAATAAATCCTTAAAACAATAGAATATTTTATAAATTTCTCCTTTGGTTAACTAGTCTATTTTGTATTTCAAATTGGGGAAAGTTTTATTAAATATTTTTGATAGAAATATTTATGGAAAATAAATTCACCCCCCTCTTGATTGTAATACTCTGACCAACATTTGGTATCATAGGATCTTACTTTTTGGGTTTCAAAGTTTTAAAGTTTTCATATCTTTTCATCTGTGATTTAAGTTGTGTTTTAAAGATCTAAAAATTTCTATTAGTTCAAAATATATAGTTCTTTAAAAATTGTTTTTATTCTTTAACCTGGATAATAGATAGGAAGGTGCTATTATGAATAGACCTCCCAATTTCAATGGAAAAAATTATGCTCATTGGAAAATCAAAATGAAAATACATTTCGAAAGCATGGGTTTTGAAATATGGCATGCTATTGTCAATGAATATAAAATTTCTGCTACTTCTAGAAAAATTTAGGATGAACCAGCTAAGGAAACCTATAATAATAATTGAAAATACATGAATGCATTATATTTTTCTCTAGGTGATGAATAATTCAAAAAATATTTCTACATGTAAAACAACCTTTGAAATTTGGGATACTTTAGCTATTTCACATGAAGAAACAACTAATGTTAAGGAAATGAGTCTTAACACATATACTATTAAATATGGTAACCTCAAAATGAAGACTTATGAGGATATTTATAACATGTATCTTATGTTAAATGAGATTTTAAATATAATGATCTCATTGGGAAAGACAATCAATGCAAAAGAATAGATCATGTTTATCTTGAGATGTCATCTAAAACGTGGATATGGACATGTGTCTCAATTCAAGAATATTGTGACATTGATACACTACATGTGAAAGAATTAGTAGAAAATTTGATGATGTATGGAGAAGTGATAAAGGTTAACATAGAAGAGGATGATGAACCTAGAAGAAAGTCAGTGGCTTTCAAAACCACTACATCCAAACAAAAAGAGTAAATTCAAGTTTTTACTAAAATTTCTAGCAATGAAGATTCATTAACAGATAGTGATGATGAAATAGATCAGCTATCCATGAGATTTAAGAAATTATACAGAAAGAACAATTTCTTTAGAAAGCCTAGATACTGAGGGAAATATGACCATAAAGGTAACTGAAAAAGGACTGGAAAAGAAGTGAGAATGCAAATAAGACAGTCTGCTATGAATGTAAAATAAAAGGACATATGAAGGCTGAATTTCCAAAACATAAGTACAATAAGAAATATGTGGATAAGGACATAAAGTAAAAGATGTCTATAAAGGCTACCTATAGTGCTTTTGAGGATAGATCCAGTGAATCCGAATCATCTCATGATGAAAAGGATGACAAAGAAAACACGTGTTTTATGAAAAATACATCAAAGGTAGACCTATTATATCCTACAAATAATTCTTATTATTCTATAGGTAAATCTGAATATGACACTTCTAAAATTATGACCAATGAGGAAATATTTGAATGCTTAAAAATGCTTGAGGATACTTTCAATGAGATAAAATATAAATATAATTATCCAAAGAAACATCATTCAATTTCTACTACTTTTAAATATGAACTCACTATAGAAAGAAAAGAAAATAATTATCAACTTCTCAATTATAATACTAATCTTAAACTATCTAATAAGCAATTGAAGATGGATCTATAAAAATTTACAAATGATAAAAATAACTTAACTCAAATGCTTGTAAAACAACTTTCTTCTAAATACACTACTATCATTTTTTGTCAACATAGGAAACAAAATTTTGATAAAAATATTTTTTTATCCAAATATAGAAAATTCAGTTTTATGCTCTAATCTGAAAAATTTTCTGCAAGTTCTAGTACTGGAAAATCCTTTACCACTTCTAAGTCATTTTTACCTAATAAAGTTTATTTTTATAAAACCTTAAAAACTACTTATAGGAAACCCATAAACAAAATTTGGGTTCCTAAAGCCTTAATTAATTATATTACTAGACCTAAGAAAATATGGGTTCCAATGTATTTTCTTTTTTAAACTATTTTTGTAGAAAAGTTGTTTGAAGAGTTCCTATAAGAAGTTGTGGTACTTGGACAATGGGTGTTCTCGACACATGATATAGGAGTAATCTTGCTTCAAGAAATTCATAAATATTGATGGTGTAAATTTTACCTTTTGTTACAATGAAAAAGGGAAAATTATTGGCCTTGGCCAAATCGATAAAAATAATTCAGTTTTAATTTCTAATGTTCATTTTTGTTGATGGTATAAAGTACAATATTCTTAGAATTTCACAATTATATGATGATAGATTTCATGTTAAATTTGAAAATGATTCTTTTAATGTTTTTAATTCTAATAATCATTTAGTATTTACTAATTTTAGAAATCAAAATGTTTATGGTCTGAATTGGGATTCCTTAGTCTCATAGAATTTTTCTTGCTTAAGTTCCTTTTATGAAGTGTCTTGGCTTTGACATAGGAGAATAGGACACTGTAATATTCACTCTCTTAGAAAGCATACTAGAAAATGATTAGTCGAGGATCAACCTAAAATAGAGTTTTTAAATGAGAAAAGTATATAATACTTATGAAAAAGTAAAAAAACATAAATTATCTTTCAAAACCAAAAATGAATTTTCAAATTCTCAACCTCTTGATTTGGTTCCCATAGATTTGTTTAGAATATATAGAGTTTAAAGTTAAAATGGGGATCCCTATATCTATGTTCTAGTAAATTACTTTTCAAGGTATACTTGGACCTTCTTTTTATCTCACCAGAGTAAGCCTTGTTCTTATTTCACCAAGTATGCTAAATCAGTAGAACACTTAAGTGGAATTAGAATCAAAACATTAATAATTGACCATATAAGTGAGTTTGAAAATCAAGAATTTTAATCCTTTTACTCAAAAAATGGCTATAATCATAACTTTTCTGCTCCTAGGAAACCCCAAATGAATGGAGTTGTAGAAAATAAAAACAGAACCTTACAACAGATATCCCAGACTATGCTTAATGAATATGATTTACATATTTATTTTTAGGTAGAATTTGTGAATATAGTTGACTATGTAATAAATAGAGTCTTAATTTGAGATATTTTAAAGAAAACCCCATATGAGATATGGAATAATAGGAAACCCATGGTTAATTACTTCAATGTTTTTGGTTGAAAACTCTTTATTCTTAATAAAAAATATAACCTTGAAAATTTTTCCACAAAGAGTGATGAAGGAATTTTCTTAGGCTATTCAATATATTGTAAATCCTATAGAATCTTTAATAAGAGAACCAAATGTGTGGAATAATATGTTCATGTAAAGTTTGATGAAATAGACCAACATGAATCCAAAACCTCCTTAGAAAATATTGAGGACAATCTGGAAAATATAGAATCAAATCCTAAATCATCTAATTCTATTGTTAAATAAGCAGCAGAAAAATCCAGTTCTAGAAAATTTTTAGATTCAGATGAAAAGTAACCCGAACCCACATAAGAACCCGAAGTGAACAACCCTTATTTTTTAAGATTTTTTACGACACTTAAAAAATATCCTTTAGATTCTATAGTTAGATACTTAGACAAAAAAATATAGACTAGAGATTCTCTAAGAAAACAGGTTGAACAATAAGACTTTTTTTAGATCTTGAACCTAATAACATCAATGATGAATTTTGGATGATTTCTATGCAAGAAAAATTCAATAAGTTCAAAAAAATAAACTATTTAAACTTATTGATAGAACCAAAGACACCTTGAATATAGGCACTAAGTTGGTTTTTAGAAATAACGTGGTTGAATATGAAACTATTGTAAGAAATAAGGATATATTAGTGACCTAAGGTTATAGTCAAGAAGAAGGTATAGACTATGAATAAAAATTTTCACCAGTAGGCAGACATGAATATATTATAATAATTCTATATTATATAGCACATCTGAGTTTTAAACCATATTAAATGTATGTCAAAATTGAATTCTTAAATGGTTATATAGTTGAGGATGTTTTTTAACAACACCCTGGTTTTATAAATCCTCATTGTCCAAATCACGTTTTCAAATTATTAAAAGATCTGTATGGTTTAAAATAATCTCCAAGAGATTGGTATGATAGGCTCAACAATTTTCTTATTCTTAAAAGTTTTTCTAATGGTATAACTGATTGAAGTATTTTAATAAAAACAATTTATAAAGATGTTTTAGTAGTTCAGGTATACGTTGATGATATTATTTTTGGATCTTCAAAATATTCTTTATGTCTTATATTTTAAAAAATGATGCAAAATGAGTTTGAAATGATTTCAATGGGAAAACTCAAATTCTTTATTGGATTTCAAAATTTTCAAAATAAGGAATATAGTATTTTAAATGAAAGTAAATATACTAAAGATATTTCAAAATTTAACTTGGATAGTACTTAAATTTGTGATACTTATATGAGTACCACCTATAAATTGGATATTAATGAAATGGAAAATCAGTTGATCAAACCAATTATAGAGTTATGATTGAAATTATTCTCTACTTGACATCTAGAAGACCTGATATTATGTTTAGTGTGTGTATGTGTGATCATTTTTAAGAAAATATTAAAGATTCACACCTTCTTTCAGTCAAAAGAATTTTCAAATATCTCAAATATACTACCAACTTATTACTATTTTACCCTAGAGGACAATAATTTGACTTAGTTAGTTATTCTGATTCTAATTTTGGTGGTTTGGAGTTAGATAGAAAAATAACCTCTAGAACATGTCAATTTTTTGCAAGTCTCTAGTTTCATAGTGCAGTAAGAAATAAAATTTTGTTGCATTATCTACTTCTAAAGCTAAATACATAGATTCTGGTAGTTTTTGTGCTCAAATTTTGTGGATTAAACGCACATTACTAGATTATGGATATAAATTTAGACATGTACCTATAAACTTTGACAAAAAAGTTATATTAAAATTTCTAAGAATACATTTTCTTATTCAATAAAAATGAATATTGATATAATACATCACTTTTTGATGGATCATTATAAAAAAAGTGATATAACTCTTGAATTTATTGGAACTATACATCAACTTTTTGATATTTTACAAAGTCATTAAATTCATAGAGAATTAGTTTTATCGGAATTGAGTTGGGGATGATCAATTTTGAGTAACTAACCATTGTGAATCACTGTTGGGACTCACTCATGATGACTCATTGATAGGAATCACTGTTGTGTCTTACATTTCTTTACTTTTTTATTTTTCAAGCTCGAACTTAAAATCACTATTTTATTTATTTAATTACTTATTTTTGATTAATGATTTTTAAATACCTAAATGATAAAAATCAAATTGATCCAAATCGTGTTTCACTTACCACTCTCCCAAAACAAACCTTTCTCCCTCGAACCTCTACTACCTTCTTCCTTCGAACCAAACCCTCTTAATCTTTCAAATGCACCAAGTAAATAATTTGTATGAGAAGTCTCCCAAAAAACCTCATACTTCAAAGAAGAAAAAGGAAAGTTGAGTGATCCTAAACCCAAAAATGTTAACCTAATATTGCCAATATAATGGTTAGACCAGCAGAGAAAGTTCATATCGAATGGCTCTTATTTAGTAAGTATCCTGTATTGAATGTATTTCAAGAACATGGTTTGTTTGAATAGTTTTTTTAAAAAAAGAGTCCTCTTTACTCAAAGATAGTTCATGAGTTTTATTTGTATACAGAGATCATTATTAAGGGAATAGATGAATTTTGGATAAAGCCGAGAATAAATGGAAAAATAATTGCATTTTCTTCAAGGAAATGGGCTGAGTGCTTGAAGGTACCTCATAAAGTTATTTTTGAAGATCACTAAGGCATGTTTCCTCATATAAGTGATATATTTAGTTAGAAATAGCCTTAAATGAGCTGACCAGTGATGGAATCACTAGAAGACCTATAGAAACTGAACTGGATGGTGAATGCCGATTGTTGTTTGAGTTTATTCATCATAAATTGTGTCCAAGGAAATGAGTTTTTTTCTCTTTGAAGTATCAATATGTTTATTTTTTTTATTTGATGAAACAAGGATACAAGATCAAACTCTATAGATATATTATAATCTATATGTATGATATGATCAATGCTCATTCAAATTCAAAATCCCTGTTCTATTATAAGCTTATTTATGCCATGTTAAAGGATACAGTTTTAGTAAATTATGGTGAAGAAACTATCTCATAGTGTGATGGATTCTGCATTACCAAATATATATGAAAAAGGGTGAAGATATTATATAATACCTAGAAGAGATAGTGGGTGGAAGATTGTGATAAAATATATAAAAATTCAATCCTATTCAACATCCCACAAGACCAAAGGATATCATTGACCCTAATTTTGGACCAGATGAGGTTGTAAGGTATTTTGATGAGGAAGAAGAAGAAGATGAGGTAGATAAAGAAAAATACTATCCTATTGATGACAATAGTGATCCTAACATTGTATGAAGCCCTAATGGAATATCTTATGGATCCCCTAGCCCTCCAAAAGATCATCCTATAAGAGAATATCTTCTAGGAGATAATGATGAGGAAAAAAAGAATCTAAGGATGTTGAATATGCTAGTAGAAGTTGAAGTGAATAAGTAGTAGATAATAATGAAGAGAAAGAGAATGAATAAGAGGAAGAAAATAAAAATTAGGAAGAAGAAGAATTGTATGAATAAGATTTTGGTGAAAAATGGAAAGCGATACAAATGAATAAGACGAAAAAGAACAAAGTCATAAAGTTTATTGTGAAACTGGTGGTGAAGATGATCATCTTATTAGGGACCAATATCCTATTACAAAAACCTAAAAATTATACTGAGACTATTTTAGTCGAAAAGGAACCATTTTTAGAACCTCAAAAGGCTCCTAAGGAAGTTTTAGTTGAAGAAGAAGTTCCAGATGTTGAAATGCAAGATGGAGTTCACGTTGAGAAGGAAGAACCTCTTTAGGGGGAGAAACTATATTGTGGAGTTAATGTTTATAATCTTACCCATTTTGATGTGAAAACAATAGATAAATGGGATAAATATCCTAGATACATCACATTGGGCTTGAACTATCCAATTTCTAAGGATGAATCAAATACAATATTGGATCAAACTTCTAATCCTCTATTTGTATGTTTTCCCTCTGACTACGTGAGTCAGAATGAATTCAAATATTTTACGGAAGAATTGTGCACAGATAATAGAGGTATCCTTTAACCTCAACTAGTCTCAACATTAAGCCTTAGTGAAACTGATGCTTTTATTTTTACTGAGAAAGTTGTCTCACAGATTCAACCTCAAATGGTTTCTGAGCTTAAAGACGTTAGGATCAAGAATAAAATATTGAGTGATGAGCTAGATGATCTCATTCCTATTGTTAAAGGAATGTATTCTGAATATAAATAATCTTTGGCTGGTGTTGTCAAAATTCTTGAGGATAAATATTCTGATGATTATACACCTCAACATCTATCTATTTATTTGGATCTCCTAAGCTCAGTTATCCAAGAGGAATTAGAAGGTGCCTCAAACTCTTCTACTCCTACTCAGATATTAACATTGATATGATTAGAATAGTGGTATGAGAAGAGCTTCAGTCTTTTATGGGTGGTGTTGATCAAGTATGATTAAGTAAAATCCAGCATAACAGTGACCATGTACATGACACGGTCACACATTACATGAAAGTGGCCAAATAAGACCAGGAGGCCATTACAAAGAGAGTGTATTATTAATTCTCAAGGATTTAAACAAAAAATTATCCCACTTCTCATTTTAGGTAATTAACAAAGAATATAAGGGTACCTTCTATCACCCAAAATTTCAAGGAACAAGTTAGAGAACTCAAGGAGATCACTCCTACGCTTCAAATGTTCATGGAAAATAAGGTTGATTTTACAAAGGCTATGAAAAAATGTGGGAAGATAATCATGGACTTCATGAACATCTTGAATCCATACCTGCATGTTCAGAGTACTATTATTTTAACACCCGAGGTCCTTCCCATTCAACCAATGACTAAGAATATGCCTTCAAGTTCTATCTAATGATCAGTTGATCCTCAGTTCATAGCTACATTCACTCATAACCCTTTTTATCCTCTTCCTTAAACCCTTCAACCTTTTCCCATGACTCCAGATCAATATCTTAGTCACTAAGGCCTGGTATCTATCAAGAACATACAACCCCTCTTTCTTCTACTCATAGTATTACCTCTACAGGGCCTTCTAGAGTTCCAATTCATCAGCTCTATACCTTGGTAGCTTCTGTGCCTTCTTTTCCTCCACCATCTTCTTTTGATAAGGGAAAGGCAGCTATAGATCATTCCTTGGAGAAATCATTATTGGACTTACCTTTGATAGAGATATATATTTTTAACCTTTTATCAATCAATGTATTTCCTTTTTATCATCTAATATGTTATCTATTTTTATCTATTCTATGATATTTACCTCTTGTTATTTTGTTCTCTTTTTGATAATCCTAAAAGGGGGAGAATGAGTATGGAATTTAACCTGATAATGAGAATAATTATGGTATTTAAATTAATTTTATTTTGTTTATCATATAATTTAATCTCTCATAATCTGTATGACATGTTAAGAAAAACAATTATCTTTTGTACATTGGTCATTATGAATAACATATTAATGCCATGATTTTTAATCATAAAAGGGGGATATTATTGGCCTCCTCTAGTTTTAATGCTAAAAAATCATGCTTCAACAAGTTAAATCAAGTTAAATTATAGTTACATAATGTTTAATTATGTTTACTCTCATTTACAAATAACCATAATCTATTTTGTTGTCATTTTACATCATAAGACATGTTGTAAATATATGTCTATGTATGAGTCACCATTAAGGTGTACTCAAAATCATTGTTAATGCTGAGTCACTGTTAAGGTGAATTCACTGTTGGACATATCACTAATGGAAGAAAATCAGCTAAGTATGAGCTATAGTTGATATAGACTCACTATTAAGATGTCTCACTATCAACTGCCTCACCGTCAACTCAAATGTTGTATTATGAAAAAGGAATAAACACCACTGCATCAATCTACTGACAACATCTCAAAATTTTTACTAAGGATAAGACACCATTACATCAAGCTACCAACATCATCACATAATTTTTGGTAAGGATGAAACACCATTAAATTAAGCTGCTGAAAATATCTCTGAATTTTATTTAAGGACGAGACATCATTGCATCGAGATATCGTCAACCTCTAAAAAGTTTTGCTAAGGATGAGACATTGTTGTATAAAGTTACCAGCAAACTCAATTCAGAATTCTATCAAAGTATGAGCTACCAATAGAATGAGTCACTATCATGTGGGCCTACTGTCCGAGTGGCTTACTGATCCGGAGTCACTGATACTAAAATCACAATTCTTGACTATAGAATGAATAAAGTTTTAGACACTATTCCAAGTCACTGATTTGAGAAACCAATCCAAGTCACTGATCCAAGACACCATTAGACCAAGTCACTAATCTGAGACACCATTTAGAGACACCATTCAGAGACAGCATTCAGAGACACCATTTAGAGACACCGTCAATTCTTACTTTTTCATTTAAATTCAAATTTCTTTCTAACAGTAATATTTGTGAATCTTATTACATCTATTTTTAATGAATTTTTCAATATTTTGTAGAAAACATTTAAATTGATGTCATACTATAGTATGATGTACGAGGTACCAATAAATGATTGAGATCATGCTCCTTGTTAGATGAAATGTATAAAGGAAACACATGATCAAAAAATGAATATGTCGATGTCTAAGTTTAAATGGAATGCACCTGATAAAAAAACTTCTAGTTATGAATGAACTACTGAGAACTCAAACTAAAGAACATTTTGAAGCAAAAAAATAAGAAAGTAGAAGAAATCATCGATCACATCAATACCTCACTAGAGACAGAAGATAAAATCTATCATAATCCTCTATTTTGCTGTCTATTTCTAAAAGTCGACTCAATCTACATTTCATCATATCTTTTAGGAGTTCCAAGATACATTTACAATCACACAGATCCTTTGACTCTATTATCTATATTTTTTTGCTCTATTTATGTACTTTTTTTACATTACGAGCAGTGTGTGTCTATATGTTCTATAAGCACACACTAACTCCTATGAAAAACTAGAATATACATAGATATCTTCACAAACCATCTTATACACCTGAAAATAACCAAATATAACAATGGAAGAGGTCCCTACTTGTCCTGTTTGTTTTTTCACTCCCAAGAAAACCATGGAAGATGTCTATATGACATATAAAATTGTGTATGATGTTGTTTACCCTGTTCCAGGGTGTGAATAAAAGTTTATTTATATAAAATTCTTGGTGGTAGGTGATCACAAAGTGGAGAGGATTAAGTCCCAGCTTGAGACTGAACATCTTTTTTAAATTCCATTAGTTTCCCTCAAGTTTTTTTATCTCTATTTTTGTTTATTTAAATCATAAAACTTCAATTTTCTTTGATAATTAATCTTATATAGTGTTTACATTGGAAGTTTCATTAGTAGATTTATTTCAAATGTCAAATTAATAAATCATGTTGTTTTAAATGAGAAATAATCAATCTTTGGGAAATCTTTCAAATAATCAAATATTTTATAAACTGGTCCTTTGGTAAATTGGGATATTTTGTATTTCAAATTGGGGAGGTTTTTGTTAAATCTTTTTGAATGAAATTTTCATCGGAACTCAATTCACCCCCTCTTGAGTGTATTAGTCCAACTTAAACAAAGTATATAGATATTTATTATTGAATGATGATCATAAGAAAGTGAATGATTCAAGATAAAGTTAATGGATAAAAAATTAATTAAAAGATGAGTGATGACCATAAATTCATCAAAAAAGTATATTTTATAGAAAAATCAAGTCTCTTGGAGGATTGAATAAAATAGAAGAGAAAATTTTAAAATTAATTTTCATTAAGTAAATTTCTTTATAAAACCATTTAAAACATATAGAATAATATAAATATCATAAAACAATTACGATAGTGGGAAAATATATTAACACCATTTACTTTAAAAAGAATCATTCCTTTTGACTTTTTTAATGAAATAAAAAGAATATTCCTTTCTAAAGATAATAGAAAAATTACTTTAGGAAATTATAAAAATTCAAGGATAAAATATACTATTCTTAATAAATCATTTGAGTAAATAAAAAGTACTTATATAAAAGAATTTTAAAAACATGGACATAAAAAAAATATAGCCAATAAAATAGGGAAATAAGACCAAATTTTATTTTAAACATTTATTTTCTCAATTAAAATGGAAAAGTGAGGAAACGTTTAAAGAAAAAATTTAAAATACTTAAATATAAAAAAGGATAAGAAAATATATGGGTTTTATGAAAGATATATTTTAAGATAAAATTAATAAAAAATATAGTCAATCCTAAAAATGAGATTGTGAAATAAATTCTCAAATATTTGTTAAATTTTAAATTGTAAACCCTTGAAAGAGTATACACGAATTGTAAATTTAACCACATTGAATAAATAGATATTCACTTTAAATACATAAAATGGGTTTTATATAAACCATATAAAACAAAATAGATTCATAATACCAAATATGTCTCAATAGAGTAGAAATTGAGATGAAATCCCTTACCCACACTTCCACTTAGTTGAACATGATTTAAACACCTATATAATGGTTTTAAAATTTTTATTAATTAGAAAAAAATATTTTTATATTTATAATATCATATTTTATCCTCTTATAACATATTATCATCTATTTATTAACAATATTTCATTATTATCAATGTTTTGGGTTTTAACTGCTTTGTTTTCTCATGCATGTTTTTCACAAATAATCGGGTTCTTGTGGCTTGATCACGATAATCTAATATCCAAAATTTAAATAAAGATATAAATAGTATACATATTCATCATATACATATTTATAATTATCCATGAAAATTATACATGAAAAATGAATCACATCTATTTGAGGAGGTGGTAGTCCACACTTATAAACAAGCAATGATGCCACTATTTAAAGGGAGGAAGGGTAAGGAGGTATATGACATAATACATTTTAAAAAACATTATTATTTCATAATTATAATATATATTTTTTATATCCATAATTATGACTATCCATGTGAGGTAGCGATGGAAGCAAATTACATCAGTTTATGAGGCTGTCCTCCACTGTACACTTGAGTGATGGTTTTGTTTCCCATTTAATAGAGAAGGAGATGGATAAATATTATTAAAAAAACATAACAAAATATTAGTATATGGGATATTTAACATTTTTTATTATATTTTAATTATTATTACATTATTTAAGTTGGTAAAAAAAGAAAAAAAATGAAAGTGTTCGGTTAGGATGAGTACCTCTTCATTGAAAAATCTCCTTTAGATATCCTCTTAAGGACAATAGGGTTGGTCTTTTGGAAAGAAAAAAACTTGTAGAACATGGATAAGGATGTTGGGGGAGATATTTTGGTAGGTTTTAGTTGATAAATTTATTTAAATGTGATAATAAGTGAGGGGAGGATGTTTCCTATATAAGTGAGGTCGATGGCACATTTGTTATTTGTAAAAATTTTAAATTATTATATAGTCATTTCCTAGGAAAATGCCTCCAAATTGAGTATATTTTGAAGGATATAAAGAATATGGTAGATATAGATTCATACAAAAGTATTTATACAATTATTATGAAAATTTTAACCCTTATGACTTTAGTTTAATCCCCAGTAAACCCATTCTAACCATAACCTTTGTAACTATTTTTTTACAAAGTTTACTGTTCATAATGACCAAAAATAAAATTGAACATATTAAAAAAATATAAATTATGATTTTAAATATGGAAATAATTTTATCAAATTCAATTCTTATTAGTGGAATTAATTAATTTAAAAATAAACTCACAAAACATGATAAAAAATGATTTTACATAAAAATACATTTTTTAGGAATTAGATGATATTACATATACTCTATGAATATTAATAATAATTATATGAATTTAAATTAATATATTTTGATATATGAAGTTTATAATTAATTTAAATAGTTAATTCTTAGATATTATTTTAAATAATTAAAATATAAAAACTTTACGTACCTAGAAATTTTTTAAAAAAAAAATACATTTTTACATCCAAATGATATTGTATTTATTTATATAAAATTAATAATCAATACATGGTTAGTTATAAATATTATAAAAAAATACTATAAATAAAAGTATTATTAGTTAAATACTATATTTTCAATTATTCTTAAAAGCTTATTTATCGATAAAATTTTAAAAATTCATTCTAGGATTATTTTGACATTGTTAATTTAAAATCAATATTCATCCTATCAAATTATAATTTAAATTCCATGAAATATTAAAATTTTAATTTATTGTAGTTTTAATATATTTTTTTCACTTACTATAATTGAAACTTCAATATTACATTTTCCCTCCTTTAAAAAATTTATCCCCATATTTTTCTTTGATATTACCATCTAAAAAAATAAGGGTGGTTATTTTTCACAACATCCTCTAGGTCCCATTTTTCATCCTCTATTTTATGATTTATTGTAAGAAAATTTACCAACCCAACACATGTTCTCACATAAAAATAAATCGAATTGGAATATGATCTATCTTACTATGAAGATCCTATCCAGATTCATGACACTAGAGAACACATCATGACTTTATAGTGTCTTAGTGTCATTTAAAAAATGTTAATACATATATCTAAACAATTATAGAATATAAAAATGTTTTATTTACCTGGGGATAAGTTTCCATTTCTTACAAAAACTTATAACACCCTTCCATGGATAAACCTATAAGAAAACATGATCTCCCAATTGAAATTAAAAATATTTCCTTTAGTTATCAGTATATATATTTTTTCCTTATTTAATCTATCTTAACATTGTTTTATATTGTTTGTTTCATATATTGTTGTATCTACAACATGTTTTGGGAATATAATATCACTTTCACCAACTTTACCCAAAAAATTTATATCATGACATCTCTTTCCATATAATGATTTGTATTATACCATTTGAATACTTAAATGGAAGATATTATTGTAATAAAACTAAAACATTGGAAAAGACTGATCCTGCATACCTTGAAAGTCATGTGATAATGGATTCTTCATTTCTTCTAATTTTTGAATAGTATTTTAGTGTTGTCCATCAATTTGAGGATGATAGGTGGTGCTCAAATAAAGATTGATATCAAGAAAATTTTGAATAATTTTCCAAATTTTCAATTTTTATATTATATCATGATAAGAAACAATTTAAACAGGTGCACCATGATGCCTTAAAATTTCATTAAAATACTGCTATGTGAGGAACTTAATAATAAACTTTTCTCTTATAGAGAGTAAATGTATAGATTTTATAAGGTTATCAACATTAAACCATATTTAATCATTATTTCTAGGAGTCATTGGTAATATAGTGAAACATTCCATATTAATGTCATACCAATTCCTTATAAGAATATTTAGTGGTTTCATAAAACATCTATTTTTTGTCTCTTATCCATAATATATTGGAAAATAAAGCATTTTGAAACATAATCATCAATTTCTCAATTTATATTATCTGATAAAAAATGTTCCTTCATATTCATATAAATCTTAGTACTACTAGGGTGAATAGAGAAATTTAATCTATGAGCATCATATAATGATTCAATATTTAGCTCAGGTATAGATGTTACACATAACCACTTTCTAAATTTTTGAGAACTATATTTATAGAAGAAGTATGACAATTTCCAATCTCTCACAACATTAATTTTGTTTTTGAATATTTTCATCATCAGCTTGTGAACCTTTTATATATTTTTAATAAATATGTTTTAGAAATAATTTTAAAAAGGTGTGATATTACCACTTCCTTAATAATCCCCATATCTATATTAACTAAATCCATGAACATAGGATCCCTTCTAATCATAATTTTTTTAAGACTCCATGATCATTCTTTTTCAATGCATCTAGTATCTTATTTTCCTTCCTCGATTTTTACTATATTGATCAATTATAATCCTTGAGTTGATCAATCCATCATAACTGCCTCATGTTGAGTTATTTATGAAAAATGATATATTTCAGAATCTTATAATCTATGTATATCTCACATCATTAACTATAGAGATAATTTTCCATATGTTCAATTTAAATATTACGGCTACAAACTCAAGATCATGGGTCAGATAGTTCTTTTTATGGGTCTTTAACTACCTTTTTGAATTGTTAATAAATTTATCAATCAACATAAGGATATAACCATGTACCTTTTTTCATTCATCACTATATATTAAAAAACCTCTCTTTCCCAATGTTAGACTCAATATCAGAGCATTGACCAAAATCCACTTCAATTTTATAAAAACATTATTCACATTCCTTTTTCCATATGAACTTAACCCCTTTATGTGTAATTTCAGTTAACATGTTAGCTAATCAGGATTTTTTTTGAAAAAATAATTAATATAAACATTAATATATATGAAAACTATATACCTTTTTTATGTTTGTTTTTTTTATTCCATGAAAACATTTTTCTTCACAGGATCAAATCAGATTCCATCCATAGATACAATATTTCTAGGAAAAAACATTCAAAATATCGAATTCACACATTCTAAATTTCCCATATAAATATTATCCTCTAAGAGTCTTAGGAATTATTTGAAATTTATTATCATATTACTAGTATCCTTTATAGTAAACCAAGATATTATAAATAAATAACATAAAAATTATAAAGATATTCCATAAATTCTGTGTTTATTTGATCCATAAAAATAGAGAGTGAATTAGTCAATCCAAATGGAATTACTACAAACTTTTATTATCCATACCTCATATGAAATTTTTTTTGGTATATATTCTTTTTTATTGGAAATTAATGATACCATGAATAAAGTAAAATATTCGAAAAATATTGAGCTCCATAAAGTTGAGCGAACAACCCATCAACAAGATTAAAAATTACTTGTTCTGTATTGTAATAACATTTATTTCAATATAATCAATGGAAAACCTCATAAACCCATATTTATTCTTAAGGAAAAGAATAGGATCTCCCCAAGGTAAAACACTATGGAATATAAATTATTTATCACAAAACTAATATAATTGTTTCATTAACTCAAATATTTACCTATTGTCTATTCTATATGTATTATTTTATATAGGTCTCACATTAGGGATTAAATCAATAGAGAACAAAACTTCATTCCCTATTGGTTGTCTAAGTAATTACTTGGGAAATAAATCAATATATTCCTGTATAATAGGTACATTTTTTATTTAAATATATACTTTACCATTTTTAGCTTTCTTTTTATCTTATTCCCTAAGAATATAATTCAGAAGAGATTTGAGAGGTTGATATAGACATGAACCATATGATGAATTCTCCCCTTTAAAGACAAGTAATTCCAAATATTCATGACTGATCATAATTTTATTCTTTTGGAAATAATTATTTACAATAAATTTTTAAATCTAACCCATTTTTTATTATATCAGAATAAACCATATTTATAATAATAAAATAATCAAATATGGCACATTTATGTGTCATAATGGGAATTGAATGACACATCCTTAATGTGCTTATAACAACCCTAGTCTTTATTACAAACTTTAAAATGATTTATTACATAAATATGCACTTAATAAAACCCAGAATATTGAGAGGTCTAGTGTATTTGGGTCTTAGTAACATTACAGGACAATTTAAGAGATAAAATATAACATCTTTATTGAAAAATTATTTTACATGACCACACCATTTCTTCATACTTAGCATTGCATGAAATTACCTGAGGACATACATAAGAAAAGTTTGAGCTATAAAGACCAGTAAGGGAGTAAACAAGGCATAAAATTAAGAATAAAATACATGTTGGGAAATAAACATATCAATGGAGAATAAGATAAGCATGAACATAAAGGCATGATATAGCATGATTATCATAACATGGAAATGTGGCAACAATTTAAAAAAAATGCATCATTTAAATAAAGGAATCATGTAAACCCCTATCCAAACAAGGAGGACTAAATTCCTATAAAGGAATCAGGTAAAACCCTGTACCAACATGACATATCATGATACTAAACATTACCCAATGCATTGGAGCATTATCCGGGCGCACTCTTCATAAAAATTTCAATCTTATGCTTAAGTGTGCCATATAGATCATATAACATGGATTCATTCATCACCATCATTTATTAAATGATAAAATAATGTAGAATACATACTTGAAATCATATAATCAATAAGTGTATGTGTGTAAAGGTGAATACCCTTGATGGAGAAATGGGGATGGTATTCACTATTCGATGATTTTGGCATGGAAAAACACGGTGCAATTTTGGCAGCATAACGACATCCCATGGGGATTCATAAAATGGGTCGATGAGATTGAAAAAAGTATATAATAATTTATAAATTAAATGGTATGTAATGGGATCATTTAGAATAATATATAAACAGATAATATGTAATTTGATATGCATAATATAAAAGAAATTCTTAAATGGAAATAAAGAGAGAGAAACCCCTTATAGAATTTTAGCATGGTAACGGGTGTGCATGAGAGTGATTAATGAGAGAGAAAGAGGTATATAATCATAAAAATATAATAAAGGAAGAATGGGTGAGGTTATAAAAAATACCCCATCATTTCTAATTAAAAAATAAAAGTGTATAGCAATATAAGGAAACTTGGACAAAAATGAGAAAAGAAGGAAAGTGAGGATCCCTTACTTGGATGTGTGATCCCAAAGGATTGATATAGGATTCTTGGGAGCTTGCGGGAAACTTGGGAGGAATATTGGGAGTGCATAAAAGAGTGAGTATAAGATTAATGGAGTTTTTGTGAAGAGTAATTGGTGCTTGTGTGGGATTATATAGGAAAGGAGGGGAAATTCTTTATTATTTCGGTTTTGGACACTACAAACTAAAATATTCAAAACCAAAAACCAAACAATGGTATTTTACCATGGTTTCGAGAATATGGGAGTAGAAAAAATTATTTTATAAGTACAAGGGACAAATAAATTAAAATATTATCCTTGCTTATGTGGAGGTGAGTCACATTATTAAAGAAATGAACTTAAAATCATAAAATATGTTAAACATTTTTGAGGATTCACTAAGGAAATATAAAATAAGTAAAATAAATCTAAAATAACATTATTTTAAAGTTAAAACATATATTTAGTATAATATCCCTTTTATGGCATTTATTACATCACTATTGGGTCGTTATAATGCCCCAAAACACACTATATATTTATATATTATTTAATTTTTACACAAAAATTCGACTATCTAAGAAAATTATAAAAAATTCACCGTGGGATAATTTTGACATCTTGATTCCAAAAAAAACATTCATTTTATCTAAATAATTTCCAAATTTTGTGAAATTTTACTTTTAAAATGAGAACCTACATTTATTGAAAATTGACGGGTTTTGACAAAAATAGTTTTTAAGCCTTAATAAAAATTACATTTAACTTCATAAAAATTATATAATAATTTATTATTAATAAAATTATTTTGATAATTATATTTTATTAAAATATTTATTATTTCATAAATTCATTAATTCCTTAAAATAAATTCTTTAAAAATATACTTTCAGTTTTATTGTATAAAAATATAACTCTTATCAAACTGATTACCTAGTCATTTATAGTTAAGGAACTGATATAATCATCATTTATAAGATTTTTTTATAATATTATTAATATGAAATATATTTTAATATAATAATTTATATATTTCTCAAAAGTTCTTTTTTTATCTGAAAAATAAATTTATTAAATTCATTATTTTTTTAAGAAAGAATATTCTCATAAAGGAATTGATGGAATAAGAATTTTATTTTTAAAAAGGAATTACACAATAAGTAACTAATAACTTATTACATAACCCCTTATAACACCCAAATAAGACCTGAGGGTAAGGTGTGTGATGGTGACAGACTTTTGAGGCTTCTCGGATAACATCGCCTGGGTGGTAATCTCTATTAATTTGAACTTATTCCATAGGTGATTTTGTTCAAGCTTAACATGTTGAGGATTGTATTGGGATTGGTAAAGAGTGAAGCCCAGTGATAATAAATCCTTTCCAATATCTTAAAAATGAGATTTGTATAGATTGAGTCTATTAGATGATGTCATCCTCTCATTTTTTTGGTCAAAAGGATTTTTTTAAAAACCTTATATTTATAATAGTTGTGTGATCACTGTTCAAAAGATTTATTATAAACGGTAATGATACTTAATGTTAATTTAAACCCAATAATAAAAAAATAGTGTATGTTTTTTCAATATCTATATATCAATAAATGAAATTTAATTTCATTCATAAATGATCAGGTTGTTATAGTGGTAATATTTCCACTTAGAGTATTAAATAGAAAATCCCCTCTTAATATGCTATGAAAATATCTAATTTCATTGGATATCATGGAAGATATAAACATGCGTTATGATCCAAAATCAAATAAATCAATTTATAAATTTGAGGAAATATTTAAAGTTCCTACCACCATATCTTTAGGGACATCAAACTCAAATGTAGTGATCACATAAAAATGGATTTCTTCCCTTAAAATATTTTATGGTAGGTTCCCTTGATGCTTGTAACATTATTGTAAATAATGGTATATTTCTATATAGTTTAATAATTGGATTACAATTTTATTTTTATTACACTTCAATTCATTATCCAGATGACCCTTAATTATTCAATTATAAAAACTCCCATAACCATGAATAATTTCCCAAGATTTTTCTTTCCATGAGTTCTACATGATTTAAATAGTTTCATTCTATTCAAATTCTTTAATTCATTCCATTTTTATTAGTTCTCAATTTACATCTTCTTCCCTTTATTTCCCGTGAAGATATAGGATCTAGAATATTTCTTCTCTTTGTTATAGAATGTAATACTATTTCATCATACGATGAACAAGTTTTAGAAGCCAATGCCCTTTGAAGGATTACTTAATACAGTTAATGAAATAGTCAATATTTATTTCTAGATTTTTTGTTTAATCTCTAGATTACCTAGATAGTCTTATAAATGTATCCTAATACTCAAAAAAACTTTTCTATTCCTTTTTATTTAATCTAAGTAACTTTCTCTTCATTTAATTTCATTTTCCATAATGGAAATATTTATTGAATAATATTACATTAAAATCTCTACATTCAATAATTATATTTTGTTTTCCTCCCTATTATTCTGAATCAACGACTGCCATGGATTGGAATCAAGTTTAATACAATACACTCCCAATATAACGTTTTCCATATCACTACATCTCATGGATAGAAGTATATTTTCAAGAGACTTAATGCATTTATCAAATACCACTAGATTAGTAGTTCCCTTAAATTATTTAGGCTTATGTCACATGAAATAAACCAATATTGGGGTTTAATTCCATGGAAGATCATGTTTTTCGATGTGTTCAAGGTTATTATTCATAAACTGGTTTATCTTCCCTAATATAGCCATGATCTTCTTATCTCCAACACCAATTTTATTATCTTTCTTAGTAGGGAAATATCTATATTAGCCATGAATATTTATACCATTCATTTTTTCAGGAAAAATTTATAAATAATGGAAAATAATTAATTAACTCATAACATTATAAATTTTAAATCATAATATGTAATTATAAATATGGTTTAACACTTAAAATTAATTTAAAATTTGTACATAGATAATCTTAGAATCATAAAATTGGATTCTTAAAATCATAAAAATATTTTGAAATATTTTATAATGATTTATAAAGAAATTGTGAATTAAACCAACCATTTACCAAGGTAGTGTTAAATTATGTGCACAGTAAGGGCCCATTCATGATATACCAGAATGACGGTTGAGGGATACTTGACCAACCATTTTGTGGGGATATTACCTTGAGATGAATTTGTTCCAAAATCACATTCAATTTTATTATCCATACAAGGATGTATTTATAGGAATACCATATAATCCCTACCTTACCATATTTTTTTTGATATTATCCAATAATTATACATAACCTTAAATTATTTGATTGGGTCATGTTCCCTATTATAAGATATCATAAATCTATTTCCAAATGTTTTTACTAAAAATTATTTGATATCAACTATAAGAACCCCACCTCTAGTATCCCAGTGTCATTTCCTACTTAATTACATTGTCATAAGATACAAGGGATCATATCACCAAGGATCGATTAGTTTAGTATACTTTAAGAACCATATTCATACATGATTCCCATTTCACATTGGAAATAAAATATAAAAAAAATTAAAGCTAAATATTGTTTGTCATTGAACACATTCAAAGATTCCTTATTCATATCATGGGGTGATACAAAAAAATAAGGGTGAGTTAAAATGATCAGTATGGGTTGGGTATATCTAGTTACAAAGGTTTTTACTAAAATTTATTTGATATAAACTATAATAATCCAAAATATAGTGACCTAGTGTCATTTCATACTTAATTACATTGTCATAAGATATAAGGGATCACATTACAAAGGATCTATTAGTTTAGTATACTTTGAGAACCATATTCATACATGATTCCAAATTCACATTTGGGAAAAATATATAAAGAAAAGTAAATATAAATATTTTGTATCATTGAACACATTCAAAGATTCCTTATTCATATCACGGGGAGATGAAACAAAATAAGGGTGAGTTAAAATGGTCAGTATGGGTTGGGTATAATGGAATATATCATGAGTAAATAAGGAATAATAAATATGGAAAGGTAAAAAACTTAAAGAACATTCCATTTGATCAATAACTTCAGCACAAAATGAATACATTGATAATAAAAAAGTAATAATCTCATGAATAATAATAACTAAATTCCCAATTAAGGAAATGAATAATGTTGGATTTAATGATATTAAATGTCAGGATATCTTACCACCAAGTCCTTTTCCAAGATATTTTAATTCAATAGGTAGTTTTACACCAAAAACCCATTTAATAAGACCAACCAACTTATTTTTCTCCTAATACATGTCAATGCATTGAGAGGATATGTAATTGTAGGGCCTACCCATCACTACATGTATAATTAATTCCTAGTGTATTATATTATCAATTTATTTCATTAAACAATATACCTTACTAATATAATATACATATTGAGTAAAGAATAAAGAAAATAAATATTTCCCCAGTCAATCAAACCCATTCATATTAAAACAACATATGTAGAAATGGTATAATATTTAAGCAATAGGAATATACATGATACAAATAATATAGATATTTTAGATTAAATGATCATCATAAAAAATTTAATGTTTTATAAGAAATTCAATGACCAAAAAATTAATCAATAGAAGAGAGATGACCATCAATTCATCCGAAAAGTACATGTTATAGTAAAACCACATCTTTTAGAAAATAGAATAAAATGAAATACAAATATTTAAAATAAAATTTCCTCAAGGATTTTTCTTTTTAATATAATTCAAAACTTATAGAAGAATATAAAAGGCATATGACAATAATGGTGGTAGGAAATCCATTAACATTAAATATGTTAAAAAGAAACGTTACTTTTATCTTTTTGTAAAGAAAGTAAAAAAACAAACCTTTTTTAAAATAGTATAAATATTCCTTTAAAAAAATATGAAAAGTAAAGTATAATGATAAATGTACTTAATAAATCATTCTTATAAATAAAAACTACTTTTTAAAAATAGTTTTGAAAAATATGGACATGAAAGAAAAATATACCTAATCAAAAAGAGAAATAAGACAAGCTTTTCTTTTAAACTATTATTTTATTTATTCATGTTTTAAAGAGAGGAAAATATAGAATAAAAAAATGTAAACTCCTTAAATTTCCATAGGATAATAAAGTAAATGGAGTTTTTACAGGATATATTTTGATATTCCTTCAATGAAAAATATAAGTAAGATCAAAAATGAGATTGTAAAATAAATTCTTACTACATTAGTAATATTTAAATTGTAACCTCATGAAATATTAAAAACAAATAAATACTTTAATCACAATGAATAAGTATAGATTCATGTTAAACACATTAAAGGTTTAGTATATACACCGTATAAAAATAGGTGCATAATAACTAATATATCTCAATGGAGTGGAATTTGAAACGAAATCCCTCACCTCATGATTACACTTGGTTGACCACGATTAATCCTATTATATAATGGTTTTAAAATGTTATTAATATTTAAAAGAACCATATTCATATTTATAATTACATATATGATCCTTCTATAATATCTTATCATCCATTCATTAACAATCATTCATTGTTATCATTATTTCAGGTGTTAACTGGTTCATTTTTAATGCATGTTTTGTTAACGAAGTTCCATTTATTATGTATTTACCATGGTAATATAATCTCAAAAATGTTAATAATGATATAAAAATTATAAAAATTAAATACATATATATTTATAATATTTCATGAAAACCAGACGAGAAAAATGAACCAAAACACTTTATGGAGGTGGTAGTCCACATGCATGAAAGAGAGACAATGTCATTTTTAATGGGTGGATGGGTAAGTAGGTAGATGATATATTAAATTTATAAAATCATTATTATTTCATAATTATTATATATATTCATTATATCTATCATTATTATTATCCATGTGAAGTGGTGAAGAAAACTATTATATCATTTCGTGAGGCTGTAGTTCACCGTACACAATTGAGATAGTTCTGTATTGATGTAGATGGAGGTGGATAAATGTTAATCCATATACATAATAACATATCAATATATATGAGATAATGTTTTTATTATATTGGACTTATTATCACACAATCGATGGTAATAAAAGAAGAATAAAACATAATGTTTTTTGTTAAGATGATTACCAGTTCTTTAAGAAATATCATTTAAATATCCTTTTAGAGAAACTTGGGTTGGTCTTTTGGGAAGAAACAAACATATAAAGAATTTATAAGGATATTATTGAGATTTTGTTTAGGTTTTGGTCAAGCTAAATGTATTAATTGGTGTGAATATGTTAGGGGAGGATATTCCCTTTTATAAGTGAGGTTGGTGAACATAAGCCTCAGCTCGGTTGGTGAGGACTCCTTAAGTGCATCCAGGAGACCCGATATCAAGTCCAGGTGGGGGAATATTTCTAGGGTACCGTAGCAGTACCGTAGAAGTACTGTAGCAGAAACTGTAGCAGTACTATTGTAGGTACTGTAGCGTGAACTGTAGTAGGTACTATTTGGCATTATAGCATCCAAGACAATTCCCTCGTTTTGGCCTTCAGGCCACCAATTTGGTCCTTGAGTCTTTTAAGGCCTTCGAGCTACCCAAGACTTCAGGTCAGTAAGGCCTTAGAGCCACCTCATGGACTTTGGTCCACCTTAAGTCCAGATGAAAACCAGACAACCTACAAGGAAAAATCTCCAAAAGGAGGATGGCCAAGGAACATTCGCCATAGCAGAAGCTAAACAGATTTCATGAATGAGAGGGTGGGGCACCTGCCATCAGGACAAGCTTATGAATGCATGGGAAATCCTAGCCGAATATCCATGTGAAGGTGGAGAGCTAATTTCATGATGAATATGTTGGGGAGGAGCAATTCCAAGTAGTTAGTCTGAGTTGTATGTAATGTTTGAAACCTACGGGTAATGAATTCCTCTAAGGCCTACGAGCCATATAATACTTACACCGACGGGCATTGTAAGGGTTCTACCTCACCCCTTGAACTATGGATTATAAAAAATCAATAAAAAATGAATTCCTTCAGGCCATTAGAGGATAAGTGAGCTAGGAGGAACATATATAACTTTTTAAAGTTTTAAAATATTATAAATTTACTTTTTTATAAAAATGGACATAAATTGAGTCATATAATAATTTTATATAATATATGGTCTAAATATATTCATCCAATAGTATTTAGAAAATTTTTATCCCTATTTTAGCTCTTATCACTTTAGTTTAACCCTCGGTAAACTCATTTTAACGTTAATTGCGGTAACCAATTTTTATATTTTTTAATATTCATACTGAAAAAATTAAAGTAAATTCACTAAAAAATTTTAAAAATAGGATTAAAAATATTTAAACAATTTTAACAAATTCAATTATTATAATTGGAATAAATTAATTTAAAAATAATCCAACAAAACGTAATGAAAAACAGTCTTTTCATAAAAATTAATTTTCAAGCATAAGATGGTCATATATTAGCTATAAAACTCATATTAATAATTATATAAATTTAT
Organism: Viscum album; assembly: GCA_963277665.1. Lineage (NCBI taxonomy): Eukaryota > Viridiplantae > Streptophyta > Magnoliopsida > Santalales > Viscaceae > Viscum > Viscum album. Next base: position 150,330,049 of record OY728163.1, read on the forward strand.
TTTAATATATTTAGATATATAATCTAAATATTTAATTTAAATCATTAATTATTATAGATTATTTTAATTATCTAAAATAGAAAATAATTGTACACTAAAAATAGTTTTATGAAAAATATCCCCTTTACCTATAAATTATATTATCTTTATTTATATAAAACTAATAATAAATACTTGGTTTATTAATCATTTTATAACATATTATTATAAATAAAAGGATTGTTATTAAAGTACTACATGTTCAATTATTCAGAAAAGATTATTTCTGAGGGAAAATTTAAAAAATTCATTCATATATTGTTTTAACATAGTGAGTTCAAAATCAATGTTCATGCTATAAAATTATAATTTATGTCCCATGAAATATTAAAATGTTCATTATGTTATATTTTCATTAAAAATAAAAAGTTTTACTTATTGTAATTAAAGATTGGGTTCTACACCAACCTATTGTTTAACACAACCAAAATCAGCCAACTGCCATAACCTCTACATAACCACTATCACAAGTCAGAATCACTAACATAATACTTAACACATATATAACACCACTTACCAATACCAAAATTAAACATTAGTTTCATAATTTCCATTTAACCACCCCAGTTACCAACCATTCACATTTTAATTTACCATCTTTTAATTTTTAATGACAATTTATTCTCTATCCAAGGATTACACTTATTTCCATACACCCAAATTCCATTTAAGAATCATATCATATTTATCATCCACAATTAATTTATTTACATACCAAAAACATTTCTTCCAACCCAAGTCCATTTACCAAAATTTACCATTTCAATAATTCTATAACTACTAAGAAATTACCAATCTAAAGAACTACAAAATAAATCACCCACACAACGACCCCAAAAAATACACATAACACATCATTGATATAGCCCCACAAGTTATTATATAAATAAAACACACCTATAATTCCATCCATCACAAAAATTGTAAGTACCCAGCCTTAAAAATTACACATTCTAGTGATTTTAAACTAAAATTCACATTATTACAATTTGAAGGATATTTTAGGTTTATAGTTTTATAGAATTTGGACTAACTATTACATGATAATCCCATACATTAAAAATGGAAACATATACTCAATATCTATTTTTAAAACAAACAATATTTTATAAATTAAAACATGGTTTCTCTTTATGAAAAATCAGTAGAATTGTCTCCATAATCTCATCATTGTCCATAATATCCCTTTAACCCTGTGTAAATTTTATAAAATTTGGAATAATCACAAAAATCTTAGTAAGGTACATAAATGAAAAGAAACCATTAGTCTAATGAAAAACCATAAAATATTTTTTCTTAAAAACACACCATTTTACCCTGAAAGGAACCATCTATTCAAAATGATCATTATCTTACCTTTTTGAAATAAAATGATTCCAGGAAAACTAACTATCAAGAATTTCAAATTCATGTAGTTAACCTAGAAAATCATTTTCCATATCACACTTACAAATGGAATTACCAATATGGTCAACTTCCATCTCCGGAGTATCCAATGCATTGGAGGTTATAATAAAACCACCATTTCCTTGGTTTATCACGAAATTCATGGGTTAATAACGTAACCACTAATCCTTGGTTTATCATGGAAACAATTATAATTGATTTATAATGGAACCAAATTTCATCATAAAAAATTCCCAAGAACCATAACATAATCATAAAACATGAATTCTTGCATCATAAAAGCATTCCTTGATGAAAATCACTTATTTTAAAATAATAATGCACACATAACCAAGTAATCTTATAAAGTAAGCTTAGAAATATTAGTAAGTCATGAAAGAGGGAAACTTCTCTCATGCAAGATAAGTTAGAAAAAAAAATTCATTTTGACTTTTTTAAAAGGATACATTAATAGATGATTTTTTAATGAAAATCCATTAAAAATATCATATCATTGAATATAATGTTAATCAAATGAATAAATTATAATTTTCGCTATAAATTCAAATAAAAAAGTGGTTATAAATTATATGATAATAAAAATTCATTTTATAGACAATATTAGTATGATATAATCAACAAGAGAGAAGTTTAACCCAAAGAATGGAAATTGGGTTAAGAATTCCCTTAATTTATGTCTGAATGCATTCTGCACTTGTTTTAATGTCCAGAATAATAAAATTAGATTGATTAATTAATTAATTAAGAAGCTATTAAATATATATTTTATTGATTTTAATTTTATTATATTCATTTATGTCTATTTTTTTAGTTATAAAGATTAAAAATTTCATTTTGGGAGCGTTCATTTCGTGGCTTCATTGTTGGTTAAGTTGTGTATATTTATGGATGTTCTTTTAAAATGGTAATAGTACTCCATAATTGAATTTATATGGTTTTAATTAACCTAAATAATTTTAAATGGTCTCATATATCATATTTATTTCAGACATGGGGATGATTCATTTTATAAAATGATAATGATAATTTTTTATTTTATTATAGAGGTTTTTATGACCATCATGAATTAGTTTTATTTTATTTAATATAATGTATATATATTAGTTAAATAACATTTAATAAGTTATTTTATACTTATTAAAATATTATTTAAACATAATAAAGGTTATATAACCAGTCTTGAATTTTGTAATATAAAATTAAATTTTCTATATAGATGGTTAATCACCATAATTTGGACAATGGTTTGGTTTAATTGAAAAAGAGGATATGAGAAAATGAATGGATATAATATATTCCATTATCAATATAATATTCTAGTATATAAATGATACTAGAGTTATTATTCCTTGATGGGTGAATAAGGTGAAGATAAGGTAGAATAAGAAAATAATTTAAGAGAGGTAGTTTAAGAAAGTTACCTCTTGAATATCACCTCCTTGAAGGATCTCTTAAGGAACTTAAAATTTGTATTTTGGTGAGCATTAAACCTATATAATGTGTATAGTGAAGTGTATAATAGAATTTGATAGATTATTGTTAATATATAATGCCCAAGGTTGTGAAATGAAGTAATGGAAGAGGTTTCCTTTTATAATTGAGGTGAGGGTAACTTCTGGAATTTCTCAAAATAGGAAAATATAATAAGACTATTCTAGAGACAAATAAATCTAATTATCCCTTAAATAAAAACGGTAAGACATTTTATACCATATATTATCCCCTATGTTCTTATTTAATTATTTTATTATTTTTAATAATATAATTAAAATAATATATTCATAAAATATCATTATTATCAAATTTAACACTATTCATTACTAAGACTTTTAAAAAATAAAAAATAAAAGAGTAAGATTAGAAAAAACAATTATATTATATCCTAGAAATTTAATATTTATCTATATAATTCGTGGATCACCTTGAAAGTCAAAATTATATATATTTTAATATTTTTGATATTATTTATCTGATTTTTCTATTAATTTAATAATTACTACATTATCATTTTTCAAGCATTTAAGATAATTATTTATTCCCTAAAAAATTTAAAATAAATTATCATGATTAATATAAATATATTATATTTAAAAATACTATTTATTGTTGAACATAAATTATGTGTGACTATATATTAAAAATATTATGCTTATTAAAACAATAGTGTTACAAGTTTTAATTTTCTTAAAATAAAATCCTAAGGAATTAATGTAAACCAAATGGCTCTAAGCGTTCATGAATTCAACCCATGGACAATTTTAGTCTAAAATTAAAAATAAAATAAAATTTGGGAAAGTGTTATAGTAATTTTATAACCCTTATCATATTATTTTTATGCTTAATTACCCGATTTTCCCTTAACCATGGTAATAAAACAATTTATGTTTTCCATTAATATTATCTAAAAATAAAAGGGAAATATTTACAAAATTTTTAAATTATTATTTAAAATATAGAATAAATTTTTTATAATTAAAAAAAATCTAAGTTTCATATTTTAATTTAAAATTAAACCGGAAAAATTCCATGAAAAATAGTTTTTTTCGAAAAAATGTCTCTTTTAAATAAAAAATGTTTCTATAAAAAATTCAAGTATAAAAACCATTCCAAAAACTATTATTGGATTAATATAAATTCAAATTAACTAATTAAATTTTAAAACTAATGAAAATAATAATATGCCTGTGTAAATAAAATATAGTTTTTAATAAAAACTAGTTTTTCACTATTCATTTAAAAAATCAACATTTTTTAAAAATTCTCAAAAATTTATCCTAGTATGATTTTTAAATGATGAATTCAAAATTAAAATTAATTTTTTAAAATTTATATAAATTAATAATCACCTATAAAAAGAAATAAAAAACCAGTTTTTAAGAAAACATATTTTTTTGAAGAATAAAATAAATTTAATAAAAACGTATGTAATTATTTTCAATGAAATTATTAATAAATTAATATTGAGTTATAAAATTATATTTATTAAGTAAATCAGTTATTACTATTCATACCCACCAATTTAAAAACTAGGCTATAACAACCACATTTAAATAATAATATGTAGTTGTTCGTTTAAGCTCGATGTGGTGTATCTTGCATGTTATCTAGCATAATGTTTCAATTTTAGAATACGAGGATGTTAGATTCTTCTCCTTTAATAAATTTCATCCTAAAAGTTTTAACTTGGGATCAGAACTAGATATTAGAATTTTCAAAATACCTTCATTTAAATGAAACCACATAAAAATGATTAATAAAACATCCTCTTGAAAATAGAGTAAGGGAAGTATGAAGGTCATCTGGAATGGAACTTATTAGGTTTCCAAGTAGGATAACATAAGTGGGAAGTGAAAAAATGTGCATGGAAAAGAAAATTAAATCCAAAAGTATGATAAAGAGTGATAGAGAATATGTTCGTAATAATGGTAACCACCAAAAAATAATAAATCAATGATAAGTTAAAAGTTCCCTGATTTCTTTGCAAAAAAAGAAAATAAATAATGTTTTTCATTAAAAATAATATTCCTAGAGTTAAGGAATTCATTTATGACATAGACTAAGAATATAAGTAAACATACCTAATCGAAAAGTAGAGTTTAATCCTTTAATAGAATGTTTCAACTTTAAAGGTTATCTTATAACTTTCATTTTTCACCTTGACCCATAATTACCTCAAATTATTAATTCAGGAAGTCTTTTTATCTTGAAATTGGTCATTTAATCTTCATATGATTTAAATAAAATTGTTCCAAGATGAAATAATGTCATTCCTTGATCATGGTGTCCACTTGATTTCAATGTCATTTTTTTCACGTAGATATAGGGTCCATATATTACAATAATCTTTGAGATCTTCTTCAAAGTCCCTTGGTTCCCTATTCTAAATTCACCTTTTAAAAATTGGGTTTTAAAGATGTTAGAAGAGAAATAGGTTTATAAATTCTCTTTGTATGACATATAATTTCAAAACATGTTATAAAACAAGATTTTTATAAAACATTCAAACCGAGTTTGTTTTGAAAATCTTAATCTACACACCTTTAAAATAATATAACTTGACCCATAAGAATATATGTTAAAATTAAATATAAATAGGATACATGATGGTCTAATTTGGTGGTAGCTATATTAAAATCCTAATATACTTAAATTTTCTATGATAGGGTAAAATATTTGAAGGATGAAAATATTGGGAAATTAGGATTTGATTAAAAAAACCAATGAACCATGGTGGTTTCATCATATAGTGGAGGTGTTTGATTTTTCATACAACTATTTTCTGGAGTGTTGAATGTTACAAAATTTTTACACTCACAAGGACATGACTTTGAAATTATTATTTCGAGAAAGTCATATGGAATAGATAGAAATGTTGTTTGATATCCTCCTCATTTCATTTGTAACTGAAGTTCTTTATTATGAAAGAGGTATATAATAATTATTTTACAAAAAGAAAATGAATAGAAATGTAACCAACATTTAACTAAAATCCCGAATATCTAATTTTGTCTAAACCATTCCTTTGATACCAACTGTAAAGACTTGAACTTAAAAATTACATATTCTAATAATTTTAAACTAGAATTCACTTTATTACAATCATGGGGATATTTTAGTATCAGAGTTTTAGCTAATTAGGACTAAATATTACATGATAATCCCATACATTAAAAAGGAAACTTATACTCATTATCCATTTTCCCACCAAACAAAATTATTTAAAATAAAACATGATTTCTTTTTATGAAAAATCTTTACAATTTTCTCCTTGATCTCATAGTTGTCCCTAATCTCTATTAAAACCTATGATTTTTTTTAAAACTTGGGATGATAAAAAAATATTATTAAGGGACATAAAATAAAGGTAACTATTAGTCTATTTAAAAACCATATTTTTTTAATTTCATACCTCTTACACTTAAAAGAATCATCTTTTAAAAAAGATCACGATATTATGTTTTGGAAATAAAATTATTTCAATGAATACTAATTATAAATCATATGAAATTCATGTAGGTAACTTGGTACATCATTTTCCATATCAAAATTACAAATGGAATAACCAATATGGTCAACCTCCATCTCAATAGTACACAACGAATTAGAGGTTATTATATAACCAACCGTCCTTAGTTTATCACGAAACCAGCCGTCATTGGTTATATTCATAACCACTAGTCCTTTGTTTATCATTAAACCACCCATAATTGGTTTATAAAATAACTAAACATCATCATAAAAAATTCCCAAGAAATATAATATAATCATAAAACTTTAATTCTTGCATCATAAAAACATTCCTCTAGGAAAATCACTTATTTTAAAAAATACTCCCCAAATAAAAACGAAAACATTTTATTTGAAAATTAAAATTTAATATTGTAAAGGAAGATTAAAAAAATTAAGGCATAAATAAATTTATAAAATATTATCATTTGATATATTTTAAAAATACAATGCTTTTGACTTTTGTAAAAAAGAAACATTAAAATAATATTATTAAAAGAAAATCCCATACAAATATCATATCATTGAAGTAAATTTTAATCAAATTAATGGATTTTGTATATAAGATATAAATAATGATAAAAAAAGTTTAAATATAACATAATATAATTAAAATTAATTTCACCAATAATATTATATTAACATAATCAATTAGGTAGAGTTTTAGCCAAAATAATGGAAATTGGGTTAAGATTTTACTTACCTTATGTTTGACTGTGCTCTAAAATTTTACTTAATATCCCAAATAATAAAATTAGATACATTAATTACTTAATTATAAAAATATTTCATATATATTTTATTTATTTTAATTTTATTAAGTTCATTTATGTATATTTTTATGAGTTATAAAAGTAAAAATTATCGTTTCAGGAGTGTTCGTTTCATGGTTTCATGATTGGTTAACCTATGCATATTTATGGACATTACTTTAAAATGGGAATAATAATAAAAACTGAAATTATATAGTATTGATGAACCTATATAATTCTAAATGGTCCCACATATCCTTTTTTATTTCTTACATGAGAAAGATTCATTTGATAAAATGATAATGATAATGATAATTGTTTAGATTATTATGGATGTTTTTCCAACTATTACAAATTAGTTTCATTTTATTTAATATCATGTCCATATATTAGTTCTAGAACAAGAAATAAGTTCTAATATATTTATTAAAATATTATTTAACCATATTAATAGTTTTATTAACATCATTGAAGGTGGTAATGAAAAATGAAAACTCATTATCCATAGAGACGATTAAGCTCTATAATTAGGATAATGGTTTTGTCTCATTGAATAAGAGGATATGAGAAAATGGATGGTTAAAAGAAATTAAATTAAAAATATAACATTAAAATATATAAATTATACTATATTTATTATTCATTGATGGGTGAATGAGGTGAATAGAAAAATAAAATAAATTAAGAGAGGTGGTTTAATAAAGTTACCTCTTGAATATCACCTCCTTGAAGGGTCCCTCAAATAACTTAGAATATCTATTTTTTTGAGACCATAACCTCTAGAATGTGTCTGTGTAAGTAGATAATATAATTTGTTAGTTTATTGTTGATTTATAACGCTCAATGTGGTGAAATTAAGTGAAATAAGGGGTTCTCTTTTATAATTGAGGCGAGGGGCACTTTATGAATCTCTCAAAATATTAAAATATAATAATACTATTCTTGATCCAAATAGTTCTAAATAGCCCTTAAATTCATAAGGAATTAAATTCTAAACCATATATTATCCCCTATATTCTTATATAATATTTTTTTTCTTTTTTTATAATTTAAATATTATATTCATGAAATATCATTAATGTCAAATTTAATAATTTTCATTAGTATGACATTAAAACTTCAAAAAAATATTCAAATAAAAAAAATGTTTTATTATATAATTTACTTTTCATATTTATTTATAAACCTAAAATATATAAAATTATCTTTATTTTAATATTTTTATTATCATTTATTTGAATTTTCCATTAATGTAATAATTATTGCATCATCATTGCGCAAGCCTTAAGGTTAACTATTTCTCCCCTATAATTTATAAATAAATTATGATGATTATAAATTTTTTAAAATTTAAAAATATTATTTATTTTTTAACATATTTTCTAGATGAACATATATTAAAACTGTTGTGCTTATAAAAACAATAGTGTGACATGTTTGACTTTTCTTAAAATCATATACTATAAAGGACTTATTGTCAGCCAAATGGATCAAAGTGGTAATAAATTAAAACCATGGATGATTATGGTATAATGTTACTCATCAAATATAATTTTAACTTGTTTTATGGTAATATTATAATCCTTATCATATTATTTGTATCGTTAGTTACTTAATTTACCATTAATCGTGGTAATAAAACATTCTGCATTTATGATTTATATTGTCCAAAAATAGAAGGGAAATATTTAATAAATTATTAAATTATAATTAAAAATATTTAATTTGTTTTTGAAAATTAAAAACACATAAGTAGAAGAGTTTAATTTAAAAATAAACTGAAAAAATGCAATAAAAAATAGGTTTTTCAGAAAAATAACTACTTTAAATATAAAATATTTCTATACTAAATTAAAGTATAAAACACATTAAAAAACCATAACTGGATTAATATAAATAAAAATTAACTAATAAAAATTTATAAATAATCCAAATTATAATTTTATCTTATAAATAAAATACAGTTTTCAATAAAAACCAGTATTTTTCACTATTCATTAAAAAATAAACATTTTCTAAAAATTATCAAAAAACCATACTAAAATTATTTTGACATGATGAATTAAAAAAATTAATTAATTTTAAAAAATTAATTTTCTAAAATTTTAATAAATTAATAATCACACAGAAATATTAATAAAAAATTATTTTTGAAAAATACATATTCTTTTGAAGAATAAAATGACACTAGAAAAAAGTATGTAGTTATTTTATGAGAACTTACCAATAAATTAATATTGAGTTATACCATAAAATTTATTTCATAAATAAGTTATTCCTATTAATACCCACCAATTTAATCCCTAATCTATAACATACATATTTTAATTAAAATATTTAGTTGTTCATTTAAACTCAATTTTGTGTATCTTGTAAGCTATCTAATATAGTTTTTCCTTTTTAAATATTGGGATGTTACAAAAAACTTCACATTAAATGAACATAAACATAAAAGGGGAAATACAAAAAATAATTTTACAGACACATTTTCAAATTAGCATATTTATGTGCTTTACCAAGATCATTTCAGGTTATTACCACAAATATTTTTCAGCAAACAAAAATAAATTCATGGTAACAAGAAAATTTCATAACTAATAGTATCAGACTTGAAATTTTGGAAAATAAAAATCATAAAATAAATTAAATCACATTTTATATCTTCAATTTACCATAAATTTTATATATTATGATTAATTATCTTTATTAGTCAACCTATTACCATCTACCCAAAAGTAAACAAAATCATGATAATATCATATATTGGAAACCCATATCATTATTACACATTGATTCAAGATTTATTACATAAAGTTTCAATCAATAAAACCCATAATATAGAGAGTCCTAGTGTATTTGTGAAATTAGGTACGTAACATAACATCATAAAATAGGGATAAAACACCATTATTGAAAGCTTAATTAACATGTTCTTAAAATCCATAGTTCTTTTAAAGTTGCATGGGATAACCTGGGGATGTATATAAGAAAGGGGTGAGATATAAATCCTAGTAGAAGAATAAAAAAAGAATGGATGAGTTTAAATAAATACATGTGATCAAATATACATAAAAATGTAACATATTAGGTGAGAATTATATTCATGAACAATGAGGAATGATATAACATGATAGAATAAAGGTAACATGGGAACATGGAAATAACTTAAACCATGGAATCATAACAATAAGTCAAGGTTAACCACCAAGATATCATAACATAATGTTATTAGTATATCCTACCTACCACTATACATGAAATATATTGAGATTAAAACATTTCCCAATTCATTGGAGCACTATATATTCACACCCATCATAATCATATCATGTAAATGCATAAGTGTTCTACATAGTTCATGTAACATAAGAATTTATTTAATACATATTAACCACATGATTTAGGATCATGGGTTAAATACTTTTAATTCCCAAATAAAAGAAGTATATTTATATAGAGGTAAATACCCTTGAGTAGAAATGGGTATGGGAGTTCACTTCACAATCATTTGGCATGAAAAATCACTGTCATATTTTGGTATCATTACAACAACACCTAAATATTCATAAAATGTTTTAATGATAGATAAATGTGTATCTCATAATTTTAATATAAAATTTAAAGTATTATGAATTTTAAAAAATATGTCCCAACATTAGGAATTATAAATCAAATGGAATAAAATAAAGAAGGTTATTGAATAAAGAGGAGAATGAGTGGGTCCCTTACCTTGAGAGGCTGTTTGAAAAGGTTTGGGAAGTGATTGTTGAGAGTTTGGGGGAACCTTGATAGGGCTATAGAGAGGTAAGGGTAGAGTAAGGATGTTCTAAAATATTTTTTGGGAAGATAAATTAGAGTTTGGGTGGGGTTATATAGTTAAAGGGAAGGTAATTATTTATTATTTCCTAAACAAAAGTTTTGGACTCTAAACAATAAAGTAATAAAAACCAGAAAAAATTTTATTGTTTTTTACCATGATTTCTTCTAAATATTTTTGTTTTAAATTATTTTATATTTCTAAGATTCTAATTCATTAAAATACTACCCTTAGTGATGTGGAAGTGAGAGATGTTCATAAAGAATTGATTTTAAAACGTTAATATATAGTATAGACTTTACAGAATTCATAAAGGATTTATAAAATTAATAAAATTACCTAAAAACAAATTATTATAAAGTATAAATATATATTTTTTCATGAATGTATTTTATGTAATATATTACATCACTTTTAGGTCATTATGATGTCATAATACATACCATATATTTGTACTGTATTTAATTTTTTCATAAAAATTCGACTATCAAAGAAAATTTTTAAACATTCACCATTGGATAATTTTGATTTGATTAATCCAAAAATAATATTTATTTTTTCCAAATAAATATTTAATTATGATAATTTATATTTTTTAATCAAAATACCAATTTATTGAAAATGAGGTTGTTTTTTACAATAACAGTTTTCCGAACCTTATAAAAATTTTAGTTTGAATTTTTAAAATTTTATTATCAACTATAATAAATAAATATTATTTAATAATATATTTTTTAAAATATATTTGTTTTAAAATTCTTTGATTCTTTAAAAGGAATATCTTAATTTAAATTTCTTATTAACTAAAAAATATAATTCAAACTTTTTCATATTGAAATATTTTTTTTATCAAACTCATTATTTAATAATATCTAATGTAAAATCAATAGGAAATAAATATAATAATTATTTTATTGAAAATAAAATATATATATTCATACTATTAAGACTGAGATACATGACCCTTTATTACACCAACAAACACCGTAAGGTTAAGGTGTGTGATGGTGATATTTTCTTGGGGTTGTTCGAAAAACATGGTTTGGGTTGTGATCTTGATGATATTGAATTTATCCTATTATTTTTTTTCTCATTATAGTTGTTGAATCTAGGATTGGGATTGCCTAAGGTAAAATCCCATTGACGATATCTCCCTCGAAAGATTTGATAAATGGGATTCAAATGGTATGATCTTGTTGGTCGAGACCATCACTTCATTTCTCTATATCAATAGGACTTGTAATAAACCTTAATATATATTAATCATAATATCACCCTTCAATAGATATATTAACAACGGTTATAGTTCTTAACGATCATTGAAATATGATAGGACATAATATTACAAAAAACAAAACAAAAAAAGTTCATGTGTTTTCTATAAATTCAATACATAAATAAGGAATTGAATTTAACCACAAAGAAAATTTTATTTATAAATTTTTTGTTTGTTACAATTTATGTAGATTAATAAAGGGAGAACTAAAATAACCTACCTTTATCATTACTTTGTATTTCATTGTGTCAGGAAAAAGTTAAAAGGATACACTCATGAACTAGAACCGCACAAAAGAAAGTTCATCAGCCTAGGATGCACCATATAACATCATTTTCTAACCAAATAATCATGAATATATACCATTAACTTGATAATAACCCTATTTGGGTGAATAATCAACAGTAAACAAGTAATAAAGAATAGGTAACTCACATAGAAGCACTAAGGGTCGATGCTTAATGGATGTGGTTGAAATCTGATGAAAGGGGGTAAAAAGAACTCCTAGGGATGCACCTAGATCGCCTAATATTTTAAAGTGAGTGTGTAAGAATGATTGTGTTAAATAGTGATTAGGAATTTATATGAAATTATGAAATTAAAATACTATGGTGAAACACCCTATATCGTAGTACAAAGGGGCTAGCGAATGATAAAACCATGACATAAAGGAAGGGGATATCTTGTAATAGGGATTGTCAAAACTATGTCCCAAAAACATGGAATGGTCTAAATTTCATATCCTATATATTAGAAGAAATACCATTATGGAAAGGAACCACCATGCAATAGAATTATAACTCTAAAGAATAAGAACACACTATAACGCTTCCCTGTGGGGAAATGACCTCAAAATCTATTTAACTAACCAAACTAACCTCTCTTGGATTCCATGAAACAACCTAAACCCAAAACCACAATAATTCTAAATCAGTTAGAACCAAAAAAACTCAACTATCTAGGACATTAAACCACAACCTATCCTTCCTGATATAAAAACCCCCACCTTGGAGCATCCTAATCCCCCACACTACAACACAACTTTGCATCAATTTTTTTTCACTTAACTCCACTTGTTTCTCCTCCAAGACATCTCATAGAACCTCTAACACATAAAAAAATAATGGTCTTGGAAGGTCTGAAACCTTAAAAGTATATTACTGGACCCCTATGAGATTTTATTTTTCTGTGTGTTGTATTTTTTTGAACCATTGAGTTTTGGATTTATTGACTCCATTGACATGGTATGAATGAGAATGATATGTTTTATAGTCACAATGTTTAAATTTTAATGATATTGTGGAGTTTCCAATGAATATAAATTGGTAGAGATATTTCTTGGAGATTTTATAGAATTTATATAATGATTTATGTGAGCCTAGAATATTGATCAAGATTATACTAAGAGACATGTTGATGCTATCCAAGAAAGAAAAGATCCTAGTTAGGGAAGAATCCTAAAACGTTTATAGAGAAGATCAAGGACCATAAAAAATATGACATATTCATGAAGGAATGGGTATGAAAGTTTTTGAGTATATTAATTAAGTTTACATAAGAAAATAAAGAAAAGAATAAAGACTTATGGAAATCAAAAGATGCCCGAAAATGGTGATTCTAATAAATCTTAATAAAATATAACAAAGTTAAGATTTTTACTTAAGTGGAAAAGTTGTGTGAAATAAATTAATAGTTTTTCAAAGTTACATGAAAGTGAATATTCAAGGATTACTCATCAAAATACAAAACATAGAAGTGTTTTTTAAAATTTAATTTTTTTTGAAAGTATGAGTTACAAAAAGTGTACAGAGTTTCCTGAAACCAGTAAATATAGATGGAAATTTCATAATGGAAATGATCTTTGTGCTAATATTGGCATCAAACCGTTCAAGGTCAATAAACTAGGAATGTTATACCCATGTTCTGTGGAAAATAAGGATACAATGTGAATGAAAAAAATATATAAATAGATGATTACCCCCATAATTTAATAATATATAGAATTAATGAAGATATGGAGGCACTGATTTCATGAAAGAGTTTAATGAATGTATTTATTACCCAAATAAATAACACAAAAAATAAGTTATGTGAAAAATATAATTGTTTAAATTTGAAAAAATTTGTTTCATGAAGGATTTATGGGTTTTATGAAAGTGGTGAATTATGAAAATACATTCATGTGAATATCCAATGCGCAATGAAATGGACTTTTCTATATATGGCCCTATGAGTTTCAATTTTTTTTGTAAGTTCTTCAAAAGTGAAATGTTTTGTGAAAAGTAAACGGTTACATGAAATTGAATGATTTTTGTAAAAAGTAAAGAGTTACATGAAAGTGAGTATTGGGTATTCATATAAAGAAAATAGTACATATAGTGATTAGAATTAAATACACATCATTCCAAAGGATGCCATTATTACATGAAGACTAGTTCATTAGGGAAAGTAAAGTTGTTATAATGTTGAAGCTTATAGTTAGTTTGTAAAATAACAGTGTGAAGATCTATGAGGACTTATCAATTCAACGATAATGAGAGAGCGAAGTCATTCACTATAATTTGTGCAAAATATATTTTCCTATTGAAGTAGTGAATGAAGGAAAAAAGAAAATGTGAATGACCATTGTGTAGTGGTGATATAAACCTAAATCTTGTAAGGGGAGATACACCATGCATAGTATTTAACTACTCTAGATCTAACACTAAAGTATTATTAGTTGATTCTGGTTCTTTGGAATATTTCCATTGTATGATCATTATTATAGCCTAGTGAACATCCCAGACTCCAAAAACATTGATTCAGTAGTTATATTATATTATTGGTATAAAGTATAATAGTCCCTATAAGATAAATTCTCTTATCTATCTTGAAAGACTAGATATATACATTACATTTGGAAACATATGATACAACATGAACACATTGGGAGAACATTATTAACCCTTCTATAATACCCTAAATATTATACATATTCCTCCTCTAGGGTTTTTAGGGAATGGACAAAAATAATCGTCAGATTATATGGTAATTTAGAAGTATTATAAAGTGTAATATTATATAACATAAACATGCAATAAGTGATATGGAAATAATAAATGAATAACATGAATCCGTAATCAACTGAAAACTTAAGGCAAGCTATATCCTTGACAATAAATAAAAACATGGATAATAATAATAATAATTAATATCATACTGATGGAATGAATAATTCCAGACATAAAAACATGATATGAAGGCCCTATTATATGAGAATTATCCTATTATGGGAAGAAGAATACACTAAAACCCAACGTACTTTCTCTCATGATATATGTCAATGCATCAAGGGGCTATATAATTATGACCTCCACACATCACTTGATTAAGTACAATACATTCCCCATAAGAGTCATCAAGAACTTTCATATAATTTCCTAGAAAAAATTACTAAATAGAACATGTCTGTCTATATAAAGAGAAATTTGGAAATAAAATACATTCCCATTGAACATAATAATGTGGATTTCATGGAGAATATCTCTTAATCAACTTTGAATCTGTGGGGTATCATCAAAATAACATAAAGTACCATAATCAATGAAATATAGGGTTAAAGGTACTTTTAATGTGATTAATAATCCATGGAATATAGTAATTATGTTCAATTATTTATATTTATAGGTGAAAAAAGGAATTACAGAAAAAATACATTTTCATGGTTATTTAAGAGCATGTTAATATTCCAAAGCATATCCCAAAATAGAGTCTCACCAGGTGTAGGATATTAGGAAGACTCTGCATATATCATGTTAATAATTGATTCAATTATCAAATAAAACTTTTTGGGGTGATTTTCTCTAGGTGAATATGTTCCATATCAATATCCACTTACTAGTATCCAGAAAAGGTTATATTTACTAGGAAACAACACACAATTTTACCTCACTAAAATATTGGATTTTTTTCCACCATGGAAAATGTTACTCTTGAATAAAAATAAAATAATATAGGGATAGAAATATTTTCTTCTAAATACCTTAAAGTTCATGAGTAATATTGAAAAAAATCATCCTTGTAAATTTATTCACCACACAAAAGAAAATCATTGTTGAATATAACATGAGTCTAAAACAAGGAAAATTGAGATGAAAAAATAATTTTTTTTTGGATTGGGTAGCAATTAAATCATAAAATCCTGAAAGAGAGGGAATAAGCATAATCTTAAAATAACATAAATTAAGGAATTTCATAATATAACAATTCAAGAAGGTAGTATATACCCCACATAAATGAAATTAGGTGCATAATAAAAAACATATCTCAAAGAGAGAAATTTGATATATAAAACCCTTACCTCTTTTTATGACATTCAAAAATGCACTTTAACATATTTTATAATAAAAATACATATCATAATAACATAAGCCATAAAATTTTTCATATTCATTTTAAATTATACAATTTAAAAATAATTGTTATCTATGTGAATTCTTCTGATATTCCACATTTTTGTTTATCATTTTGATCATTTTTACTAGCTTCAAAAGAGATTTTTTCATATTCAACATCATTCCAAAGTAAATTATTAATAATAAATTAAATTAACTATTATGTATTATTTATAATTATTTATTATGTTTTAAATTCTTTTCACGAGTGTTTTAGACGTTATCCTTAATGATGATGTCGATAATAAGCATGTTTTGGTGATTTTTTATTAATAAAGGGTGTTACATTAATTGATTAATATAACATCTAAACAACTAAATAATATTAATAATTTAAACATGTATATCGTATCATCTCAGTAAATAAGTTTTCATTGGCATCAATGATATAAATTCATAGTATTGTTCATGTATGTGGTTAAACCAACCAAAACATGAACATACCCTCATTTAATGAATGACTATGAGGTGGTTTTATTGTAATATCATTATACCAAAATCTAAATGATAATATTTTTTCTTATTTAGTGTGATATAATATAATTTATATTAATTAGAAAAATAATTAATGGATATGAAAACAGTACATAATTTGAATAAAATATTATCCTCTTAGTATGTTTATTTTGAAGGATAAAATTAATGAGGATTGTTTGTTGTTAATATATTTAAAAATTTATCAAAAATTTATTAAAATAAGAATAATTATATAATAAAAATGTATTTATCCTTTAATTCCATCATTATATATAGTCTTGTAAGGAAGTGACAGAAAATGAAACATGTTGCACTGTGGAGGCGATAATTCGCACAATGCATGAACAATTGTTTTCTTAACGGATTTGATATATGAAAAAAAAAATATTGAAAATAAAATATAAATTTTATACTAATATTATTATATTATTCTCACTAAAATAATTTTGAATAAATATAATTATAAATAATAACTAAGTAGTCGATAATACTCATGTCGTGGACTTGAATTTTCCTTTGAAGTATCCTTAAAAATGAAGGCCTTATGATAGATAATGGTGACCAAAATATCTTGGACATGGTTGAGGGTTATATGAGGAGAAAAATTGTATATTTTCAATGATGTATTATAAATTTAATGTACTTTTGAAGTGGTGAATATGTTATACTATTATAGGTGAAGGGAAGTGTAGTTTTGGGAGTAACCCTTACATTTTCAATGATTTATGGTAACTATTCAAATTTTAAAGGCCAACAAACTGAAAAATGAAGAGATAAAAATGAGTGTGGTTCAAAACTCACCCCAAACACTCCTTTTAAGGAAATTTTTACTGTCTTAAGGCCTTTTGATTTTAAATTTTTATTATTTACGTATATCTACTATTACCATGGTAACTAATTTTTAACAATAATAAATAATTTTAATGAAAAATATTAAGGTTGAACTTTTTATCTAATCTAATAATATTAATTTAAAATTTTGAATTAATTTTATCTATTAAAATGTAACAAAATAAATGGGGGTTAACATGAAAAGTCTTCTAAGAGGGTTTTCCATATGGAGATGTGTAATAAAGGAACACAATACCAGTTTCATGTGCACCAAAAGAATGGCATACAACCAGAGTATAGGGTGTAAGAGAGATAAAAATACATGAGAACAAAAAATTCAATCCAAATAGGCCAAACACAAAATATATAAAAAATCAGACTATCATGTCCTTCTATGACTATCTATCACCACTAAACCATCCTAATATGAAGATGGCGACCAACAAGAGAAATTAACATGCTACACAATTCCCTTCCCTTTACATGAGTCAAAAAAAACATCTATAATATCCCAAAGTAAAGAGTAGGTTAATACCATAATTGTTAGTAAGATACCAACAAATAATCCATACAAGTTTTAATATCTAGAATGCAACAGCTTTAGCTTTAAAACAAATCTAGTTTACAAAGGTTTTCATAAAATTAAACCATTTTTATGTCATCCTATGTTTTTATAAAAAAATAGCTTATTTTCAAAATCTAATAATATAAAAAGAATAAAATAAATTAGGTAATCATAGTCATGAACAATCATAAATACACCATAAGGTAATCATGTGAGAAAATAAACATAAAATTACCATTATGTGATAAACCAATTATTAATGGGAAAGTACACCATTTGGGCTCTAAACTATTTTTATATGTTCTAGGCATAAATGAAAATCCCAATCAAGGACTATGGTAGATCCAAAAAATATAACCTGTATTGGAATTACAAACACAAAATTGACCAAAAACCTATTGTGTCATTACACACACAAAGGGTTACAAGTCTATTCCTGACCCACCCAAGGACACCGGATGTTTTAAGTTTTTCAAAACCCATTTAGAAATCATGATCACTTTTAATAAAATATTTTCCATATTCAAGCCTTTATTATTAAGATTATTTTTAAAAACCGTTTTAATACCAAATCCACCCATCATATCATTTAATCAAACACTAGGTATTTAAAAAACCATATTTAAAGTAAAACATCTTTTAAAACATGTATTATTTTCAAAAAATCATTATAATATCTAATAAATTAGTTATAATGAACATACCAAAGTAACTAACAAGAAGATAAGTCAATTCATAAATTAGAACTAATGTTATAGATACACCCACCCCAATAATAGAGGAAACTAAAGCGCATTCCACAATGAAGATTGGAAATAAGAAAATCGGCCTCCAATAGACAGGGTATGATAGAAAACAAAAAATAATCAATTGAGATCACATACTGGTTATTAAACCATCAAAAAACATAGAAAAAACCTCTTGAAAAACATGAACAACCAAACTAAAAATAGAGAGGGAGATCACAAATACTCAAAGGAAGATGACCCACCACACTGTAAATAAACCACTCCAAACAAGGAGATCTGGAAGATAATGAAACCCAAAATCACCCAAAACACTCTAGGGTTCGAGAGGGAGGCCTACACATTGAATGAGAGATGGGTCATACATGAAGTGCGACAAATCAACTGTTCCAAAATAATTCAAAACATGAACCCATTTTATGGAATGAATTCCACAATTTACAAAATACACCAGAAATACATCACTTCATGTAGAATCAATCCCGATCGACTCATTCATGATGTGAAAAGGTTTCAGGGATTGTAATGCTTCACTATTTTAACTAAACTCATGAAATCTTCACTATATTCGATTCACTTCATGAAACTAGTTCATGGAATGAATGTGTCTAGTAGGTAAGGGATAGTTATAACTCAACTGAGAATCTTAAAACCAACTCATAAGATCCAAGAAACCCAGAAAAAACCTATAAAATATTTTATATATTTATAATTAGAATCCATCAATTTAAATAAACATACATACCTGGAATTTAGGTCATTTTCCCTAAAAAACTATCTCCATCATCGTTGGGCCCATAACATACCTAAACAAAAAGGGAGTAAATAAAATATTCAAGAAGTGCCTAAGATAATGTAACATGAAGTTACAATCTACCCACCATATACAATTTCTATCTCTAGAAAGTCCTCAACATCATAAACTCACTAAAATTGAATGCCACTACTAACTCATCAACAATTCCCACTCCCATGGCTCATGACCATACATTCTACATTAGAATAATACATGAGCCAAGGGAATTGTTTTACCTCAAAGTACCTTCTCTCAATGATCCATAATCTGAACGGGTTTCTCAACCATAGTGGTGTTAGACTCAAGATCAAAATCCTCCAATTTAATCACATGGGAAGGATTTGTTCAATATCCCATTAGTTATAAAACAAAAAACATGTCATAGATAGAACTAAAATTAGATAGAAATTCCAACTAATACACCACCTTTCAATGATTCTCTACAATCTTAAATTGGCCAACAAACCTTGGTGAAAAATTACCCTATCTACCCAACTGATGGTGTACCAAGTGAGGTGAAACTCTGAGAAAAACTACATCACCAAACTTTGACTCTAGAGGCCACAACCAATGATCTTTATAGGATTTCTGATGAATCTATCTTGGGATCAACCTCTTCTAGATCAAATGTACCTTTTATGTCATCTTTTTAACAATAATCGACCCAATCAATGGATGCTCTCCCAAATAATTCCAATTCAAGGGAGATATACAATGCCACTCATAAAATGATTCAAAAGAGGCTATACTAATTAAGGCCTAATAAATATTTTTATAGTAACACTTGTCCCTAGGTTAATGATTTCTCCAAGAACCACCAAAATCAAGTACACATTCTCAGAGTATATCCTCAAGAATCTGGATATATCTCTCTATCTGTCAATCCATCAGTGGATGATATCTCATACTCAATTTCAATTAGGAACCCACTTCCTATTTCAAGATTTTTAAAAACATGGATTTTAAACTAGGTTCTCTATTAGAAATAATTTCATAGGGAAACCCATGAAGCTTCACAACCTCTTGGACATACAAGTCCCTAGGTTGCTCCAATTTCATAGTCGCCTTGATAGGGAGGAAAATCACTGATTTCATGAGTGGATCAATGATCACCAAAATTTAATCCTTACCACTTGGAGTCCATGGTAAACCAATGTTTAATTCCTTGGAAATATCATACCACTTCCATACTAGACTGAGTAGGATCTGTAAAAAACTAGTGGGTATCTGGTGCTCCGACTTAATTCTATGACAGATGAGACACTATTACAAAAAAATATGCAATCGACCATCTCATCACCAAACAACAATATTGAAATCTAAATTCATGATACATATTTGGTATCCCAAGGCTAATATAACAAAAATAACATTGTCATATTTCCATTAAAACCTTCTTTTGAGAAATATGAACAACCAACCTTATTCGGAAAAAAAATGTGAAATCAGGAGACAAGACCTCTCACCCGAAGTCTCCCCAACATTAAGGATTTTTATAAAGAAATATAACACAGTTTTATATACCTAATAAAGGTGAACCCACTCATAAAATGATGATTCATCATTTATCAAATTCATCTACACTAATCAACTACCTTCTTCCACTCCCAATATCATCTCAGTAAACAAAATCACCAGAGACCACTCTTCCACTAATTCCTTCACTACTTGAATCAGTAATTTCCTTCTCAACACATCGATGTCAAAATTCCATTTTCTAGGAGTATTAGAAATATCAAAATAAATATTCTAATGATACTCAACATAGTTTCTCTATCGGAAGTTCATATCCCTATGAGAGAAAATATACTTCATGAATTTATGATTAGAATATACCATAAACCATTCCTTGAAGAGGTAGTGATTCCATGTTTTGAGTGCATACATAACCACTGAAAACAAAATAGCATGGGTAGGGTAGTTTTTATTTTGAGGGAATAACTAGTGATATCTATAGGTTACCACCGATTTCATCTACATCAAGAAACACCCCAAACCACTGATAGAATCATTGCAAAAAACCTCATATCTAGAACTTGATTATAGAAGAATAAAAACTGGGGATGAATTCAACCACCTATTTAGTACCTCGAAATATATTTAAAATTTTTCATTCCACTCAAAATTTACAATCTTATTGATTAAATCTGTCATCAAAGATGCAAGATTGGAGAATTCCTAAACAAAATGACTTTAGAAACCTTCCAACCCTAATAAACTTCATATCTTAAACACATTTATAGGATGACCCCGAGACATGATCACCTATATCATTTCTGGATTCACTGATATTCCCCTCTTAGATATAAAATTATTAAGAAACTTCACTTCTTGAATCTATAATTCACACTTGAAAATATTACCATACAGATGGTGTTACCTCAAGGTTCTAAGAATGATATCCAAATTGTCCATGTGATCCTCCTCTAAATTGGAGTATACCAAAATAGATCTTTGACTTAATTTTGATCATCCAATCTATTCCAATAATCAGGTCAAAGATATCATGAATAAGAACCAAGAAATCCCACACCTCTTTAAAGTTAGCTATCTCCACTAAACACATGGTACATTTGAAAACATATTTGGACCACTTTAACAAAGGTGTCAGCAGATCCACAAGAATGAAACAACCTATGAATGAAAGCCCAACATCTCAACTAATTTATAAAATATAATAGAATGTATAACACCTATGTTAAAAAAATCTACCACCACTGAAGATGAAATAAACATTGTACATATAAAAGTATCCTTCCCTACTTTAGATTACTCTAGTGCATACTCTATCACATAAATACATCCAGTCACAACTCTTCCATAAGATCTTTTGGACACATAAATATCCCTATTTGAATTAGGATAAAACCCACGACCATTTGGGAGCATCAGAATAGACCTGAAAACCATTCATGAGAGTGGATCTTTCCTTATAGCCTTAGAAAATCCTTTCACAAAACCATATATAGTGGTCATATTGTCCACAGAGATGAAAATTGTTAGAAAATTCTATACAATTAGGCATAGTATGACCATTCCTTCCACACTAATTGAAAAAAACCCATTATTATACTGAATATTCTCCTGAGACTGGTCCTGAAGAAAACTGACTACCTTTATGCTTTCTTTTATAGCCTGAAGAAAGACACTGACCAACAACCACATAAAATAAAGGTCAACCCAAACTAGTTCTTCTAGCTATGTCTGCCTCTACTAAAGCATCCTTATTAACCACCTCTAAAAAAATTGAAGTAACATGAGAACCATTATTTTCTAAATATTTACCTTGAACACAATCTCAAACCTTAGGGATTTCATGTAAACATTGGTAATAATATCCACTTTTAAATGGACCAACTCAAAAAAGTGAGTGGAATACACTATAATGATACATTACCATTTTTTATAATGTTAGAAAGTATCAGGTCTTTTACATGTGTAACATTTTATGATAAAACTATAGTTTATATATTTTCTAGAAGGATTCCCACATAAGATCCTCATGAAATATAGCTTGCACAACAGAGTCCCATAATTTTCTTCCCAATCCATCAAGAATATATGTTTACTCCCACCCCTTAGAGTCCTTAAGAGTATTTATAATTTTAAATATCCTACGAATCCACTCAAGACTATCCTCATATTTCTATATTTCATTATCACCATGAAAGATAGGTGGATTCTTTTTAGTAAATTATGAGTCATGATCCACTACTCCTCCTGGGTTTCTAATACCTTCATAACCAAAGTATAAATAGTGTAGATTATAACTTCCACTAAAGAAGATACCACTAAGGGACTCTCCTATTAAACCCGTCTCACAAATCCCTCACTTGGATTCAGAAGATCTCTTCTAGTAGTAATTTTCTAACAAATACAAGATGTAAACCCCTTCAGTCATGAGAAAATTCCTAAATCATAGAACAACTTCCATAATCCATATTAATGCTTTAAAATAATAATAATTTAATGAATTTATGAATTTTATGAATTAAATATAAAACTTAAGAAATAAATAGTTTTTTTAAATAGACACCAAATCTAGTTTATTCAATCAACCACAAAGACCAAGTCACAATATTTTCAAAAATTATAAACTACCCATAGTAACTTGAATTAATACATGGAAGTGAGATGTCTAGGCACCATCCCTCACATATTAACTAAATTATAGTGCTATTAAATATAGTCTACCAATGACACTAAACCAAAACTAGGTAATGTCGCAACATTCCAGGCTCAATATTCCCTTTGATATCAATTTATAATGAACTGACCAGGGAAAACTAGGAAAGTCTCCCAAGAGAGTCTTCTACATGGAGAGGTGTAATAAAGGGACATGCAACTGGTATCATGTTTTAAAAAATAAAGGTATGAAACCAAATAAAAATAAAAAATAAAGATAAACATCCATTAGAATAAAAAATTCAAGCCAAATAGGAAAAACCATAAAGATAAAATAGACAATATTATCATCTCCCTATGTGAACATCTATTGCCACCAAACCATTCTTCTACAAGGATGGTAAACAAAATGATAAAATTACTCTCTATAAAATTACCTTCGTTTTACATGAGTCCTACAGAAAAAAATATAAAACCACCCAAATGAAATAATTTGGGTGAGCACCAAGCCCTACAGGATGCCACCAAAGAATATATAAAAGTTATAATATCAATAATGCTATATCTTTAGCTTTAAAACAAATCCAGTTTACAAATATTTTTCATAAAATAAAACAATTTTATAAAATAATCCTATGATTTTAATGAAAAAATACCATATACAGAAAATCTTGGAATATGTCAAGAATAAAATAAATCAGGTAGTCATAGAAAAAACAAACCATAGCTACACTATAATATAACTATGTGAGCAAGTAACTATGAAAATACCATCATGTGATAAACCAATAATAAATGAAAAAACACACCATTTGGGATCTAACATATGGGTATACATTCTAGACATGAAAGAAAATCCCCAATTCAGGATTAAGGTGGATCCAACTAATATAACCTCTAGTGGAATTACACACACAAAAGTGACATAAAACCTCTTGTGGAATTACATAAAAAAGAGTGAAAAGTCTTCTCCCAATGCACCCAAGGATACCTAATGTTCCAAGTTTGTAAAAATCTATTTATAAACCATGATCACATATAATAAAACAATTTTAATAATAAATCCTTTATGATTTAGGATTGAAAATCCATTTTAAAAACAAATCCACCCTTTAAAGAATTTAGTCATCCACTTTGTGTGAGAAAAACCATTTTTGAAGAAAGACCTCCTTAAAAACATGTATATTTTCCATCAAATCCATTCAAATCCATCAATTTCATGAAACAAGCCAATCAAATTAACAAGAATATAAAGAAATTCTTGAATTAGAACCACTTGTATACATACACTTACCTTATGAACATAGGGAACCTAAGATCCTTCAATAATAGA
Organism: Viscum album; assembly: GCA_963277665.1. Classification (NCBI taxonomy): domain Eukaryota; kingdom Viridiplantae; phylum Streptophyta; class Magnoliopsida; order Santalales; family Viscaceae; genus Viscum; species Viscum album. The sequence continues at coordinate 150,355,653 of OY728163.1, forward strand.
GATTTGAAATAAGCAGATATTATTCTAATAGAAACGGAATGAGGGAAAACAACAAAGGATTGATTGATTTGACTTCTTATTTATGAAACCATCAAAACCATATCACACAACACTACCAAACCAAGACCATAAATGATAAAGAGAGTGAATGATACCACACATACCCAAAGGAAGACAACCTAAAACACGAGTGATCAAATACTACAACCAAATCAATCTGGTAGAGGAAGATACCGAATATTATCTAAAATCTCCCTAGGATTCATGAGGGAGGCCTACATATTGAATGGGATAAGAGTAATATGTAAAGAATGATAAAAACCATTCATCCCAAATAATTCATGTCATGAACCCCTTTCATGGTGTGAATTCCACGATTTATAATAATACCCCAAAAAGGTAACCTTAGTTTGAATTAATCCTGATCAACCCATTAAAAATTTGAAAATGTTTTATGACTTATAATTCTTTAAGCTCTAAACCAAACCCATAGCATCTACCCTGTAGAAGATTCATATTGTGTAACCAATTCATGATTTGAATGTGTCCAGTAGGCATTCTGTAGTCTAGATTCTGCTGAAAATACTGAAACCAACTCCAAATCTCACCCAACCCAAGGAAAACCCTCTGAAATCATTGAAGAATTTATACCTAGGCTCCATCAATTCAAAGAAACATAATCCATAAACCTTACATCAATTTTATAGATATAATATCCCTATCCCCGTAGGTCTAGAAACACACCCACATAAAAAGGAATAAAGAAAAGATCCATGAAGTACATGAAATAAGGTAATTAGATGTTATATAAAATTTCTGAATGGGTGAAAATTTAATTTTAAAATAAATACAATTAATCAAGTAAAAATATTTTTTAGAGAAATAATGTTTTTATGTTTTAAATTTATATATTAGATAAAATTATCACGAATACTAATTTTGATGATATAAATTGATTTATTATAAAACAATAAATGATATGAGGATTTTAGGGAAAGCCAAAATTGAATCTCCCTTGAAAATACTAAATTAAAAGAAAATAGGAAAAGTATATTTTTTATTAAAATATAATTTTATTTAGTTATAAAAATTATATAATTTGGATTTATAAGTTCAAATAATATTATAAAATAAAAATTATTATTACTCAAATTGTTATATTATTAATTTTAATATTTCATAAAAATATAGGCCATTATTATATAATGATAATGTTAGAAAAATTACATGTTTCATGAAAAATATATTTTTCAACTAAAAATAATTTTTTTACAGAAAAGGATAAAATTTTATACTATGATAATGATGATATTTTGATTTAAAAAATGAAGTTAGTTTGGTCAATTTAAAATTATAAAGTTTAAATTTTAAATAATTTATTGAATAATGGTTTATTAGAGTGTGATAGTAATGGATTTGGTGTTTAACTAATACAGTAGGGCCTTGAGAATTAATTCCCTCCCCTAAATATTTTTTCCGTGAATTTGGGGTATATATATATTCAATATTGATTAAATTTGGATACTCCTTACTTTTATATTATTCAGTCTCTTAGGTTTTCTATTTTATTCTATGATTTCTCTAAAGGAATTTTAGTAGTTGATTTGTTCGATTCTACAGGAATTTATCTCTTGTGTCAAGAATCTGGAAAGGATCTTAATTATAATAAAGGTTAGGATCCAGTTAAATTTCTTTATATGTGAGAACATGTGTTGTATTTGTAATTTATTTCTTTATCACTAAAAAATGGAATATTTCATGTGTATTATATATGTTGGGAAACACATCTAATTGGTAATCTAAAAATCCAATTATTTCTAATATTTCAAAATGTTTATTGTACTTTGGGCTTAACTTCTCCTTTTTACTAAATCCTATAACTCCATTCTATGGTGAAAAATTCAAGAATACATGATCCCCAACTTGAAATTCCATGTTTTTCATTCGATTATTAGCAAATATTTTTTTTCTCTTTGGGGATTCTTTGATGTGATCCAGAATTTTACACACATTAATAGTTATCTCCTATTCAAGATCTAGGCTGGCTAACTTTATTTTTCCAACATCTTCTCAACATGTTGGAGTATGATACCTATTTCTATAAAATTCTTTGTATGGTTCCATTTGGATTCTTGAATAAAAGCTATTATTGTATGAAAATTTAACCAAATGTCGATACAAACCCCATATACCTTGGAAGTCAAGATAATATGATCTAGAGATGTCTTTCAAAGTATGAATAGTCCTTTTAGACTACTCTTAATTCTGGGGATGATAAGATATGCTTAGATATACCTCCATGTCAAGAGCCCTATAGATATTCTTCTAACATTTAAATGTGAACCAAGGGTTATGATCAGATATGATTGATATAGGTTATCCATAAATCAATAAGATTTCATTGATATAGAGTCGGGAAATTCCATTGAGGATCATTATTATTTTAAGTCTTTGGGAGTCCAGTGAAAAATTCCATTTAAACATTATTAGACTTCCATCTAGGTATAGGTATAGGTTTCATGACTCCCTTAGAATGTTATATTTTATCCTTCACATGTAGGAATGCTATAAATATGGGCACATAGTCTGCAATTTGCAATTTTATGCCTTCTCACTAGAAATTTTCTCTTAAATCCCAATACATGTCTATGCTACCATGGTCTATACAGAAATTTTAGTTATGTGATTTATCTAGAAACAATATCTTCAATTCTAGTATGGATGGAACACGTAACCTCTTCTAAAACATCAACACTCTATCTCTATAGATGAAGTCCGTCATTTTCCCACCATTCAATACTTTAACCATCCTTTATAAGTTCTCATCATCATTATGGAATAACTCTATCTTATATTGTATGTATGGTTTAGTAATTTTTAAAAAATTAAGGATGGATCCCTTGCCTAAGAATTACATTATCTATATTTACATGATTTACGAATATATGATCCTTTTTCATCCTCATCACTATCATAATTTTAGGGTCCTTCCTACTCAATGCATCATCCATCATGTTTTCCTTCCCACAGTGGTAGTGTATCAAGAAATTGCTATCCTTGAGTGGTTTGAACCATTTTCTTTTTCTCATACTGACCTCGTTTTTAGATAAAATATACTTCAAAATCTTAAAGTCTGTATATATTTCATATATTTCTATATAGAGGTAGTGTCTCATTATTTTTAAATAAAATATTATGACTATCAACTCATGTTCATGAGTTGGATCTTTTCGTTAATGAATTATCAATTTTTTATATATAGATAGTCACTCTATCATTATGTATAAGGATACAACCAATTCCTTTCTTCAATGCATTACTATAAATTATAAATTCTTCCTTAACTGATGGTAGAGTTAATAGTGGTTCATTATTTAGTTTTCTACTCAAATATTCAAAAAATTCCTCATATTTCATTATATATATATAAATTTAAACCCTTTATATTTTAATTTGGTTAACAAGTTGGCCAACCATAAAAGATGTTATAAAAATTTTCGATAAAAATTTTCTAATCCAAGAATCATAGAATCTCAATTATGTTTTCTAGTGTATGTTATTATTTGAATACCATTTCTTTGAAGGAACAACAAATATTCTATCCTTGGGAAATTACTAAAATAATTTATTACATTAATCTAAAATTAACACTTAATATAATTCCTATATAAATCCTTTTTCTCAAAGGTCTCTATAATAATTTATATATGACTCTCATGATCTTCATAACTATAAGAGTATATCAATATACAATCAATTAATACAAAAAAAAGTAATAACAATACTCTTTGAATTACTTATTAATTTGATCCATGAAGACATAAGGTGTAGTAGTTAATCCAATAGGAATTACTGTAAACCAATAATGTTAATACATTTTTCATAATTTCATCTATGGTATATCATCCTTCTTCACCCTCAACTGATGATAACTAGAGATAAGATCAATCTTTGAAAATTATTGGGCTCCTTGAAGTTAATCAAATAAGTTATAAATGTGTGGTAACGTATACTTATTGTTCATAGTAATGAAATTTATCTTTTTATAATCAATGAATAGTCTCATAGACCCATCATTATTTTTCATGAACAAAATAGGCGTTTCCCATGGTGAAACACTACGAAGTATAAATCACTTATCACTCAACTCTTGTAGTTGTTTCTTCAACTATACCAAATATATTGGTTTCATTCTATAAAGAGTCTTAGATATGTGTCTTTATATGGGAATGAGATCAATAAAGAACACAACTTCATGCTTTAGTGGATGAATGAGTATTTATTATTGAAAAAAATCAATGATTATTTGTACCAGATAAACACCATCCATTCTTAGGTTATTTTCCTCATCCATTGATCACACATGATCTTCCTCTGTACTCATAATTTCATTAAGGAGAGATATTGGAGGAGGATATGAACATGTTTTAGATGAATAAGAATCCCCATTAAATAAAAAAATTGACATCACACTTTAGTGAATCATAATTTCATTCTTTTAAAAATAATTTTTTTTCATTACACTTTAAAAGATAATATATACCAAGGATCATATCAAAGTCCACCATATGTGAAATAACTAGGATTGAAAATAGGGTAGACCCATGAATCATAATCGGAACTTCTTGATACATATTTGTTTTGATAAGACTTCCACTTTATTTCTTAATTTATAATTCTCTTACTATGGTTCTAGGTAAATATCTTTTATTTCACTAAAAGATATATGATAAAAGAGTAAAAACATCCAGAATGAAATAAAATGTTATCTAAATTTGAGGAAATGATAAAAGTAACTACCACGATGTTATTAGGAACATCTTATCTAGATTTGGTAATCACATAATATTGTCCTTGCATCCTTTTAATTTTTTTGAGGTACGTTACCTTATCATTTAATGAATTGGTTCATATAATTTACCTTCTACCTATAATTAAGTCACTAAACATCAATATATTCTACCTTTCCCTTTAATTGGTTATCTTGAAAAACTTTTCCTAAACACTTCTAACAAACTTTAGTCCCCTTCCTATAAGTCCCAAGGTGTTTCTTCCCATAGTTATCACATGTGAGAAGTCCCACCCATCCTTTCTTCCGATTTTACAAAATTTTATTCCCATTATTCTTAGTAGAAATATTCTTCTCTAGATTACCCATGAATAATTAAATTATATAGAAATCATTTATATCTTATTGGTTCTTGATACTATATCCTCATATGAAGAAAATTTCTGAGAGACCAGTTCCATCTAAAGGCTTAGCTTTAAAAAATCAAATAAATGATAAATATTTATTTAGGGTCGATGTAAAGAGTCCATATAAAGCATATATGACCATATAAAGGTAGACACATAATTAGAAGATTATTACTCATCCATTTTTCTAATATTGAGTAACTGCCTTTCAATTTCAAGTCCCAACTAAAGAGGAATGAATTTTTCATAGTATTACTCTATAAAATGTTTTCCATTCCATGAACTTGATCACATATTCATTTTTAGTGTTTTGAATTAGAGACCACCATTATTCTACATCTTCTTAAAAATTATTTACAACCATGATGTCATTTTCATTTTCACCGCTTCCTAAAGAAATAAATATCTTCACTGGGGACTTGATATATTTTTCAGCTACTAGTTTATTAGTAGTTCTACCAAAATATGGAAGTTTATTTCTTACAGACAAGTCCAACATAGTTGCAAAAATGTTGGGGATAATCATTTCCCTCTATGAAAGTGATATTATTTTTCATAACCATGGTCAACTATAGTAATATGCTTATGAACTTATTATTATCAACTCCAAATTCATCAACTTGTTAATAGGTAATATCCCTACATTGAATAAAGGTGTTGATGTGATTCTATACCTCATATTAGTCACCATATTTGTACAATGAAAAAAATTATATCATGATATTGAATTGTAAAATATAATTCTAGTTACATTTTCTATAGTGGTTCATAGTAACCATAAGAGGTTTTTATAGTACTTTAACTATCTCATACAGTTTTCTAAATCTCATACCCAAGGATATTACTAAACCTATGATGATACCAACTATAACATCCCAGTCACCAAAAACTTTTATCTGGTATTTATATCACATTATTGATATATAATACAAGAGTTCATAATGATTGATCATATTAGTATTATTGGATTACAAGATATGTACATACACTAAATTTGAAAATAGAATATGAAACATGAACACATTTTAAGAACATCATTATCCTTTCAATCCTATCCTTGAAAATTATGAATAATACACAAATAAGTTTCTTGTGGAAAATAAAATAATAAGGGTGTGATCAGATTCTCAGTAAGGACTAGCATATAGTAGAATATTTCATAACATAAACATGGAATAAGTTATATGATAAGAATAAATGGACAACATGAATCCATAATAACTTAAAAATAGAGGGAATTCTATATCCATGAAAATAAATGAAAACAATGATAAAAATAATCATTGAAATCATACTAGTTGAATTTATAATTTTATATATCAAAAAACTTTTATCAAGGACTTATTCTAAGAAACATATCCTCTTATGGTTATATTGATACAAAAAACCCAACCTGTTTTGTCTCATAAGTCCTATCGACGCAGCAAAGGGATATATAATTCTATCCCCCACCCACCACCTGATTAAGTCCGTTAAATTACCAATAATATGCATTAATTAATTTCATACAATTCCTTAATGAAACTCTTACTTAATAAAACATGGGTATTAGTATAATGAGAAATATAGAAATCAAGTACTTACCCACTTAATAGAATAATATGGTTGTTTAAGATAATACCTATTAATTACCTTATAAGGTGTGAGTTTTCCTCAAAGTAACATGAAATCCCCCCATCAAATACATATAGGGGTGATGGTATATCCAATGTGATGATACATCCATATAAGACGGTAATTGGGTTCAATAGTTTACATTTGTAAGAGAGCTAACCAATGTTAGGGAAAATCCCTTTTCAAGGTTTTTAATAGTGTGTGAATATTCCAAAGCATATCCCACGAGGCCATCTCATTAGGTGTGAATTCTTAGACCCTCTCATCTTGGATCTATGTTATGTTGTATTTAATGATAAAAAAAACTATTTTTAGGAGATTACCCATAGGTAAATTTTTTCTACTACCAGATCCAATTTCTAGTATCTATATAAGGATGTATTTTCTATGAAACTACACAAACATTTACTTCAAAAAAATAGAGGATGGGTTTTAAACCATGAAAAGGTAACTATTAAATAAAAATAATACGAGGGAGGGATAAAAATATTGAATTTTAAATTCATTAAATTTCATTATTAATATATAAAAAATTTCTTCCATGGTAATTTATTAACTATAAACAATAGAATAGGCAGTGAATATAGTATGAGTCCCAAAGAATGAAAACCGGGAAGAAAAAACCCCACTTATGGATTGAGTAGTAATTCAATCCGAACCTCTTTAATAAAAGGGGTAAAAAATAATATTAAAATACCATGAATAAATTAATTTAATATATTAATCTTCAAAGGGTATTATATTCATCATTTAAAGTAAATTAAGTGCATAATAAAAAACATTTCAATAAGAGAAGAATTTGTGACAGAAAACCCTTACATCTTATCTAGAATTAGAGGGATATAATTTCTCGAACTGTATCACAAATACTTATATCTTAATAACTTAATCAAAAACATTAATCATATAAATTTTCATCTATACTCTTCATAAATAGTTATTCTCCATATTAATTATTTTTATTTTCTATATCGGTGCTTATAGATTTGACCATTTGTACTAGTTTCAAAAAATAATTTTTTATATGAATTATTATTCAAAATTTCATTATTACTAGGTAATTAAAGTTAATATTATGGATTATTTATAAAAATATATTATGTTTAAAATTCATTTCATGAGTTTTCTTAGACTTTATCCTTGGCGATGTAGTCAATAATAGGTATGTTTTGGTTATTTGTGATGAACAGAGGGCTATTACTTAATGGTTGAATTAAATATTTATATATCATATACAAAAAATAATTATTTACATATTTATATCATATTATACCATTAAATAATTTTTTTATTTCCATCCTTGATATAAGTTCGTAGTATTGTCCAAGTAGGTAGTTAAACTGACCCAAAAATGAACATACCCTTATTTAATGAATAATTATGTGGTGATTTTGTTGTAATGTAATTATACTATAAGAATGATGGGATTATTTAGTGTTAATTAGTGTGATATATCAGAATATTAAATAATTATAATAATAATTAATGAATATGAAAACATTACACAATTTTAATAAATTATTATCCTCTTCATATACTTATTTAAAATAATTAAACTAACGATGATTATTTTGTTCAAATCATTAAGAGGTTCTCAATTTTTTCATAAAAAACTTAATGATATAATAAAAATAATATTTATACTTTAATATCATACTTAAATCCATCCTTTTAAGTCGGTGATGTAAAAAAAACACATTATTTTGTGGAGGTGGTTGTCCGCACAATACATGAACAAGAGATTTGTTTTTGTTAATGGATTGGGTATATGAATAAAAAATGATAATAAAATTCATATAGTAACAAAATAGTATATAAATGATATTAATATAATTATATTATTGTGTCTATAATTAATTTGGATGACAATAATTTTGAAGAAAAACTAAGCAGTTGATAATAATCACATCGGGGACATGAATTTTCTTTTGAAGTATCCTTGAAAATGAAGGCCTTATGCTAGATTATAGTGATGAGAAGTTTTGTAACATTGGAATGGGTTATAATAGGATATGAATCATAAAATATTTATGGGAAATTAATAAGATAAGTGAATCTCGAAGTGGTGATTATGTTACCCATTTATAAGTGATGTGAAGGGTAGTATTGGGAGTAACCCTTTCATATTCAACAATGTATGGTTATGATTGAAGTTTAAAATTCCAAAAAATAGAAAAAAGTATAGATTAAATTGAGTTTGGGTTATAAATAATCTCAAACACTCTTTTAAAAAAAATGTTTATGTGTTTTAAGGATTTGTTTTATTTTTTTTATCTTTTATTCTAATTTACTTTTACCTTGTTAATTAGTTTCTAACATTAATAATTAATTTTAATGAAATGGATAGGTTTGAAAATTTTACCTAATTTGAAACTTATAATTTAAAATTTTGAAATCAATTTATCAACTAAAATTTCTAATGGTGTAAAAAGTTAATTTTAAAATAAATACACATAATCACATAAAAATTAGTTTTTAAAGAAATAGAATTTTAAAGATTTAAATTTATATATAAGTTAAAATTATCATGCATAATTTTTTTAATGATATAAATTGATTTATTATAAAACAAATAAATTATATGAGGATTTAAATTAAATCCAAAACCAAATCTCACTTTAAAATACTTGATTCAAAAAAAATACTAAAAGTAGTTTTTTTATTAAATTAACATTTTACTTAGTCCTGAAAATGTTGGACCTATGATTTATAAGGTTAAGAAATTTATTAAAATGAATATTATTATTTATTAAATTCATATTTTATTACTTATTTTTTTTTTAAAATTCTTAGTCATTATAATTTAATGATAATGTCTTAAATATTACATGTTTTGTGAAAGATGTATTTTTCAATAAAAACAAGACAATTTTAGGAAAATCTCAAAAATTTATAGTAATATAATTTTGATATAACGATTTCAAAAATGAATTTATTTTAATTATTTTAAAATTTTAAAATTTAAATTTAAAAAATTTTATTTAATAAAGGATCTTTAAAGTGTGATATTTTAGGATTTATTGATTGTATTCTATAGTAGGGTCGCAGCTATGATACCCAGTCGCTGTGGAAAAATTAAAATTCTTTTGTCTCATGTTTATGATTTACTTATATTTTATAGTACGATAATCAGTGTATGTGGATTGATTGATCATAAATATTCTCTAAATAAGGATAATTTAATCACTCTAATTTATCATATCACCATTAAATAGGGGAACAAAAGAGTGACCCTATAAAAAATGAGGTCAATATCTATTAGGGAAGTAAGAGATTCTGGTTATGTGGGAAAACAAGAACAAGTTTCAAACAACTATTCACCCCACTCTCAATGAATCTATCACTAAAGTACCTTGGGGTACAACACATGTTTTGATTCACTGTTATCCATTTGATAAAGAAAACTATCATCTTATCATATTAAACTAGATATTTTGTAGAATTAGGTAGATGAGTTAGGATATATGTAGATGATAACATATGTCACATTCATACCACTCCTTTAATGAATCTAATTTCAATAAATATATTAAATATAGTAATTCCTCATAAAATTTAATGAAAATTTAACCTTATGTTACATCACACCAATAATATGTGAATCTAATCAATATATCATCTGGATATCCTCTAAAACTAATTCGAGATAATTTATCAAATAAATCTATTTGTAATGTAAAAAAATATGGAAAAAAATAAATTCACATTTAACCAACCTTTTGTGTATCCTTAGGGTACTTTGTAGTATCAATAATGATTGTGAATTCACAATTTATAACCATAAGTAAAGATAATTGTTTTTAAAACATCACTGATATCAATCTATAAAAGGATCTGTAATGATCTAAATTAAAAACATATAATTCATTACAAATATTAACTATATATATATATTATATCATTCATAATTACATAATTCATTTATATAAGTTATTTATTGTAACCCTATTATAAGATCACGCTAATATTGTATAGGAAAAATAATAAATTCTCAATTCTATGAGAAAATAAAAGTTAATACTGATGAAACCATTTAATTTAATTTATCATGATGCATACATCTTACATAATCTATCTAAGTAGGTGAGTACATTAAACATAACTCAACTAGGTCTGGCAATACACATCTCTCATCTTTGACATTGAGGGCCTTGATGTCACATCTTGTATATTGGAAGAAAATTCTCATATTGGTTAAACGTAACAAAAATAATTATCCACAATATAACCAATCACCTACTAATCAGATCAATCTCATGGTTTTCATAATAAAGGCATCAAACCATAAAATCTTACAAGTGGAGTATTTCTTTAACATCATGTGACAAGGATTACTACAAATTATAACCCTATCATACCAATGATATTATGTATAATATTCTATGTGGTATACTCAATGGGAAAATCTTGAACATTAGTCACACATCTATACCATGAGAAAAAATGTATATATATTGGGACCCTACTCATAATGATCATAATGCCTCTTAAAACCCATGTCTTTCCTTGATGATCTTGGACTATAGATAACTTATAGATTTAATGCTAATAATTTATTTATCATTTCATTCTCATGAATATCCATCATACATATATGAATGGTAAAGTGGAAATCTATTTATATAATGTATTTTTTATAATCTTAAAACTATTGTAAGAATATATTAGTAAAAATATATACATAATCATTAGTTTAACCATACAATTATACATATATAAAATGATAAGATTACTTCTTTCTATTATAATTCTTTTTATGAAATCATTTTACATCACCGTGTATTACCTACTATATCACCATGTATGAATCTCACAAGTTAAATATACCACTAATCATTTTTAGTGATTTAACATCTCTTAATAAATAATATTTGTATAATGGTGAGATTAGGATTTCGGATAAAGCTAATATCAAGATTCTTAATCCTTAAGTTAAATACTTGAACATTTTTTCTTGTGAAATTTACATCATAACAAACAATATTATAATATATTTGAAATATATTATTTGAAATGGCTAGAACATAAAAGTATTATAAATATAGTATTTCTATGTGATCATTGGTAATTAGAATCAATATAAATCATATATTAATATTTTACAAAATTCATATATATCCTAATTTATTCTAAATTATTTGGGATTTTTATAAATAATTTTCACATTTGATTAAATGAGTATATGATAAATCAATATATCAATAATATTTTTTTTGGGTTTGAACATTTTAAACCCAATATTAACTCACAATAGTAACCTAAAAATATATTTTCTTAAAATATGTAAAATTACTACAAGAATAAAGTTTTCAACATATTCCCATCTCACTAAAACTTTCTAATTTGTTAAAAAAAATGATTTGAAAGTGAAATATTAAATGAATTTATCGTATCAAATGTATTTTTTATTTAGAATAAAACCATAAAAATAATATTAAAAAATATATAAAAAATTCACATTTTACCACTAAGATTGATTGCTTTTGTTAATTTTCATTGAAAAAAGTCCATCCATATATTATTTCTCATAATATTTTATATATTGGATAATAATAATATTACCCATATATACAGAAAAAAAATTCAATTTCATATATTACATAAAATACATTAACTTTTCAAAAATTATGATAATTAAATAAAATAACAAATTTTTATCTATTATATTCATCAAGATAAATCAATCACTCTTAATTTGAATTAATAACCATTTCATTATTTTTAGAAATTAAATTCTAGATTACTTAATCAATTCTCCCTAAATTTTAAACTCAAATACATAGTCATAATAATTTTATAGTATTTAGTAGCCATCATATACCATTCAAAATAGAATAATTTATCTTTATAAAATTAATACCAAATATGGAATCTCTATGATATTTCTTAAACTTCTTAAAATATTAAACAATTTTATTGAATATTTACTCACTTACCACAATGGAAACATTTTTAAACACCATATTTTTGTTTAAAAGAAGTAGGTGTGGAATATCTATGATATTTATTTTTTACTCTATAGAGTCTGAAAAACTCTCTTTTTAGATTTTTTTTAAAATTTTAATAATTTTTTTACTTATAAATGTTATAAAATAATTTTTCTTTTCTCAAAATAAAAAATTTGAACATTCCATTGGATTCATGTCATGGTGATTACCCTTGGGTTGAATTTTTGAATTTATTCAAGATGTTTGAAAATTTTAGTAAATGTTAGTTATTAGAGGAGACCATTTAAATAATTTATTATTTAAGTAAATCACTTCAAAAATGGAGTATTTTTATAATTTATTTATGTGGATTATTAAATAATAATTTGAGGTGGCTATGAACTAGAATATTAGAGGACTAATTGGAAGATATTTTTTTATTTAGTTAACATCTTTACTACAAGTTTGAATAATGGAGTGGATATAAGGAGTTATTGAATGATATTATTGGGGAAATTAGACGATTTAATATCATTTTTAATTTATTTTTCTATTGAGAATATTTTATCTATTCTCTCTATTATATTACTCCCCCTGTTATCTTAAGGGAGGAAAATCTTAAGGTTTGGTTTGGGATAAATTGAAGAAGTAAAGAATAAATATTAAAGGTAGATTAGAAATAAATGATTATCATAAATGGATTAATGATTTGTGATAATCGTGTAATTTATGTATGAAGAGAGCAATAAATTAGGGTGGTTGTGTTTGTTTCCAATAAGTGAAGAATGTAAACATGTGTTGGATAATAACTATTTAGGAAGAGGTATATTGACGAGAAGAGTTTGAGTAAAGTGTTATCTAAATGTTTACATATTAAATATCTATTTATATTTCATCTAAAATTAATATAAATAAATGAAAAATAATATTTATTAATAATTAAATAACTAACTATTGTAGTTTCTTGAGTTTTAAGAGAAACTATGTTGAAACGTAAAGCTAACTAGAGGAGTAAGTAACCATCATCTTGTTATAAAGCATGATGTCCACTAGATATACTGATTAACTAACTTGGATGATGGTTAGATAATTTTGTGTTTGAAGATGAAAAATCTTTTTTATATATTGAAGATCAATCGACATTCTGTCACTTTGAATATTTGATGAAAATAAAGATAAATTACTAAGTGAATAATGTTTCACTGAAAATACTGAATATTGAGTTATCATATACTTAAAATTATTCAAAATCTAGTAGAAAATATTCAAAAATATTTTTAGATATTTTATAAAGTAATTTTAGATGATAATTATGATTTTTAGTGGATGTAATATTGATTCTAAGGCGATTTAAAATGTTATAGAGTATCATTTTTTTAAATATTATGAGTTTCAATACCTATATAAGAGTAAATAAATAATTTCAAAAGATATGTAGGATTAAATTTCATTTATTTAAGATTAGATCTATGGTAATAGAGATACAAAAAATTAAATAGGTCTCCATGGAAGATTAACTCGTTGTTTTTTAGATCTATGTCAAATTAAACTCAAAGATATGATAGATTAGACAATAGTTTGTGAAGGATACCTATGAATAATCGAGTGCATATATAATTTTTTTGATGGTATGTAAGATTACCTAATAATATTAACAACATTCATATGATTATTTTTTAAAATACATAATGTTTTTATATTATTTTATAAATGATTAATATGATTTCAAAAGCTATTTTGAGGATAATATTTAAAGAATTAAAATGAATATTTAAGTGACCAATATAAGTGAAATAAATATGATGATTTTTATAAAAAATTAAATGATAAAATATAATAATTCTTTATATTATTATTCATTATTTAGTCTATGGAATATAGAGATGTGATTTTATCCATGAGTGGAATATTCAAATTGAAAGGGTTTAAACATGTGTTCCTATGGATGTATATTAACAGTAAAGTGGATTTTATGGAATCTTGAAGAGAGAGATAGGTTGATAATAATGGATAATTAACTTATGAAATGAAGGAAAATTTATAGGAAGAATAAAACTTGACTCTTAGGGAATAACTGAATGAGAATAATGAGGATATATTCATATGATAATTCTAGGATTTAAAACAAAATATTTGAAAATAATTTCTAAAGATTAAATATGGATACCTTCCTAATGATTATTTAACCAATAAATTTTATGAAAATAAAATAAAACAATATATAGGATGTTTAAAGAATTATTGTGGGATATTCCAACATGAATATTTTAATTCCATTTATAGAGATCAAAACTAGTTGATTTATCTTAAATACTTTTGACCAGTTTAATTGAGAACATCGTGTTCAAATTTTTATGGGATTTCCATATTTGAAAGAACAAAGAAGATATACATGTGATTTTATTATGAATATAAATTAAATAAGAGAATAATAAATTGTGTGATTTAATTTAGAAACCAATTTAAACTATCCTTAAAATATATTACCATACAAGGATAGAAAAGAGGAATAAGGTAGAGGAATCCAACCAACTCTTATAGTGTTGAATAAAAAGGAAATAATAAATAATGGGAAAAATAGAGAGCGATCATGATCAATGTTATACTAATAGAGGTATGTTTGTTGGTTATTAGTTTTCTTTAAAAAAGAGAGGAGATGATGTTTTTGAATATTATCACAAGGCTCAATGAAGATTAAGGAAGAAAACGACATATTTTTTCCTATTCTTAGGAATACATTGACTATTGTGACATTGAGATGAAGTTATCAGCTTTCATTATGATGTTTTTTATTATAACCTGGATATAGAAGACTTTAAACCAAGGGAGAAGATATGTTCAATTGATATTGTGACATCTAGGATCAAGTATTATCTTTTTCTTAAAGATTTTGAAGAATATCATCTTATACTAGTATTCAGTATAAAGAAATTTCCAAGAGGCTCTAATCTATCAAAAGATAGTCATTTATTCAGATTTAATTATTAGTGTATCACTTAAATATCAAACTCAACCTGAATAGAAAAGTCTTAGATAACCACATTGTGATCGAACCATGTAAAAATATTGTGTTCCATGATCTCATTTTTTCTTTCATGAAGTGTGAATGAATTGGGTGAAATATATGATATCTATAAATCTTAATAATTTTAGTGGTTCAAAATTAGTTAAGTTAAACTAATTTGGTAAAAAATAGATCAAATTAATTCATTTACTCACAATTCGCACACATGATCCTACTTGGCTTCTCAAATGGTATCAAAGCACTAGTTCCCACCTATGATTGGAACTATTTATTTTCTTAGTGGTTTATTTCTATGAAATATAAAGTGTATAGTTAAAGAAGTTTGTACACTCGTTTTTAAAGAACGCATGTATATTTATTCTAAGATATTGAATAAAAAGAATAAAATGGAAGTTAAGAATATAATAAAAATATCATTGAAAATAAAATATTAATAGGTATGACCCCTTAGTGATGGTAATCAAAGTTATCATTTATATTTTGCATCTGTTGAAAAGTATCCTCCTGAGGAATCATGTTTGTGTTGTAAAGAGTATTGACTTAATATATCATTTTTTTTATTTTTGATCAGGTATTAAGGATTACTTTCATAAGGTAACTTTGGAATATTTCACATATTTTTTTTGAGTTAATAAAGGGTCTATAGAAATAAAAACAATAGATTAAGTTCATAGAAGATGCTATAGAGAAACCATTGTATGAGAAATAGAAAAGGTGAAATAATCTTATCAAATATATAGAATTCAAGGAATGAATTTTATGGATTTAGATGGAAAATTATTCCTTTGATGGAAAATCTTTTTGATATACATTTTTCAAGAAATCTAAAACATGTCAAATATTTGAGGAGGGGATCCATGCACTAGAAAGAGGTCACAAAAATACTATTGGTGTCAAGAATACTTAGATAAAGATCAAATATAAGAGAATAAAAGACCTTGAAATTTACTTTCAAGAAAGTATCAAGATTAATGAAGATAATATTGAGAAGAGGATAAGAGAATTGAAGGATAGATATAGACAAGTTGAGATTGATAAAAATAGCCTCTATATAATTTTCTTGAGTTAAATATAAAGAATTTAAGATCTTTAAGTGACAAACTAAATCTTCCCAAATTCCCAAAATATGTGGTGATTCCATTGAGGAATTAAATAAGTGTCTTGTATAAAAATGTTTTAATTAAAGTGTTAAGAACATGTTGAAATAATTTCTTCATACATTAAAATAATATATTGGAAAACGTTACCCTCTATAAAATCCTAGATTGAACCACTAGGTCTGATCTGGAATGCCACATAAACTCAAGCACACCTCCCTACATTCCAGAGGCAACTGACTATCATCACGGGTCTAGGACTAAATTAAGAGGATATTATTCCCCCAATAATAGTGAAAAATAATAATTAATAACAAAAACATTTAATAATAAATATTCATAGTACATAGATACCAATGAACATATCATCTCCTATAAATGAATGTAGAAACAATAGAATCAACAGTCATAACTTAAAAAAGTTCACTGATCTCCCACTCGGCCAATCAAAAGTGCAGGATAAAAAGAGTAAAAAGTATAAAGAGTCTCTAAAACACCCAACCACAACACATCCTTGTTTCTAGACTCTTAGTAAGCTATCACACTCAATGATTAACCTAGGACTTATCACTACATGTACATGTATCAAGGGAGATTTTCTTTGGTACCCAAGTGTCATGTTTTCCTGAGCAGAGTGTGCATACAACTTAGTAAGACACCACATATGTGGAACAATACTAATAAGGTAAAATTTGATGTACATGAATGTGTTAAGATTAGTGGAAAGTAAACAACCATTACATAACTACAAAAACATAAAATATAATCACTAGCGAAAAAATAAACATCAAACACCCATATGCTTAGTGGTCATGCACTTACCAATCTACCACAAACCCCCAGTTGTACTTTTTTTAGCTCCATGTTGGAAGAATGAACAAAATATGTCATAACTAATCAATAACTGACCACAAGACTTGTCAGTAAGTCATTGAGTCAACAATCCACTCAGTGATCACAAGTCATTGAGTGGACATTATTCAAGGAAACCACTATTCATTGAGTGAACATGATACTTGGAATTTTCTAGTCATCAAGGGTACATGCTATCTGAAAACCAATAGGAATCAAGAAATTAAACTAATTGTAATCTTATAGTCATCATGTTTACATGTTTCTTGGAATCAACTAGTAATCAAGTAAACATTATACTCGATATCCTAATTCTATTGAGATACCCTGCCCTATTCTCTGGTCCATCATTGTTATCAACACATGCCATGTGAAATCCCTCTCTAAGGGTTAAACATATCCAGATGGTCCACTTATTTTGAGTTATAAAGCAACAATTCCAATGGAAAGGTAAAAACACACAATAGGGAAAAGAGTATAAAGACTGCACAAATCATGTCATCATGAGAAAATAATATCAATAGACATATACATGTGATCATTATAAAATACAGTATAACATGATATATCAACAAAATCATTGAATCAAACATCATATATGGTACTCTCATTCTACACATGCAACCACATGATATCAATTCAATAAACATGGTATCATGGGCTACACACACACACACACACACACACATGTGATCAAGGATTCAAACATGGCCTCACGAATCTAGGTCTCATGTTGCACAACCACACATAAAATAAGGTCCTTGTAATCTATGTCACAAATTAGTGAACAAACCCTAACCATCACTGGCCGATATCAAGGTAGTGCTCAAGGGTTTTTCGTGGTGCTTGGCACTTTTTCAAATTACATTTGGCATGGTTCATTTAATTAATTAATCATTATAGATCATTAAATAATTAATCATTATTTTATATTCATAAAACATTATTAATTAAGGGTAATTATACTAGAGAACAAAACCACATATAAAAAACCAACAAACCATGAGATATACCATATTATAGAGTATACACTACAATATACCTCAAATGGAGTTAACTCCCAAACAAGAAAATCCCAATAGCTTTATCGTAGTTGATCTAAGTCCATTTGGATTCCATTCATTTCTAAAAGGTTCTGATCATACAAAAGTATTCAAAATTAATTAATTATAAAAAAATTAAAATTAATTAAAAAAATCAAGAAAATATATAACCAAATTTGAAATGAATACATGCCGAAAGACTTACCATATATCACCTCCTAGTCAGAACCACGACTAACCACCCATGGAAGGCCCACTTCACACTTCCAACACTATTTTGAGAAAAAAAATTATTGTATGGTAATAAATAAAGACCAATTTAGTATATCTAAAACTTAACCTTTAAAAAACCAACAACTGGCATACCTTAGATAAAATATCATCAAAAATAGATCAATCCACCCCTGATGCACTCCCGATTTTATGGCATGAAAAATCCCTAATTCAATTCCATGAAATGATGGTCAATTTAAATCAAATTTACCCAAAACCATGAAAGAGATTATAATGGGACATAAATTTAATAGAATACCCATCAATGACACATTTTCAACATCAAAGGACATCCTCTAATCATGAATATATATTATTCATCATTCATGGACAATTCCATCAAGATTTGATGGAATTTTCATCGAATTCTTCACTTAGTATCCATCTAAAGATCAATTGATGATAAAGAGGTCCAAGAAGATTGAGGGATAAAATATAATTTATATATAAAAGTTTTTGAGAATAATATTTACCTAGAAGAATCATCCATGATAAATTGTACAATGATCCACCACATTTTTAGGAAGGAAGCCAAGATCATTGAATAAATAAGGATCTGACCTAGATTTTCCAATGATTTGTGTCTAGATCCACCTTAGATAAATGAATGTTATATGAAGGTGGAATAGAGGATAACACAACCAAAAAGGAATGGAAAATTCAAGAAATGGGGATAAAAACCGTGTGAGAGTTTTTGCCTAAAAATACATAACAACCCCTCAGTAAGGGATGTCTAGTATGCCCCATCGGCTTGCCGGTGGACCACTGAATACATGGTATATTCTCTCTGATTGAGAAATGATCCATGATGGTCGACAATAATTTTACCTACCTTACTAGTGAGCCCATTCAGGCTCACTAGATTACTTGTAATTTTCTTTGGGAAGTAGAACATTTTCCCACCACATTTTCCAGCATGTGGCTGTAGTAGCAACCTTGGAAGCTCCAAACCTCATCTATTGAGAACTCAAGACTTGAGTTACCTTCCAATCCTCTATTAAATTATGAAAAAAAATATTTTTTTTATGATGTTAAAATATGTTATTCCTCGATTTATCACCCAATTATGTGAACGAGCTATCCACTAAATGAAAAGGTCATGTTTCCTCCAAAAACCAGAACCTAAAATGATGTTATTCATTATAATTACAACACCATAACACTTCTCATCCTTGAGAAGTTATGGTAGCATGAGAATAAAAACTCTCTATCTTCCCCAATTATCACCTATAAGTATTTCTCTATATTCCATCCTGGAACACCAACAAACTTCCTCATGTCCATTCTCACTTAGGAATGCCCATCATGCTCCTATTGTGTGACTCTAACAATGATCATCATATTCCAAGAAAAAATCTAACTATTATAAAAAATCAAGGAAATTATTATCATAACCATTTTAATTAAACCACAATAGTTACTTCTATAAATTATTTCTATAGAAACATGAAACTACCCCATAGGAGTCACCATACAAAACAAGATTCTAATAGTCTAATGGCACAACAAGAGCATTTTAAGTCCATTGATCTCAATAAAATGAATAAAAAAGTTAAAGTTTATTCCAAAACCTCATTACTTGTTCTAAGATAAACCAATGAGTCATTGCCAACTAAATTTAACTCAATCATGATGAACTTTCTAAAAAGTTTCCAATCAACTCTTAAGCACCTCAGTCATACCCGATACAATGAGCTCAGTGCGATTCCAATCCACCATATTCATGTTCATACAAAAACACCAATTAGTACACATCAATAAAACTATCAACATAAGAACATAGACTAAACAAACTACACTCTACAAACCACTAATTATGATAATTTATTCCCCCGAGGCATTGTTTAATCAATCAAGAATCGTTAATGATGTTCAAACCAACTTCTATGGAATATCTTCAGTTGTTCTACCAACCATATATACTAGTCATAAAGCTATCAATTATTCAAAAACACACCAATGATCATACTCCCTCTTAGTTATAACAAATTTCCCTTAAGTTTGATTCCAAAATATGGTCTCCATCTATCTATACATCTAAATCAAACATCAATCATTCATCGAAAAACATGATACTCTTAGGTCTATTAAACATTGGTCTCTTTGAGTCTCCATGATCATCCAATAACTATTATTATGGATAATCATGACCCTTTCCACCAGAGATTGATTTCACATGTGACCAAGTTAATGTTCCAAAAAAAATGAGTATCCTTATTTTTCACCCAACAACACTTAAATTAATCTACCCAACCCCCAACTAGTCCATCTAAAATGTAATGAATAAACATGACCATTCATTCATACCCAATTTTCTATAAATCACCAAGCACTGCCCACACATGGATACCCATAATGTATTTCAATGAATTCAAAAATCCATTTTCAATTTTCATAATATTTTATAGATTCCTAGGTGTGGATTAAAACATTTGACCCATATAGGCCATATCCCATCTCTTAAGCCGCTACATTGAACCATGGAATCTCATTAGAAGACATGTTCAGTTTAACCATAAAAAGGTATAATGATTCATTTCATATGCCATTTATAACCAAAATGAATTCCCCACACAACATCTTATGGTCTTCTAATCCTACATATATTAACAAAGAATACATTAATTTCATACTTCATAGGAATCTTTGAACCAAATTAGTCAGTGATCTACCATCACTACTTCCTCCATGTTCTTCCATAGAACCAGAAACATTCTCAATAGTTAGCTCACCACCCCACTTCATTGGATAAACCGTATTCATATGTATCCATGTAAATGAATGATCATGCATCAATGTTTCCTAGAAAGGTGTGAAAACAAAACTATTTCATCCAATAGAGTTATTTTCTTTTGATTCATGGACAACTAAGCCTAGAATCACATTCCACTGCTTATGTACACATAAAAAGGAAACAACTCCACCAAAATCAATAACTCTTAGTGATCCTATTTATAAAAATAATCTACCTACTAACGGGATTTATCACATACCACCCAACACACAAGTTTCAGTACTAACCATTGAGGGTCCACCCACAATCTAACGTCCC
Source organism: Viscum album (assembly GCA_963277665.1). NCBI lineage: Eukaryota > Viridiplantae > Streptophyta > Magnoliopsida > Santalales > Viscaceae > Viscum > Viscum album. The sequence continues at coordinate 150,377,732 of OY728163.1, forward strand.
TTTATTTGACCACCTAGGATCTTCACTCAGAGTCCAATGAGATTCAAATTCTGAACTAATAGTCTAAGAAACCCATGTTTCATCTTATGATTCCAAAAGAATCCATGAATTAAAAAAAACCATGTATCATGAGTACTAGAACTCAAGGTTCTCTACACTCTAGAGTTTTAGGGGAACTTACAAGACCTTCTTCTAAAACTTCTCAAGGGTTATTCACATGAAAAAGAAATTTTCATCAATAAAACTACCCCTTATGAAATAAACTTAACTATCTATTCAAGATGAAAATTTAATTCAGTTTTCATTTATATAGAATGAGATAACGACTCAATTATAACCAGAGTTTCATTTTAAGGCTAAAAGGTCATATAAATAACCCAAAATAATGATTCACCAAGGAGTTAAAAATCAAGTGATGTCATATAAGGACATATATAGAAGCATTCCAAGATAACGTTTCTCTTAGAGAAACCACATCGAGTACAAAGATGATAGGTTTAATAAAACAGGATACCACTAGGTTCTTGATAGATCACTCTCATAGCCCATAGTTGGAACCTTAATTAACCATTACTATCTAAAGGATAATATAACAATATATATTAATAACTAAGGAATTTAATTCTTGAAATCAACCTAATTAGGCACATTTCATCATGAATTCATAGAGGTACTATATCTTCATTACTTATGGAAACATCTCCATTACCATCTCCATTGTATTGGTGCACCACACACTAGTCTTACATGGCCTACTATAAGAAGTAAACACCCATAAGGGATTATCCAAAGGAATATCATCATAAAATCATATGCATATACAAATAACATGTTTTTTATACTAAATATCAGAGTAATCCTTCATTATTAAAATCACATACAAACATAAAATATTTTATGAGAAACCTATGTGATGAATATGATACCTTAAAAACATATTTCTAATATGACCAAGAGTCAAATCCATATAACATCACAAACATCAAATTCTATGTGTTTCACATTAGGTGAAATAATATAACTGTAGTAATGATAACAAAAAATATCAATCCCATGCCCTGGTAACTTATACCTACCATGAGAAATGTTTCCTTGACTCACCAGATTGAGTTTCATAATAATCTTTGATACAATCCCATGTCACATGTATACCAAATCCATAAAATAAGGAAAATAATGAATCTTATGCTATGATACTATTTCATAACATCCCAACCCAAATCACCAGGTTTGAGGTAGAATTGAACATGACAACAGGCATGCATCCTCGTATGCTAGAGGCTTCCTAAAAGAAACAAGGGTATAAGGTGGAATCATGGGATTTTGTATACTCCATTAGAGTGAAAAATAATAATAAATAATCAAACATGTAACAATAACTATTAAAAGTACATAGATACCAATAAAAATATCATATATAATTAATGAATGTAGAAAAGTAGACTCAACATTAATAACATAAAAAATGGTCACCGATCACCCACTAGACTGATCCCAAGTACAAGATAGATAGAAAAAAAGTAAAATGAGGCTCTATAACACCCATCCTCACTACATCCTGGTCTCTAAACTAGTAATTAACTATCTATCTCAATGATATTCCCAGCCTCCAACCCAACCTACACTTTCAGTAGGCAATGCCAGTTTGGGTAGTTAAGTGCCATGCCTACCTGATAAGGGTCTAAGTACAAATCAGTAGGGAACCCCCAAAATGGTATAGTGCCCAATCGGTAAAATAAAGAATAAATGTATGTGATAAGTTAAATAGAAATTAAACATGAATTAAATAACTATGAAAACATATTATATAACCCCCAATGAAAAAATAAACATCAAATACCCATTTTTCACATGGTAATCCACTTACTAAGATGACCCCCCCCCCCCCGATCATACCTACTTAGGATCCATATTAGACGAATGAACAAAAGATATTGGAAGTGACGAAGAACTAGCCACATGCGTGGTTAATAAGGAATTGGGTAAAAAATTCACTCAACATCCATAAGGAACTATGTGAACATTCTACTATGAAATCACTAGGCATTGAGTGAAAATACCGCTTTGAAATTTTCTAGTCATTGAGATACCCCTAAACTATACTGAAGTCTATCTTCATTATTATCACCAGCTATGAACACTCCCTCTTTAAGGGATAAACATATCATTATGATCCAACTATTCCAAATACCAATGCAATGCCTCTAATGGAAAGGTAATGACATAAAATATGGAAGAGCATATAAAGACATCATAAATATTTTCTTCATGAGAAAATAGAAGTAACGGACATATACATGTGATCATAATCAAATATGGTATAATAGGTTATATAAGCACCCTCATGGAATCAATCATCATTTATGGGTCTCAAAGGCTACAAACGTACCCACATGTGATCAATATAACAATAATAGTCTCATGGGATATACACGAATACACATGTGATAATGGCATAAAACATGGTCTCATGAATCTAGGTCTCATATAACAAAATAATGTATTAAATAGGGGTCATGTAATTTAATAGACACATTATTGATCAAACCAAGTCCATCAACAACTGACATTAAGACAGTTCTCAAGGATCTATCGTGGCCCATAAAACATTGTCCAATTACATTAGGAATTATTCATTTAATTTATTAAGCATTACATATCATTAATTAATTTATCATTACCTAATATTCATCACACATTATGAATTGAGGTTCATTATCCTTGAGTGGAAAACCTTTATATCACAAGAAAATAATCCATGAAATATACCCTAGGGTAGAGTACATAAGAAAACCAACATCAAATAGAGACAACTAGAAACCAAGGAAATCCAAAACTAGTCAAAACCATGACCAACCACCCACAAGAAGTTCACCTCATACTTCCAAAATTGTTCTAAAAAACATAAACATCATGCAGAAAAAATGGTCCAATTATGACATATAAATAGTAACCTTTAGAAGAACACTACCAAGAAACATACCATAGCTTCAACCCCATCCAATGAAGGTCAAGACACTATCAATGCACTCATATTCTAAATTTTGAAAAATACCCAATAGATTCAATGATATTATTCCCAATTGTACTCAAGTTAACCAACAACCACTGAAGGAATTATTAAGGGACATCCTATCAATGGAACGCTCATCAAGATTTTTTATCATTAGAAAATTCCACCAAGATCAAATGGAATTTTAATCCAATTATTCACTCAGGATCGAGAAAAATATCAATTGATGATAAAGAATTGCAAAAAGATTTAGGATTCAAAGAGGGTTTATACATCAAAAGTTTTAAATGATAAGACTTTCCAGGAGGAATTATCCTCAATGAACAGTACAATGATCCACCATTATATGAGGGAAAAAGAAGATATGATCATTGAATAATTAATAATCATACTGGGATTTTCTAATTATTTTAATCTAGATCCACCCTAGATCAAATGGAGCTCTTAGTGGGAGGAAGATAGAATAAACCATCTAAAAAATTCTAAAAAATTTAATCAAGGTGGATAAAACCCAAGTATGATTTGGTGTCTAAAAATTCATAACAAAGCCTCATTAAGGGATATCCAACATGCCCATTTTTTTACCTAGTTTGGATCCACTAGCCACCTGGTATATACTCACTGGAAACATGGTTATCCTTTATAGGTAGAAGGTATTAATCCTACCTTAGTGTCTAGCCAGTGCAGGATCGCAAATTGATTGGTGATTCTAGCTTGGTTGCAGGGCTATTTACAACCCCATATATTCATTACTAGTTTTTATAGTATCCCTAATAGCTTTGAGGATCCTCCACTGAGAACATGAGCCTAAAGTCACACAATAACCCTTTATTCAAGTTTAAAAAAATATATTTAAGATATTTAAATAGGATGCACCTCATTTCATCACTCTACTCTCTGAAGGAGCCTTCGCCAGATGAAAAGTTCATGTTTCTCCCTAAAAACACAACCCATAATAATATAGGTCATTACACCATTTCTCTAGAGAATCTCATTTTAACTAATAGTATTTTATTAAAAGTGAAAGTTTGATTTCAAATTCAAGAAAATTATTTATTGAGTAAAATCAAGAGAATACCATGAAAATAATAGTATAGGATGTGAAAAATAATAGGATAACTGGTTCCTCAAAATATGTACAAACTAAAGGAAAATTCTCTAAAAAATAGTAAGGTGTTATATTATTCAAATTTGTACTCAAGGGGGAATAAATGATCTGTTAGATATGGTTTGTATAATGGATAATGTAGAAAAAAGTCCATTAACTTTTGGAATAATATTTCTATTATGGGATGACAAATAAATATTATAATAATTGGTAGTAGAACTTAAGTAAAGAGAGATCCTACTAAGATGGCATGAAATTCGTAGAAAATTTAAATCTATTTTATTCAAACAAATTTTAAAATATTTAATATTTTCTATAAAATTATATTAAGTGTGGTCATTATGATTAATAATATTAGTATAAATAAACCAAAATTTTATGGAAAACTAATAAAGATATAAGATCCCAAAGAATGAGAAGGAATAAAAGAAAAGGTAAAGGTAATTTGAACATTGGGTGAAAATAAGAAGCATCTCAAACAAAGAAAAACCAATTTGAGTCTTGATATGGATGGAATACTAGAAAATATAATCATATACTATGAGAGGAAATTACATGTTATGGATTTTTATAAAATATCTATGAATATAAATGATAAATAATTTAATATGGACAAACAAAGAGAATAAATCCTTAAAATAAAAAAGGATTTCTTGGTGGAAGACATCCATAAATAAAAATTTTAATAGTTTATGTGAAATTATAATTTAAATGTGTTTGAGAAGTTATGTAGGAGATCTAAAGAATCATTCCATACTCCGAAAAAATCTTAAAGTGTTCTCACAAGTCTATATTAAAATTAAAAGGAATTTCTTAGTTGAGAAGTAACTCCCAACCTTGTTTATCCCATCAAGGAGTAAATCAGAAGCCATGTTATTCCCATATATGTTTTTTTATTTATACTAAGAATCAAAGGTGTTGCATGTAGAGGTAACATGATGAGTGTTTTGATGGTTGTACAATTAAATAAAATTACATATTTGGGTGATATATCACTTGTTATATCAGTTCAAAAATAATAGAATTTAAGGATATTCTTAGAGATCCATTAAAGATGCACCAGCCCTGATGAAGTGTTGTTAGAGTATATCCCATTAGAGGGATTTGAGTTGAACACCTTCATGGTGATTCTTATATGCATATTTAAAAATCCGAAATTTTTTTAAGAATTTAAAGTTGAGGTGTCTTTATCATACATCTCCATTTAAATTTATGGTGAAATAATTTCTAATTAATAATATGGGAGTTTTTTAGTAATTTTTAAGAGAATAATGGATAACACTACTTATGGAAGAATATTTTTGATGATTTTTTTGGGATGATTTCAATTTATAAATTGTAAAAATTTCTTTAATAGTCTTTAGAAAGTAAAATATGATTTTTTTTATCACATATTGAAATATTATTTAGATATTCTTGATGCATAAATTAATCTCTATAGTTTTATACACTAATATAGCTCTCATGGACATAGATTTTATTAATTTAGGGATCAATTTTTATGTAAAGTGTGATTCCCTCTAAAAAACTTCATTTGTATTCATTATCAATAAAGGGGATATAAAAGGAAAATAGTTGCTGAGAAAATATTGAAATATATTTATATAATTATGTATACAAATAACCCATATAAGATATTGAAGATCCCAATGGATTGTGATTGATGTATTTATTATCATTATGTGAAGAATATAAATATAAATATGAAGGTTGAATAAGTGGTAGTTTAGTGGTAAGAGTATGATAAATTAGATGTGTAAAGGTTTATATATTTAATAAGTAATGATTATGGATCTGGACATAATACGAATCAATAAAAAGTGTAGTTGATTAATAATTTAAGTATTTTACACTACATGTTTTGAGTTTATAATGATGTTAAGTTGAGGAGTCAAGATGTTTAGAAGATTTGGTCACCATCCATGTGTTATCAGTCATGGAGAATAATTAATATATTGATTAATACAGTTGGATGAAGGATTTAGAATTCATAGTTTTGAGATAAAAAATTCTCTATGTATATTTGAGATTAATTAATGCACTGTTATTGAGAATATTTGATGAAAATAATGATGGGTTGTTGAGGAAATATAGATTAATTAAAAATACTCAAGATTGAGTTATCATATGATTAAAATTATTTAAAATTATATTAAATAGATTTGGAAATGTTCTTATGAATTTCTATAGTCATTTAAACTAACAATATTGATTTAGAGTGGCTACAGTTGATTTGATGTTATACTATGAGGACTTGAAAATATCTAGAGCGGCCCATTTTGAGGAATACAATTTATAATACCTACATAAGGATAAGTAAATAATTTAAAAATATATATAGGATTAAATTTATCTAAAATAATATTATATCCATGATAATAGAGCCCTGCCAAATTAAATAGGAGGATACAAGAGATTTACTCTACGTTTCTTAGAGTTGTGATTGATTAAACTCAACGTTGTGGTATATTAAATAAAGGTGTCTAAATTTTACACCTGAATAATCTGGAACATAAATAATATTTTATGTTTGGTACATAATATTACATAATAAATCTTACACTATATGAAGGATGATTCTATTAATATGTAAGGATTTTTAGTTTTTTACTAAGTGATTAAAATGATTCGTAGGGTTTTTTAGGATAATATTTTAAGCATTTAAATTAATATTTTAAAGATAAATATCAATGAAATAAATGTAATGATTATAAACCATTATTTAATGTAAAACTATAATTATAATTTATTTTAATATCTATGATTCAAGCTAAAGAATATGAAGAATAGAATTGATATGTGAGTGGAATATTTGCACCACAAGGTTTTCTGTATGTGTTCATAGAGATATGGATTAATAAGAAAGTGGATTTTTGGAAGATATAAAAGAATTATAAATTGATAATTATCAAGAAAAAAATGAATAAATATTTTCTATGTTTTGAGTAAGAATTATAAAAAGTATTAGTGAATAATTGAATTATAATAATGAGGATATTTTCGCATGGTGATTCTAGGAATTCAAATAAAAATATTTGAATATAAATTTGATCATCGAAGATCAATACTTTCTTGAATTTTATTTTACTAGTATATTTCAAGATAATAAATGAAACATCTAAGATTATATATATATATAATAATTATGGGATATTAAATTTTGAATATTATAATTATTGGAAATGAACATAAAATCTATGCATGTGATATGTGTACACTTGAGCCGTTGCTTGGGATACAACTCAGATGACACTACTACTTCATCCAATTCTATTTATCCTCAATTATGAACTAAAGAGTTGGTTTATTTATGTTATTTTAATTCATTAAATGATTTCAATGAATGAATTGTCATAGGATGTGATGGATGGACTCCATGAGATAACACTCGGTATTTTACAATAATAGCTGACACTTTTCATTTAATAAAGAAGCTCAATTATGGTTATATAAGATTTTATCCTCTCTTGTTGAGTTTGGGATTATGTTAATACATATTAAATTATCTCTTATGACTAAAACATCATTTATCATACAATGATGGATTTAACACCCATTTTTCATTAGTAAATCCCCATGAAATGTTTTTAGATCCACTTGTCGGTGTATCCCCCTCAGAGGTATCAAGATATGTTCAAATTCTCCTTGTGGTAATAATAAATCATTCCAATTCATAAAATAAGATAGATGATACTTTATAACACAAGTTATAGGAACTATGATATATTATATATTTACATGTTTGATTTCTTGAAGATATATCATCTGTTTTATGGGATTAATTCCACTGCCAATAATCAATTGATGGTAAAACAAATCCATCAGTGGTATAAGAGAGATATTTTTTAAATATTTAATTGTGTTTAAATCATAGGTTTTAATAGAATATTGGAACTCAATAACTAAGAAAAATGTATCGTAAAACAGATATGAATATTTACCTACATTTATGCATCCCTATATTTATATAATGGTCATTAGATACTACCTTTACACAGAGGTTGTATATTAGGGTAACACATATATTACCTTTATATAATTGGTTCTATATAAAGGTAACCTCATCATTACCTTTATACAACAAGGATAATTTTTAGAAACTATTACGCGGAAGTTCTGCATAAAGTTACGTGATGCTTTTTGTAAAGGTAATCTCAACAGTATCTTTACGTACTATAAGAGAATTACAATCTACCTTTATATAAATAGTTTTCATAAAGTATACTATTTTTAAAATTTATGTAGAGTGTGTACATAAAGGTAACCAAATTGTTTATGTTATTGTAATGAGAGGAGTACCTTTATGAAATATACACTATAGAAGTATCATAGATATGCACACATATATAGATAATCTATATAAGTGTAGTGGGATATTACCTTAACATGTAATATGGAATCTTCATAAGGGAAACCAAAATTGTTTTTAAAAAAATCTTTTAAAATTTTAATGGTTTATAAAATATTTATAAATCATGTTAAAATGATTTTTGGGAAAAATAAACTTATAGAGAACTAACTAAGTAATTAATTATAAAAGGTTTATGATTAATTAAATAAATGTATAAGAAATCATTTATTCCCAAAATATTAAAGAATAATATTGAAAATTATTTTCAAAATTATATGGAATGCTTGTGATTTAGAAATAAAAATTTTATTTAGAAATCATAACGGGTAAATTATAGTGTATAAATTGAAAAATAGCACAAAATATAAATTAATTTGTAATAATAACTATTAAATGATCGCAATTAATTAGATTTGAACTATTTAAATTAAGGGGGCCTTACTTTGATATTATTTAGATCACAGAATTTATTTTTTGATCAAATTTTCAAATATTGAAAAATTTATATGATATTTAGATTATGTAAAAGGTTTATATAATAAAAATTATATTTTAAAATGATTATAATTTATAAAATATCATATATAAATGACATATAAAATAAAATATTGTTGAGTTCATATTAAAATTGATATAAATTTCTTATTTTCACGATTACGGAATATTCATAATGTTTAGATAATTTATAATATGTTTATAATTAACATTTATTTAAAAAAAATTCATAAATGTTTATATTTGGTTTAAATATTTTAATTGTTCATTTATTTAGAGTTTATTCTATTTTTTATTCATGTTTGTGAAATTTTTTATGAAATTTGACTATTATTTATACTTTAGTTTAACTTTTGAAATACTTCTAGGAGTTAAAAACCTATATTACATTCTTTACATGACTCTACAAAACTATGTTTACATATTCCTTAAACTTGATTTTTAATTCAACTTATGAGATTAAGACTAGTTGTTGAATATAGTTTTTACTTATTAGGTGTTAGAGATATTATGAATGGAATCCTTTAATGAGTAATGTTTATCTAGGTAGATGGACTTGGGGTTGGACTACCTGCTGGCCTAGAGAATATTCCTTTTATAGAAAGGTGAATGGGGTTATTTGTTGGTCACTCATGGATTACACATGTGGATATTTGAATCTCATATAACTCGATTACTTTACATGAAACATTCACACATCTTATGTCTATGATGAATTTATATATTTATTAATATACTTGATGTATTTTTGGGTTAGTAAAACAAACTTGGGGGTTATTTAAAGAGACACTTGTAAATGTGGTGTGAAGATATCAATTAGGTGGTTAGAATAAGGATTTCAAAATAAAATCACTACAATCATGAAGATATAGAAATGAATTAATGATAAGAAAATAATGATTCCATAAGATGGGAATGTTAGGAATTTAGTATTCATATGAAGTATATTAAATTTGTTAGATCTTTAAAAACCACTCAACCACCACAATCCATATTTTTGTATTTTATAATAACACTTTTAAAGGGTAAGTGTAGACCCTTATAAAACCACCATGAGAATTATGGCATACAACATTCAAATTTCAAACAAACACTACAGAAAACCTGATCTACCACCATTGTCGCCTTCTAAAAAAACACAACATTCAAAATTCAAAAGCCTTCCATCATTCACGTGATTGCCTCGAGATCACAACCATCATGACAGTCGTCCATCTGTAGATTCGGTCACCAGCCTCGATTCGTCCAGACATTTCCGTCATCATCACTTCTCGGAACCAACTCCTTCATCATCACCGCAGTCATCGTCGGAGCTTCCATCACCGTCGTCGCCATCCTCATCGCTCAACACTGTCGTTGCCATCCTCATCACTCAACATCGTCGTCCACTTCGTCGACTTCTTCCACCAAAACCACCCTTCACCTCCAGCCTCCACTCCACACGCATTGTATGAACACAAAACACCAGACGCATCGCCAGAATTCCCAAAACGCACAACAACTAACTTCCCCGGTGAAGAAAGAAACCAAAGAAAGGAATATCTGGTGCAGCTCCATGGAGGACGCCCATCTGCTTGCACGAACACATCCCAAATCTCCTTGGAAGCAAACACACCCAACTGACCTGGGAGGGTGCGAAGAACCTAGAAGCCATAGCAGAGTACAAGTGATGGGGCCTCCCCAAAGCTGAACTACTAAGCCATCCCCATCAACCAACTAGGACCTACGAAGAAGATGTTTCCACGAGACACTAAACCACTTGAACTCGCATCCCATAGCACTGAGGATACCACCGCGCAATCCACCTCAGAGGGAGAGGTGGAGACCATGTGCCAGAGCAGAGAAGCGGGTGGCCGAGATCTCTCGATGGAACAAAACTTCGAGACCCAAATAGAATCCCTAGAACGAACAAAGAAAACAATGAAAAGATAACGAGTGGGATTGAAACCCTAAATGAAATCCGGGATTGAAACCCTAAAAGAACCCCAAAGAGAAGCAGAAACAAGTAAGGAGATCACCAAGAGTCCCATCACAGAACCCGAGAGAACAAACTAGGAGAGAAGACCCGGCGAGCGAGAAACCAATCGAGAGAGGCAGAGCAAACCAGGAGAGAAGACCCGGCGAGTGAGAAACCTGTGGGGGCCACTCCCATTTTGGGAGTCTCCTTTGACGGCAACACCTACTCAGGCGGCTGCGGATTCTCTCCTTTGGTGGGCGTCAAGGTTGACAGCAGGCGACGGGAGGATGTTCAAGGGTAGATGAGCTACCCTCCAACAACCGGGAGAAAGTTGTCTTTGTTCCTCTATTTTAACGGGATTTTCATTCCCATGTTTGTGAGATCTGTGTGTTGTGATACCTCCAACGAGATTCGAAGAGAGTGAATAAAGAACAGCCCCCTTCTCCCGTGGACGTAGGTCATACGACCGAACCATGTTAAAAATCTTGTGTTCCTCCGTTTTTCCTCTTGTTCTGTGTGTTTGAGGTACCACGCACCTCCGCTGCGCCCCAACAAGTGGTATCAAAGGTGAGTCGGAGCGAATGGAGGTGAACCGACGGGACGACGTCAAATTTTCCGGTGGCTGGAAAATTGAAAGTGGTCGGAAAATTTTTCCGAGGGTAGATTCGGGAAGAGGACGGCGAGACGATTCCAACGGCGCAAACGGCGAGGAAAACGGAGTTGAAACGAAGGAGATATGGCCGGTCAATGTTCGGTCAAACCCGCGGGTGAACAGTAACCCGTGCCGGAGAAGACGGTACTGTTCACGCCGCCGGCAACAATTCCAGCAATATTCCGGCGGGAATTCCGGCGTGCCACGTCAGCGAGCGATCTGGACCATTGAACGCGTTTTGACCATATCTCGGTCAATTGGTGTCCGATTTCGGCGATCCAGGAGTCAATTCCGACTATTTCGACCGTTCCGGACACATCCATACGGTTAGTTTTTGAAAATTAGCACTATTTCAGGTGGTTATTAAAGAAGTGCGACATCGATGGTGGTGATCGCGTTTTGCGACAACGACGATGACGGGTGGCGGAGCACTACCAAGATTGGATATCGAGAAGTTCGATGGTCGAAACAATTTCGGCATGTGGCAAAGCACAGTGAAGGATCTTTTGGTGCAGCAGGGCCTGATCAGACCGTTGATCGGAGAAAAACCTGAGACAACCAGTGCCGATGATTGGGAAGAGCTCGAGATGCGGGTCGTCAGCACAATTCGGCTATGTCTTGAGAATGAGGTAAAGTATTCGTTGTTGGACGAGACATCACCGAAGGAGATCTAGAAGAAGTTGGAACAACGCTATATGGCGAAGTCGCTCACCAACAAGTTGTTCCTGAAGAAGAAATTGTACCAGTTGTGCATGGACGAGGGAACGAATTTGTTGGATCACACCAACGAATTCGACAAGATCCTGACATAGTTATTGGGGCTCGATGTGAAGGTTGAAGAGGAAGAAAAATCACTTTTGCTTTTGTCATCACTACTAAGCTCATTTGATGGGCTTGTGACAGCATTGCTCGTGGGAAAGGAGACATTGAAGCTAGATGATGTGATGGCATCACTTCATGATTCAGAGGCATTTCGAAGACCCGTGATGCATTCAGGTGAGCAAATCATGGCGATGCGAGATGATCAGTGTGGGAGGAGCCGACATCGAAAATCAAGAGGTAAAGAATGGCGGCCAAAATCAAGGGGACGTGATCTGAGCGAAATCACGTGTTTCCGGTGTGAGAAGAAGGGTCACTATAAAAGTGACTGCCCAGAACGCAAACGGTAGGTTGCTGGGAAGAAGAAAGTTGAAGAGGAGGATGTGAACATCACAGGATTATCTGCAGATGATGAAATCTGCGTGACAACGGGAAATTTGCATTCAGATGAGCATGTTGAACGGGAAGAAGTGCAGTGTCATTACTGCAAACGATATGGGCATATAAAGCGGGAATGCCGATTTCTTAAGAGGAAGAATGAGCGGGCTCAAAATCCAAAAGAAGACGGATGGGTTCTGGATTCGAGGAGCTCAGCACACATATGTACGACGAGAGGTACATTTGATACTTTTCAGTAGGTGCGAGACTCGGTGAGACTTGGTGATGGGTCAACATGCGAGGTTCGAGGAGTCGGGATGGTGAAATTGAAGACACCCGATGGAGGAATTCGTAAACTGGCTGATGTGAAATTTGTTCCGAGGATGAGGCGAAACTTGATATCATTGAGTAGGCTCGATGTGAGAGGGTTCAAGATTTCCATAGAAGGTGGAGTGGTGGAAGTCTCACGTGGGGATGCAACGAAGTTTACTGGGAAGGAGTCCCAAGGGTTGTATCTTTTGATGGGGACCACAATCATCCCGAGATCGAGTGAAGATGGTGGAAGTTCCCGTCATCTGGCGTGAAAAAGCATGTTCGTTTTGCTGATGAAGTTTCTGACACCTGCAAGGAGACTGTAGGTCAAGCTTCTACCCCAAATTGGTCGTGAGGGGGAGATTTGTGGGGGCCACTCCCATTTTGGGAGTCTCCTTTGACGGAAACACCTACTCAGGCGGCTGCGGATTCTCTCCTTTGGTGGGCGTCAAGGTTGACAGCAGGTGACGGGAGGATGTTCAAGGGTAGATGAGATACCCTCCAACAACCGGGAGAAAGTTGTCTTTGTTCCTCTATTTTAATGGGATTTTCATTCCCATGTTTTTGAGATCTGTGTGTTGTGATACCTCCGACGAGATTCAGAGAGAGTGAATAGAGAACGACCCCCTTCTCCCGTGGACGTAGGTCATATGACCAAACCACGTTAAAAATCTTGTGTTCCTCTGTTTTTCCTCCTGTTCTGTGTGTTTGAGGTACCACACACCTCCGCTGCGCCCCAACAAAACCAATCAAGAGAGGGGTAAAAGAGAACCTGAAGAGAGGTGATGCCAAAGAGACGTAGGAGGAGAAAGGCCGGGCACCACCGGGAATGGAGTGGAACCCTAAGCGGAAGAGGGGGAGTCGGGATCCCGAAGGCGGACACCAAGCGAGTGAGGCACCATCTCCCTAAAAACCACTCAAATATTATGTGTGATATTCCTTCTAAAGAGAAATTTTTCAAGACATCGATCATTCATCTGGGAAGGTTCTTCCAAAGTATGGTGTCCCTAGATTATCTTTTATAATATATTCAATTAATATATAACACTATATCATCCTTGTATATGTTCTGTCAAATCATGGTTCCTCTAAATTATCTTTTATGAGTTTGTTCTTGGAATTTTCTTTGGGAAAAAATCAGTTGAAAACCCTTAATAATAACACTTGAAGAATAGATTTGAGTGAATTTATATTATGGATATAGATAAGTGGTTATACTCTCAACTATTTAGGAATCATAAATTTTATGATTGGGATGTTTCCCTACCTAAATAATTATCTAGTGATATGAATACTAAATAGACTCATTTCTTAATGAAATATGGTTCTTGGATCACTAAATGTATATGATGTTAAAATTCATCATTTTAGTTGGATCCTATTTAGTAAAAGACCTTATTAAATGGTTATAATAAATGATAAACATATAATATAATCTAATATTATTTTAATAATCATCATCATGAAGTTAAAATTTGAGATTAATATTTAAAAGGATAAGATAAATCTAATAAACTCTTAAAATTGTTGGTTTAAGGAAAATTTCTTAAAGAAAATCCTTCAGTTCAAAGAAATATCTTACTTTTTAAACTACTTTTGAAGTTTTTAAATAAGTGAATATTGATTTTTAAGGAATCATAGAATGATTAATTTAAGTTTTCAAAGGTATTACATGAAAATTGATATATATAATATTCATCTTCACTTATATATTCAATATCATTAGATAGACCAATAATTTGGTGTAACCAAAGTTTTCTTTAAGGATTATTTCGGTTAAAGATTTCATTCTAATATAACAAATGGTAAATTTATGATAATATGTATTAATTCAGGAAATTTTTACACAATATTGTTCAAGTGTTAATAAAAGATAAACTAGACATATGTTTTTTGTGTTATGGTACTGTCTTGACAGAATAAATGGGATAAAGTTTAAACCTAAAGAAGAAAAGTTAGTTCTAGTGACTAATAATGTTTCTTTAAGTAATAATACATGTTCATTAAAACATGGAGGTAAAATCAGAATTTATAAAGGATTATTACTTCTAAATAAAAGGATTATCTCAAATAACAAAAGAGTTATAATAATCTTAGTTGAAAGCTTATATAAATTATATAGAATTAAATTATCATATTATGATAGATATATAATATCAAATACATTTTTTTAAAAAATTTTAAATATACAAGAGGTTAGAATATAAAACAATAATTAATGTGTTAGTTGGAATAGATTACTCAAGAGGGGGGTGAATTGGGTATCTATAAAAAATTTCTGTTAAACAAAAAATTAATTCTTTAAAAAGTTTCCCAAAAATATAATCAAAGTCAGTTTATAGTGAATTTATAAAAGTCCCGATTGTTCAATTAATTTCTCAAAAGATTGATTTTTACTCATCTATACTAATTTAAAGATTAGTATAACTTTTTAAACAAATATACTAGTTCAAAATAGATATAAACACTTGCTAAACTAACTATCAAAGTTCAATTCAGTTTTATGTGAAATGCAATAAACACAGATCAAATTAAACTAAATGGAAAAGACACAATAGATATAAACAAGTGGTTCAGTCTCAAGCTAAGACTTAGTCCTCTATACTTTGTGATCACCTTCCACCAAGAAATTTAATTTAATAAACAGTCTGATCCACACCCTAGATATGGGTTCACAACAACACATAAGGTTGTCTAGGTCACACCTGACCTCTACCACAGTTATTCATGGGAAAAACAACAAACAGGTCACACTTGACCTCTTACACTATTCTACCTGGGATACAAGAGTAAAATAGAGAGTGAGTTTGAGGATATCAAGTATCCTCCAGTTATGCATAAGAGATAGTGTGTGTGTAAGAGATAGATACACACACTACTTGAAAATGTAAACAAAAGAACACAAGAGAGATATAGATGTAGAGTTGAGTTTAGAAGTCTCTATGTGTTATGTAGTGAAGTTTTGGACTAGGTTGATGTAGAAGAAATTAGTATTGATTCCTCTTTAGGAAGTTGGCTTCACAAACAGAGTATCGTATCCTTCCAGGTGTGAAAAGTTCAGCTCCATGATATTTTGGATTTTCGGTGAAGTCCAATAGGTTTTTTATTTTCTTGTTGATCTCTTCATATGTTATTTCTTCTAGATCTTGGGAGTTGGATGAAATCTCAAGATTTAAAAGAGTTTACAGTTCTTCTACTATTTTCACTTTTCATCATATTCCTCGTGTTACGCTCACTTTTACAATCTGGCTTGTAATTATTTTATACTTCAAGGTCATGTAGGTATGAAGATCTCCCCATGCGCATGTTCCTCATACTATCTACCGATAGTCCTACAGACAAAATTAAATAATGTTAGAAAAATTAATTTTTCTAAATTTGACTGTTAGATATAAATTTAAATAAATAAATTTAAAGATAGTTTTTATGACTATCGGTGAGTCATAAGTATCGGTGACTCCTTGGAATTGGTCTGTCATCACCAGTGTTTCATCATTGGTCTGTTAGCATCGGTGACTCCGAGTATCGGTGAGTACTTTCCATTGATATTGGTGACTTGGTGTATTTGTGAGTCGTTTGTGTTATCGGTCAGTCAGGTCATCAGTGAGTCAATCACCGATGAATCATCCATCAACGAGTCATCCATCGGTGAGTCGATCAACGACGAGTCATCGATCGGTGAGTCGTCCATTAGTGAGTCGATCATCGGTGACTCGTCTATTGGTGACTCATCCATCGGTGTGTTTCCCATCAGTGAGTCATTCATCGGTGAGTAGTCCATTGGTGATTCAATCATTAATGACTTAATCATCAGTGACTTGATCATTGGTGACTCAATCATCAATGACTCAATCATTAGTCTGTCGTCCATCGGAGGGTCCTTTGATCGGTGGATCCTTTGATCAGTGATTCCTCATTTGTGAGTCGATCAACAGTGACTCCTTTTCAGCTATCAGTGCGAGAGACTCTGAAAAACATATAGAGTGTCTGTCTTACACAGAACACTACCATATTAATTAAAATTCATAAATACATGTAAATATACACTTGAAAACATATAGAAGCATAAATATACATAGTTTATTGATTTATTGAAATGTATTTTACAATATGACATAATTGATTTACTTATATTTATTCAATGACATGATCATGTATTTTTATTACTTAATATAATAATTAACAGGATCGGTAGATTGGCATGATTGGTGATTATAATAAGAACTATTTCTAAGAGGGTTCGATGATCTCCCCTTTTGATAATCACAAATAAAGGAATAATCATGATGTATTAGAGGTAATATAAAAGCATCCCCCTCAATTATGTAATAGAGAATATATATATATATATGTGTGTGTGTGTGTGTGTGTGTGTGTGTGACTTTATATCATAGCAGGGTCATTTAAATTAGAGAAGTTTGTATCAATGGTAAGATATATATATATATATATATATATAATCTTGGGTACATTCCATGTATCCTATGCCAGAGTTTCTCCCTCTGAGATTAATAATGTATGCCTATACCTTTCTCCCCCTTTTGATATTAGAAAAAAGGTGAAGAGAAAGAGAAGGAATAAAGAGAAAGAATAGAAATAAAATGAGAAACATAGTAAAGACAAAAAGGATTTTTATTAAAGTTGAAGATAGTATAATCAACAAAATAAAGGAATAAATCCCTATTAAATAAGAAATCCACTACTAAGGGTTTGGATATTGAGGTGCTTTTCCTTTATCTGAAGTATCAACTAGAGGTACAGGAGGTGGTTTTGTGGCAGTATGAAAAGGTGTTCTTATGACAACACCAGGTAAGGAAACACCTGTAGGGGAATTGGATGCAAGGCTAGGTCTTCTTTCTGACAACACACAGCTCTAAGGTTACTCTGTAATTACTTTTAGAATATAAGAGAGTGTCTGAGATATAGTCATCTGGGCAGGAGGCTGAGAGGTAGTTTCAATGGAAACTGTAGGTGGAACCACTTTGGTTTCATGTTGAACATGCAGGTATGGCTTGAGAAGTTTGATGAAGTCATTAATGATTTCACCTCCATATTGCATAGTCTTCTCTAAATCATCCTTATTCTCTAGGAATTTATCCAAAAAAGGAGTAAAATCCCTCAATTATGCCACTTTCTTCTTGAAAGCTTCTTTTACTGGAAGAATGTTGAGATTTTTGACCCAAAACTTGAAGTTATTCATGAGATGATACTTTTTATATATTTTGGAAAAATACTTATCCTATTTCTCTCTAATATATTTCTAAGCATCGTAGTCTTCATTTGTATAATGCCTTACAATGTTGTAAACAAGATTGGTATTTCTATGCACCTTGGCAAGAGTTTCTTTGTCTGAATCACTATGAATATTCTTGAGTTCTTCCCACATCATAGCCCTAAGAGACTCCAAATCCAGTGCAGCAGCCTTTCTTCCTCTAGAACTAGATGGACCAGAGATCATTCGGAAAAGTTCCTCCTTCAAATTATTCAAATCTACACTCAGAAAATGTGTTACTAGGTTCCTAAGAACCTCTATCACACAACTAAAAGAGGTCTTCAAATCTATTGTCAGATAATTCAACTCATTGATTATCCTCCTCACTTATTCTCTCAGCAAGGTATTTTTTCTAATGATTGTCTCGGCTATAGTAACGATATTAGGTTGAATCTCATGAATCACCATCCTTGAAATTTTAGCCAAATCAACATCTGAAATACTAATTGAAGTAGAGTATTCACATCTTACTCTAATCGAGGATATCACTGACTCACATATATCAGATTTGAATTTCTCTAAATCATCCTTAGTGACATATTCACTAGGCACTAGTTGTGCTACCGGCTCAACTACAGGAGGTGCAGCTGGTGAAGCAGGTGAAATACTTTCTGCTCCATCTTGAGCTTGTGAGCAGGAGGAGGTGCAGACATCTCCTCATCTGAGTTATATTCCATTCAAAAAAGAATGTATCGTGGATATCTATTCCACTCACGCATACATGTCTAGTCTCTACGATCCACTGTATCAATATAGACTCTTCTTCCCTAAGGATCAATTACAATCTCACCTTCATATTATTCTTTATCTTGTCCTCTAAACAATATAACATTTCTGGACAGAGGTACCAATTGGGCTTGAGGTTCTACTTGGACTCCAGCCACTTCAGCTTCTCCAGGCACTTCCTCAACCTGAGGCCTCTGTGCAACTTGATCCTCAGCCAATTTCTCATGACCACCAGCCATAATTTCATTCAAATACTAAATGATTTCTTGATTTTCAACATCAGGATGTTCAAGCCTATCCTCATTACCAATATGTCCATGATTAGCAGCCTCCTGTTCAACAGGATCAACACCACCATATCTATCAGCTCTATCAATAGCTCCATGTACATATTCCTCACTGAATCTGTCAACTACTTGTTGACCCACTTTTAAATAATCACTAACATGATCATCATCACCTTCCTCATCATAATCACCACTATTATCATCTTCTGACTCATCATCTGACTTACTTACATAGCCTTCCACACAAGTGGCTTCTGTCTCTTCTTTATCCTCCACACCTAACAAAGGTTCCCTTGAGGGTAGATCCAATAGTGGACTAGCAGGTCCATAAGATATGTCCTTTGGGATGTTAGCAATATCTAGATCACTCCTTTCATTAATAGGAGACCCTTCTTCTCATGGAAGCTCAACCTCAAATTCCTCATCAGAGTAAAAAGGTAACTGTTTTTAGGACTGGATCAGATTGATCCTTTGGTCTAGTAAGATGGTAAATCATGTTGTAATCTTCATACAGTCTTTCCTCATCACCTACAAAACATTTATTCCATGGCTTCCAGAAAATATTCATCTTCTTGCAAATCTCTTTCTGAGTACAGAAACCACTGCAGGCATTGATCACTTCATCTCCATCTTCTACACAGTCTAACTTCTTTAGCATTGATGAAATCATCCTAGGATAGTATAGACATGTTTCTTTCTTGTAGGGTTTTATCATATCATAAATATGTACCCTTAGGTACCTACATATATTCACCTTTATCCCATTATTAAATATGTAAATCCAAAATGCATCCTAATACTTCACAGCAGAGAAGTCTCCCTTCCTTGAGTAGATATGATATTGAATGAACATAAAGATAAATATGTATTCTCCATACAACTCACTGAAAATAGATATACTTTATTATTCACTTCTAGTTATCTCATTTAGAGCATCCTCATATGAAAACAAATCAGAGGAAGGAGGAATTTTACCTTGAAAATTAGCATAGATACTTTCATGAGGAATTTCTAAGTATTCATCCTATTCTGTTGATGAAAAATAAATCTCTTTTCCCGTCACCACTGACGTCATCATTTATTCCTCAGCTCCATCCAGGGATATCTTCAAGTTGAGATAAAACTCATGCACAATCTAGGGATACAAAGGCTACTCATTTTTAAAGAACCAACTTAGCCAACCTTGAGATTCTAACACTCTAAAAAAATCGACTTTCTTGAAAAAGGACAATTAGTAGAAACTTCCTTCTCAGCTGTAACAACTCAGAATCCCGGACTTGGCTTTGTAGTACCATTGGACTCACCCTTATAATCATTATTTGATTGAGATTCACTCAACTCTTCCATCATACACTTCTTCCTTTCCATTTATGATGATTTGATTCCAAAGAAAGTTGAAAGGTCATGGGTAGAGAGGTAGAGAGTTGAAGAGCAGAAGGTTCCATGGCAGAGAGGGAGGTGAAAAATTAAAGTGGATTGAATTCATTTTATCATTTAGGGATTGTAAATCATAGAAATATAAAATTGAAAAATGGAAAAAAGAAAAAAAAATGTGTCATTTTACTTAAAAATGGACAGAATTTCAAAAGGGTTTTTATAGGTATCAGTTTCTCACAATCAGTATTAAATAATCGGTTTCTCTTGATCAGTTTCATAGGATCAATTTCATAGGATTGGTTTTACATGATCAGTTTCACTCTAATGGCTTCACTAATCGGTTTTACCTAATCGTATTCACTGATCGGTTTCACCTAATCGGTTTCACCTGATCAGTTTCACTGATCGGTTTCACCTGTACCAGAAACATAGATAAATATATTATTCCTAAGGGGAAAGTGGTTGAAAGGTATTTAGATATTTTTCATTCCTAGTTCATGTCTGATGGAGTTCAGTCTCTCAGAGTTTAAGGGTTTGGTGAAAATATCAGCAAGTTGAAGCTCAGTCCCAATAAACTCAAGAGTTATATCACCTTTTTGATGATGATATCTCAAAAAGTGATGTATTACAACAATATGTTTTATTCAAGAATTATAAATTGGATTTTAGATATGTTAATATCACTTTTATTTTCACAGTTTATGGGGATATATCTGAATTGAAGTCCATAGTCGAATAAAGTGTGTTTCATCCACAAAATTTTTTCACAGCAACTACCAACATATATGTACTCTTCTTTTGCAGTTGATAATGCAACTAATTTTTTCTTTTTTACTACACCATGATATTATAGTCTTTCTCAAAAAGTGACATGTTCTAGAGGTACTCTTTGTATATAACTTACATCCACTAAAGTCAGAATCTAAACAACTAACCAAATCAAAAGGTTATCCTCTATGATAGAACAACCCTAAATTAGTTGTATATTTGAGATACTGGAAAACTCTTTTAACAATATTTAAATGTTATTCTTTTGGGTTTTCTTGAAATCTTTCACACATACACACAATAAAAATATTTTCTATCCTATTATAAATTAATTACAACAAGATCCCAATCATTCTTCTGTAAGAAGTTTGATCAATAGATTTCTCATTTTCATCAAGATCTAACTTACATGTAGAACTCATAGGGGTTTCACTACTCTTAATGCTATCAAAGACATATATTTTCAAAATATCTTTAGTGAACTTACATTGATTTATAATAATACCTTATTTATTTTGAAATATTTGAAATCCAATAAAATATTTATGTTCGACCATCATACTCATTTGAAACTCACTTTGCATCATTTTTGAAAAATCATCACACAATTAATTTTTAGAAGATCCAAAGATTATATCATCTACATATATTTAGGATATTAAAAATTCTTTTTTAATTATTTTTATAAACAAAGTAGGATCAGAAACTCCTTTTGTAAAACATTTATAAATAAGGAAATTATTTAATCTTTCATACTAAGCTCTTAGATCTTGTTTAAAACCATATAAAGCTTAAGATAACATTAAAACTTGATTTGAAAAATGAGGAGTTTTAAATCCTTGGGATTGTTCAACAAAAAACCCCTCAATTATATAAACATTTATGAATAAAATTTTAATATCCATTTGATAAAGTTTAAAATCCACGTGTGCTGCATAGGCAAGTAAGATTCTAATGGATTCAATCCTAGATACTGGTGAAAAGGTCTCTTCATAATCAATTCATTATTCATGATTATATCCTTGTGCAACCAATATATATTTTTTTCCAACTATATTTTCAGATTCATCCACTTTATTCATAAACAACCATTTAGTTCCTATGGTCAAAGTATCTTTTGGTCTATCTACAAGCTTCCAAACTTTATTTCATTCAAGATGGTTAAGATCTTCTTGCATATCCATTCCCTAAAATTCATAGTTGATTGCATTATTGACATTTTTAAGTTCAAGTTCTGACAAGAATTCTTGTTGTTCAACCTGATTTCTCAAAGAGGATCTAGTTTGTGTTCCACTATATAAATCTCTAACAATAACATCTAAAGGATAGTTTTAAGGGTCCTGGTTGGTCTAGTAAAGGTGGAACTAGTTATTTTAGGTACACCATTTTAATCTTGTTCAAAATGGATAGATTCTAGAGAATTTCCATAACTGAAAGTTTTCATAGATTCCTTCACATGATGATTTTTGGTTTTAGCATTAATGTCTTGATTGGAAATATCCACTTCAATATTTTCTAGAGCGGTATTAGGATCATGTGGATCTGTTTCATCAAAATTGACATGTATAGATTCTTCTACACATTTGGTATTCTTATTAAAGACTCTAGAGGCTTCACTTGAGGTATAATATCCAAGGAATATTCCTTCATCACTTTTGGAGGCAAATTTATCTAAATTGTCTTCGGTGTTTAGAATATAAACATTACATACAAACAATTAAAAATAACTTACTTTAGGTTTCCTATTGTTCCACAACTCATAATGGGTTTTCTTAATGATGAGTCTGATTAATACTCTTTTTATTATGTAACAAGATGTATTAATAGATTTAGTCTATAAATAAATCGGTAGGTCATATTCATTAAGAAAAGTTCAAGCAATTTCTTATAGGGTTCTATTTCTTCTTTCTACCACACCATTTTGTTGAGGTTTTCTAGGGGAATAGAAGTTGTTCCTATATCCATTTTGTGAGAAAAAAGATTCAATGTCTTGATTTACAAACTCACGACCATGGTAATTTCTTAAGGATTTAATCTTAAGTCCACTAATATTTTATACCGTCCTAGAATACTTGGTAAAGTGAGAGCAAGATTCAATTTTTTAAGCTAAAAAAGGTCCAAGTATACCTAGAAAATTCATCTACAAGAACATAAACATAGTGATTCCCATTGAGACTTGAAAATCTAGATGGTCCAAACAAATCCATGTGAACCAACTTTAGAAGTTGAGAAGTTGTTACTTCTTTCTTTATTTTGAAATAAATTTTATGTTTCTTTTCTTTTTGATAAGGATTGCACAACTTATTGTCTGGAAACACTAATTTGGGTAGGTATTTAACTTATCCTTTTCTATTCAACTTCATATGGGAGTGTACATTGCAATGTCTTACTCTTATGTGAAAAATCAAAGACTCTTTGTGAAACGAACTTAGATAAGAAACATTCTGTGAGGCTAGTGTGTCTAAATTTATAGCATATACATTATCATTCTTAAGAGTAGTAAATACTAAGTTATTCTTGGCATAAAAATTGCATGAATAATTTTTAAATTTTACATTAAATCCATAATCACACAATTGATATATGCTAAACAGGTTATACTTTATTCCATCAACATAAAGTTATTTGGAAATTGAAATAGAGTTAGGGATACCAATCTTGCCTAGGTTGGTGATTTTCCTTTACCATTGTCACCAAATGTGACCTGTCCTTCATCAATTTTGATAAGACTTTTAAAGCTTTAGTAGTACCTTATCATGTGTCTTGAACATCCACTATTTAAGTACCATAGATTTCTACAGGATCTCTTTATGTAGTTTACCTACAAAACAATTTATCCAAGAAATGATTTTGGTATGCATATTTTTCTGGGTCCACAAACATTAGCGATAAAATATTTAAGAACCCAAAATTGTCTTATGGTATTCCTATATACAGTATATAAAGTATTTGAAAAATAAACTCTATTTGGTCCTGAATAATTGGATGTAGAAAAAGAATTATTGGAACTGGAACTTGTAATAATATTTGGGTTTCTGAAGAAAGATGAATATTTTCTAGATTTGGTTATAAAGTGTGTTTTGTACAAGTTCCTTTATCCTGGTTGATATCCGATCCTAGAAGTGTACTTAGGAGCTATCTGTTTATCAAGCATTTAAGTAAGGGTATTTTTTCCAGTGGTAAATTTTTCTAATTCCTTATTTAATTTCTCATTAGACATTTTTAATTCATTGTTTTCCTTGAATAGTTGAGCATTTTTATCCTTTTCAATCATATGTTCAGATTTAATAGTTACAGTAGGAGCATGTTTTTTTTAAAAGATTTATACTTATATTTTAACAAATTACATGTTTCTTCTAGCATGTTGTAATACTCAAAAAATTCATCATTTTTCATATTCTCAGACTCTCTTTCATTTTGAGAATAATAAATTTTTTGAATAGGAGTGTCTAAGATTACCTTAAGGAGTGTTGGTCATAAAACACATATTAGCCATATCATATTTCTCATCATGAGAAGAAGCAGATTCACTAGAGAAATCCTCATAGGCACTCCAGGTGGCCTTAATTGATTTCTTATACTTTATATCCTTATTCTTGTACTTATTTTTATATTTTATCTTTGGAAAGTCATATTTGACATGTCCTTTCCTTTTACATTCATAGAAAATTATCTCTTATGATTTATCATTTCTCTTACAATCCTTTTTCCAATTTCCCTTGTTATCATATTTTCCTTTGTAATTGGGATTTTTGAAAAACTTCTTTTTCCTATAATATTTCTTGAATCTCCTAGCTAGATTGGCCATTTCTTTATCACTATTGGAAACTGATTCTTCACTACTAAAGCTTTAAACACCAGCTTGAACTTTCTATATGTCTTTAATTTTAGAGGTAGTAGACTTTAAGGCTACAAACTTTATTTTTGGTTCATTCTCTTCTTGATTTATCTTCAATTACTCTTCATATATCATTAATTTTCCAGTCAATTCCTTTACCAGAATCTTATCAATGTCATATGATTCTCTTATAGATACAGATTTCCCTCACCATCTCTCTGGTAAGAATCATAGAATCCTCATAATCTGCTCTTTGTCTGTAACTTCTCTTCCTAAAGAAATCATGGTATTCAAAATTTTATTGAACCTAAGATACATATCAGAAATAGATTCATCAGGATTCATTCTGAAATTATCCTATTTAATATTATAAGTATTTAATCTCATTTATTTAACATTATATGTTCCCTCATGAGAAACAGACAATGTGTCCCAAATCTCACGTGTAGTTTTACAGGAAGAAATACGATTAAACATTTCATCTCCTAGTGCACAGTATAGAGTTTTCATTGATTTATAATTATTTTTATACGTAGTCTTGGTAGGTTCATCCCAAGTGTTTCTAGTAGTTTTAGGAATTTCATATTTACTATCAATAGTAGTCTAAATTTCAAATCCCATGATTTCAATATGTTTCTTCATTTCAAGCTTCCTCTGATCATAGTTGGTTCTATTGAAAAACAGTGATCTATTAGTAGAAACTCCTTATAATATATTATATATGATATAAATTTTAAAATAATTTCAAAGAGATAAAAAAATAGAAATGACATAAATTTTAAGATCTTTGAAAAACAACTACAATCACAGTTGAAAAGATTTGAATACTGAAAATTGTTTCTATCCCTCTGATACCGAATGTTGGTCAAAGTAGATTACTCAAGAGAGGGTGAATTGAGTATCTATAAAAAATTTATGTAAAAAATATTAATTCTTTAAAAAGTTTCCCCAAAATATAATAAAAGTTAGTTTGTAGTGAATTTATAAAAGACTTGAATGTTCAATGAATTTCTTATAAGATTGATTAGTTCTCATATATACTAATATAAATATTAGTATAACTTTTGAAACTAATCTACTAGTTAAAAATAGATATAAACACTTGATAAACTAACTATAAAAGTTCAATTTAGTTTTATGTGAAATGTAATAAACACAAATCAGATTAAACTAGAAGACAAAGGAACAATGAATATAAACTAGAGGTTCATTCTCAAGCTAAGACTTCGTCCTCTATACTTGGTGATCACTTTCCACCAAGCAATTTAATTTAATAAACAGTTTGATCCACACCCTGGACCAGTGTTCACAAAATCACACAAGGCTATCCAGGTCACATCTGACCTCTACCATAATTTTTTATGGAAAAAACAACAAACAGTTCACACTTGACCTCTTCCACTATTCTACGTGGGATACAAGAGTAAAATAGAGAGTGAGTTTGGGGATATCGAGTATCCTCTAGTTATGCATAGGAGACAGTGGGTGTATAAGAGACAGATACACACACTACTCAAAAATTTAAACAAAAGAACCAACAGAGATATAATTGTAAAAAAGAGTTTATAAGTCTTTGTGTGTTATGTAGTGAAGATCTGAACTCAGTTGATTTAGGAGAAATGAGGCTTATGTCCTCTTCTGAAAGTTGGCTTCATAAATAGAATATTATAGCCTTCCAGGTGTGAAATGTTCATCTCCTTGATGTTTTGGATGTTTAGTGAAGTCCAAGGGTTTTTTTCTTATCTTTTTGATCTCCCTGTATGTTATTGCTTCAATATATTGGGAGTTGTAATAAAGCACAAGAGTTACAGGAGTTTGCAGTTCTTCTACTGCTTTTATTTTTCAGCATATTCCCCGTGTTATTCTCACATTTACAATCTGACTTGTAATTCTTTTATACATAATGGTCCTATAGGTATAAAGATCTCCCCAGATGCATGTACCTCATAATATCTATGGATAGTCCTACAAACAACATTAAATAATGTTAGAAAAATTAATTTTTATAAATATTACCGTTAGATATAAATTTTAATAAATAAATTTAAAGACCGTTTTTTATGACTATCGGTGAGTCATAGTATCAGTGAATCCTTTCAATTGGTCTGTCATCATTGTTATGTCATCATCTGTTTATAAGCATTGGTGAGTCCGAGTATCAGTGAGTTCTTCCATCGATATCAATGACTCGGTGTATCAGTGAGTCATTTGTACTATCGGTCTGTCAAGGAATCTGTGAGTAAATCATTGGTGACTTTTCCATGAGTGAGACGTCCATAGTGATTCAATCATTAGTGAATCATCCATCGATGACTCATCCATTGGTGTTTCGTCCATCATTGAGTCATTCATCAGTGAGTCATCCATTGGTGAGTCGATCATCGATGAGTTGATCATCGGTGAATTGATCATCGATGACTCAATCATTGGGGACTCAATAATTAGTGTGTCTTCCATCATTGAGTCCTTAGATCAGTGAGTCCTCATCGGTGAGTCAATAAATTGTGACTCCTTTTGAACTATCGGTGATAGAAAATTTGAAAAACTTATAAAGTGTATGTCTTACAAATAACACTACAAGATTATGTTAAATTCATAAATACATGGAAATATTCACTTATATACATATAGAAGCATAAATATACATAGTTTATTGATTTATTAAAATGTATCGTACACTATGACATAATTTATTTACTTATATATATTCAATGACATGATAAAGTTTATTTATTACTTAATATAAAAGTTAATAGGATCGGTAGATTGAAATGATTTGTGATTATGAAAACTACTATTTCTCAGAGGGTTCAATATAATGTTTTATGTTTTCTTTTATTTAATGGAGAAAAGGAGTCAATGAATTGATAAAATGGATGATTCAAGATTATAAAACTACAATAAGATATTAATTATTGATCTCATTTTTCTCTTGAGAATATCATGTAAACAATATTTTTTAAATAAAATGATGTTTGTGTTTGTGATATACATAATTATGATTTTTTCAACTCTATTACATGCTTTAGGGGAGGCTAAAAATGTATTTTTCTAGTTAGTGAATTCATCCTTTTTTTACTTATAGAAATATTCTAACTATATGAATGAATTTAAAAGTATTATCAAATATTATTAAATTTTTGATAATTGATAAACTAGGTATATGATTTCTATATTTTGATGTCATCTATACAATGAATGTTATTAATAGTTTAAACCATAAGAGGGAAAATTATTTGAGGAGTTCAACAAATTTTCTTCAAGAATACAGTGAAAGGGAATTGAAATATAGGGTTTTAAGGAAGGAGTATATATAATTCTATATGATATGGTTATCCAGAATACCGGAAGGAGTTTGAAAAACTTGATTGAATTTCCATGTAAGGCATTAATGTTATAGAATTAAATTCTTTTCTTTTGTTGGTATATGACACCAAATTTTTATTTTACAAGTGTTTTAAATATACTACAGTTTAAAAGGGAACATGTTTTTTCCTCCCATTGAGAATATATTTTAATAAAATATTACATTCAAAATAAATATGTTCCAAATTAAATGAAATTTAATATATAATATGGAATAATATTTTATTTGTAATGTATTTATACTAAAAACGAAATACATATTATTTCCTAATCACAAAGCAGTATGTGTATCTTAGAAATAATGTGTGAAAGGAATATTGTAAATAATATACTAGTGGGAGTATGTTTGGATTTAGATAAATAAAAATTCAAAAAATAAAAGACAATTTTGGTCTATGATTAAAGTGATTTTTAATTAATATCCTTTAAGAGTTTAGGATGTGTGATGGTAAAAAAATATAGAGATTTAATTTTAGTTACTATTATAAGAGAATATAACTATTCCATGAAGGATTATTCCATTCAAAATTAAAATTTTAATTTAACTTTCCATCCAAAAATATTTTAGGATATGGAACTAAAGATAAATTTAAATGTTACATTATTTTTCATAAAAAAACTGCATGCCATTTTATCCAAAAAGGTTTTAGGATGTATTGGTAAACAATAATGTAAGTAGTTACAATACTTCAAGTGAAAAAATTTAATATAAATGGTTCTAAGGATGATTTATATATATATATATATATATAATATGTTGTGAGTAGACCATCAATGTTAACATCTTTAGATTCGGAGTTGTAAAGTTAAGGAGTGTGAATATGTTCAAAAAGTTGAATGTTAGGAATATGGTTCTTAATTCTCACAATTATTAAAACTTTCATTCTTCATAGACATTACTCACTAAAGAGTTTATGAGAGTTTTTCATAAGATCATCACATAGATATGTTATAGGAATTACATATGATTTAATGAGTTAACCAACCTTCAAAAAAATGTTTCATACATAAGATTGATCTGGACATTAATTATATATCATATGATATATAGATAATTATATTGTTTTTGTTAAATATTATTAAAAATGTTTTAAGGTTATAAATTGTACCTTGTTTTTATAATAAATGTCATCTCTAATTATTATTCTTTCATTTGTGCTGAAATTTATTTTATATGAACTGTCAAACAGTAATATCCCGTTCAAAAATGATTTTAATTTTTCCCTAATCAATGATCATAAAAATTATCATGGGTCACAATGAAATGTTATGATTAACATAAATAAAATATTTTAATCATTTAAAAGATTTATATATGAGATATTAAGATTATTTTTTGAGATAATAAGTAGATACTTATTACTTGGATTGACCCGTGAAAGAATTTCTCATATAATTTCATAAAGTTATGTAAATTCCTTAGGGTGTATAATTAATATCAATACTTTTACCTGATGTTGGTGTGATACCTATAATGGGAAGATTCATACTTGGAAACCCTACATACATGATTCCATATACGAATTTATCTAATCAGGGGTGGTTGGGTATGTTACTAATCTTGTCTTTGGTTGGAGTGAAATTGTTTTACGCCCCGACCCTAGTTACCCAGAGTCGGTGCATTATTACATAACATTGGAATGATAAAAAAAGACCAAGTATCAAAATTCCGATTAGTTTATTAGCCTTGGAATCATTAGATACATTCATAAAATTTACATTAAATCATAAAATGAAAACTAAAACAACATAGTATCCATAGTCCACACTCATATCCCCTCATACTATCCCTATAGGTCATTAATAAATTATTTCTTCACATCCTGGGAAAAATTAAAACACTGAAAGGGGTGAGCTCAGATGCTCAATAAGGATAACAATATAGAAGAAACTTTCATAAATAAACATAAACATTTAAGGTAATGTATAACTAAAAAAAATCCTTTTAAACTTGATCTTCAGTATAATATGGAAAAGATAAAATGAAATAATGCCATTTACTTATTCACATGTATATTCTACTAGTCGAATAACAATATGAAATATCAATAACCACTTTCATAATGATGGAATGCATAATGCCATACTATCATAACCACGTAGCCAAGGCCTCGTGCCAAGACTACAAATAAGATTTTGTCAAGGCCTCGTGCCAAGACACTAGTTTGTCTCATGAGACCTACTGATGCATTGAGGAGCTATAGCGGGCTCCACCCATCACTTACTAAGTCCAATTCATTTTTTATATTAACAGGTTTAAACATAACATAAAAATTCGTATTAAAACTAGCATACGAAATGTAAATACTTTCTCCATAAACCATTAATGGTGTAAAAATAACACATCCATAGTCAAACATATCAAAAAACCTACAATACAATATGGATGTTTTGTATCATAATAAATCAACTTCAAATAAGCTTAAAATCCATCAAAGGATGTTGACATATATGAAATCAAAACTATTTGATAGAAAAATCTCTTTTTTTGAAATCATTTAAAAGTCACATAATTATAAAATAAAACATTTACTTTGAAAATATTCTAATAATCTTTTAAGGGAAGCTTCAAAGATTTTACAATGGTGGAAAATAGCCACAGACACCGTATAAGTTAAAAAAAATTCATTCTTACCTTAATTTTGTTGAAAAGGATAAAAAGGACCTTGTTTGGAAAATGACGTAAGGATTCCTTTATAAACTTATTATAAAAAGTCAAAAAAGGGTATAAATGACTTTAAACCATATTCTATAAAATATTAATAATGTTTTGAAATAAATTTTTAAGAATCATGGATGTGGATGATAAAGAGGTCCTAGTAGATAATTACGTATAAACAACCTCGGATAATGAAGAGATTGTGAAATAAAGCCTTACCTTGTACTTTTCCTTGGTCGAGGGTAGGTTAACCTCATGTATAATGGTGAAATAATTTTTATTAAATTATACAAGAATCATATACATTAATATGATATCATATATGATCTTCTAACATTTCTTTGTTAATAATATCTTAGTATTATCGTCGTTTTGGGTGTTAACTTACTCATTTTCTTCTATATGTTTTGTTACGTAGGTTGTGTTTGTTGTGGATAGGTTGTATCTTATTAATATAAAGAATTATATCAAGTCCTTAAACATTATTTTTAATCATCAAATGAGAATTAGTCTTGAATAGATATTATGAGGAAACGAATCTCATCGCGTTTGTGGAGACGGTAATCCGTACGTACGTACGAATGCTATTTCCATTTCATTTTTCATTTTAAAAGGAATAAAAAAAATGATACATAGGTATATTGTTATTCCAGGATAATATAATATCTTATATATGTTATGTAAGTTCATTAACACTATCCTTTATACATTCCATGTATGGTATGAACGAGTCATATCACTTTGAGGGGGCGGTAGTCCGTACTTCCTCAAATGAAATTATCATATATATATACAACATGAAACAAATAATGGTATGTTGTAAAATGGAATTACAGAAGCTTATATTAAAAATAAATATCATTAATATTATATTTAATTATATTTCCATCATAATGGCCACCATGAGATGCGGTAGGAGATAATTGAACAATCATCGTTTCGTGAGGTGTTTGGTTTCCATCCACAAGAACATTATGTTATTCACCCATTAGATGGAGGTGTGTGTAAGTGTAGTTAGAATAATTCTCATAAAAAAATCCTAGTATATTGAGTATAATGGTTTTGTTACAAAAGAAAATAATAAGAAGAGTTTAGGGGTTGGAGAAGTAAAATAAAAGAAAAGAAGCTAAGAGAAATCGTTACCTTTAATTTGGGTAAATCCCATTGGTTTGAACCAAAAATGACTATTGAAGTGCTTTCTGCCTAAGGTGAGGCTTCTAGGAGGAGGATAGGGATGTAGGGAGACTAATTGGGTAGATTTTGGATGAGCCAAAATGCTTGAGAGGTGTGAGAAATTGGTTAGAAATGGTGTCCTTTTATAAGGGGGGGCTCTTTAAGAAAAACTTAAAGTATTATTTTATAATAAATTCATATTCGGTTTATAAAGGCTCCAAAGTGGATTATTCAAAGTCTAAGGTGGGGATGAGTCGCAATCCTTTCAACCAATATATTTTGGTCAGGTTTGGGTCACTATATTAACCTTATCTTTTAGTTTTAACTCTTAGTTAATTAGTTTGACATTTACCATGTCACTTTGTATTTTTATATTATATTGTTAATAAACTTACTATATACATCCAAGAAATACCCAAGTGGTCCATTAATGATATACCTATCAGGATATAAGTCCTTCAGCCGAACATTATATTTTTAGGAATAGAATATCAATTAATAACATAATATTTGTTTTGAAAACTCATTTATGTAAATTTTGACACTATTCAATAATTGATTTTTGTTAAAGTCTTTAACAACTTTATTAATTCGAATGAAATTAATTTAATCAATAATAAAATGTAATATTAACCAATAAAATTCTTTTATGGCATAAAAACTTTCAAATTATATTTATTTTAACTTTTATAATACCAATTATTTGATTCTTTCATTAATATGGAAAATACTTCACCATTATTGTGTCATAATAAAATTTAATTATTAAATGTCTAAAAATTATAAATAAAATACCATTATGTGGGAAATCATTTTAGAGTTCTAATTAATATTTATAGTCGAAAATATAACATATATAACCCTATGTAAAAATTGTTTTTCTAAAATATATATGCTTATGTCATTTTTGTATTTACTTTAACTTAATTAATATAAAGTGTCCTTATCACCTACAAGTGGATCAATGGAGACCCAAAATCGACCCAAATATGACCATGGTCGGACATGTATCAACCAATAGGGTTATGACACGTTTTAGGGTAATTTAGTATTATTATAATATTATTTTTTACCCTTATTTACCGAATTTACCCTTTAACCATGGTAAATAAAATATTTACCGAAGTAATTATTCGAAATGTATTAAAATAAAATTTACCTATTTAAACAATTTGGACCTCCTAATTCTAAATATGGAATCCATTTTTCTATATTCAAAACACATAAGTGTCAGAAATTAATTTAAAATTAATTCCCGTTGTCGAAACAAAAAGCGTGTTTTTAACAAATAATAACTATCAAAAGATTGACACTTTCTTATGTCCAATGACCAACATTGGATTAAATGGTAAAATTATAATCTAACTATACTTTAAAATCACTCAAATGCATAATTTATCGCTATTAAATATTTCAAATAAAAAAGTTGTTTTTAATTAAAATTTAGTAATTTTCACGATTCATCAAAATATAAAAGTTGTCAACAAAGTACCAAAATTTCACCCTAAGATAATTTAGATATTCCAAATACAAAAATTATGTCTATTTTACCAAATTAAAAACATAAAAGTTGAATTTATTAATTTAAAATTAATTCCTGCTGTCAAAACCAAAAGGTGTATTTTTAAGAAATAATAACTATCAAAAGTTTGACACTTGTTTATGTCCAATTTTAAAGTGAAATTACTTACAATGACCATAATTGGATTAAATGGTAAAAATATAATCTATATATACATCCAAACCACTAAAATGTATAATTTAATAATATAAATTTTTTGATTTAAAAAGTTGTTTTCAGTTAAAATATAGTATTTTTCACTATTTACCCAAATATGAAAGTTATCAGAAAAACACCAAAACATTATCGAAAAAAAATTCTTATATCCCGATTCTCAAGAAGAAGTTTATTTTGTCAAATTGAATATATAAAAGTTTCAAATATTGGATTTAAAAAGACTTCTCTATTAAAAGGCGGTAAAATTTCATTTTTTGAAAAATAATTTTTTTATCTGAAAAAATGTATTTGTTCTTAAATTATGTCTAAGAAACTCATTATATGGATTCTAAAATTATAAAGATTATATAAAGTTTAAAATTCAGTTAATACTATTCATAACTGCTTTTGAACGGCTCGTTTGGTATGTCATGGGGCGCTAGAACTCGGTGTTGCGTGTAGTGCAAGTTATTGAATTACTTTAAAAACATAACGTACTATGAAATCTTGGGGTGTTACATTCTTCCTTCCTTCAATAAATTGAGTCCTCGCAATTTGAAATTATTTTTTAAAAATAAAAGGTTGAAAGTAGAAAATACCTTTGGGAAAACCCACATCAGAAATTAGGTTAATAAAATTTTCTCTTAATAAGAAGAAAATTGAAATAAAAGGGTCACCACCAAATTATGATCTCGATTAAGAGAACATTGGTGGAAATTAGAGACATATAATTGGAGGAAAAACGTAAATATTTATTGGTAGTGATTAAGGTCATCAATCACAAACAAGTGTAAAATTGAGGGCCTTAAATTCATCAATCTATGATGATTTAAAATGCCATCAGTTCAACAAAACATATTGTATTAGGATGACACATTTTTTGTTTTAAGATCCCTTCACTAAAGTATAAGAATTAATTTCTTCATAGAATAAGAGAAGAATAAAAATATATACTTGATAAGTAGAGTCCCATCCTTTAACTAATTTCTACCACAAACTCATCTTTCACTCTAAAAGATAATAGAACTTAAAAATAATATTCTATTTATCCAATTCGTATAGGGTAAAAAAATGAATTTATCATTCATCGACCAGAATATTTTTTAAAAAGACTACATTATTCAATCCAGGACATCACATGGGTCTGTGGTAGGTGATACACTCTTGTCTCCCTTCCGTTGTGGGTTTAAGTCTCGCGGTCTTGCCGGACGCGATAGGTTGCCGCCCAACCTCCGGGTTGTCCTTTTTATGGAAATCCAAAAAAAATCTCAAACTAGACTTATCCAAAATACTTCTATCCAAACTCATAGTCCAAAATTTATAAGGTAGTTAAACACAATGAATAACCTTTTTTCTGTGTAATAACATGTGAACACCTTCATCATTTTTTTTAAACACTGCAACATCGTCAAATACCATAAAACCTTATTAATTACATTCATGATCCCTTATTACTTATAGAATACTGGATATAATCCTTCTATCTAAAAATGTTATAAACTCCAACAATGATAGAATATACAAATCATTAATCAGTTTCAAGATAGTCATGAATATCCAATATAATTTATCCAAATCAGTTATGTATTATTCCAAAATCACTACCTCGGTATCAGAACCAAATTATGGTTTATCTTTCTCTCAACCATATATTTTTCAAAAATTTAACCAGCTATTGAGTCACTTTTCTTTGTTCCACACAACCTCAAGTCCTTAATGAAATAGTACTGTAGTACAATCCTTATATACTCCATAATTATTATAACCAGTACATTGTTGATACAACACTCAAATAACACAATTATTTAATAACAACATAAGAACTCTAATCATTCCTCCTCATCTGTGGTAGTATCATAACTTGATTATTATCCAATAGAATCATTTAGGGAATACTATAATGATATAGACATTGGTTCGCGTATTATCCCAACTCCTTGCAGATGAAGCATTGTACATTTGAAACCTTTTTCTTACCCTTGTAGTCACATACATGGTGTCCCTTTTCTCCACACTTATAACAAACTCCCATTCCTTTCTAGAAAGTTCCAGGGTGTTTCTTACCACATTTATCACACATAGGAAAAATTTGCTTTTCCCTCTTCCCTTTATCCATCTTTCTCTCTTCCATCCTTTTCTTCTCTTGCTTCCCTTCAAAGCCATAGGACATGGAGAATTATTTACTTATCTTATTAACACATGATACTATTTATTCATATGTTGAGAATACATGTGAGACTATTTATCTTCTAAATGTTGGCTTAATACCATGAAATATATGATCCTTCTCACTCTTTGGATCATACATATTGCTGGAGTTCACATTCATTCTACTGGGTGCCATTTCTATACAATAGCATCAACTTGGTCAGTTTATGAATTGCAATGAATAATTCCAAACTTGTAAAATACCTAACCCAAATTGGACAGTTTATGGATATAATCCATAATCACAAAAATGTTTCCTTTGAGTAAGTATATACTCATAATCCCTTCATAATGTTTTGTAAATAAAATGATAATTATCCTAAGCATATCCCCCGGGAGAGTCGTAACCAAGAGTGCAGCAAAGCCCTTTGTCATACACCAGTTTCCGTTCGAGTCTAGCTCAAAGCAGTGTTTTCGGGTTTTACCCCTAGGTACATCTATGCCAGAGCCACCTCTACTTCCTTGTATCCAGACAAGGATGTATTTTCTTATAAAACTCAAAAATTATATACATTACCAAAATTCTAGGAATTTCTTCTATACTAATCCTCAAAGTCTATCTTAGGTCTATGTTCTCTAATCAGAGTTTATCTAAATATAAATTCTAAGGTTTGTACTAAACCTCCTCTTATACCAACTGTAACGCCCCGACCCTAGTTACCCAAAGTCAGTGCATTATTACATAACATTGGCATGATCACAAAAGATCAAGTCTCGAAAGACCGATTAGTTTAGTAGCATTGGAATCACTAGATACATTCATAATGTTTACATTACATCATAAAATAAAAACTACAACAACATAGTCTCCATATTCCACACTCATATCCCCTCATACTTTCCCTGAAGGTCATTCATAAATTACTTCTTCACATCCTAGCAAAAATTAAAACAATAAAAGGGGTGAGCTCAGATGATCAGTAAGGATAACAATATAGCGGAAAATTTCATAAATAAACATAAACATTTAAGGCAATGTATAACTAAAAAAAACTTTTTAAACTTGAACTTAAGCATAATATGGGCAAAATAAAATGAAATAATTCCATTTACTTATTCACATGGATGTTCTACTAGTCGAATAACCACATGCAATATCAATAACCACTTTCATAATGATGGAATGCATAATGCCAGACTATCATAACCATGTAGCCAAGGCCTCGTTCCAAGACTACAAATAAGATTTTATCAAGGCCACATGCCAAGACAATAGTTTGTCTCATGAGACCTACCGATGCATCAAGGATCTATAACATGCTCCACTCGTCACTTACTAAGTCCAATGCATTCCTCATATGAACATGTTTAAACATAACATAAAAATTTGTAATAAAACTAACATACGAAATGTAAATACTTTCTCCATAAACCATGAATGGTGTAAAAATAACACATCCACAGTCAAACATATCACAAAACCTTCAATACAATATGGATGTTTTGTACTATAATAAATCAACTTCAAATAAGCTTAAAATCAATCAATGGATGTTGACATAGATGAAATCAAAACTATTTGAGAGAAATATCTCTTTTTTTGAAATCATTTAAAAGCCACATAATTATAAAATAAAACATTTATTTTGAAAATATTCTTATAAGATAGTAAGGGAAGCTTCAAAGATTTTACATCGGTGGAAAATTTCTGCACCCTCTGTATAAGTTATAAAAAATACATTCTTACCTTAATTTTGTCGAAAAGGTTAAAAAGGACCTTGTTTGGAAAATGGCATAAATATTCCTTTATAAACTTCTTATAAAAATTCAAACAAGGGTATAAAAGACTTTAAACCATATTCTGTAAAATAGTAAGAATTTTTTGAAATACATTTTTAAGAAACATGGATGTGGATGATAAAGACGTCCCATTAGATAATTACGTATAAACAACCTCGGATAATGAAGACATTGTGAAATAAACTCTTACCTTGTACTTTTCCTTGGTTGAGGTAGGGTAACCTTTTGTATAATGGTGAAATAATTGTTTACAAATTAAAAAATAATCATATACATTAATTTGATATCATATATTATCTTTTAACATTTCTTTGTTAATAATATCTTAGTATTATCGTCGTTTTGGGTGTTAACTTACTCGTTTTCTTTTCAATGTTTTGTTACGCAAGCCGTGTTTTTTATGGATAGGTTGTATCTTATTCATACACAGAATAATATAAAGTCCTTAAACATTATTTTTAATCATCAAATGAGAATTATCCTTGAATGGATATTATGGGTAAATGAATCTCATCGCGTTCGTGGAGACGGTAATCCGTACGTACGTACGAATGCTAATTCCATTTCATTTTTCATTTTAAAAGGAATCAAAACCAAATTATACATAGGTATATTATTATTCCAGTATAATATAATATCTTATATATGTTACTTAAGTTCATTAACACCATCCTTTATACATTCCATGTATGGTATGAACGATTCATATCATTTTGGGGGGGTGGTAGTCCGCACTTCCTCAAATGAAATTATCTTATATATATATAACATGAAATGAATAATGGTATGCTATAAAATGGAATTAAATAATATTATATAAAAAATAAATATTATTAATATCATATTTAATTATAGTTCCATCATAATGGCCATCATGAGAGGTAGTAGGAGATAATTGAACAATCATCGTTTCGTGAGGCGTTTGGTTGTCATCCACAAAAACATTATGTTCTTCACCCATTAGATTGAGGTGTGTGTAAGTGTAGTTATAATAATTATCATAACAATATCATAGTATATTTATTATAATTGTGTTGTTACAAAAGAAAATAATAAGAAGAGTGTAGGGGTTGGAGAAGTAAAATAAAAGAAAAGAAGCTAAGAGAAATCGTTACCTTTAATTTGGGTAACTCCCTTTGGTTTGAACCAAAAAGGACTCTTGAAGTGATTTCTGCCTAAGGTAAGGCTTCTAGAAGGAGTAGAGTGATGTAGGGAGATTAATTGGGCAGAGTTCAGATGACCCAAAAGGCTTGAGAGGTGTGAGGAATTGGTTAGAAGTGGTGTCCATTTATAAGTGGGAGGAGGGGCTCTTTAGGAAAAACTTAATGTATTATTTTATAATAAATTCATATTCGGTTTATAAATGCCTAAAAGTCGATTATTAAAAGTATAAGGTGGGGATGGGTCGAAATTATTTCAACCAATAGATTTTATACAGGTTTGAGTCACTATATTAACCTTATCTTTTAGTTTTAACTCTTAGTTAATTAGTTTGACATTTTCCATGTCACTCTGTATTTTTATATTATATAGTAATAAACTTACTATATACTTTAAAGCGACCTCAAAGTGGCCCATTAATGATAAACCTATCATGATATAATTCCTTTGGACAAACCATAGATTTTTAGGAATATAATATCAATTAATAATATAATATTTGTTTTAAAAACTCATTTATGTCAATTTTGACACTATTCAATAATTGATTTTTGTTCAAGTCTTTAACAACTTTATTAATTAGAATAAAATTAATTTAAGCAATAATAACATGTAATATGAACCAATAAAAGTCTTTTATGGCATAAAAACGTTCAAATTATATTTATTTTAACTTTTATAATACCAATTATTTGATTCTTTCATTAATATGGAAAATACTACATCATTATTGTGTCGTAAATAAACTTAACTATTAAATGTCTAAAAATTATAAATAAAATACCATTATATATGAAATATTCTTATATTTCTAATGAATATTTATAGTCTAAAATATAACATATATAACCCTATCTAAAAATTGTTTTTCTAAAAGATATATGCTTATGTCATTTTTGTATTTACTTTAACTTAATTAATATAAATTGTCCTTATCACATATAAGTGGCTCTATGGGGTCCCAAAATCGACCAACAGATACCCATGGTATGCAATATATCAACCAATAGGGATATGACATGTTTTAGGGTAATTTAGTATTATTATAATATTATTTGTTACCCTTATTTACCGGATTTACTCTTTAACCATGGTAAATAAAATATTTACCGAAGTAATTATTCAAAATATCTAAAAATAAAAGTTACCTATTTAAAAAAAATTGTAACTCATGATTATAAATATGTAATCCATTTATCTAAATTCAAAACACAGAAGTGTCAGAAATTAATTTAAAATTAATTCCCTTTGTCGAAACAAAAAGCGTGTTTTTAACAAATAATAATTATCAAAAGATTGACACTTTCTTATGTCCAGTTTAAATATGAAATTATGTAAAATTACCAAAATTTGATTAAATGGTAAAATTATAATCTATATATACTTTAAAATCACTCAAATTCAAAATTTATCACTATTAATTATTTTGATTAAAAAAGTTTTTTTTAATTAAAATTTAGTAATTTTCACGATTCATCAAAATATGAAAGTTATCAGAAAAGTACCAAACTTTCAACCTAAGAAAATTTAGATATTCCAAATCTAAAAATGAATTCTATTTTACCAAATTCAAGACATGAAAGATTCATTTATTAATTTAAAATTAATTCTCACTGTCAAAACCAAAAGGCGTATTTTTAAGAAATAATAACTATCAAAAGTTTGACACTTGTTTATATCCAATTTCAAAGTGAAATTACTGACAATGACCATCATTAGATTAAATGGTAAAAATATAATATATATATATATACTTCCAAACCATTAAAATGTATAATTTAACAATATAAATTATTCTGATTTAAAATTTTTTTTCAGTTAAAATATATTATTTTTTACTATTTACCAAAATATGAAAGTTATCAAAAAAATACCAAAACTTTATTGAAACTAAATTCTTATTTCTCGATTATAAATAAAAAGTTTAGTTTGTAAAATTTAATATATAAGAGTTTCAAATATTGGATTTAAAAAGGCTTCACCATTAAAAGGCGGTGAAATTGCATTTTTTGAAAAATACTTCTTTTTATCTAAAAAAATGTATTTGTTCTTACAATATGTCTAAGAAACTCATTATATGGATTCTAAAATTATAATGATTATATAAAGTTCAAAATTCAATTAATACTATTCATAACCACTTTTTAACGGATTGTTTGGTTAGTCATGATGCGCTAGAACTCGGTGTTGCGTGCAGTGCAAGTTATTGAATTACTTTGAAAAAAATAACGTACTATGAAATATTGGGTGTTACATTCTTCCCTCCTTTAATAAATTTCTTCCTCACAATTTGAAATTATTTTTCAAAAATAAAAGGTTGAAAATAGAAAATACCTTTGGGAAAACCCACATCGGAAATTAGGTTAATAAAAGTTTCTCTTAATAAGAGGAAAAGTGAAAAGAAAGGGTCACCACCAAATTATGATCTCGATTAGGAGAACATTGGTGGAAATTAAAGACATATAATTGGAGGAAAAATGTAAATATTTATAGATAGTTATTTAGGTCATAAATCACAAACAAGTGTAAAATTGAGGGCCTTAAATTCATCAATATATGATGATTTAAAATACCACCAGTTCAAAAAAAACATATGGTATTAGGATAACACATTTTTAATTTTAAGATCCCTTCACTAAAGAATAAGAATTAATTTCTACATATAATAAGAGAAGAAGAAAAATATATACTTGATAAGTAGAGTCCCATCCTTTAACTAATATCTACCACAAACTCATCTTTCACTCTAAAAGATAATAGAACTTAAAAATAATATTCTATTTATCCTATTCATATAGGGTAAAAAAATGAATTTATCATTCATCCACCAGAAGTTTTTAAAAAAAGACTACATTATTCAATCCAGGACATCACGTGGGTCAGTTGTAGGTGATACACTCTTTTCTCCCTTCGGTTGTGGGTTCAAGTCTTGTGGCCTTACCAGATGCGACGGGTTTCCGCCCGACCTCCGGGTTGTCCTTTTTATGGAAATACAAAAATAATATCAAACTAGACTTATCCAAAATACTTCTTTCAAAACTCATATTACAAAATTTATAAGGTAGGTAAACACAATGAAGATCCTTTTTTCCGCATAATAACATGTGAACACCTTCATCATGTATTTTTTTAAAACACTGCAATATCCTGAAATACCATAAAACCTTATTGATTACATTCATGATCCCATATTACTTATAGAATACTGGATATACTCCTTCTATCCCAAAATTTTGTAAAATCCAACAATGATGGAATATACAAATCATTAATCAGTTTCAAGGTAGTCAAAAATATCCAATATAATTTATCCAAATCACTCATGTATTATTCCAAAATCACTACCTCAGTATCAGAACCATATTATGGTTTATCTTTCTCTCAACCATATATTTTCCAAAAATTTAACCAGCTATTGAGTCACTTTTCTTTGTTCCACACAATCTTAAGTCCTTAATGAAATAGTACTGCAGTACAATCCTTATATACTCCATAATTATTATAACCAGTACATTGTTGATACAACACTCAAATAACACAATTCTATAATAACAACATAAGAACTCAAATCATTCCTCCTCATCTGTGGTAGTATCATAACTTTATTATTATCCAATAGAATCATTTGGATCATACGTATTTCTGGAGTTCACATTCCATCTACTGGGCACCATTTCTATACAATAGCATAAACTAGGTTAGTTTATGAATTGAAATGAATAATTCCAAACTTGTAAAATACCTAACGTAAATTGAATAGTTTGTGGATATAATCCATAATCATAAAAATGTTTTCTTTGAATAATTATATACTCATAAGACCTTCATAATGTTTTGTAAAGAAAATTAGAATTATCCTAAGCATATCCCCCAGGAGTGTCGTAACCAAGAGTGCATCAAGGCATGTTTTCGTGCACCAGTTCTCGTTCGAGTCTGGCTCAAAGCGGTGTTTTCAGGTTTCACCCCTAGGTACATCTGTGCCAGAGCTGCCTCTACCTACTTGTATCCAGACAAGGATGTATTTTCTTGGAAAACTCACAAATTCTATACATTACCAAAATTCTAGGAATTTCTTCTATACTAATCCTCAAAGTCTATCTTAGGTCTATGTGCTCTAATCATATTTTATCTAAATCTAGATTCCAAGGTTTTTACTAAACTTCATCTGATACCAACTGTAATGCCTCGACCCTAGTTACCAAGAGTCGGTGCATTATTACAGAAAATTTTCATGATCACAAAAGATCAGGTCTCGAAATACCGATTAGTTTAGTAGCATTTGAATCACTAGATACATTCATAAAGTTTACATTACATCATAAAATGAAAACTACAACAACATAGTCTCCATAGTCCACACTCATATCCTCTCATACTATCCCTGAATGTCATTCATAAATTACTTCTTCACATCCTGGGAAAAATTACAACATTGAAAGGGGTGAGCTCAGATGCTCTGTAAATATAACAATATAGCGGAAACTTTCATAAATAATCATAAACATTTAAGGAAATGTATAACTAAAACAAAATCCTTTTAAACTTTAACTTCAACATAATATGGAAAAGATAAAATGAAATAATTCCATTTAATTATTCACATGGATATTCTACTAGTTGAATATCCACATGAAATATCAA
The DNA here is from genome assembly GCA_963277665.1 of Viscum album. Classification (NCBI taxonomy): domain Eukaryota; kingdom Viridiplantae; phylum Streptophyta; class Magnoliopsida; order Santalales; family Viscaceae; genus Viscum; species Viscum album. The sequence continues at coordinate 150,421,750 of OY728163.1, forward strand.
CAACCACTTTCATAATGATGGAATGCATAATGCCAGACTCTCATAACCACGTAGCCAAGGCCTCGTTCCAAGACACTAGTTTGTCTTATGATACCTACCAATGAATCAAGGAGCTATAACGGGCTCCACCCATCACTTACTAAGTTCAATGCATTCCTCATATGAATATGTTTAAACATAACATAAACATTCATATTAAAACTAGCATACGAAATGTAAATACTTTCTCCATAAACCATGAATGGCGTAAAAATAACACATGAATAGTCAAAAATATCAGAAAACCTTCAATACAATATGGATGTTTTGTATAATAATAAATCAACTTCAAATAATCTTAAAATCAATCAAAGGATGTTGACATAGATGAAATCAAAACTATTTGAGGTAAATATCTATTTTTTTTGAAATCATTTAAAAGTCACATAATTATAAAATAAAACATTTACTTTGAAAATATTCTTATAAGCTTGTAAGGTAAGCTTAAAAGATTTTACAATGGTGGAAAATAGCTGCACCCGCCGTATAAGTTAAAAAAAAGACATTCTTACCTTAATTTTGTCAAAAAGGTTAAAAATGACCTTGTTTGGAAAATGACGTAAAAATTACTTTATAAATATCTTATAAAAAGTTAAAAAGGGTATAAATTATTTTAAACCATATTTTGTAAAATATTAAGAATTTTTTGAAATACATTTTTAAGAAGCATGGATGTGGATGATAAAGAGGTCCCAGTAGATAATTACGTATAAATAACCTCGGATAATGAAGAGATAGTGAAATAAACCCTTAACTTGTACTTTTTCTTGGTCAAGGGTACGTTAACCTCCTGTATAATGGTGAAATAATTGTTAATAAATTATAAAATAATCATATACATTAATATTATATCATATATTATCTTATAACATTTCTTTGTTAATAATATCTTAGTATTATCGTCGTTTCGGGTGTTAACTTACTCGTTTTATTTTATTTGTTTTGTTACGTAAGTTGTGTTTGTTATGGATAGGTTGTATATTATTCATATATAGAATTATATCAAGTCCTTAAAAATTCTTTTTAATCATCAAATTAGAATTATTCTTGAATGGATATGATGGGGAAATGAATCTCATCGTGTTCGTGGAGACGGTAATCCGTACGTACGTACGAACGCTACTTCCATTTCATTTTTCATTTTAAAAAGAATCAAAACAAAAAGATACATAGGAATATTATTATTCTAGTATAATATAATATCTTATATATGTTAATTAAGTTCATTAACACCATCCTTTATACATTCCATGTATGTTATGAACGAGTCATATCACTTTGAGGGGGCGGTAGTCCGCACTTCCTCAAATGAAATTGTCGTATATATATACAACATGAAAAGAATAATGGTATGCTATAAAATGGAATTACAGAAGATTATATAAAAAATAAATATCATAAATATCATATTTAATTATAGTTTCATCATAATGGCTACCATGAGAGGCAGTAGGAGATAATTGAACAATCATCATTTCGTGAGGCGTTTGGTTTCCATCCATAGAAACATTATGGTCTTCATCCATTAGATGGAGGTGTGTGTAAGTGTAGTTAGAATAATTCTAATAAAAATATCCTTGTATATTTAGTATAATTTTTTTGTTACAAAAGAAAATAATAAGAAGAGTTTAGGGGTTGGAGAAGTAAAATAAAAGAAAAGAAGCTAAGAGAAATCATTACCTTTAATTTGGGTAACTCCCTTTAGTTTGAACCAAAAAGGACTATTGAAGTGATTTATTCCTAAGTTAATGCTTCTAGGAGGAGTATAGGGATGTAGGGAGATTAATTGGGCAGAGTTTGGACAATCCAAAAGGCTTGAGAGGTTTGAGGAATTGGTTAGAAGAGGTGTCCTTTTATAAGGGGGAGGAGGGGCAATTTAGGAAAAACTTAAAGTATTATTTTATAATAAATTAATTTTCTGTTTCTAAAGGGTCCAAAGCGGACTATTCAAATTATAAGGTGGGGATGGGTCTAAATCCTTTAAAACAATAGATTTTATATAGGTTTGGGTCACTATATTGACCTTATCTTTTAGTTTTAACTCTTAGTTAATTGGTTTGACATTTACCATGTCAATTTGTATTTTTATATTCTATAGTTAATAAACTTACTATATACATACAAGAGACCCCGAAGTGGTCCATTAATGATACATATATCTGTATATAAGACCTTTGTCTGAACCTTAGATTTTTAGAAATAGAATATCAATTAATAATATATTATTTGTTTTAAAAACTCATTTATGTCAATTTTGACACTATTCAATAATTGATTTTTGTTAAAGTCTTTAACAACATTAGTAATTAGAATAAAATTTATTTAAGAAATTATAACATGTAATATTAACCAATAAAATTCATTTATGGAATCAAAACGTTCAAATTATATTTATTTTAACTTTTATAATACCAATTATTTGATTCTTTCATTAATATGGAAAATACTACATCATTATTGTGTCATAAATACATTTAATTATTAAATATATAAAAATTATAAATAAAATAACATTATGTAGGAAATCGTTTTATCTTTCTAATGAATATTCATAGTCGAAAATATAACATATATAACCCTATGTAAAAATTGTTTTTCTAAAAGATATATGCTCATGTCATTTTTGTATTTACTTTAACTTAATTAATATAAAGTGTCCTTATCACCTACAAGTGGCTCTATGGGGTACCAAAATAGACCCAAATATTCCCATGGTATGAGATGTATCAACCAATAGGGTTAGGACATGTTTTAGGGTAATTTATTATTATTGTAATCTTATTTTTTACCCTTATTTACCAGATTGACCCTTTAACCATGGTAAATAAAATATTTACCGAAGTAATTATTCGAAATGTCTAAAAATAAAATTTACCTATTTAAACAATTTTTACATCATAATTCTAAATATTGAATCCATTTTTATAAATTCAAAACACAGAAGTGGCAGAAATTAATTTAAAACTAATTCCCGTTGTGGAAACAAAAAAGCGTGTTTTTGACAAATAATAACTATCAAAAGATTGACACTTTCTTATGTTCAGTTTATATATGAAATTATGTCCAATGACCAGAATTGTATTAAATGGTAAAATTATAATCTAAATATAAGTTAAAATAACTCAAATTAATAATTTATCACTATTAATTATTTCGATTAAAAAAGTTGTTTTTAATTAAAATTTAGTAATTTTCACGATTCATCAAAATATGAAATTTATCAGAAAAGTACCAAAATTTCACCATAAGATAATTTAGATATTCTGAATCCAAAAATGAATTATATTTTACCAAATTAAAAACATAAAATTTTCATTTATTAATTTAAAATTAATTCCCACTGTCAAAACCAAAAGGCGTATTTTTAAGAAATAATAACTATCAAAAGTTTGACACTTGTTTGTGTCCAATTTCAAAGTGAAATTAATTAAAATGACCATAATTGGATTAAATGGTAAAAATATAATCTATATATACTTCCAAACCATTAAAATGTATAATTTAACAATATAAATTATTTTTATTTAAAAAGTTGTTTTCAGTTAAAATATAGTATTTTTCACTATTTACCCAAATATGAAAGTTATCAGAAAAATGCCCAAACATTATCGAAACTAAATTATTATGTCCCAATTCTAAAGAATAAGTTTAGTTTTTCAAATTGAATATATAAAAGTTTCAAATATTTGATTTAAAAAGTCTTCTCTATTAAAAGGTGGAAAAATTGTATTTTTTGAAAAATACTTTTTTTGATCTGAAAAAAATGTATTTGTTATTAAATTATGTCTAAGAAACTCATTATATGGATTCTAAAATTATAAGGATTATATAATGTTCAAAATTCAGTTTATACTATTCATAACTGCTTTTGAACGGCTTGTTTGGTAAGTCATGGTGCGCTAGAACTTGGTGTTGCATGTAGTGCAAGTTATTGAATTACTTTGAAAAAAATAACGTACTATGAAATCTTGGGTTGTTAAAAATTGAGAAGATATTCTCTTATATATAGGAAAATTAAATTCATTTATCCCTTGACTAAATTATAAAAAGGAAAATCATGGCCCTGATTATTTATGTCACATATGATGTGATCAACTACTTCGATGAATAATATGTGATATCCCTATCAGGTTGATGATTTAAAATTGAAGTATTTATTGGATTGGTCTGTCTTTTTATGAGAATTAATAAAAGATGATCTAGTCTATAATATAATTAAATGTTCCAGATCTTGTGTTCCATTCATTTCATTGAAAATATTATTTTATAGGTATACATATAATGTATTTGTTACATTTTTTAGTGGAAATATACATATACCAATATATATATATATAAGAGTATGTTTTGATGGGGATAACACCAAACCCCTTAGTTGCTTGAGTAGTGTTGATTTTCAGTTATAGTCTGCTTTTTTTCTTATATTTATTGAATATGGATTTTATATTTGATTTAAAAAAATTAAGGCCTATAAAGTCACATAGTTAGGCCTTTTGATAAGGATTATGCTTTGGATATTGTTTTTTTTAAATGAAGCGAGTTTGGTGATACTATATCCTAAAGTTTTTCAGATTGACTAAGAAAAAGTAGTGAAGTTTTTCATAAAGTCCCCACAGGATTTTAGTGTAAGTAAAATATTATAGGAACTAAAAATAAAATCCATGTGTGCTATGCATATAAAATATATGCATATTTACATGTTCCAATACATACATTGATCATTCTGATACTAAGTGTAAGAGGTATACCTACATTCTATTACTGTTAATCATAACATGGTTATCATAGACCTCATATTGAGTAAAAATATTTATCATATGTATTTTGTGACAACCTAGTTCAATAAGATGATATTGTTTATAAATATTTGGAAGAACACCATTATAATCTTATGGGAGTCATAATAAATGAAAATTCAAGTGATTTTAAACTATCAGTATATATATATATATTCACTTTTCATTATTAGTGAAGCACTTAAATCTTGGAATCGACCTAACTCTCTTTAATTTCAATCTTTAATGAGGTCTGAATTCAATGAGTGAAACATATGTTATATATATATATATCCTATTATGTGAATAGATTCAAATACACTTCCATAAAAAAATTCTTTAAAAATTACTTTACATTGATTCACACCAATTAGTGTGAAAAAATATCCTACTGGGAAAGACGACCCTATAAATTCATTGTACTTTTGTCATTCTTTATGATTAATCATTATATTTTTATTTTTAATGGTTTAATAGAAATAATCCCATAAAAAATATTTTTTAGAAAATTTAGGGATTCATGAATTAACTTTGGAATTAAAACTTTTGGATTTATTAAAATAACAGAAGTGTAAAAAAAGATAATTTCTTAATTAATTTAAATATAATAATATTTTTCTATTATTTTGTTGTTTATGTTCTTTTAAATATGAGAAATGAAAATCTATTGTTTACATGTTTATATGATTAATTATATTATGAAATATTACATATATGAATATATGAATTATTCATTATATCCACTTTTTAAAAAAAATTCTTGAATTGTAATATTAATCCATAAATACCTTTATTGGTGATAAGATCTTTAAGTTGTGAGAAGAGGGGATTTATGAGTTTTGTAATGGGTCATTCCACTTTGTAATGATGTCATTCCACTAATTATAAAAACATATAGAAGTGCTATTATAATTGTGGAATTGAAGTGGTTGTGAGTTATATGGGGGTTGTTTTACCTACGGGAACCTTCCAAACTCTAGATGCAAGTGACTATCTTTGAGGTTCTATGAAACACTAGAGGAAGGTCATTTAATAGCTATGATAAATATAAATGGAAGTAGAAAAGAGAATTTCTATAAAAATGGAATGAAGGTTATACAATTGATACCAAATACAACAGATATAAATTATAAGTACATAAAATTAGGTCCATGATATCCTTGTTCAAGTGTGAGCATCACCTAAAATCAAAAACATCAATACAATGTGGATCTCGACCTATTATAACAATGACCATGATGCAAGGAAAAAAAGAATCCAAACACCTACTAGTACTCGAGGTTCCTGAAACATAGACCAAGAAGATAAATGTTCACTAGAGTGCACATGAAAGGTGTGGGCATAACATAATTAGTTGGACACCACAAAGATTCCAACATATATTAAATACACTCAAGTGTGTACTTCACATCAATCTACTCATTTACATAAATATACATAAGAATAACATTGAATATGGTCATAAATATATCCATAATAGTAATATATAAAAATTAATTTTTTATATTATAATTGATAATTAATGTTAACCCCCTATACCAAGAGGATCCATATGTATCATACCTTCTTTAAACATTAGATATGGATCTAAAAAGAGAAGGACTATGAAATCTTCTAGTCATTATTGATAAATAAGAATAATACATGCCCTGTAAATGATAGGTGATCTTATGTACTTAAATCTTGGTGATATTTTAGCTCATACTTTTATGAATTGAGGAATAATTTTTTTTATAGGTATCTTTTAGCCCATCCAAAACATCGTACCTTTATACCACCAATTGGGTAGCTAAATATAGTTCACATAAAAAATTCCAACACAAGGTACACTTAGTAACCTTTTTATATTAACAAATAATATAACAAATTAAATTTATAATATATCATTTCTAGATATCAAATTATTATCCATGTTCAAGGAACATTAATAGTAACATAAATCATCATTCTTTGTAAAAAAAGTCATATTCATGCTAAAAAACAAAGAACCAACTTTATTAACATAAAAACCAAATTACAGTATTCAAATAACAAAGTAGTGCCATGATTAAAGTAACAAAGAAGAAACATGTTTAATATGATTGAGAAATAATATAACACACCATCCAAATTTCACATGAATGCATCATAAAACATAAGTAAGTCAACTTAAACTATATTAAATAGATCAATCATGAAAATGGACTTTAAGATAATCATATTATAATTCTTAGAATATAATACAGATCAATCATGAAAATGGACTTTAATCCAATCATATCATAATTCTTGGAATATAATACCATTTAAACCCCCTACTGTATTCCATTCCTTAATTAAGAGGTTAGGTAGGCATCCTATGGTGGTTTATTATTTTAAATCTAAATAGGAAACTAAGAATAACTTTTAAGGTCACCAGTGTTCATAAGAGATAACTAACTGAGAGATATAGGTTTAGAAATAACATACCCTTTCCTTAAGTAACCAAATTAAGGGATTTTTCAATGTTCTATATAAACTAGTGGAGAAATGCCCTAATTACCACATGGGTAGAATCTTGTGTATAATTTTATTTTAATTTTGATATAATAATTAATTTACTAGTATTATACTAGGAATACCAAATTCATCCCAAATAATTGAGGATGCCCATTTAAAAGTATAACTCTTTTAAAAGTAATTTTATATACCTTAAATTTTTATTTAGTAAAACATAATTTTGGGTTTTTAAATTATCAATGTTTTTATAGAGAACTAGTATTAACATTTATGGTTATTACATCATTTTTATAAATATTCATCACATTAAAAAAGTAAATTCCTGAGGGATATGATAGTTTATTGTCTTTAGAAACATGGAAACATAATCTTCTATCTTGGTGAAATATCTTCAACATCTCTCATAAAGATCTTCCCATTTAGTACTCTTACTTTAAACCATTATTAATAACCTGGGGAAAGGAAACATAAGAAAATGGTTATCTCAGTTGCTCAGTAAGGTTAAACAAGGGAGATATATAAGATTAAGATGAGCCTAAGGGTATAAGAACATGATCATAACATCAAAATATCATACACTACAAATCAAATTTCATAATCAAGAGTCATGGAATAAATATTTTACATTCATAAGACATGAATCATAAGCGAATCAAGATCATTATCCATGAAATCATAAGATAAGAATAAGACATGGAATCGTGGAATACACATAATAATATTAAATCATATGTCAAGGCTACCTACCAACCCTCACAATGTGTGAGGTGTGGGATAATCACCTAAGAACCTACTTCAGGCATGGGCTAACAACCCATTTACCCTCTTTTTTTTGGGTATGGGCTACAACCCTTGTACCCTCTTATTTTTAGGCTTGTGAAACAACCCATGTACCCTATTGTTTTTGGGATTGTTCTACAACATGAGAAACTACTTTTTTTAGATTAGGATACAATTCGTGCACCCTCTTGCTTTCAGAATTCTTCAACAACCTATGTACCCTCTTATTTTCAGTCATGGGATATAACTTGTGTACCCTCTTGTTTCCAGTATTAGGAAACAACCCATGTACCATCTTGTTTTTAGGCAGGGGATACAACCCATATACCCTCTTGTTTTTTGGGATAGGGCTACAGCCCATGTACCCTCTTGTTTTTGGGATTGGGAAACAACTCATGTACGCTTTTATATAATATACAATTTATCATTACCCAATACATTGTAGTAATATATTGGTACCACCCATCATGTAATGAAATCATATATACATGTTCCACAAGATAATTAAAAATTCATCATATTATGGACCATAAAAATATTTGGGTTGCATAAACATCATATCATAACCCATGAAATGAAGTTGGGGTTATAAACATTTCATCATATCCTAAGCTATAGAAAATAGATAAGTTTCATAATCATTTCATCCTATAATAACTTGTGAAAGGAAAATGGTTTCATAATAATTTATCATGGTATAACCCAAGGAAGATAAATGTGTTTCATAAAAACAATATCATCAATACATAAACCATTTAGATAAAGAATATGAATTTCATCCTTGGATCATATCCCTAGTAAATAATAATCTATATAAATGTATTTCATCTTATATGTAGAAGGATTTTGAAAGACCATTTGGAATATTTCTTAAGGGTAATTTTCTTTATTTTAAAATCCCTTTAATAAAACATTTTCAAAAATAATTTTCTTATAAATAAATCCTTGTATTCTCATTTAAAACATTTCTTGGGTAAAATAATCTTTCCTCTTTGAAAATTTATTTTTAAATCATAAAACATTTTGTAACCCTGCTTCTTTGAAAATAGATTTTAAAACATGTAATGAAAGATTTAAAATAACTGCAATATATTACATTGAAAATAACCTTTTAAAAATTATAAAGGAATCTTAAAAAAATCCTTTAAAACACTTTTTAAACATAATAAATTTTTAAAAACATTTTAATTTGAAAATATACTTGATACTTTTTAAATAAACCATGAAAACTTATTTAAATATTTTTTTTTGAAAAAAACATCATAAAAATGAATTTCAAGAATTTTTGGAAAGATATTTTCATCAAAAATAACCTTTTAAATTTTCAAGGGAATCTCCATGTAAATGATGGTCATGGGGGAGGGTAAATCTATACATGTCGAACATTCCTTTTTTCATAGTAAAAAGTTTAGAAAAGTGATTTGATTGAAAAATTACAAGAAGATTGCATTTAAAAACCCATTTTTAAAAAGTAAATACAAGGGTTAAATTATATTTTTAAAACCATTGGATAATAATAGAACATTTTTGAAAAACGTTTCTTGAAAACATGGATTTGGGAGAAAATGGATTTCTGAATGAGGAGATAAATAAATTACGATTTAATTAGAAAAAAATCTTAATTATATTAAGTACCAAAGAGTGGAAAATGATTCCAATACATAAATATTTCATTAACAACTATTGGATAATAATATTAATGAGATTTATTGAGATATGAATCATAATATTTCATCAATAGAAGAATAATCGTAAACAATCTCGATAACTAATGAGATTGTAGAAATAAAATCATTCCACTTTGTTAACATTGAATCATAATCCACATGATAGAATAACATTAAATGAAACATAAGATATGATAATAATGAATAAAATAATTTTATTACATTTAAACAAGTAGTATATACACCTTATATAATAATATAGGTTCATGACATGCAATGTCTCTCAAAAAAAGGAAAATTGAGAAACAATTAATTTATTGATTTGGTAACTTTTGAACCACAAACCCCATGAAAAATAGATAATCAAATAAATATTTAAATAACCATAAATTTATGTATAGTAATCACATAATACATTCACATGAATTATATAAACCACAAAAAATAAATGAGTGGTGAATATGGAATAATTTTCATATAAATAAAAGTGAAACTATAAATCCACTTACTACTTGAGTAACTTTTAAATCATGAGATCCATGAAAGAATAATATAGATTGAAAATTTTCAAGTCATTAAATAAATTAAATTCATCATATAAAATGTAATTGGGAATTATATACACCACAAAACAAGAATAAGAGGTCAAAAAATCATATATCTCACATAAATAAAAGTGAGTTGACAAAAATCTTACCTTAATTCTTGACTTTTTTTCATACACATTAAAAAAATCATTTATAATAAATATAAATTTATTATAAATTAAACATAGAACCATATTCTTATATATACTACTATATATGATTTTATAATGACTATATATTACCCATTTAATAACAATTCCATGTTAAAGTTACATTTCAGGTAATATCCACATTGTTTATTTATATGTTTTGACTGATTATTCTTGATCCTATCAGTTAGATCATGATTTAGTTATTTAAAGTATGTAAAACATTATTTAAATATAATATATACTCATTATATATGTATTTATAATAATCTATAATATATATATATATATATATATGAAATGGAATACACCGTTCATGGAGAGGGTAAGCCGTACGTATTCATAAATGTAGTTTCTGTTTTCTTGTCATATTAAAATAAAGAAAGTAAATGGCATATATTTATATATATAATCATTATAATTGAATTATTATTTCATATTTATAATATATGTTTACTAAACACAAAATTAATAAATTCCATGTAAAGTGTGAATGAATCACATCACTTTGAGGTGGTAGTAGTCCACACATCCACAAATGAAGTAATCAAATTACCAAAAAATGGAAAGCATGAATCTATGAATTATATAATAATTCAAAAATCATAAATACATCATATATATCATAAATATCATGTAGAAACATTAATTCCATCATTATTCCTAACCTTTGAAGGTGGTAATGGAAGAACGAATGACATAGGTTCGTGAAGAGGTAATCCACCATACACATGAATGATTATTTCATATCCCATTTGATGGAAGTGTGTGTAGTTTTAATTAAAACCCTTAACATAAAAAAATATCATTATATTTAGGATACTATGTTTTTTATATAATAATAGAATAACAAGAATTTAGTGATGGAGAAATAAATACAACGAATGTTCTTGTTGAAAAATACTACATCTTCTTTGGGTAATTCCTTTTGGTTTTCACCAAAGGAATAACATGGTTTTCCTATTTAACAAAGGTTGGATTATATGATGATATGAGAGAAGTTTTGATCTTATTTTTTTAGGTTTTTTATGATCCAAATTCATTATAGTTTTCAATATGTGAGAGGGTGGGAGGTGAGTTTTCTTTTATAGTGGAGGAGGAGTGACATTCTTGTAAACAAAAAAAGTCAAACCCTATTGAGAGGTATCTGACACATAATGTTCTTAAAATAATTTTAAATAATATATCCAAGGGATTATATGGTATAAATAATGAAATATAATAGATTTTTTACACGTTTATCGGGTATTCATACCACTAAGATAATGTATAACCATTAAGTAAACTTGTTTTTTTCTTAATCAATGAAATTAATTTTAATTACTTTCACTAATATTTTCAGTACAAAACTAAGTTTACATTTCAAGAAATTATAAATTATTATTATTCATAATATGAAATCCAATTTACAAATTCAAAACATATAAATGTAAGAAATTAGTTTAAAATTAATCCTGTTGATGTGATTGGAATGTGAGTTTTTAAAGAAAAATATTAAAAATATTCAAATGTTTTTATATCCAATTTTGGTGTGAAATTGATAAAAATTCCCTAAATTGTATTTACTATTTTATAATTGAACTAATTATAATTTAAAAATAATTTAAAATATAATTTAACTGTATAAATATAATACATGAAAAAATAGTGTCAATTAAAATTCAATGTTTTTCACTACTGATGAAAAAATGAAACTTCTCAAAAAACACTAGAAATTCACCAAAATTAAATTTTTATATTCCTTTTGATATTTATATTTCAAAAATAATTTGTATTTTATCAAATAAAAATTATAAAAGTGTCAAAATTTATAATTAAAGTAGGCGCTCCATTAAAAGGTGGTAAAATTTCCTTTTAGAAACATAACTCTTTTATACATAAAATTTGATTTATTTTTATATTATACCTATCAAATATATTATATGAGTGTAAAAATATAATTGAATATATAATATATATATATTATTAAAAAACATCATCAAAAGTTTTTTGTTTAGGTTTTTGAGATAAAACATGTTTTTATATAGAAATTTAGTTTTTATTAAAAATTGAATTATTTTATTTTCAATTAGTTCTTACTTTCATTTATAACTAATTGATAAAAAAGTATTAATTTTATAAACATCTGAAACCATTTTTTTATAATTAGTTAATATCTTTTATATCATTAATTATAATGGATAGGCCATAACTCTAATAATATTTTAATAATAATAATAATAATATTGTATTGTATTTCTGTAAAACTCGGCCTTGTGTATAATAAAAACTATCAAAGAAACTCAAAATTATGTGTAACACAAGCCAAACCTAGTTTTGTGTGTACCTCAATCTAATCTATGTGTTGTGCATAGTTCAAGATTAACTTGGTGTTGCGTATAATGTAATCCAAATTTAGAGCTTTCATATAACATGTAAAGACCCGTAAAAATTCAAGGAAATTTTTTTTTCTCTTAATTCTCTTGGGAATTTTACAAGAGCGCAGTTTCTGACAGCACCTGATTCCGAGGCCCGGTGTGCCCGGAATCATTTTCCGAAGTTTGGCTCGGGTACGTTTAGTGAACGAACGAGCGGGTTTTTTCTAACTTTTGAACCGGTGCTCGGAATCAAATTCCGAGGGCACCGATGAAATTGCAGTGCCGATATTTTTTTAGAAATGCCTTTTCTAGAGTTGTGTTTTCTAGGGTGTGGTTTTTAATTTTTGGGGTTAAGTTAAGAAATAAAATAAAAGTGGTGCAACACTTTATTTTATTTTACTTAAAGCCACTTAAAGCCACTTAAGCTAAGTTAAGCGGATAGGGTGGAACACAAAATATCCTACCCACTTGGTAGGATATCTGTGAGGTGGGGCCCACATGAGCCACACCATTTCTTCCCTCCTAAGCAACGCACCCGCAACCCCCCTTTTAATGAAAGTCAAACCTTACATTTTTCTGGTTAAGAAACGCCCCATTAAATTGGACGGTTAAATCGTTACAATTAATTCTTCGAATTAATTGTTTGTTTCTTATCTTTTGATTTTAAAATTCTTAAGTTGATAATAAAATAAGTAGAGGACTTATTTTATTATTGTTGGGGGTTTGTGTTGTGTTAAACCTTTGGGAGAACAAATAGAGGATCCTTCATTCTTCAACGAAGAACGTGAAGAACACTCTACCGCCAACAAAGAACGCCAACCTCTGACGGCGAGTGACGCCTTCCTTAGAGATCACCTAATGCCAATGGTGATTCTCGTCTTCCGCGATGATCTTCTTCTTCCGCGGCGGACCTCTTCTTCCGCAACGGTTAATTCCGCGATGAACGCTCGTTCGACGACAGCGTTGAGGTAGGGATTTATTTTGTTTGTTGGTTCGTGAAATCTTTTGTCGCTTCTCCTTTTCTTTGAACCACCTGTTATCATGATAACGGGAGGAGGTCAGACTGCACGAACACGGCTGACACTCCTCCCCTTTTTTTGGTTGTTGGTTTTGTTGCGGTGATCAAGACAATGCGGTGCCAAAGCACCGCGCGAAAATTTTTGGTAAGGAAAAGGGGAGGAGCGCGGCGCCGTCGTGCCGTGCCATTGAAGACGAACCAAGACGCAGCGCCGTCGCGTCGTGCTGTTGAAAACGAACCAAAGATGTGGCGCCGTCGCGCCACACCGGAGAACCACTAAAGTACCGTGGCAGGAGCGGGGCCAAGGCGGAGGGGCGCGGCGCCGTCACGCCGCGCCGGACGAACCAAGGTCGCGGCCTGTTCCGGGCCGCAGCGGAATAGCGGAACAGGCAGCCGATACTAGGCCATCAGCGTCGGAGCAAGGGGACCGGCCTTGCCGGTCCCGTGGCGGTAGAAGCCGGCCGGCCAGAGCGGGATGGCCGGACCATGGAGGAACCGGGGGTTCGAAACCCCCCGGCTGGCCGGACGAAGCGGCCCCATTAAGGGGTTGTGGTTTACTTCACGCAGGGGCAGCGCCCCCCGCCCCGAACGGTTCGGCCGTTCGGCCGAACCCCTGGCCAGCGCGCCCAGCGCGCCGTGTGCCGGGCCGCGCCCAAGCGGTCCGGGCCGCTCCCAAGCGGTTCGGATCCAGATTTGGGACGGTTCGACCCATTTCGGGTCGACCCTGGGGGTATCGGGCCGGGTCGGACCGGGCCCAAACCCCCTAATACCGAACCTTATTCGTTCTATTGCCCATAACATGAACTACGGGCCTCCGATCGATGCACCGTCAAATGTGATGCGATCCTTGGATAGAGACGGTCATTTTGGTATATCGCACTCAAGGTTTCGTAATACTTTGGGTTCAGCCGGGTTGGTTCGTACACAAAACCAACCGGGCCCTCGGAGCGGAAACGCTTATAACTTGAGCTCCGGACGTCCAATTGACGTGTCATCGACTTTGATGGATTCCGCTAAGTGAGATGGATCTTTTGGCTTACTATGATCGAGGTTTGGACGCAGTTGGAGAATGGTCGGGTTGGTTTTTCCTTAAAAACCAACCGGGCCCCTGGAACGAAAAAGCCATTAACTCTCAGACCGGGCGTCCGATTGACGCGCCATCTGCGACGTTGAGTTCCTGTTGACGATACGGAACTTTTGGATACATCAACTCCGGACTATGTGTCAGTTGATGTATCAGCCTCTCGGCTCGTGGAGTAGACCCTCCTGAACGATCTTGCTGTGTGCGGGAACCCTAGAGTTGACTGCGACTTTGACGATGACTGTACAAAGATCCTCAATGGATTCGACGGTGACGACTACATCACTCAGCGATCCTACGTGGATCAGTGCTACCGATCCTGTGTGGGTCCGATCCTGTGTGGGTCAGCGCTCAGTGGTCTTGTGTGGGCCAGCGCCTACAGTCCTCTGTGGGTTAGATCCTGTGTGGGTCTTTGCGGGGGTTAGTTACCTATCGATCCTTTGTGGGTCAGATCCTTTGTGGTTCAGATCCTTTGTGGGTCATTGTGGGGGTTAGTTACCTATCGATCCTTTGTGGGTCAGATCCTTTGAGGGTCTTTGCGGGGGTTAGTTACCTATCGATCCTTTGTGGGTCAGATCCTTTGTGGTTCATTGTGGGGGTTTGTACCTATCGATCCTTTGTGGGTCTGACGTCTTAGATGAATCAGTGGCAATATCCGATCATCTCTATCGTTTTACAAAGAAGTATACCTGTGTGAGCTGAATTCTGTTTTTCTTTCCTATGTGGATTGTGTTGTGTTATCCTGTGTGGATTTACGTTTTTATTTCCTATGTGGATTCTGTTGTGCTATCCTGTGTGGATTTACGTTTTTCTTTCCTGTGTGGACTGGGTTGTACTTGGGCTCGGAAGTTGGAGCGTACTGGAATTGATGACTTAGGTATATGTATGGGCATATACCTAAGCAGTGTCGGATGTTACTTCGTGATTGTATCTTTACTTTGTGGTTTATCCTTTTTGGATTCTGGGAGACCTTCAGGGGTCTCAGGGTCCCTACTGAGTAGCTTATACTCACCCCTGCATGGGCTATGCTCTCACTATGTTGTGTTGGTTGCAGACAACAGACAGCGCTGATCACGGTTGAGGCTTGTGGAGCAGGTCGGTACCCGGAGGTGGACCATTGGGCGGGATGTACTCGGAGTGGATGGCTGGACCCGAGGAGCTGTGGAGGCTATCTGTACTCACCCTTCAGGTGGGGCTTCCAGTGGACGGATCGACGTTGCGGCTTTACTTTTCAGTTGTTGTTTTCCCTCAGTTGTACTTTACTTTCAGTTTGGGTTTGTATACTGGCCTACTTACTTTTCCGCACTTACTATTGTACTCAGTTTTTACTTAGTGTTTACTGCTACTGCTTTCTTGCTTTATGGTGTTTTTTTACTTTACAAAGGCAATGCCTTCCCTTTTTACTGGGATTTACGCCTTGCTGCTAGTCGCGAGCCCCTGGCCTATGAAAGGCGGGCTTGGGGTAGTCACGGCACGGGCCCCGAGGATGGGTCGTGACAAATTGGTATCAGAGGAGTTTGGTTCTACCACAAAACTTTGGACTCTGATATTTTTCTATGTGAAGTAATAGTGTTAAGCGTATTAGGTGTGGTTATCAGTCCAGGGAGTCCTGTGTTGGTGTGGCGGCCAACGTATCCGTACACCAGGACCCTGACTTCTGATTTCCGACTTAATGTGTGAAAACATTGATTTCATGAGTGTTTCAAATTTTCTTTGTGATTACTTTATGTCAGCTCACCAGGTATACTATTTGACCGTGGCGCACCTATTTCTTTTCAGGATGGCCCCACGATGGCAGCCAGCTAGGGATCCGAGAGTTGTGTGTGACGACAGCCCACCGAGTGACGAGGCCTCAGTACAGGGCCCTTTGATAGCTGAGGCACTAGAGGTACCTTTACCCGCCAAGCCACCGATGCTTCCAGCCCCAGCCGCTGATGATGCACGTCACCTTAGTGCACTGCAAGAGTTCTAGCACCAGCGACCACCCAAGTTCTGCAGGGAGACGGACCCCCAGGCTACCGAGGATTGGCTGGAGGCAGTGGTACGAGTTTTCAGGTTAGTGAGGACACCAGCAGACCTCATGGTGATCCTCGCAACGAAGCTACTGCACGCGGCAGCGGGACAATGGTGGAGCTTGATGCTCTAGGTGCCCGATGAGGAATCTCTTCTCTGGACATACTTTGAGAGCCTCTTTTGATCATAGTTCTTCCTATACACCCTCCGTGCGGTGCGCATCCAGGAGCTTCTTCAGCTGCGACAGGGCTGCTTGACGGTCGCCCAGTACTCGACGAGATTTACCGATCTCTCGTGCTACTCGACAGACATGGTACGGGACCCATTCTTCTAGGCTCGGACCTTTGAGCAGGGATTGAGGCATGAGATCAGGGAATCGCTGATCTCCCTCATCATTCCAACTCAGGCAGGAGTACTGGAGCGAGCCCTTTTGATCGAGAGCTTCCTTGTTGAGCCTTCTTCATCAGCGAGACCTACTACAGGGTGGCACATAGCAGAGTCTTCTACAGCAGGTAGTCGATGGATGACTCATGGGTCCAGGCAGACCAGACCCTCAAGCAGATGACCTTAGGACACTAGCTCAGCAGTTCGGGGCACATAGCGCAAAGCCAGTCTTTCGAGAGGCAGGCAGTGCTACACATATGGCGGGCAGGGCCACATGGCTCGTGACTGCCCAACCCTCTGTGCCGAGGAGCAGCAGACGGTTGAGGGCCCACCCAGGCAGAGGCAGAGGGTTGACCGTGGCGGTTCGCAGGGAGTAGGCGGATAAGGAAGAGGCGTTGGCCGAGCAGCAGATGGTGGGCGATGCTTTGAGGCTCTACCACCACCACCACCAGGAGGTCCACCCCGACCACAGGGAGCTGGCAGACAGAGACAGGCACAACTCCAAGAAGCGGAGGCCTACGACCATGGTGCGCCCGAGATGATTTGAGGTACTATCTGTGTCTATTCGACCCTTTCGGTAGTTCTTATAGACACAGGAGCGAGTCACACTTTCATAGCCACTTCCCTTGTTCGGAGCTCGGAGATTCCGACTGAGCCGTTGGCTCGATCCTTACGGCTAGAGACTCCTACGGGAGCATACTCGACGATTACGCACTGGTGCCGGCAGTGTGAGCTTACTCTAGGAGGTGAGAGATTCAGCTGGGATCTTCTTGTAGAGGCGTCGAGTCCTTACGACGTCATTTTAGGCATGGATTGGTTATCTACAGTCCATGCTCAAATCGACTATATTAGGCACAAGGTGCGATGTGTATGCACCGACGGGAGCAGGTTCACCTTCACCGGTGAGAAGGGAGCCTTCACAGCACAGGATGGACTCTCGCAGAGGAGAGGACAACCCATCACTCATCAGTTGGCTAGACTCATCCTAGGAGCAATTGACGTGCAGAGTTCTAGTTTTCCTGCAATGGTGGATCAGTATGCGGACGTCTTTCCCGACGACCTTCCAGGACTACCTCCTCGCAGATAGGTAGAATTTTATATTGATCTATACCCCGAGAAATCCCTGATATCCACCCCAGCATATCAGATGGCTCCCACCGATCTTCAAGAGCTACGGGTACAGTTGGAGGACTTACAGGGCAAGGGTTTCATCCAACCCAATGTTTCACCCTGGGCTTCCCCGACATTGTTCGCCAAGAAGGCGGACGGGATCTTGCGACTTTGTGTCGACTATCGTCACCTGAACTAGGTGATAGTGAGGAACAAGTATCCACTACCGAGGATTGATGACCTCTTCGGTCAACTCAAGGGAGCATGGTGGTTCTCAAAGATAGACCTCAGGTCAGGCTATCATCAGCTCAGAGTTCGGGACGAGGACGTGCAGAAGATGGCCTTCAGATGTCGGTATGTCCACTATGAGTTCTTGGTTATTCCATTCGGCATAACCAATGCTCCAGTAGTGTTCATGGGCCTCATGAACAGGATCTTTCAGCCATACCTCGATCGATTTGTCGTGGTCTTCATCGAAGACATTTTTATTTACTCGACGACTGAGGAGGAGAACGCCTACCACTTGCGAATTGTACTAGACACACTCTGAGAGCACCAGATTTATGGAAAGCTCTTGAAGTGTCAGTTCTGGATACATGAGGTCAACTTCTTGGGGCACGTCATCTCTGAGGCAGGAGTTTTAGTGGATCCTATGAAGATCGAGGCAGTGCTAGCTTGGGAGCCACCCAGGAGCGTGATGGAGGTGCGGAGTTTCTTGGGACTAGCTGGATACTATTGGAGATTTGTGCCAGACTTCTACAGAGTTACGACACCACTCTCAGCTTTGACGATGAAGGGGAAACCCTTTGTGTGGTCAGACAGATGTCAGCAGAGCTTCCAGGAGCTGAGACAGAGATTGACCAGCGCCCCTATCTTGAGGCTTCCGGAGGAGGTAGTTGGGTACGTAGTCTACTATGATGCATCAGGGATTGGACTCGAATGTGTCTTGCTGTAGGAGTGGGAAGTGATCGCCTATGGATCATGCCAGTTGAGGCCGCATGAGCAGAACTACGCTACTCATGACCTGGAGTTAGCAGTAGTGGTATTTTCTCTGAAGACATGGCGACACTACCTGATGGGCAAGCGCTTTACAGTCTTTTCTGACCATCAGAGTCTCAGGTACATCTTCTCTCAGAAGGACCTGAACCTAAGATAGTGGCGATGGCTCGAGTTCCTCCAGGAATATGAATTTGAGATAGTCTATACTCCTGGGAAGGGGAACATAGTAGTCGATGCTCTCAGCAGGAGGACAGACATTCAGCTACTTGAGGAGGCGACAGAGCAGCTAGCCACTTTGCAGATATCCTTTGTGGATAGAGATGGAGCAACCTTCCTTCAGTATCTCACAGTCACCCCTCCACTACTGTAGTGGGTCAGAGAGGCACAGCGTGGGGACACTGATTGTGAGACGCGGCGTGCACAGATATCCTCAGGATAGGCACCTGATGGTTTCTCCTTTGGATCAGAGCACAACATACGTTTTAGAGGACGTACCTTGGTACCAGTTGCTTTACGGGAGGAGGTGCTGAGAGAGTTTCACACTTCTCCTTTGGCGGTACATCCTGGAGTGGAAAAGATGTACCAGGATCTCAGACGACAGCACTGGTGGTCGGGCATGAAGAAGGCTATGGCAGAGTTCGTTTCTCGATGCCTCACCTTCTAGCAGGTGAAGGAAGAGAATCAGGTACCAGTAGGCTTGGTACAACCCTTGGAGGTCCTGGAGTGGAAGTGGGACGGGATATCTATGGACTTCGTGACTGGACTTCCATGCACTTCCAGAGGTCACGACTCTATTTGGGTGATTGTCGACCGACTCACCAAGTCGGCTCACTTCTTACCCATCCGGGAGCAGGGCACATTGGAGAGCCTGGGACATCTATACGTTCAGGAGATTGTAAGGCTTCACGGTGTGCCATCATCTATCATCTCCGATTGAGATGCTCGCTTTACTTCCCGGCTTTGGAAGGGGTTGCAGGAGGCGTTCGGGATGCAGCTACGTCTGAGAACCGCCTTTCACCCTCAGAAAGATGGTCAGACAGAGGGGACCATACAGACTCTCGAGGACATGCTCCGTGGATGTGTCCTCGACTTTGGTCACTGCTGGGAGGACCACATACCCTTGGTGGAGTTTGCGTACAACAACATCTACCACTCCACCATCGGTATGGTACCATACGAGGCGTTGTACGACCGACCTTGCAGACCTCATTTGTGCTGGACAGACCCTGGAGAGTCAGCACTCGTGGGACCGAAGATGGTCCAGGCCATGACAGAGAAGGTCCAGGTCATCCATGAGCGGATGAGGGCAGCTCAGAACCGGCAGAAGTCTTATGCTGACAGGAGGCGGAGGCCACTAGAGTTCGAGGACGGTGACCACGTCTTCCTACGGGTCTCACCTCGACGTGGATTACATAGATTTGGCCGAGGCAGCAAGTTGTCTCCACGCTTCATTGGACCATTACAGGTCCTCAACAGGATTGGCGAGGTGGATTATCGCCTGGATCTACCACCTCAGTTGCACCGGGTGCACGACGTCTTCCACGTATCCCAGCTGAGGAGATACGTGCACGACCCGTCGCATATCATTGACCATGGGGAGCTGGATGTTGATGATGGGGTGACTTTTGCGGAGGTCCCGGTGGAGATTGAGGATCGACAGGAGCGGGTCCTACGTGGATGGTCGATTCCTCTAGTGCGCATCAGGTGGTAGCACGAGAACCTCTAGGAGAGAACTTGGGAGTGGGAGGCTCAGATGCGTGCTCAGTACCCACATTTGTTTCCCTAGTTTATGATGTATCTTTACGGGGATGTAAAGCCCTGAGGTGGGAGTGATGTAAAGACCCGTAAAAATTCAAGGGAATTTTTTTTCATAATTCTCTTGGAAATTTTACAAGAGCATAGTTTCTGACGGCGCCTGATTCTGAGGCCCGGTGTGCCCAGAATCATTTTTCGAAGTTTGGCTCAGGTACGTTCAGTGAACGAACGAGCGAGTTTTTTCTAACTTTTGAACCGGTACTGGGAATCAAATTCTAAGGGCACCGAAGGAATTTCAACATCGATATTTTCTTAGAAACGCATTTTCCGGAGTTGCGTTTTCTCAGGTGTGGTTTTTAATTTTTGGGGTTAAGTTAAGAAAAAAAATAAAAGTGGTGCAACACTTTATTTTATTTCACTAAAAGCCACTTAAATCCACTTAAGCTAAGTTAAGCGGATAGGGTGGAACCCAAAATATCCTACCCACTTGGTAGGATATTTGTGAGGTGTGGCCCGCACAAGCCCCAACGTTTCTTCCCTCCTATGTAACGCACCCACAATCCCCCTTTTAATGAAAGTCAAACCTTACGTTTTTCTGGTTAAGAAACGCCCTATTAAATTGGATGGTTAAATCGTTACAATTAATTCTTCGAATTAATTGTTCATTTCTTATCTTTTGATTTTCAAATTCTTAAGTTGATAATAAAATAAGAAGAGGACTTATTTTATTATTGTTGGGGGTTTGTGTTGTGTTAATCCTTTGGTAGAACAAAGAGAGGATCCTTCGTTCTTCGACGAAGAACGCGAAGAACGCTCTACCGCCAACGAAGAAGACCAACCTTCGACAGTGAGTGACGCCTTCCACAGAGATCACCTAACGCCAACGGCGATTCTCTTCTTCCGCGGTGATCTTCTTCTTCCGCGGCTGACCTCTTCTTTCACGACGGTTAATTCTGCGATGAACGCTCGTTCGACGACAGCGTTTAGGTAGGGATTTATTTTATTTGTTGGTTCGTGAAATCTTCCGTCGCTTCTCCTTTTCTTTGAACCACCTATTATCGTGATAACGGGAGGAGGTCGGACCGCACGAACACGACCGACACTCCTCCCCTTTTTTTGGTTGTTGGTTTTGTTGCGGCGATCAAGGCAACGCGGTGCCGAAGCACCACGTGGAATTTTTGGTAAGGAAAAGGGGAGGAGCGCGGCACCGTCGCGCCCCACCGTTGAAGACAAACCAAGACGTGGTGTCGTCGCGTCGCGCTGTTGAAAACGAACCAAAGATGCGGCGCCGTCGCACCGCACCGGAGAACCACTAAAGTACCGCGGACGGAGCGGGGCCACGGCGGAGGGGCGCAGCGCCATCGCGCCACGCCGGACGAACCAAGGCCGCGGCCGGTTCCGGGCCGCGGCGGAACAACGGAACCGACGGCCGGTACCGGGCCACCAGCGTCGAAGCAAGGGGACCGGCCTTGCCAGTACCGTGGTGGCAGAAGCCGGCCGGCCGGAAAGGGCTGACCAGACCATGGAGGATCTGGGGGTTCAAAACCCCCCGGCTAGCCGGACGAAGCGGCCCCATTAAGGGGTCGTGGTTTACTTCACGCGGGGGCAGCGCCCCCGTCCCGAACAGTTCGGCCGTTCGGCCGAACCCCTGGCCAGTGCGCTGGGCCGGCTGCCCGGCCGGGCCGGGCCGCGCCCCAGCGGACCGGACCCGGGACGGGTCGACCCGGTTCGGGCCGACCCTGGGGGTATCGGACCAGGTCGGACCGGACCCGAACCCCCTAATACCGAACCCTATTCGGTCTATTTCTCATAACATGAGATACAGGCCTCTGATCGACGCACCATCAGATGAGATGCGATCCTTGGATCGAGACGGTCGTTTTGGTATATCGCACTCAAGGTTTTGGAATAGTTTGGGTTCGGCCAGGTTGGTTCGTACCCGAAACCAACCGGGCCCTCGGAGCGGATTCGCTTATAACTTGAGCTACGAACGTCCAATTGACATGTCGTTGACTTTGATGGATTACTCTAAGTAAGAAGGATCTTTTGGCTTACTCCGCTCGAGGTTTGGACGCAGTTGGAGAACGGTCAGGTTGGTTTTTCCTTAAAAATCGACTGGGCCCTGGAATGAAAAAGCCAATAACTCTCAGACCGGGAATCTGATTGACGCGCCATCTGCGATGTTGAGTTCCTGTTGACGATACTGAACTTTTGGATACATCAACTCCGGACTATGTTTCATTTGATGTATCAGCCTCTCGGCTCGTGGAGCGGACCCTCCCGAACGAGCGTGTTGTGTGCAGGAACCCTAGAGCTGGATGCGACTTCGACGGAGACTGTACAGAGATCCTCAGTGGATTCGATGGCGACGACTACAACACTTAGTGATCCTACGTGGATCAGTGCTACCGATCCTATGTGGGTCCGATCCTGTGTGGGTCAGCGCTCAGCGGTCCTGTGTGGGCCAGCACCTACAGATCATGTGTGGGTCCGATCCTGTGTGGGTCTTTATGGGGGTTAGTTACCTATCGATCCTTTGTGGGTCAGATCCTTTGTGGGTCATTGCGGGGGTTAGTTACCTATCGATCCTTTGTGGGTCAGATCCTTTGTGGGTCATTGCGGGGGTTAGTTACCTATCGATCCTTTGTGGGTCAGATCCTTTGTGGGCCATTGCGGGGGTTAGTACCTATCGATCCTTTGTGGTTCCGATGGATTAGATGAATCAGTGGCAATATCTGATCATCTCTATCGTCTTACGAAGAAGTATACATGTGTGAGCTGAATCCTGTTTTGATTTCCTATGTGGATTGTGTTGTGCTATCCTGTGTGGATTTAGGTTTTGATTTCCTATGTGGATTGTGTTGTGCTATCCTGTGTGGATTTACGTTTTGCATTCCTATGTGGACTGGGTTGTACTTGGGCTCGAAAGTTGGAGCGTACTGGAATTGATGACTTAGGTATATGTATGGTCATATACCTAAGCAGTGTCGGATGTTACTTTGTGATTGTATCTTTACTTTTTGGTTTATCCTTTGTGGATTCTGGGAGACCTTCGGGGGTATCAGGGTCCCTACTGAGTAGCTTATACTCACCCCTGCACGGGCTATACCCGCACTATGTTGTGTTGGTTGCAGACGACGGACAGCGCTGATCGCGGTTGAGGCTTGCAGAGCAGGTTGGTACCCGGAGGTGGACCACTGGGCGGGACGTACTCGGAGTGGACGGATGGACCCGAGGAGCTGTGGAGGCTATCTGTACTCACCCTTCAAGTGGGGCTTCCAGTGGACGGCTCGACATTGCGGCTTTACTTTTCAGTTGTTGTTTTCCCTTTCCAGTTATACTTTACTTTCCGTTTGGAATTGTATACTGGCTCACTTACTTTTGTACTCAGTTTTTACTTAGTGTTTACTTCTACTGCTTGCTTACTCTGTGGTGTTTGTTTACTTTACAAAGGCAATGACTTCCCTTTTTACCGGGATTTATGCCTTGGTGCTAGTCGCCAGCCCCTGGCCTATGGAAGGCGGGCTTGGGGTAGTCACGGCACGGGCCCCGAGGATGGGTCGTGACATAACAAAATCTCCATTTGTTATTGTGGGAAGTGAAAAATATTCAAAAGATTAAATTAATTTAAAAAAATCACAAAATATAATTGTGTCACATTACTACCCCCTAAAAATTAATTTCTCTCTCAAAAAGTTTCTAGTTATAAATGGTTTAATACATGAAATATCCATTCTTAGAAACCCACATCCTAAAAATGAATACTAATACTTCCTTTAAACAGGGAAATTTAGAACCATAACAGTTACCCAAAGTAACTAATAACTACATTTCCACATAGGAGAAAATAGTTTGGGAGTGAATATTGGTCCTGAAAGAAAAGAATAAATAATTATAGAGAGTTCTAAAGATCATGGATCACCAACAAGTGAATGATTAATTGAAATTTATGGGTCTTAAAACCCAAAATATATGAGAATTTATAAGTCCATCAATTAAACAGAGATGAAGGTATTAGGATAAATATTTTTCAATATCATTTTCCATTAATTTGAGGAATTATCTTATTATATAAGTACATAAGGAAATATATTTAATTGGTTTAATTCATTTACATATGAATAATCTCACCCTTTGGTTATGCCTTTCTCAATTTCAAATTCATCTCTTAATCCATGAAATAAAGGTGCATTTTCATTCCTAAAGTACTAAGAGAATATGAGGTAGAATTATAAGTCATTCCATCTTGATTTAGTTATCATCACAAAAAAATGGTAAGCATAGTTTATCCAATATGCATAAATCCTCATGTAGAGAGATGATACTTTAATCTCTAAAACCTCATATGATGTTTAACATAAACTTACCATAAATGGTTAACCTTGAAACCCTTTAAAAATCTAAAAATAGGTAAAAATTAGAAATAAGGTTACTAAATTTATAAAAAAAATCTTACCATTGATCACCTATATATCATAATGTAGCTCTTGGTTGTAACATACCAAACACGAAAATACATTTATGTTTTTTTCTGTTTAAACATTGTGATAACCTGAATTACTAGAAAACCTTATTGAAAACATGCCTAATTTATTATTAAAAAGATTATTGGATATATTACTTAACAATTTTTTTGTAGACACCATCTATGATAACATAGGAATCTTTATCTACAAATATATAAGAATTTCCACGATAATCAATACTATCCAATTTAGTTTTTTCATATCAATATTTTCTTTATCTAAGATAAACACAATTTTTGCAACATTAGGAACATATTAAGGGTTATATTTTTTTAATAAAAATATAACCTTTCCATTAAATCAATTTTCTATGTCATCATTACCATTCAATGTATTTTTTGAAAATCCTTAATGGAAAACATATACTTCATGATTCATAGTTCTTGAATTCCAATACATATACACTTCAATCATTTAATTTTATTCTTAAAACATTACTCAAGCTTCATCATCTTATTCCTTAATACCCTTTTCCTAGAATATGAAATATTAATAATGTATTAAGGTTCCCCAACCTTGATGTAATAATTATTTTTATGTTTAATGTAAACAATACTGTTAGAACATCCTATACCATTCACATGTCATTTGAGGTATCTTTATCTTCACCAGTATAACCAATACACATGAAACCTTCCAGATTCTCTTCATAATATTTTTACTTAGAACATAAATTTTCATAATTCCCATACTTATAACATATGAAACATCCAATTTTTACATAGTTACTTCAAGTTCCTACTCTTGACTAACACCAAAAATAATAGTGTGAGAAACACATATCATATAAGAAAATCACATAATCATGAAAAATTACTTATTAGATGCCTAAATTATGACACCTTCTTTTAAATCCATGACACCTTAGTCTTATCCCCATAGAAGTCTCTATATATATCCTTATAAATATCCCTAAGGATGTCACTAAAGTTTTATCATCCTTGTTTCCAAAGGTTGACTAAGACATTAATTTGATACTAACTATAGAGAACCAGGATTAACATATATGGATATTACATCATTTTGATGAATATTTAGCACATTAAGAAATTTCATTCCTGGGGACCGTAATAATTTAGTGTCTTTGCAAACATGGAAAGATAATATTCTATCTTGGAGAAAGATATTAAATATCTCCCTTAAAAATATTCTCCTTTAGCACTCCTAGTTAAAACCTTTCTTCATAACCTAGGGAAAGGAAACATAATAAAGGGGTGATCTGAGATGCTCAGTAATGGTAAACAAGGGATATATGGAAAAATAACATGAGAATAAGGGTTTGAGTACATGATCTTAACATTAAAATATCATACCCTAAACATCAAATATCATAATCAAGAGTCATGGAATAAATATTGGAAGTTCATAAGATATGAATCATAAGGGAATAAATAGCATAATCCATAAAATCATAACATAGGAATAATACATGGATTCATGACCTGAACATAAGAAAAGAAAATCTTATGTCAATGCTACCTTCCAAGACCTTCATAACATGTGGGGATTAGGATAATCACTCATGTACCTGCTTCAAGAATGGTATAACAACCAATGTACCCTCTTGTTTTTGGTGCTGTGATATAACTCTTGTACCCTCTTATTTTCTTACTTCATATACAACCTTTGTACCCTCTTGCTTCCATGATTGTTCTATAAACCATGTACCCTCTAGTTTTCATGCCTAAAATAAGAACTGTTCACCCTCTTGTTTTCATGCTTGATCTAAAACCCTTATACCCTCTTCTTTTTAATATTGTGATAAAACCTGTATACCCTCTTATTTATGGTCTCAGGCTGAAACCCATATACCATCTTATTTTCGGGCTTGGGCTACAACCTGTGTACTCTCATGTTTTAGGTATTGGGAAATAATGTGTGTACCCTTTAAGTTCATATACCATTTATCATTACCCAATGAATTGGAGGGAGATATAAGCTCCACCCATCACATAATTTAATCATTCATACTCATTCTACTAGATAATAAAACATTTATCATATCATGACCTATAAAAAGAGATGGGTTTCATAAACATCGTATAATTTCTGATGAAATGAAATGGGTATTATAAAAATTCAATAATATCATAAACTATGTAAAAGATATTGTTTTTATTATCAATTCATCCTATAACCCATGAAATAAAGTGGGTTTCATAACCTTTGTATATTTGTTTAGAAATATCAACTTTGTTTGTTTGTTTTTCTATATGTTTTGAATTGTTCTTCTTGAACCTCTTACATAGATCACGATTTAATTATATAAAGAATATAAAAAAAAAATTTAATATCATTTATATTTAGTATTTATATTTATATAATAATCTATAAAATATATAAATATTAAATGGGATACAATGTTCATGGAGACTGTAGGCCATATGTACACATGAACATTTTTTATGTTTTCTTATCATATTGAATGAAATAAAGTATGTGACATATATATATATATATTGTCATTATAATAGAATTATTATTTAAAATATATCTTATATGGTTTCCCAACACAAACTTAATACATTCCATGTAAAAATTGAATGAATCACAAAGCTTTGAGGAGGCCGTAGTCCACACGTCCAGAAATGAAGTAATCACATTCCCATAAAATGGAAATCATGAAGTTATGCATTATATAATAATCACATAAGCATAAATAAATCATTAATATCATATATATCATATTAAAATATTAATTCCATCATTATTCCCAACCTAAGATGGTAATGGAAAAATGAATGATATCGGTTCATGAGGTGGTAGTCTTCCATACACACAAACGATGGCTGTGTATCCCATTTGATGAATGTGTGTGTAGTTGTAGGTATAAAAATTAAAATAACAACATATAAGTTTGTTTCGGATACTAAATTTGTTATATAATCATATAATAATAAAAATTTAGGTTGTTTTGAAAGAAATAAAATAAAAGTTTTTGTTGAAGGATGTTACATCTTCTTTGGGTAATTCCTTTTGGTTTGCACCAAGGGACTAACTTGGTTTTTGGTCTTTCCAATGGGAAGATTCTACTGATAATAGTATGAAAGTCAGGAGATTATATTTGTATATTTTTATGATCTAAATGTTTTATATGTTTGAATAAATGATGGGGGGTGACATCCCTTTTATAGTGGAGGATGAGTGAAATTCTTATAAATATAAAAATGTAAACACTATTGAGAGGTATCCCTTACATCATGCTCCTCCAATATTATACAAATTTTTTAAAATAGAGGATATGGTCATCATATGAATTCCAATGGATATTGTACATTTTTCTAGGGTATTTTTTCCTTTAATTTGAAGTTTAACCACTAAGTAAACTCATTTTACCTTAATCGTTGTAATTAATTTTAATTACTTTCACTGTATTTTTAGTAAAAAATAAGTTGAACTTATAATAAATTATAAATAACTTATATTAAAAATACGGAATACATTTTTGCAAATTCCAAGTACATAATTGGTATAAAATAATTTAAAATTAACCCCATATGTGACGGGAAATAGGGGTTTTAAAGAAAAAGTTTCCAAAGTTTCAAACATTTTTATATCCAATATCAATGTGAAATTGATTCCAATTAAATGAATTAAATTTATTGGTTCAAAATTGAACTAATTATACTTTAAAACTAATTAAAAATATAATTTTCCTATATAAATAAATTATATGGAAAGTACTTTTCAATTAAAATTCAGTGTTCTTAACTATTCATAAAAAATGAAACTTCTCAAAAAAATACAGAAAATTAACAAAAAGTTAATTTTGATATTATGATTTATAAAATAAAGTTTATTTTTTTAAATAAAAATTATAAATGTTTCAAAATTTATATTTAAAATAGGTTAACCATTAAAAGACAGTAATATTACCTTTTAGAAAAATATATCTTTTTATTCATAAAATTGGATTTTTTCTAATCATATATACCTATAAAATATATTGGATGGGTGTAAAAAAGTATTATTTAACATATAATATATAAAAGATATTAAAAAAATCATCAAATGTTATTTGTTTAATTTGTTGAGATAAAATTTATATGTACATAGAAAAATTGTTTTCTTAGAAATGAAATTTCTTTATCTTCAAATATTTATTCCTTTGATTTCTAACAAATTGATAAATAAAGGATCCATTTTATAAACATGTGGAAACCATATTTTCATAATTTAGTTAATATCATTCATATTTTTCATTCTAACTTCTAGTTGATTACTATAATAATATTTTAAAAATAATATTAATACTATATTGTAGTTTGGAAAAACTCGGCCTTACGTCTAACACATGCCATCAAAGGAACTCGACATTGTGTGTAACACAACATAAACATCATTTTTTGTGTATTGAAATTTAATTTAAGTGTTTCATGTGATGAAAACATAACATGGTGTTGTGTGTAATGCAAGAAAAACTTATTGATTTAATATAACAAAATCAATATTTAGGGATATGTGAAATGAAAAATATTAAAAAGATTAAATTGATTTGAAACAAATATTTCAAAAAATATCAGGGTGTTTTATTTTTCACTTAAAATATTTTACTTTTGAATAAATTGGTTTATGTCATAATTTTAAAAAATAAAATGTTTTATAATACTATATTTTAGTAAATCACATCTCTAAAATTATAAATATGTACAATACTTTATGAAAAATCAATAAAAAAATTTTTTTATGAAAAAGTATCAAGTTTGGGTTCAGAAATCTTTTAATAAAATTAGTTATATCTAGATATCATAAAAAACCATTACTCATTCAATCAACCAATCAATCACCTTTCGACTAAAACAACTCTAAGACAATTTTAATTTTGGATAATGACTTGTAACTTGTGTAGGTTAAAGTGGAAGGTAATGTTTTCTTTTATAATGAAAGTTAAACTCAAAATCATGGATAGTTCTATCAAAAAGTAGTCATATCACCCAAGTTTCTCAACTTACCCCATTAATAAATTTATTAATATAATCATTATGGGTTTAAATAGTTCAATGAGGATAAGTCTAATGTTTTTCAGTAGTATCCAATCCATCTACATAGTTTTATTAATAACATAGGGTAGAAATAACTTTCAAACTAACAAATAAATAAGTAATTTTTTTCAAAATGGATTAGTAGTTTATAAAGGTTACACAGCCTATTATGATTTTATAATTAGTGTTCTATATAGTCACACTTCTAATTTCATTTCAGATAAATGTTAATTCTGATTGGTCAGGGACAAGTAATATTCCAACTTGTGAAAAAAAATAAATACCTTAACTTTTATGGGAAAAGATAATGGGAATTGAATCAATACAATAAATTCACTACAAGAAATTTAAATAAAAATTTAAAACTAAATAATGTATTTCAAAAATTTGTTCAGAGAGTTAAATAATGGTTTTATAGAAAATACATTTGAATTTAATAAAATTATATTCAAGGAAAACCATTATTTTTCATACTTGGAAAATAAAAATAATTTGATTTATTAATTTTTTTTTAAAAAAGTGGTAAAATAAAATAAAGAAAAAACAAAGTTATTTTTATGGTAAAGAACCACCTATTAATGAAATTTCCCTGATGAGCCCTTCTTTTCACTCCAATGGAAACAAAAATATCACATAAAATCAACCAAAACATCTTCAAAAATAATTTACTAGTAGTTAACCATAATTCCCAAAATTAATATATTGATAGACAAGTGAAACATAACAAAAACCAAAAAAGATTAGAAAAATAATTATTATAGATACTAATTAGAACAAATTGTAAAACTAATCAGACCTATGAGAAACTAAAACAAGTTCTGAAATCCAGAAAACCCCAAGGAAATCACTTCACACCAAAACTTTAATGAATTATAAAAAATAAATACACTAACCTAGATCTATTATAGGATAAAACATAAAAAAAATGTAATTGGGTTGTATTCTACCCTAATTCTAGTTAAATTCCAAGATAAATAATCTATTACTAATAAAGGAGAAGAATAAAATTCAATAGAGGAAGAGAAAAGAGGGTTATTGATGGCCTACCTAGCCTCAAAATTGGTGTAATCTACCCAAAACCTAGAATAATATTATGTAATGTCAAAGGTATCTTGAATATAGATGAAGAATATCCCTTGAGTATAATTTTACTATGAAATAATGAGAGGGAAGTTAGGAGGGTTAAAGGATTTAATGGTTTTAAAAAAATCAGAAAACATTCATTACTAAAATCTTAAAAAAAAATATACCCAAGAGACCCCAAAGTTCTTATGGCCCCCAAAATATTTTTAGTGGCACTCCAGTAGATATAAAACTATTATCCTTACACTAGAAATCTGGTGGACCACTACCATATCCTACACCCTTTTATTTCCTCCTTCATCATCCTCTAATCTTATTATAAACTCTTCTCACACCCAATTCATATTGAAAAGGAATCATTAATCACGTAAAACCATTAAACAAGGACTCATCCTCAAACTAATAAAAAAATTCAAATTCTTATAAGATATCATGATATACTTTCTAGAAAAACATCATAACAAGGGTCGGGGTTATTACATTATCAATGGTTATTCTAGTTAATTATGAATGTCTTGATAATTTAACTATTGATCTTGTTTTACATGAATTACCATGGTACATCTATATAATAAAAAATTGTTCTTACATAGTAATTCATAATGTTACTTACTATATAATTAATAATTGATATTTTAGTTAATTATCAATGGGGCTGGATGATAAATTCAACATAATAAAGGACAATGCTATGAGATATTATCAAAAGTTATTATTGGTTATATTCTAGCTTGTTATGAATATTCAATCTAGGTAAACATAGAAAACTATTAGTAGCCACTTTTTTTAGTTATAAATTGTTCATCTAGTTAATTATGAATAGTGCTAATTTAGGGTTATATTGACTATTAATGATGCTCGATGAGAGGAAACTAGTTATGTTTGGTAGATATTAATAGAATAATAATTGATTGTATGTATTGTAATATTTTTATATATGATAGTTAATACACACTCATCCTCTATTATGTTACATCTAGATGATATTTTAATTAGGGTATGACCAAAATTATAAGAACCTAGTTTTTTTTATTTATTTAATTTTTTTAATTTTTTTAAATTATGGTTATTTTATTTTGTCTTTTTTGTAAAATTAATGATAATTCTTTTCGTACTATTGGTACATAGTTGGAACCAACCATGTGATAACAATTTTAGAGGTTTTATTATTTTAATAGAGTCAAGTTTTATGGTTTCTGCATAGTTTACCAAATTGTGTATCCAACCCATTATAGGTTATCTAGTTTTCTCCAATGAAGGGAACATAGTTGTGGAATGATTTTGTAAAGCATGTAGAAACCATGTATTTTTTTCGAGAATTTAAAATTGTTAAATTCTAATTATACCTCTTTTATTTTAACACCCCTAACCCCCTATTCTATTTCCATTCACATGACACCAGCTATTGGGGAGCACCGAGAGACCTCCCAACTAATTTCACTTTGTGATTTTGGGATATACTTATTCATTCATGGTGATTTATCTAAGGTCATTCCAAATGTTATTCGTCCTTCCTTATTCATTCTTGTTTTTAATTATTCCCTTTCTATAGTTCACTATTTTTCAATCCCTTAGTGTGTTTTTTTATTCTAATGTTTTATGTTTTTTATTCTTAGGGTGTGTAGGTTGTCACTTAAGACTTATTAACCTTGTATTTGATTTCTCAGACCATCTACATCCATTTTAGGTTGGTGTTTACATGATTTAATTTTTTTCTAGTAATATATACAGTTCTTGATTTTTCATAAATACTTTTCATAGAAAGCATGTTTTCTATGTGCATATCTAAATTTTTAAGATTTTTTCTCAGAGTTATTTTTTTAAATATGTTTTTACCTATAATTTAGTTTCATATTAGGGAATTTGTGGTTTTCATAGGGTCACTGGTTAGAAATTATTTTGAAAAATACATATGTGTGTATTGTGAATTTTCTCTCTTGTTGTTTACTGATTATAAATTTTTATGCTGTTTATTAATTTTATTTTTTTTCCTTGTTTATATAATGGATTAATGAATTTAATGGGTTTTAATAGGGGTTTACTTTAGTTTAAAATATCTTTTAAAGTCCACTTGATTTATAAATAGATTTCAAAGAGACTTTAAACAAATAATTTATATGGGGGTGCATTTAAAGACCTGTGTAGTACATTTAAAGGGATTTTATAATTTACATGGGATTTTAATTGAATTTCAAATTATATTTTGAAATAATAATGTTAATTATAATCTCTTTGATTGGTCAGTAATTAATATTTATAGTAATTCCAAAATTTAACTACAACATTTATTTAAGACAGATATTAATTTATTTAATAAGATTTTTCTTAAAGAATGTGTTTATTATAGGTATTTGTGTGATTTAATATTGTGTATTTAGTGAGAAGGGTCTATGTATGTGTGATGAGGTATACTATCAACACTGTTTTCAAAGTGATTCATTATTGTGGTGTGATTCATATGTAACACATCCTTCATAACACTCTTTTTCTACTAGTATCATGGGTATTCTAGGAATCTTAGTGAGAGATTAATAGATGATTACTTTATATTCATGATGAAATTTTCTAGATCCACCTTTTCAGGGATACTTCAGGACCCTAGGGGAGTGAACCCAATGATGAAATGTTTAGATAAACATGTTACTTATAAACTAGGGATACATCGATAGGCTGAAATATGGTTCCACCCATGTAATTTTAGGATAACATCACCAGATATGTTTTATTTCACCATGATTACATACCCTTTTTATTAACTTACTTACCATTATTGATTATTTATTTATGTTTGATTTATGATTATAAGTGTATTTGAATTCATTCATATCAACTTATATAACTGGTTTAGAAATGGGTATTGGATAGTATGTTTGCACACAAATTTTAAGGAAAAGATATTTATTTGGTTTCAATTATCATTTGGTTTTAAAAAGTGGTTTCAAAAGGAATGCTCATTGATTTATTTTTAAAAATGTAAAAAATAATATTTTTCACACTACTGGAAAAATACCCTATACCAACTATTTGGAACCATTGGTATAGGCCTCCAAACCATTGGTATACCAATGGTTTGGAGCACTGATGCCAAGTAATTCATAAGGATAGGTCTATACCAACGGTTTTTGGAAAACCGTTGGTATAGACCTATAACAACGGTTTTGAAAACCATTGGTATAAGTAATAATATGAAAATCTATAGAAACGGTTCTATAAAACCGTTGGTATATGTAATTCAAAAATTAATCATCTTCTTGGTTTTGATCCCATAACCTCCCATTTGTGATTGAACGACCTAATCACTAACCTAACTTACTTTTGTGAACATAATTTCATAAATATATATATGTATTATCATAAATATTTTAAAATTTGATTTATTTAATGTCATGTGTAAGAAGATTCCATTAAAAATACATGTACCTATACCAACGGTTCTCAAAACCGTTGGTGTAGGTCTATACCAATAGTTTTGAGAATCGTTGGTATAGGTTCTTTGATTTTGGGACCTATACCAATAGTTTTGGACAAACCGTTGGAATAGGGCGGACCTATACCAACGCTTTGGAAAAACCGTTGGTATAGGGTCTCTATAATGGACCTATACCAACGGTTTTGGCCAAACCGTTGGTATAGGTCCCCCCTATACCAACGGTTTGTCCAAAACTGTTGGTATTGGTCCAAATAAGTTACTTGTACCAACGGTTTTGGCCAAACCGTTGGTATAGGTCCAAATAAGTGACCTATACTAATGGTTTTCACAAAACCATTGGTATAGATCATATTTCCAGTAGTGTAAATATTTTATTTTAAACTAGTATATATAGAATGTTTTGAAAAGGGAATTACATGGAAAAATTGGTGAAATTCTATTGGACCATTATGTTAGTAATTACCCAAATAAGTGTTTGTAGAATGAGTGGTTTATTTTAAAATATAATGTTTGAGTTATTGAGAAGTTAAAGCTTGTTTAATTCTCCCTATCTTAATCACTCATGGATAGGTTATATTGGTTGGTTACCATGGTCATGAGAATATTGTTTCTTGGTATTTTGATTTCTTTATTGGTATTTTTGTGTTAGGAATGTATGATCAAAGAATTAAATTCTTGTATTTTTTTCTTATCTTTCTTGTTATATATATTTGTAGTTGGTATCCTATTATATTTATGTCATTTTTATCTTTTTTATACTTATAAATGGTTTAATTTACTTTTCATAGACTTTAAATGTATGGGTTCACCCTGTTAGACTCTTGGCATAATTATTCCACATGTTTTACGTATCCTTTATTTGGGATAAAACATTACCAATGAGTATGTTTTGACACCATGGAACTATTTTACAAAACAAGAGGATTGGGAACTCCCTATATCCCTTATCATGGTCTATCTTAGGTGCCTATATTAGGGTTGGAATAGACTGGTTCATGATAAAATGGTATTAGATAACCATATGTTATTTGGGAGAGTCTGGTTCATTTGGGATTGGATCCTCGAATTTGATGAGTTAGGTCATGGTTAGGTTTGAAATAACTACCTCTCATGATAATATCAGAGTTACCATGGGTTTTCTAGATTTGAGTCTTAATTTCATGAGTCATTTTAAATTTTTATTGAATGATTTTGATTTTAATTATTATGGTTTTGAACTTTATGGTTATTTCATGAGTTATTTTGTGGTTTTATGTGATTTAGGGAGAAAATGGGATAATAACTAGAGACACATGGTTTTACCACACAACTTGAAAAACCATGAAATTATGTTGTGCATGGAATTGTGAAACTCTCAGTGGTCATTTGTAGGTTGGTACATAATCTATTAAAAAGTGCGAAAAACTATCAATATACACTAATTACTATAACTTTTTCTATTTTGGAACATTTTTCATTTGGATTTATTTTTGTAATATGTTAATGATATTCATGGTAAATTTAAGGGGATTTCGTATGATGATTTGATGATAATTGGTTGTATTTAGTTGATATTTCATGTCCGAGAGTTGATTTAAATTGGACAAGGACGCATTTTTAGAAACAAATAAAGCTTTTTTCTAAAATAATTAAAAAATTAACCAAATTTTGGAAATTTTTGAAATAATTCTTTCATGAAGTTATGATTTAACAACTAGTTTCAAGTGAAGGGAAATGATTTTAATGTATTTTCTAAATTAACTATAATGTTTTAATTAGATATTTTTTAAAGTGAGTTTATAATTTTAGTTCATAGATTATGTTATGAGAGTGAATTTGATTATTAATGTTTTTATTAGGACCAATGATTTAATTTTTATTTAGATTATACTTTCTTAAATAGTATTAATGGATCATAAGAAGTTCATATCATGGGGTATCCCTCAACTGAGTGTCTCTAAAGTCTTGTATGTGATTTTTCTAGCTGTTTAACCTACCTTGAATTTACATATATAGGTTGTGATTACCTATTATTAGTTTTTCCCTCTTTAATGGTGATCAATAACATTAGTATGATTATAATTTGATATATAAAATTGAATGAATCTTTGATTCATTAAACAATCTAGAATCCTTATCACCAAAACCCATTTCATGCTTTTCTAGGCATCAAGTAACAATTGGTGGAGGATAGTCGTTCCACTAAAAATATAGTGTTTTATGTCATATGAATTCATTAAGGAAATAATCATTAAGTATAATTTATAGCTAAGGTTAGATTATATAGAGATAAGAAGCTTATGAACCTCTAGTGGGGTACTTAGATGATGAAAGAGTTTATAAACCATATTAATTAGCTGGTTCCTTTATCTCATGAGTTGGTGTTCTAGGAATCACCAGGGTTCTTATTTTTCATTGAAGGGTATTAATATTTAGTTTAGTTATATAATTCCAATT
Organism: Viscum album; assembly: GCA_963277665.1. Taxonomy (NCBI): domain Eukaryota; kingdom Viridiplantae; phylum Streptophyta; class Magnoliopsida; order Santalales; family Viscaceae; genus Viscum; species Viscum album. Next base: position 150,459,399 of record OY728163.1, read on the forward strand.
TTTAATCTGGTTTAATTTTAGAATAACATCAATAAGGACATGATTATAGAGTTGATGTATAGGGGCCTACCTAGTAGTGGTAGTGATGCTACTCCTTTTGAGGGATCAATGTATTATGAGAATCATATGAAAGATAATCCCATATTTGGATGTTGAGATGGATTAATGGAATATTCTTATTTAGTTTTTATTCCTCTAGTGAATAAGTGTTCTATTGTGTCTCTTTAGTGTGTTCAATTTGGGAACTCTATGTCCTATTTTTTGAGATCCCCAAAGACCTTAATTATCTATGGTCATTTATGTCACCTTTCAGTCTTCTATAAGTTTGAGAATTAGGGTTAGAGGGAATATCTAACATATATTATTTCTTGGTAGTGGTTTATCAAATAATCATCATAGTATATCCCCTTTATTGTTTTTGGTTCCTTTAAGATTTCCTATTTTTTCAATCAATGGTTTTGTTCTTTGGATTATTATACACCTTGAACTTTTTTTGTGACTTTTGTCTGTTTAATTTAATTAAAGATGAGTCATCAAGTCTCTAAATATAGTTTAGGGTCCTTGGATTGGGAGGGTTAGAAGGTGTTTAGTAGTGTTTCCCAAATAATCTTTAGCCTTGTTTAACCCACCATGATTAGTGGAAGTCTTATATAGTTAGGTGACCAAATAATGGATTGGATTGTAAATTTATCCCTTTGTTTTATTAATTTTTATTATCTTCGAAGTATTTTATTTTATTTTGTGACTCTAGTTATGTTTTAGTATTTTGGGAATCACCTTTGATCTCAAATGGTATCATGATGTGTTGAACATCTCTTAGTAATAGAATAGTTTAGAGGTTTCATGATAAGAGTTTTGATCTTCCTTTTTAATTCTATGCTTTGAACTTTGTGTCTTTTTCATATAATTTATTATCTTTTGGGGGGAATAAAGTTTTATGGTGGGGATAATTCTATCAACCTATTTTTTTCTCTTAAATTTATTTATTTATTTATATTTTCCTTGAATTTTAGGTATTTCTTTTTAAAATGTAAAGGGAAATTCAAGAAAGATTATTTCAAATGGCTGGAATATGGAAAGTGTAAACCTTGAAATAATTGTGAGATAGGTTTTTTAGTTTAATTAGATCTAATTTTAGTGGTTCATGGACCATTCACATGATATGTACATTTCATGAACACATTTTTTCTTATCAAAATTCATTGTTTTTATGATATAATTGTTAATCATTTCTTATACATTTAATGTTTTAGAAAAATTTGAAATGATACAACTAAGTCATGGGAATAAAAAAGGATCAAATAGATCCATAATTCCATTTAAATATGGATTTTTATGATATTGTATGGCCATAGGATGTTTTTGGGGCACAAAACAGAATAAATAAGAAAAAATGAGCTTCTAGAGATTGAAAATGGTGATTCACATCATGAATCTTGTTCAGTATATGAATATATTACAATAATTGATGTTATTTACAAGTATGAAATGAAGAGAACCATAAAAAAGTGGGTCAACACTTTCACAACATGACACTAACTTTCACATCAAAAAGTTGCTAAACAGACATAGTTTTCTTCTTTTGATGATATTTTCAATGGGAAACTAAGAAATTAATCACTCGGACCACCACTCAACACCCATGGTTGAAGCAAGACATATAATGGGATGAATTAATGATTAATTAAATCCAACCCAAACCCCATGGAGGCTTATGAATATAGGGTCACTACACCACTTCCAAGGAGGAATTAGGAGACCAAATCATGGGGTAATAAGTTGTGCTACATTGGGTCCTCCCCCATTCTTCTTATCTATTTTTCTTTCATGTTTTTTTCATTACTTCTTCCCTCTTACTCCCTCATCACTAGGATTAGGGGGTATCCCCCACCATGTTCTAGGGTGACATAGCTAAAGGGGGAATGTTCTTTTAGATAATATTTTCTTTATTTCATTCAAGTATTTATGTTATTATAGTTTAAATTTAATATCCAATACCTTTATATTTATTTTCATGATCATGAAATTAAATCTAGAAGTGCTAATTAAATTTCAAAACTAATTACCCAAAAATAAGACATGACTATTTTTTCATTTAGGGTGATAAGGTTTAAATTTGGTATCGAGTCAAACTCAATTCAGAAATTCCCTAAATTTCCTAAACATGGGAAAAGAGTATTTCCATGTAAAAGATGGGATTTAATGACAGTTGAATCTATCTCATCATGACTCTAACATGAACAGTGAACAATAGAATTATTTTAAAATCTAACTACACATGTTCCCTATAACTACAAAATACTGACATGCCTTCAAACCTGATCTTTAAAACCAATATTATTCACCATTGTTTTCACCTTTTCTAAAATACCTTCCTAAACCAAATATATTTTTTCTATTTTTAATCAAATCAATTTAATAAAATATTTTTTCTAAAAACCTAATAAATTAATTTCACTATCTTTATGGGTTCTAAAATCTAACTTGTTGCATACTACATTTTAATTAATTAGTTTCAATTATTTAAGTCTATATAAATAAATAAATTTTATTTTTACCCATGGGAAAATAAAGACAAACCATAGATGATCAAAACTCACACCATTGTCAAAAATAACTTAAAAGTTGTGTATAGGTTTTTAATTTTTTATTTTATTTTTGTATTTATCTAATTAGGTTGGGTGTCAGATTCTACAATTTTTTATATTTTAATTTTTAATGAAAAAATACACATGTGTAAAAGGAAATTATGACTTTGAGTTCGATCTTGAACATGAGAAAAGAATATGGAAGAAAAAAGAATCTATGACCATTGATAGCGTTGAAAACAGTCATGTTTTCAGGGTACCAATAAGAGATCCGGGGTGGAATATGTGCATATATTACAAATGGACAACAAACAAATGATTGAAATTGAGCATCTTGGTGACACCTATTATAGTAACTCTCTTAGATAGTAAATCATTAATTATTCTGATGATTTCTAGTATTATATATTTTTCTTTCCTACCTCACAAAGACCCAATCAATCATATGGGAAACTTCCTCGAGATCTATGACACATTTCAGGTCCAAAATGTCTCAAGTGATGTAGTAAGGTGGTAAATATTCTCATTTTATTTATAATATTAAATAAAATAATGGATATAATGTTTTCTAGTGAATGCCATCACTTCATTGGATGAGATGGAATGAAATTTTATTACCTTATTATTCCTAGCTTTGAAGTCAATTGATATCTGAGTAAGTATTTTAAATTTCAGCTAGTTCAAAAATCAATATCTCTACTCTACTTTGGAATATTATAAAGATATGAATAATAAAAAAAATTATAATGTTCTTACATAGGAAAATAGGTCAATTTTAGATATTGTACCTAGAGGATTAGTAATTAAGAAGTCACCAAAGAAGAGAAACCATTTAATGGATGAGATAGAAAGAAATATATTCCAATGGAAGACCAAATGTATACAATGAAGAGGCATCCACATGGTCTACAATGATAGCTATAAGGAAACAAAAATGGAATCACTGATAAAAAATATAGACATGATGATGGGATACCAAAAATAATACAAATTATTTTTTAGAAGAAATTAATCATACTGATTATAATTGAGGAAATAATTTTCAAGGTTGGCGGCCTAAACAAAAAAAAATTCAAGGTTTCCATCGGATATCCACCAGGTTTTCAACTGTTGAAAGGACCATCATTATAATTCCATGTACACATGCTAGAGGTTACTATAACTACATTCATGAATTCCACCTGAGCTTCTATCAGAGAACAAATGAACTATTTAATAGATTAAAGTGTGTCAATAAAGGACCTAAAGGATGACTCAAGGGATCATAAGTATGAACTCTAGAACCTTGAATTCCATGTATGAAAAATCAATGAGTAACTTAGAGAGAGACAAATAGGATTAATTCCAGGATTCCTCAACATGAATCCATCATTTGATTTGAATAATATTTCTTTGAGACATAGAAAAGATACTGAGGATACTCTTGGATCAAGTAAAAGATATAAATAACAAAAATCTTAAAAAAATAGTTTATGAAAGGTAATTCATAGCTGATAAATAAATGGAAGAGACACCATATCATAATTTGAGGCTCCATTTTCTATAATTTCTATTGCAAGAAAAGATCAACATGAAAAAAGGTAAATTTATAGAACACTTTAAAAAAATTCATATTAATATTCCTTTTGTAAAATATATTTCATACAAGAAATCCTATGAAAAATTAATGAAATAGATAGTGACCAATGAAAATAAGATGAATGAAATTTTTACTACTATACTCACATGGGAGTATTCAACATTTGTATCAAAGGTTATATGTGAAAAATCAATAGGACCCTAGAATATTTTCCATACCTATCTTTATTGGGGATAATAAATTTGGAATATAATTATGTGATTTAATTATGAGTGTCAATATCATGTAATAAAACACTTTCAAGAGCTTGATACTGGAGGGACTGTAGCCCATAATAATTATACTTCAATTAGAAAATTCAATAGTATAATTACCATGTGGTGTGATCGAATAAATCCTTATCAAAGTTGAAAAATTATAATTCCCCATAGATTTCCTAGTACTAGTTATAGAAGAGGATCAGACTCCACTCATTCTAGGATGGCCATTTTTAGTTACTGGATGCACATTAATAGATGTATAAATAAGATAAATTTGTTTGGGAGTTTTTTAGAAAGAAATTAAGTTTGAACATTTACTAGGATATGAATAAATGTGATGTGAAAGACGAATATAATCAGCTAGAGAAGAAAATACCCAAATTTGAGGGAATTGCTATGATTGAAGAATTATATGAGGTGGATTCTATCATACAAGTGTATATTCAAAGTAAATGTACTGAAAAGAATAAAGGAAATATGAGGGATCAACCCACCAATATTGAAGGAGTGGATAATCAAAATATGTTAGAAAAAGGGAAACATGTATGGATTGTACAAGATGTTCCATTTAGTTTTTCAGGATTAAAGAAGAAATAATGGATCAAACTGAGGAATATTAAGTAATTTCTACAAGGAGAAAGAGTTAAACTATTATATAGGAAGGGTAGAGACCAACATACATGGATATGTTAAATATAAGGCTATTTATATACCCCAAATAGTTAAATTCATTCCAAACATCCACCATTATAGATAAGTTGATAATATGTAAGGTTGATCAAATAAATTTAAATTAATTATTTTTCTAGATTCAACCTGATACTTTAGGTTTTTTCATTATTTAGTTTTAGGCATATGAAATTTCCAATAAATAATCCAAATTTAATTGAAAATGCCTTGTACTTTTGAATACTTATTTGTATTTTACAGGACCATCAAGACTAGGGTTTGAAACATGAGAAGATATGTAGGACCAAATCAAGTCATGAACTCCATTCACATTATGAAATCCATAAAATACATGTCATGATATATTTTCACCTCATGAGTTTGGTGTAGGAAGAACTTATGCATTGATGTTTAAAGCTTCATTAAAAGTGGATCAAGCATTTAAATTATTTATTTTTATAATATATTCAACATATTTAATTTATCTAGTGATTTTTACTAAAAATTGAAAGAACTACCTTGATTCATACATTAATCACTTGTGATGGAGACATAAAATACCTAGGATAATTACCATTCCATGAATTTAAATATCTTTAACTATAAATTTGAATGAGAAAAATGGGGAAAATAATTAGTAGAGAAAAGAATGTGATCTTGGATTTATAAAATCATTATTTATGGGAGATTTTTTATTTTTTGAAATGATTTTTTTATATTTATCCTACCTTGATCTTATGATATTTTCATTTATTTATTTAATTAGTCATATTAATTTCCAAGAGTAGTTATCAGAATCATTATTTTCAATCAAGAGGCATTTTCTAAAACAATATTTTCCATTCATCCTATAGTATATTTCTTAATAGACACATGGATTTTTATTTATAGAACTTTCATAGAATCTCATAAAAGTTGTGAATGAATAGAATCACTTCTAATATGATTGATTCATTTTTTTAAATTTTATCCGTATATCCACATACCATTAATCATTTTAATCCATTTGAATCCATGAATAACCTTATTAAGAAATGATCCATGTTACAAGACTATTATATCCATTCCTACCCTACTCATATTATATTGCATGATACTTAAAATAATAAATTTTGGGGAGGGATTTTCTATTTTATATTGGGATATAATTCAATGAGTAGAATTTTTTTATGGTTTCATGTGATTTTTGGAGAGATCATGATTTTATTAATTTTATGTTATTACTCACATATCTTTCTAGAAAAATTGGGCATGTATTAAAAGGATTAAAAATCACCATTTCTAGACTTATGATCTTTCAATAATATATAGTTAGGTGGTGGATGTGATATTTTTCTTAAGAAAAACTTTTGGTAAATAAAGAATAGAAAATAAAAGAAAAGAAAAGCAGCAAGAGAAGATGATTCATTTATTATGCCTACTTGTATCATGAATCCACTTTGAGAATTTTGGTGGAATATTTAGATGAAATATATAAAGTTATATCTATATTGATCTTATATTTTAGTATCTTGTATTATTCTTTAAAGTTTAACCTTGTTTTTGAGCATTATTTGTATTTTCATTTTTTATGCACATTCTCTAAAACCTCATAGTCAATTGAACCAAATGAAGAAGCCTTAATTATTATTTGTGATTATTTATTCCAATAGTGGAGATTCTTGATTACTTATAAGCCTATGGTAATTTACATGTTATTGTGGTATGGGTTGAACTCTATTCATAATTTCACCTTGATAAGGAGTGGAAAAATTAAATTGATTTAAACTGAAAATTTCATGCATATTAATAATTAATTGAAAAATAAAAATGGATGAATGAAAATTATTGACTATTTCAAATGGATAAAATTAAAATAATTGGTTGATTTTTTCTTTGAAATGAGAGTCATTGATGAATTTACATTTGTGATTCTTGAATATTTAATTTCCCATTTTATCAATTACTTATATTGACATTGAATTTAAAGAATGATAAGGTGAGAATAATTTGTAGTATGTTTAGATTTTATTCTTTAGGACAAGCCTAAATTTAATTTTAGGGGGATTTGATACGTACATTTAATGCACACATTTTCTAATATATAAATACATTTATTTTTGAAATTTTAATTGTAAATTATTGAATGTACATTTAATTTTTTGTTTATATTTGGAAGGATACAAATAATTCATTGAAATAAAAAATAGGTACCAATTAGATTAATAATTCCACTAAAAGATGGATTATGATGATAACCGAAGATCAAAATATGCTTCCAGGGCATGAAACTAATGAAATAAGGAAAACTAGAGGTTCTAGAGGTGGAAATAGTTATTAACTTCTTTAATCATGTTTAGGATGTGAATATATTACAAGTTATGAAATTAGGTCAGAGTGTAAAGTGATGAAAAGCATAAAAAGAGGGGGTCAAACATTCATAGTGTGAAAGCCATTTTAAAATCATGAATGTGGCTAGATAAACTGAGTTTTTTTCCTATTGATGGGATTTTCAATGGGAAACTTAGAAATTAATCAAACAAGCCGCCGATCAACACTCAATACTCATAAGAGGCCACAATAATAATGAATTAATCCAACCCATACCCTATGGAGGAATATAAATAGAGGGTTAATATGCTGATACAAAAGAAGAATTGGGAGATCAAAGATTATGTTGAGAAGCTTCACTATGTAGGGTCCTCCACCATTCTCCTTCTATGGTTTTATTTCATGTTTTACCTTTTCCTTACCCCTTCCCTATTACTCTCTAATTACTAATATGATATTTTATCCCCTTATATGTGCTAGGATATTTTTTCCAAAGGGGTAAAGTGCTTTTAAGATTTTATTTTCTTTATTTTATTCAATTATTTCGATTGCTTTAGTTTTATTTTAATTACAAAACCCTTTATTTTTCTTTTCATGATTATTGAATTAACTCTGATAGCTCTTATTAAAATTTTAAATTGATTATCCTAAATTAGGCATGACCATTTTTTCATTTAGGGTAATGAAAGTTAAATATGGTATCGAGACAATCTCGATTCCGTAATACCCCAAAGTACATAACCATATGAAAAGGGGAATTACCATGTTGAGGAGGGGATTTCATGAACATTGAATATATCGTGTCTTTAATTATACACCAATATTGAACAATCAAAATATTTTCTAAATCCAACTACACCCGAACCCTAAAATTACAAAACCCTGGAAAAAATTCAAACTTGACCATCAAAACAATATATGCTTCACCTTTTTTTTTACTTTTACAAAACTACCCTAAAACACAAATCTATTTTCATTATCTTTTTATTTAAATCAATTTAAGAAAATAATTTTTTAAAACCTAATAAATTAAATGCACTATCTTTGTGGATTCAACACTCTAACTAACAATGAACTACATTTTAATTATTTTTTTGTAATTCTCTTGAGTCTATATAAATAAATAAATTTCGGTTAGTCCCATATGGAAATAACGATGCCTCATGAGTGATTATCACCCAATCTTGAAATCATACTATCTGAGGTACTCTAGATGTGTCTAGATAAGGGCTCAAAGTTGTCACATGGGTTACAAAACTGTGTAGTCTACCTGGAATTTTCAAATGGTGAAATTCGTATTCATCCCCTTATATTTTAATACCTCTTCCTTTATTCCCAATCTAACAATACCAGTCTAAGGGGAGAACCATGCGACCTACTATAATAACCTAAAAACATGACCACATTATTAAATGACTTAAATAAAAATTTCATTATAATACATTACCATGAACTTTTAGTTTTATAGTTTTATTGAATCAAGAAAAAAACATTAAATAACAAAACTCAAGACTTTTTTAACTAAATTTTTTTTTCTAATATAGAAGAAACTTCTTAATCTATAAAAACTCTTCAGAATCTCCCACTAATTCTCCACATAAGTTACACTTCCAAACATTTCATAATTTAATTATCTTTATAACTTTGGAAGTATAAACTTATAAAAGGGGTGATCTTAGATGATCAGTAAGGGTAAACATAATTGATAATAGTCAAAGATCATAAGTGACCATAACATGAGCATATGGGTTTAATTAGGACACATGAAATCTATAATAAAAAAAATCATAGATCATGAATCATGAAATAATACAACAATACATCATGAAAATTCTGCATATCATAGAAACAATCCATACTTGATAATTGTAGCACATCTATAAACATAGAAATCATAACATAGTTGATCAGGTATCACAACCTATTTACTAGAGTTTATTAAGACTCACTCAATTATCTCCCTTGTTGGAACATGATTCACTCACCTATTTCCAATATAATATTTGGCATCATGACATGTTTCCCATTTTTTATCGAACATCATTAATTTTTTCACCAATATATAATGAGATATAAATATTTACCTAATAAATTAAAGGTATATATCTTAAAGATTATCCATACACAAGTGTGCCACATAAAATTTATAATCCACGTATCATAAATAACCCATTGAAATAAAATGTTCTTCATAACCTTTAAAAATGGAATTCTATAAGGAAATCATCAGCTTGCTAAACCCATTGACAATAAATGGGTATAAAAATATATTTAGTAACTTTATAGGTAAATATCATTGAATCAAGATAATAGGGAATATGTTATTTAAACCATATAGATAAAGGGTATATGGTTAAGTTAACGATTTCCCCAATAAATTGTCCAATGGAATTATAAGATCTCGGGGTTTTCAACATAGTACATATCCTTTTATTTCTACTTAAAATCTTGTATAAATTCTCTTTTATCTTAGACCATAAATCCTGATTTATGGACCAATTGGGTTATTTTTGGAAAGAAGGTAGAATGTGGGGGATGAAGGCTGCCTTCAGGTCAAATACACAATGTGTATTTGGAATACAAAAATTGTATTAAATACAATACATGTATTGACCTAGTCAGTCTAGGTTTAGATCATGTAACAAGCATTACTTGGAAGGGAATGATCTATCATTATGTGATGTGTAATGCATTTACACTCTCTTTAAATTCTTGGGGATGATTTTTTAAAATAAGATGTAGGGCCTATATTTTTAACAAAAGGCCTCATCCTCTCCCCTTCTCTAGAATAGGATATTCCATTGAATCCTAACCGAAGGATTTAGTGCCATTTCAAAATACGAACTCTACTTCTTTCTCCATCGGTCTTGTTGAATTCATGCTGGTGATTTACATATTCCCCTTGTACCCTTCTCAATTTCTATCCTCCTCGACGGAGTTATTTTGTTACAGGATTTTATGACCTATTCTCAGGGAATTCATCAATTTCTCCATTACTTTTCAATATGGGGAAAGTTATGATTTGATACTAGATGAGTGTTGTACCATGGAAATACTGTAGGATGTATATAACCTTCTCTTACAGTTTGGTGATTTATATACCTTGATTCCATTGTGTTTAACATCAGACATTTTGGAGTTTCCCCTAAAATTAAATGAATGTATTGATATAATTTTTTGAAACCTATTAGGTTTATTATGAGTAACATTATATGGTTGGAGGTAATTCACCTCAACCTGATCTACCCATGGGGTGAATCCTACCCTTTGTTTATAGTTTTTACCACCCATGAGGTGTGTTCATGTATCTTCTTTATGTTATACCACACCGATGGGTGTGTGTGAGCTCAAAATTGGTAAAGGGGGCCTTATTTAATTAAATGTGATATTTGGAGAAGGTTTATGCATCCTTTCCATGTGATTATAGGAATGGTAAATGTTTAATGAATTGGTTTTATGGGTTTAAATGGAAAATGGAAAACGAGTTAGATGAACTCATGGTTTATTATTTATTATTTAATCATGATGTAAATTGATGAATTTATTAATTATAATAGTGTATTACCTAGAAATTTATATGCCTCATTCAATGATTCCATTGACATTTCGACTACATGGATCTTGATAATAGTAGTGTATGACTTGTACATTTCTACTTCTTGGATCCTGGTTCTATTGGATGCTAGTGAAATTTCAACCCCATGGATATGTTTTTATTATGGTAGTGGATTACATAGAAATTTATACTCCTAGGATCCTAATTTACTTATAATTAGAAGGGAATTATTACCCCTTGGATCTGAATTTCTTGCACTCACATTAGACATGCTTTGTGGACATGATCCTCGAACTCCATCCAAGTCTTTTCGGATTTTCCATCAATATACTCCATGGACTCAATGAGGATGCCTTGGTCATTTATACCTTGTATTCGAGCATTCATGGTATGAAATTGTATTACATGAAATAGTTCACTGTAAATGTTATACATTTGGTTACATGGCATAGCTATTGTGGATTTTTTATCATTCTTTACAGATATCCCTGGTATGGGTATTGGATTATAGTTGTTAGATTGGATTGTATCACACCTACTTTATCATGGTTTGTAATTTAAATTATTTATAGGAGATGTAATATTATACACAGGGATCCATTTTTGGTTAGACATGGTCATATTTTCTTATGACACATTACTTTTATTATTGATATACCTTTGATATACTATACACTGATTCATTGTTTATACACAGACTAGAGATGTTACAGACTATGTTAGTGGTGGAAAACTGAGTGTAATATCACACACTATTTGGGACTCCATTGGGTACCCATAAATAATTTATAGATGTAGGTAGGGATTATAGAAAGGTCCCACATTATGATGTTTTATTTGATCAATTTTTAGGAGCAGGGGAGCACTGGACCAAGCTATGCTCATATGATAGCTATAGATAGTTCCTTTTTGTTTTTGTTTTGTTTTTTTGTATATGTATTGTACTATATTTTGATTTCCATGTATTTCCTTCCATTTTTTATAGGAACATTACATGATCATCATATTCTATATGTCACTGATTTTGGTTTTTTTATTATTAAAATATTATGGGGATTAATATGATGTTTTTGATTTATTATATTAATTCTATTATGTATTCACTTGATATACCATTGAGTTACTCAAATTATGAGGGTATAGTCTCCCCAATGTACTAATTTTTATCCTCACAGAAATTTGGTAGCTATTGACATGTGGGGAGGTTTGCTTGAGTCCATATAACCCACTGGATTGAGGTGCCATTAAGTGGATCCCGGGTCAGGATGTTACAAAGTGGTATCTGAGATTTTTTTTGGATTTAAAATTTTGAGACAATAATAAGGAGATTAAGAAGGTATTATAATTTGGTAATAAGGTTTTTCTAGGAGTAACTAACCCAAATATAAGAAAAATACCAATTTAAAGGGATGATAATTCATATTTTCTGAATTTTTCATGTTACAATTGATATGACTTCACTGTTGGGTGACGCACTTGAGATATGTTTTTTATTATGATTATATATTTTCATATTGGACCAATGAGATGAGGAAATTACATATCATTCATCATTTAATTAAATTGTTATAATTCACATTCCATGCATTATTCAATTCCATAGAGTATTCATTTCTTGAATTTATAAGATTATTATGTGTGTCTTGTGTGAGATAATTAATACTTGATAAATGATCTATGAAGTGTATTGTGAAACATAGTTTATACTTTGAGTTTCTTCCATAACCTAAACATTTCTTTCTTACTTACACTATATAAGACACCCTATGTAGTCAATTATGGCATGATGAGTTATGGAACATTGGTCACATGTATTGGAACGTGTTATGATTTTGATTAAGTGGATAAGAGACTTAAATTTATGAGGCGTATAGACCCTTATATATCAGAAGTGGTGACCCATTTGTCTGAAACATTTAAATATAATTGTAAATTAATTTTAATTAAACTAAAATTTAATTTTTTTAAATAGACAACTTCATATATAAAAAACTTTTTAGTAGGAAATAGGCAGAGTATTGTGTTTTTTTATGGTAGTTCATATTATCCAGTCCTAAATTTATGAGAAGGGTGAGGGGTGTGCCTTCTTAATAATAAGGATTAGACATTTCTTATAATTTTATTTGTAATATTATTATTATCAATATTTTTAGAGTCATGTGTTTGGAATTGTAGATATATACCACCATGATGACCTCTAGTCATGAGCTAGGAGGGTGGTGATGACCATGTTGTGGTGGGGGTGGTCTATGGGATACTAATAGATCCTATTTTAGTTCCAGTTGAGACACTAGTAATTTTACTATATATGAGTGATCAAGAATAGTTATATGAGGGATTCATACTTTTTATGTAGACTATTCAAGGATCCCCTCATTCTACCTCATCTATGGTAGAGCTAGCATGTGTGTTCTAGAAACAGAATCCACCGATGTTTTCAGGGAATGTTGGTCCATAGGTTGTGGAGTTGTGTCCCTAGAATACTTTATTTATTTTTTATCATCTAGATACACATCCTTGGAAGAGTGTGAATATCATGTAATATATTCTTTAAGGAGAAGCTAAGCGCTGGTGGGATGTTATGAACTAGGATGATGCTCTTTGAGATAGGGTTTCTATGTATTTTCAATCCAATTTTTATGATTACTTATTTGAAATGACCCTGAGAGATGAAAGGGACAATGCTTTTATGGATATATTATAGGGAACTATGACTGTGATGAGGTATCTAGATCGTTTTAGAGAGCTTTATCATTTTGTAAAAATTTATCTTGTTGAAGAGACATTGAGAGAGAGACACTTTGAAGAAAGTCTAAATAATTCTATTCAATCATAGGTTAATATGTTTCAGATGACTAATTTGATAGAGAGAGTGAATCATGAACTTATTACTAAGTGGATCATGAGGGAATATGGGGGCACAAAGTAGGGTAGCTCATCCTCTCAACCCAGTGGTTCAGCTTTTAGTGGTAGGAAGCAGTGTTTTGAGACTTTTCATGAGGGGAATACTAGCTGAGCTATTAGTGATGGTAGTTTTTTCTTCTATCATCAATGTAAGATAAGGGTAAATATAAATATTCTATGAGATAGGGACCAAGTTGAGTGTTGATCGTGATATATAATGGTCCATGTAAATGTTTATGTAAGACCTTCCCTCTAGTAGTTAGTTTAAAGAGATTGACTATGACTCATTATTTAGGATCAGGATTCATAGATTTATGTCAGGTTGGGAGATGGAGTACTATTGGTTTTTTAGGATGAGGTGGTGGTCTTAGATAAGGTAACCAAAAAAAATTTATCAAGGAAGAATAGTGGTCCTACTTCAGATTGTGAGGTTGTTTCACAAGGCCACAGTTTAGGATAGATATATTTTATACATCCTACACCTAAGGAGTAGAGCACCATGATGTCTATGATGTGATGTAAAATTTTAGTATCCTATAATCTAGTATATTCTATTTTAAATTCACATTCTTCTCATAGATTCATATATATACTTTATTTGGAGATATTTGGGATCTTATTTTAGTTTTTTGATGGCTTTATTACGTTGGATACTCCGTTGGGGATCATAATGAAGGGTGTATGACAATATATGGAGTTCCCCCTTGATATTGGTGGGTGTCCCTTCATATGGGACATTTTTTGCTCAATATGATAGAATTTGACCTCATGATTAGGACGGAATGGCTAATTTATTATCATTCCCATGTCGATTTCTATCACCAGAGGGTGAAATTCACCTCACGAGAGGGTGGAGTTTTTATTCAAAATAGTGAATGGGATGTCCAGGAAGGTAGTTCTATACTAGAGCATATCTGGATGAGTAGTAGGATAGCGCATATTTTTAATTTATATATATATGAGTGCGGATCATGTCAAGAATAATTCCCTCTATTGCTTTATCGTTTTATAGATATTTTCCCAGATGACTTTTCTGGTTTTCCTCTTAAGATTGAGGTGGAGTTCTCAATTGATATAGTTTTAAGAGCTTCACAGGTATCCATTCCTCCTTAGAGGATGGATACTAATGAGTTATAGTAACTTAAGAGATAGATAGAGGAATCTTAAGAAAAGGGGTTTATAAAACCCAATATTTCTCTATGGGGGTTTCCAGTCCTTTTTTTGAAAAAGGATGATGAAACCCTTAGGGTATGTGTGGATTAATAGAAATTTAAAATTTTGAAAATTAAGAACTGATATCCTTTGAATAATATAGATGATCTCTTAAACTAGATCTGAGGATCTGGGTTTTAATGAAGAAATATTTGTGGTTTGGAAATCACCAGGTGTGTGTTCGACCTGTATACATACCTCAAACAACATTTCAAAGAAGGTATGGTCAATATGAATATTTTGTTATGAAATTCAGTATCACGGATACACTAGTATTATTCATGAAATTGATCAACTGAGTTTTCCATACATATATGGATTCATTTGTGGTGGTATTCTTGGATAATATCTTGGTGTATTCTAACAATCAAAACGACCAAGACAAATATCTTGATATCATTTTATACACACTGAGAGAGAATTCGTTATATGATAATATCACAAAATTAAACTTATGGATGGATAATATTAACTTCAATGGAGGTATTATCTCATATATAGGAGTATTATTTGACCTAGATATGGTGATAGTGGTGGTTTCCTAGGAGTATCCCAAGAACATATTTGACATATGGAGTTTCCTGGGGCTCTCTGATTATTATAGGCATTTCATATAGGACTTCTCACACTTAGAATAATGTATTACAGGATAGAAAAAGATGGATGTAAAGTTTTATGTTAAGATACCTATGATACATTCTTTTATAAGCTAAAATGGAGATTAAATTTAGCACCATTCCTTGTTTTTTTAGATCCGGGCAGGAGCTATCTATATATTGTGATGAATCAGGTATTGGGCTAGAAATAGTTCTGATGTAGGATTAGTGAGTTGTGGATTATAGGTCTCAATAATTGAATCCACATGTGAGGAATTACCTGACACATGATCTTCAATTATATATTATTATTCAAGTATTTTTTTTGTTTGAAGAATTATTTATTATGATAGAATTTTGTGGTGTATACAGACCACAAAATCCTCAAGTACATCTTTACACAACATGATATTATTTTAAGGAAATTAAGGTGGGTTGAATACTTATAGTCTTTTGACTTCAAGATTTACTATATTCTTGTAAAGTGGATTTTAGTTTATAATGTACTGAATAGGAGGACTTAAATACAAGTAGTTTTGGAGGTTAGTAGAGAGTGATATCTTATGGAACTATTTTCAAAGATTCACTTGGAGTTGCAGGATTCTCTTGGGAAGATTTTTATCTCATCCTTGGTAGTGACTTCTACTCTTCTAGTTAGATTGAGGATGAGGTAGTAATCTAATGCTAAGGGAGAAGTCCTATAAGAGAGTGTGGAAGGTGAGGACCCACATCTTAGCTAGACAATGGGTGACGATGAAATTTTGTGTATTAATGGTGATGTTTGGGATCCTATAGACATACATGAGGAGATTATGTGTATTTTCACGAATAATCTTGGGATTTATATCCTATTGTATCCAATATATATCATGAATTGCACCATCAATACTAGTATGCAGGTATGAAATGATAGGTATTTTGGTTTTTCATGAGGTGCTTCATGTTGTACCTCTCGTACCCCTCGTGGTTTAATTTTCATGATCACAATCACTCTCTTATTTATCTAATCTTGTTTTAAGTGTTTTTTGATAGGCAAAAGGTTTCCAAGGAATTGGGCCAAGAAAGCGAAAGCCATGAAACCAAAGTGGACTGATTTCAGTCCACCGGCCCACCGGTGGATGACCACCGGCCAGCCGATGGAGCCTGGACAGAAGGCATCCCCTCTGTCCAGACCACCGGCCAACCGGTGTACCACCACCGGCCAGCCGGTGGAACCTAGACAGAAGGGGTTGCTACTGTCTCAGCACCGTCCAACCGGTGGCCTCCTCACCGGCCAGCCGGTGGTGCCCAGACAGAAGCCCTCTCCTTTTTTCAAAGCACCGGCCAACCGGTGGCTCTGTACTGGTCAGCCGGTGGAGCCAGTCAAACTAGCCGTTGGGCTTTGACCAGGCTTGTCCACTTGACTCCCAACGGCTCCGAAGGCCTCTCCAACGGCTCCGAAGACCCCCAAAGGCCATTTGAGGGTTCCCCCTCTATAAATAAAGGACTAGGAAGCCCCGGAAACGTACGGTAGCCTACAGGAACATTGTTCGATCATTTGGCGAACCTCCGGCTAATTCCTTCAAGGATCCCCATTTGCTCCAACTCACTTCCACATCCAAGGAGCATCACCATAGAATCTTGGGAGCGCTCTTCATCAAATTCATCAATCCATTGGCGCCCAAGACTTCTCCTCATTACGGTTTTTATTATTTTATCATTTTGAGCATTATTTTGGGTTTGTGCCTACAAACCCCCACTTCTTTTATCTTCTCTTTGTTTGGGTTTTCACACCACCTTCAAGGTGTGAAGAGGTTAGTCAAGCCTTCCCTTTAAAAGGCTTGAGACATAGGTGAGCTAGCCTTCACCTGTAAGAAGGCTAGTGGGTTCTTTCTCAACCATTAAAAGCAAGTGGGTTCTTGCTCAACCATTAAAAGCAAGCTGTAATAGGTTCTATACTACCTTAAAGTCTAGTGGGTTTCTTGCTAAAACCATTAAAAAGAAAGTGGTAGTAAATATCTCAACGGTTGAGTTGGGAGCGGAGACGTAGGCTTTGGGTTAAGCCGAACTCCGTTATCAAGCTTTGTGTCTTGCCTCTTTTATTTCCGCTGCACTTTTCACTTTGATTTTAAATTGTTAATTATTTTTTTAAAGGCAATTCACCCCCCCTCTTGCCATCACTTCTCCGCCCAACAATTGGTATCAGAGGAAAAATTTGAGTAATACCTTCACCGGTTTCAAATTCAAGATCCATTATGATGGCTTCAACTTCTTTCGCCCCCGAAGGATATTCTTTGGGTCGTGCTCCATTCTTTGATGGAACCGACTACACTTATTGGAAAACCCGCATGACCACTTTTATTAGAAGTATAGGTTGTCCTATTTATAAAATTTTCATGCATGGTTATTCTCTTTCTTCTCCCGATGAATCCAAATGGACTCAAGCCGATATTAAAAATTTCGAGCTTGATGGCAAAGCCATGAACGCTCTTCATTGCGGCCTTGATCGTAATGAATTCAATCGAGTTTCCACATGCACCTCATCTCATGAAATCTGGAAACTATTGGAGGTTACCCATGAGGGGACCAACAAAGTTAAGGATACTCGATTGGATATGTACCGTCAAGATTTCGAGTCTTTTACCATGCATCCATCTGAAAATATTTCTGAAATGTTTACACGTTTTACTGATGTTTGCAATGGGAGAAAGTCCCTTGGTGATGATGTTTCTGCAGAAACGATGGTCAAGAAGATCCTTTGGATCTTACCAAGCTCATGGGCACCGAAGGTGACGACAATCCAAGAAGCGAAAGATATCAAAAACATGCCGGTCGAAGAGCTCATCGGATCCCTCATGACCTACGAGATCACCATGAGGAGGCAAGATGAAAAGGAAGGCAAACCGATCAAATTTCCAAAGAACATCGCCTTCAAAGTACAAAAAGAAGAAAGCTCCTCATCCTCATCATCTTCCTCTTCAAGCGGCGATTCAGAAATGGAGAACCTTGCCCGCAAGATGCACAAATTCATGAAGAAGCACAAGAAGAAGAAATCCCGCAAGGCTCAACCCAACGAAAAATCTGAGCCCGAGGTAACATACTATGGGTGTGGCAAGAAAGGCCATTACAAGCCCGATTGTCCACTCAACAAGAAAAAGGCCAAGAAAAAGGAAAAGAAGAAGGCATTCAAGGCCACATGGAGTGATAGCTCCACATCCTCCTCCTCCTCCTCCTCAAGTGACAATGGTAAAAAATGCCTAATGGAATTTCATGATGTAACCTCTTCTGAATCCTCATCCTCTTGTTCTTCAAATTCTCTTAATCATTTATCTTATGAGGATCTCCAACATGCTAGAGATCAATTGGAGGAAGGTTTTCACGAACTTTCTTCCAAATTCATTGCTTTAAAAAAGAATTACAAAAAACTTTCTTCTGAAAAGGAACAACTTCTCAAAGAGAAGGAAGACTTGTCCTTCAAAATCCAAAACCTTCCCGATGTTGATTCTATGGAATCAACAATCAAGGATTTAAAGGAATCCCTTGCCAAGTTCACCCAAGGTGAACAAAATTTGACCAAATTTCTAGGTTCCCAATGCATATCTAGAACCACCCAAGGGCTTGGCTATTCCAAGCAAGCGTCCTCTTCCCATGCTCCTACTTTTTTTGTAAGGGGGAGCTCCCAATATAAATTTTGCAACTATTGTAAAAAACCCGGGCACTTAATTTATGAGTGCAATTGCAAAAATGCCCGGTATGGAAGGCCCAAAACTTTTTTCTTTAACGATGAATTTCATAGGAGAAGACCCTCCACTAGACAAGTATGGATTGAAAAATCCCTTTTATCGAGTCTCTCCGGGCCAAAATTTGTCTCGGTTTCAAAATCCTCTCCCCGGTGATTTGTTGTTTTTATTTAGGGGGAGTTAGGATCGTTTAAGCTTTTTCTTCATTTTAAAAACTTTCAATTCAAAGCTTCATTTTCAAAACTTTCTATTCAAAATTTTCAATTCAAAACTTTCATTTCAAATTTCAAAAATTTCAATTGGTTTAAAATCCCCTCTTTCCCTCATTTTTCCTCAATCAAGTTTTATGCCCCGTGCTATTTTGATAATCACAAAGGGGGAGAAATTCTTGGTTGATTGGGGGAGAAATCTTCCTTTAAAGCATGCCTTTCATTTCAGTCTTTTTCATTGTTTGTTTTGGTGATTGTGATCATCAAAATAGGGGGAGATTGTTGTACCTCTCATACCCCTCGTGGTTTAATTTTCATGATCACAATCACTCTCTTATTTATCTAATCTTGTTTTAAGTGTTTTTTTATAGGCAAAAGGTTGCCAAGGAATTGGGCCAAGAAAGAAAAAGCCATGAAACCAAAGTGGACTGATTTCAGTCCACCGGCCAACCGGTGGATGACCACCGGCCAGCCGATGGAGCCTGGACAGAAGGCATACCCTCTGTCCAGACCACCGGCCAACCGGTGTCCCACCACCGGCCAGTCAGTGGAACCCAGACAGAAGGGGTTGCTACTGTCTCAGCACCGGCCAACCGGTGGCCTCCTCACCGGCCAGCCGGTGGTGCCCAGACAGAAGCCCTCTCCTTTTTTCAAAGCACCGGCCAACCGGTGGCTCTGTACTGGTCAGCCGGTGGAGCCAGTCAAACTAGTCGTTGGGCTTTGACCAGGCTTGTCCACTTGACTCCCAACGGCTCCGAAGGCTTCTCCAACGGCTCCGAAGACCCCCAAAGGCCATTTGAGGGTTCCCCCTCTATAAATAAAGGAATAGGAAGCCCCGGAAACGTACGGTAGCCTACGGGAACATTGTTCGATCATTTGGCGAACCTCCGGCGCATTCCTTCAAGGATCCCCATTTGCTCCAACTCACTTCCACATCCAAGGAGCATCACCATAGAATCTTGGGAGCGCTCTTCATCAACTTCATCAATCCATTGGCGCCCAAGACTTCTCCTCATTACGGTTTTTATTATTTTATCATTTTGAGCATTATTTTGGGTTTTTGCCTACAAACCCCCACTTCTTTTATCTTCTCTTTGTTTGGGTTTTCACACCACCTTCAAGGTGTGAAGAGGTTAGTCAAGCCTTCCCTTTAAAAGGCTTGAGACATAGGTGAGCTAGCCTTCACCTGTAAGAAGGCTAGTGGGTTCTTGCTCAACCATTAAAAGCAAGTGGGTTCTTTCTCAACCATTAAAAGAAAGATGTAATAGGTTATAGACTACCTTAAAGTCTAGTGGGTTTCTTGCTAAAACCATTAAAAAGCAAGCGGTAGTAAATCTCTCAACGGTTGAGTTGGGAGCGGAGACGTAGGCTTTGGGTTAAGCCGAACTCCGTTATCAAGCTTTGTGTCTTGCCTCTTTTATTTCCGCTGCACTTTTCACTTTGATTTTAAATTGTTAATTATTTTTTTAAAGGCAATTCACCCCCCTCTTTCCATCACTTCTCCGCCCAACACTCCAGCTATTAGCAGGTGAAGAAGGAACACGATTGACCATCTGTGCTTTTATGTAAATTATCAATTCTCAAGTTGAAATGGGATGATGTTATGATGGATTTTAAAAATGGGTTATCAAGTTCTCCTTGGGGTAGTGATTTTTCATGGGTTGTAGTGGATAGGCTCACAAAGGTCTCACATTTCCTGCCAATCAGGGAGACCTTATTAGTAGATGAGTTTGGGAGATTGTATATCCATGAGATTGTGAACCTTCATGGGGTTCCTTCTAACTTTTTCTAAGATAAGG
Source organism: Viscum album (assembly GCA_963277665.1). Classification (NCBI taxonomy): domain Eukaryota; kingdom Viridiplantae; phylum Streptophyta; class Magnoliopsida; order Santalales; family Viscaceae; genus Viscum; species Viscum album. The sequence goes on from OY728163.1 coordinate 150,480,800, forward strand.
AAACCTTATTTACATCTCATTTATGGAATATATTTTAGGGGGAGTTGGGTATACCTATGATTATGAGCAAGACATACAACACTCATACTGATAGGAAGTTTGAGTGTAGGATTTGGGTTATGGAGGAAATTCTTAGAGCATATTTCCTTAATTCTGAGGGATCCTGGAAAAGGTATATACCCATGGTTGAAGTCACATACAATAATAACTATTAGAATACTATAAAGATGGAACATTATGAGTATTTTTAAATTATGGCATGTTGATGACCTCTATGCTGGTTAGAGGTAGGTGAGGCAGTACTTCTTGAACTGCATCATGAGTAGGATACTTAAGAACATGTTGAATTGATCAAAAAGAGGATGGATACTAAATAGTCTAGATATAAATCTTAAACTAATTTCCATGGATGACCACTAGGGTTCAAGGCTGGGTATCAAGTCTTTTTACATATATCACTGAGGTTGGGATGTAGACGTATTAGAAGATAGGATAAGCTTTCACCATAATATGTCTAGATGTTTGAGAATTTGGATAAATTCAGGATGATAAAGGATCATTTTCATTTACCATAGAGGTATTGAGTCATGAAATATGTCTTCCATGTATGTCATCTTTACCATTATCACTCAGACCCATCTCATACTCTTTAGTCATATGAGGATGAGCTACAAGTAGATGCATCATTCAAGGAGCACCCTATTTGTATTGTTGATCGGATCATGAAGGATCTACATGGAAAGTTAGTTCCTCTATTATATGTTTTATGGTAGCAAGACCATTTATTGTATGAGACTCAGGAAATGGAGGATGATTTATGTGATCAGTGGCTAGAGTTGGTCTCACAAGATTTTTGAACTCCCATGAAAGGTAAATTTAGGGATGTATTGCTTTAGGGGGAAGAATATTTTAAGATATTGGGTTTTTTAAAATGTAAAAATACTTTTGTCTATGGATAAAATATTATTTATGTTCTCTTTTGGATTAGACCCTTTAGCTGGGATAGTGGTCTGGTTAGGATATTTTTGGAAAGAAGGTAAAAAGAAGGTACTTAAGGCTACCTAAAGGCCAATTACACAATATGTATTTAGAATTCACAATGTTTATTAAATACATGGAATTTATTTTCTTAGGTTTGATAGGTTTACATCATGTATTAAGATTTCTCTGGAAGGAAAATCCCAAGCATTACATGATGTATAATAAGTTTACGCACCATGTAGATTCCTGAAAATAGTTTTTTAAAAAGAATTGATAGGGACTATATTTTTTATATAAGGATTAACCCTCCTCTATTATCTCACACATTAGATTCCCTTATGTTCAAACACTATGCTCTGGTTATGTTTTTTTTATCTATACTCCGTTTCTTCTGCTTTCACTCTCATTGGATCTATTACAGTGAGTTTCCTATATCTCTTACACATTTCTCAATTTTTCTTCTCCAGGATGGTGTTATATTGGTTCATTCTCTTATTACCTATTTTCATGGAATTAACCCTTATCTTATTTTTCTTCTGATCCGGGGAAATTTAAGAGCTGATACTAGATAAGTGTTCTACCATGGGAGCATGGTAGGTGGTCTATACCTTTACCTCAATGTTTTGTTATTTATATACCTTGTTACCATTGTACCTCATGGAAGACATTTTTTTCATTTCCCCTAAAAATAAATTAATGTATTAATATAATTTTTTGGAACCTTTTAGGTGTCCCATGAGTATAATTGTATGTTAGGAGGTCACTCTCCTCAACCTGAGCCACCCATGGGGTGCATTTTACCCTTTGTTTATTATTTTTACCACCCAAGAGGTATTTTCACATATCTTTCTAATGTTATAATGCTCATTTGGGTGTGCATGAGTTCTCCATTTGTGGAGAGAGGACTATTGAATTAAATGAGATATTCGAATAGGGTTTATGCCTCTTTTCCTTGTGATTGTATGAATGGTAAATGTAGATGGAATTGGGTATATGGGAATAAATGAAAAATTAGGAATGAGTTGGCTGAACTCGTGGTTTATTTATAATTATTTAAATGTGATATAAATTGATTAATGTATTGATTATGGTAGTTTATTTCATGGAAATTTCTACTCCTTAGATACATATTCAATAAGATTCCATGGACATTCCAATTCCTTGGATCTTTATAATGGTAGTGGATGCCTTGGACATTTATACACCCTGTATCCTGATTCCATTAGATTCCTTGAATATTTATATTACATGGATCCATATTTATTATGGTACAAGATTCCTTTTAAATTTATACTCCTATTATTATGATTCCATTAAATTCCAAGGGCATTGGAACCCCATGGAACCAGATTTATTGGAATCATATTGGACATGCTCCTCAGAAACCACTTAAGTCTTTTCTAAGTTTACATTTATATGATCTATGTGTTGGAACCATGGTCATATATGCATGAATTGGATAATGGTTTGTGTTTGTTGTCAATCCTCAGAGGAAGTTCATAATGTGTGCCAGCAAAGTAATCATACAGGTCAAGCAGATGATAGTATTGAAGATGGAACCGTTTTCTAGTGTTTGCCAAATTTATGGACCTCAAATTTGACACAAGGGGAAAACAATGTTTTTTGGTAAAGTTACTTGTGTGCCGGAAATGTGTCGTGCAAGTGACTTGCACGCCAAGAAAGGAATTGTGCGCCGGTGCCTAGGAGGATTGGAAAGTTGTGCGCCATATGTTTTTCATGACCAAAAATTCAAAATATGGCAAAGGAACGTGGTCCGCGCAAGTATTGGTTTGGTCGTGCAAGTGAGTAGCGCGACAGAGGCTAGGGCAGTTGGAGTTGCGCGTTGGAACTTGCCCGTCGAGAGGAGGCTTGCACACCACCACGCAGGGTGTCCAGTTTTCCTATAAATAGTGGACCACCCTTCCTCATTTCGAACAAAGTTTGAGACTTAGATAAATTCAGTGCTCCTGTCGCGTAGGTGTAGTGGTTGCACAAGTGGTTGTGGGTCACACAAGTATAAGTTGTGTGAAAGTTGTTTTCTGCGCCCCAAAATCGGTTTGGGTGAAAAGGAATGTGAGTCGCGCAAGTTTGAATTTGTAGAAGTGAGTGTCACGCAAGTAGTTGGGGTAGACTTGTGTGCCAGTTATAACTTACGCACCATCTCTGAAACTTGCACACTGGAATGGAGAAGCGCACTTGGTGTAGTTGAAGTACACCCGTCTTTTTGAAGTTGCACGAAAGCTGGAAGATTACCCGATACCTTCAGTGCGAAGTGAGATTAGTATACTTGTGAGAGTTGGACTTCAACAGAGCAACTAGATACAACAAAGGATGCATTCTTTTGCAATGATGAAGAGACATTCACGTCTATAAACTGAGTTGGACTTCACCAAAGGTAGCGAGCCAGGGGGAGTCAACGGGAGTGACCTGAAGGACGTAGTGAGCTATCTCTGAACCTTTGTAAAGGTAGTGAGTCTGGGATAGAGTGATTGTGCCCGAACCTTTGTAATCCACAAATAGTGAAGAATAGTGGAATTTGGTATGACTGACAACCTGTCGGCGTATGCTCCATGGACGTAGCCCTTAGTGGTGAACCAAGTAAAAAGTGATGTGTCATCTCTCTACATGTGAATGTTTACTTTCTGATCATTTTCATCATACAGGTTTAACAAGTTCCTTCCAACGTGGGAACAAGATCCATTTCTTTAAAAGAAAGAGATGCCACCCTGATTCACCCCTCCCCTCTCAGGGTGTCCCTAGGTCCTACCCTATGGACTCAACAAGTATTCCTTGGTATTTTATATCTTGGATCCATCAATTTTTGGTCTAACACTAGATTTAACGGTGTGGCCATTGTGGATGTATTCTAATGATTTACAAATATCCCATGTATGGGTATTTTATTACAGTTGTTAGACTGGATAGTATCATGCCTATATTATCATGGTTTATATTTTCCATTGTATATGGGAGCTTTAATATTGTTCATAGGGATCTATGTTTGTCTAGAAAAGATCTTATTTTATTATGAAATTTTAATTTTATTAATTCTATACCCATGATATAATGCACACTGCTTCATTTTTTATACTTATACCGGACATGTTATAGACATCGTTGGTGGTGGCCAACTAATTATTATCGAACACACTATTCAGGATATCGTTGGGTACCCAAACAGATTTCATGGATGAAGGTAGGGACTAGGAAGACACCCATAATATGATGTCTTATTTGATCATTTAATATGAGAAGGGGAGTGCATGATTGAGTTATGATCATGATTCTAGAAGAAGATAGTTCCTTTTTTGTTTTTCTATACATTTAGCATATGTATTGTACTGGATTCATGTTACCATGTAATAACTTACATTTTTTATAGAGACATGACATGATCATCATGCTGTAAATGATAGCATTTTTTGATTTTTTATTATTGAAATCATCAAGGTATTTATCTTATCTCTTTGATTTATTATATTCTTCTTCTTATGTATTCACTTGAGATACCACTAAATTACTCTGATTATGATGGTATAGTATCCCCAATGTACCACATTATGCCATTTCTACTAGTGAGTATCATTTGGTGTATGGGGGGGGGGGGGTTTGAGGCCATGTGACCCACTATCTTGGGAAACCATTCAGTGGATCCTGATTTAGGAAGTTATAGGAATATAGAACCATCAATAAATGGAATGAAATATAGAGTTTTCACAAAGAAAATGATTGGGAAGAAAAGTAATTCCAATTCATTATAAACGGTATACAAGAAAATGGTATTTATAGACTAAATATTTGATAAAAAATAACATTATATAAGGAATATAGAGAAAGAAGTTGGATGATGTTAAAAGACCATTCCCTAATGTAAAAAATTAAATTTAGAAGGATGTTGACATAGATTAAAAAACATCCTAGAAGAATACATCCAATGGTATCACACAAGAAGGGGTCAAGAATATTTTTTTTCATACTATGTGTTTAATACCCCAAATTATAAATATATATATTTATTAAAGAATAAACCATTTAACATAAATCCCATGATTTCAAATCCTTTTTAATTTCAAAATTGAAATTAAGTTGATAATAAAAAATAGATTTTATATTTTTTAAAATATTGATGTAAAATAAAATCTTGCACGTTACATAAAATGTTAAATTTTGAAAGGTTAAGTAAAATATTTTGAAAAATTTTACTTTTAAAAAATAATCAATAATGGATTCTTGAAAATAAAATAATCTTTTCTATTGGAACCACATACCCAAATAAAAAATATTTTAAAATGAAAGGAACATTTTTTATACTTTAAAAATACCTTTATTGAAAACCCACATTGTAAAAAGGGTAATAAATCTGTATTTTTATTAAAATAAAATTTTTCCAAAGTAGATTATAAAATACCATATGATACAATATTAGGGTGTAGAAACCCAAGCATGGATGGAAAATGTTCAAGATAAAAAATTACGACTCAAAAATAGGAATTTCATGTCACAAATATCCTTTATAAGAAACATAATCCACAAAGAATGAAATATTTGAATAGGGGTTCATTTTTAAAAAAATTAGATAATGAGAGAATACCACAGAATATAAACAATTTGAATAATGTATCCAACTTATATAAAATAGGTTTGAAGAGAACGATCATAACTTAGTGAATGAAAAGAGAGTTCCCAAAAACTCTTACAACTGGGTAAACACTTGAGTCTAAATACTTTTGAAAAAATAAAATTTATTTGTATTATTATACCCCATGTATTAAATGAAAATAAATAAATAATGGGATAATAAATAAATATAACACTATATAATGGAAATATGTTGTTTAATATGAAACATGTCTCAAATAATCATAATTGATAATAAGAAAAACCTTATATCCTTAATAATTTTTGAATCAAAACCGCATGATAGGTATAGAATTTAAATATAAAATTTAATTTTATGATATATATTTGAATCATTATACAAGATTACAAGTGTTTATTATTTAATCCATGCAAATAAAAACATGGCTTATGACATAAACATGTCATAAGGAATTCTAATTTGAGATAAATAACCCATAACTATTATTGTTCCATTAACAAACATATGTTAACCCCACCTATCACAATCATAGATATCATAATAACTCAATTAAAAACATTAATCATATAGATTTTCATTTTTACTCTTTATATATAGTCATTCTCCATATGAATTCCAATTAGTTGTTTTACCTATTTTCCTAGATCAGGTGTTTATAGTTTTGATCATTTGTATAAATTTTATAATAGAGGCTTTTGTATTCAATCTTCATAAAAGAATCATATTTACCATGTCTAAAAAGTTTATTTTTTTATTTATAATAATGTATGATTTTTAAATTCCTTTCATAGATGTTTGTTTTTTTCCAGGAAGATAAAATTGATAACAAGAAGGTTTTAATGATGGTTGATAAATGAAAGGTATTTTCTTAATTAATTAATTTGATGATAATGCCACCATTAAATAAAAAAAATAATCACTTACATATTTATTTAATATTATACTATTAATTATTTCCTGATATTCATCCAAGATATAAATTAACATCATTGTTCATGTAGGTGTTTAAACCAACTCAGGGATGAACAAGACATGATTAATGGATGATTATGTGGTGTTATAGTTGTAATATCATTATTTCGGAATAATAATGATCATATTTAGTGTTTATTAGTGTAATATATAACAATTTTAATGAATTATAAGAATAAGTAATGGTCATGAAAATATTACACGATATGAATAAAAATATTTTCTTATTAGTAAACTTGTTTTAAACAAATAAACCGACAATGATTGTTTTTTAATTATATCATTAATAAGATATCTAAATATTAATATAATAACATTAATGATATAATAAAAATAATATTTATTCATTAAAACCATTTTTAGTACCATCCATAGTAGTAGGTAATGAAAAGGAAAATGGAAATTGAACATTACATAGAGGCGATAGTCTATACACTCAAGGATGATTATTATACTTTCCATAAAATGGGGAAAAGGAACAATATAGTTTATCACTTCATAATATAAAATATATCATAAATATCATACTTATATTTTAAATTTCCTTTTATAAATATACATGTAAGGTGGTGAAGGAAAATGAAACATGTTCTGTCATGGGGAAGGTAATCTACACAATGTACAGATGTTAGTTTTTTCTTAATAGAAAATGGAAAGGTGGTCAATGCTTGTACCATATGTAACTTTGATTCATATATTCAATCTATGATATTTTATGTTTATAAATTATCTTTCTCATTTTATTATTCCCTATTATGGTTTGTTTAGAAGTCAGTTTGAAGTAGCTAGGGGTCCGAGTTTTGAAGGTGGAAGAGTTGCTGAAATAATGTGACTTTAGGGGTGGATGGAAAACATCCATTGGCTAGCCCATGGAATGAACTATTAATCTAATGGGGTTTTAATTATTTTTATTTCTTTATAAAACCCCACTAACTACCCAAGTGAGGCCCATCAGGTTGGTGGTGCACCCATTCAGTGGGTTTGATTAATGCACCCCATGTGATTTTAATTCAAAACATCTGAATCCATTAAAAAACTTTTGGCACAAAAATATGTTCCTCGGGGTAACTAATGGAAGGACATAGATGGTGGAGATGAAATCCAAGTTCAAACATCCCAAATATCATTAAATAGGTATACCTTACGAATCAATTTCATGCAACCCACAATCCTCATGAACTCAAAAGGTGTTGATGGTAGGCTCTGTGAGCCTGATGGGACCCACGACCGCTGCAAAGGAAGTTGATGATATTATTTGTGAGTCCAACGAGCCATGTGACTAATGCAAAGGAAGTTGATGGCATACTTCATGAGTCTGATGAGCCCCACACCTCTTCGAAGAGATCATTTTTTCTTTGCGGTGCACTTCTATCCTCAAGAGACCCCTCTTTCCTTTAAATAGATATCTAAAACCCATCAAATGCATTGTTACCCAAAAATTTCACCTTAACAAATCCCTTTTTGTGAAGCTCCCAAGAATCATGACCTCTAGAGAAAAATGAATTCCCCAAGGTACACAAGCATCGCAAAACCCCCTATCCCTGGTTCTAATTCACCCATTCCTTTGGTAGGAATTCCCTCCAAGAAGGACTATTCCCTTTGCAAAGAGGAAGGAACTCCAGGGAAATTGAGGCTTTAAAAAGCATTAAGCCTTTACAAATAACTCATTTTAAAACTCATGACTCTATACCATGGTATGTTCACCATGATTTGTGGAGATTCAATCTTCGTGAAGCCCCTAACCTCCGTGAAGCCTATGAGCTTCATGAATCACCTCTCAGCAGGGCCCCTAGAATCGCAAGACCCACATCTATGCTACCATCTAGGCTTTTACATAGTGATTTCCTGGTCCCTCGTTTGGTGTTCCTTATTGATTTTCTCTTCCTAATGATTTTCCACATAGGTATGCTAATATATATTACTTATTCTCAAAGCTATGCTAGTGTAGACCCCATGATTGACCACTCCTCCACCTCATCATATCTTGGCATTTCTGATGCCTTCCCCTTCCCAATTGTGGGTGGGCATCAGTTATGTTAGACCAATGGGTAAAGAGTGAGTCCTACCCGTCCAAGTCATAGGACATTAAACTGCCAAGAACTATCATCTTTAGCACACGAAGTTAAACTATGTCCTCAACCCATAAAATTCACATGGGGTTCCCTACCTCGAGAATTTTCCAAGTGCACTAATCTCCATGGGTGTGAGGCCTCCCTCACCTCTCTTTCATGGAAGGATATCCTCCTCACATGCAACAAGATCCTATTTGGGCATCCCTCTTAGTGTAATCCCCAATTTCTATCTCCCTCGACCACCTAAGTGTGTAAGCCCCACATCACTTCTCATTACTGCACATTTTGTGACACAATCTTCAGGTCTGCTTTTATCTCTTGTTCTCACACCAAGAATGAGTCACTTGTGTTTGGGATTGACAGTGACTGCGACTTCATATGTGCTTATTCCATGCATAAGCCCCGCACCATACCCTGCCAAACTACATGGGTCTTGATCTCGGTCTTCTAAACAGTGTACGTAGGAAGCCTCCTCAGGGTTCAATCCGAACAATTGGTAAACTATGGTGATACCTCTTAGATACATACCCCCATGATGTGACATCTTCCCTTTTTGGGACACATCCCCTAGATCCACCTCCCTGAGGCATTCTAATCCATCCATTTGGGTAGATTTAATGTGTAAACCCTACCCCACATGCTTGGGACACATATTTTGGTGTAATCCACAATTCCCCCATAAGAGCTACGTGGGATTTGATTCCTAGCCAATTGGGATATGTAGAAAGCCTACCCAAGGTTCAATCCTAAAACTGTCATCTCCAAGTCGGTTCCATTTCATCCATTCCATTCCACTTCAATATTTCCTCCATTTCTACCATGATTCTTACCTAGGCCACTACATCCTAGTGGGATCATTCCATCTATCACACAATCCATCTAGTCCATCTCAACGTGTAAGACCCATTCACTCCCTTTATTCCCTCTACATCACCTGGGCATCTAGTCATATGTAAGCCGCAAATTACTCATTCTAACTATGAAGGTTTTGATCCCAATCTTCTAAACTAGGTTCATAGGATGCCTCCCTGAGGTTCAATCCCACCCAATAGTAAAACTTGATGTCCAACCTATCAGGGTACACCTATCTAATCCAACCTTAGTGGTGTCTCGATCATCCTTCATAGTGTGACATCTTTCTCATTATAGGACACATCAACTGGATTCACCATCAGAGGCATTCCCACCCTTCTAATTGTAGACCTCGGTGCCTCCATTTTTTGGATGTATCCATTCATAGTGTGAAAATTTCCTTTTTTTGGACACACAATCCTTGGTTCGATATCATATGGTGTTTTGATCCATACATCCATTAAATCCTCCAGGTTCTCCCTCACAGAGATGTTCCTATCCAATCCACCCGTGCAAGTGTTCTGATCAGTTTGATCCATCTACACAAGAAGTTAAACTCACATAATACCCTATGTTAAACATGGTATTCCAAGGAAAAAATATAAAGACATTCCTCTGGTATAGGATACCCTGTGATTGATGTGGGAAGAATTAGGTTTCAAAACCATTGAGAAGTCCTCTTATAAGGAAGAATACAAGGTCTCTAATGTTCTAGTGTCCACGCATGCCCAGTGACGACCAACGTGAAAAATTCCCTGACTGAAGGTTTCTAAACTGACTTGAACCTTTGGAATGTATATATAAGAGTATAATAATTAAATTTAATCCATGAATAGATGGAACCAAAAACAAGGTTCATGAACAATGTATTAATCTATATGGGAGTCTCGGACTTTGCGACAATTTCCTAGGAGGAATCTGTGGAAGGATGGACCAACATCCCATCATCCCATTTCAATAAAGGAGTGGAAATATATGAAGAATTAATGAATTATTCCTTCCTTTAGAAAGAGTGAATATGGGGAAATAGTGCGGCCCCACTATTCAGAGCGAATGATGACGCATGAGTTCCCTAATGGAAACTGTCAGAAACAGAAATGGTGAACCCGACGTGAACTCTTCTCCTCAATATGGGATTACTAATAGTCGAGACACCAGTATATGAGATTGTCACTGGATCCAGTTATCCAGCACTAGGTCCCGCCAAATAAATACAGAGTTTGGAAAAAAAACTAACTAAAATTTTGGGAAATTAATTTATGGGCATTTCGTACTATGACATTGTCAGCGTGGATCTCTCTCTCTAGTCATGGAAGATTGCACAATGATGGGGCATTGGAAATTGATTTCATTATATCCATATTGATAGCTGAATCTTCCTTCTTTTCAGTATCACAGCTATAGTAAATCAATCGACCTCGCCTTTAGATGCTAGGGAAGAAGGAATATTAATTAATTAATCATGAATGACTCCATTGCTGCCTCAAAATCATCCATGACCACATCTATCGGGCACCCACACCCTATCTCACCCTCTAAAATCATCTAGATATAAGTAATAGATAGACCTTTTCATCGATACGAGCATGAGGGGGTCATTCCCATGAGGTACATAGCCTACCAATATTTGTAGGCTTCTATACCTCTTCCTAATTACTGCCCACAAGGACTGTGTAGGGAGCCGCTACTCCCACTCCCATGTTATACTACTTCAGGAGCCTCTCTCTAGAGAGATATTGTATCTCAGTCCCCTCTGCCGATGAAGTAAGAGATATCTGAGTCATCTCAGGTATAAAAACCACCCAAGTGATGTGAAGGAGAGATCCATCCATGCCACATCAATACCACTAATTGGTCCATCGGGCTGAGGAATAGGTTGTTTTGTTCCTTCTATTCCATCCCCGGTCTAGATAACCCAACACCAACATTGGGACTAAGCTTAAGAGGATTCCTATTAGGGGGAATCATCTTCAGCAACTCTAGTGGACCGTGCTACCACCGAAGTATAATACCAGTTCCCTGCTACTATAGAGAAGTTTTACTCCAATGATCGGTTAGGATCGAGACCTCATCTACCAAAAAAACAGGCTGGGTTGACTCTTTTGGTAACCAACACCACATGTAGACATTTTGGGCTGACCTGTGATGATGTGATATAGAACAAAGGTCCTCCCCGTATCATCAATATCCATAGTGGATGTCCTCCTTGGTCTATCACTTAGCATAAATGTCCTCCCCATGTTACCAGCATTAGTCTAAGTGGAGGTTTCCCCTATCTTGTTGAAATCAAAAATGGAGGTACTCCCCATGTCTTAGATTATCAATAAAAAGGTCCTTCTCACGTCACTTGTGACTCAAATGGAGGTAATCACCATAGAAGCAATAGCCAAAGTGAAGGTCCTCCTCACTCTGTCACCCATCAGTATGGAGGTCCTCCCCATGTTCTCACCAGATTCATCGAAGGTTCGCCCTACTCCAGTGACTATATAATCCAAGTTCATCCCCACTTCATTAATAGTCAACCTAGAGGTCCCCTCAGTATCCTTTTTGATCATTATGAAGTCCCTCCTCATACTACCACTACCAACCAATGTAGAGGTCATCCTCATGCTACCAAAGGTCCATGTGGATATCCTCCACATGTTCATATTAGCTCTGTTGGAGGTTCTCTTTGTACATTCCTCAATCAACACTGAGGTCTTCCCCATTTTTCATTTGAAATATTCTCGGCTACACCCCCACCTCAGATCATCAAAGTGGAGGTTCTTCCAACTCCCACAATAGCCTAATCAAAGGTCCTCCCTACTTATAGAAAAATAGGTATGGAGGTCCTCCTCATATCCAAAAAAATTAAAGAGAAGGTTCTCCCCAAAAAATAAACTAGCAGCATGAAGGTCCTCCCCATGATCAAAAAGTTTTCTGTCCTAACAAACCATCTTGAGGTAGAAGGGAGAACCATCGCATCCAAAGGAAGAACTCTGAGAAGTGCCAGAATTTCGAGAATCCCATTTGATTCTCTGGTTCTAAATATAAGTGGGACCCATTGATAGAGACTTTTCTCTGATATTCTACATCATATTCTAGTGTGGGAACCCTATGTTTTAGTTTTGTCATTCTATAAGGATAGATATACCATATCCCAGAATCCCTTCACAGGTACATGAAAGTGGAAAAATATTTGTCTCCCTTCCAGAATCTCACTGTTCATTCCTATCTATCATTTCCAATTTCAGTATCCACCTCAAAACTAGATCACATAGAGTTATTCTAGGTCATGATAGATGGATAGAACCTTCTATATTCACCACTGATAGCCACATACCTTGCACATGAATCAGTGGAAAATATTCCATCTTAGAGGGACATGATAATGCTTTTAGTACCATCTCTAAGAAATGACCCAATGAGTGGAGGCCAACAACATTGTGTGATGTTTACCCCTCCATATATTCCACCACCATAGTGGTACACATTATTTTTTATACCGGTTCCTCAACCGACCCCGATTAAAGAGTGGGGTAACTAAGAGTCAGATTCCACTTCCGAGAAGAGAAGTTTTTGGGACACTTTAGCCACTGATCAGTTTTATGAGATGTTTTGGCTGATCAATACTCCCAAATTCTAAATTCTAGGGTTTCTCACTTCATTTGAGGTTTTTTAATATTATCAAACCATCTCAATGATCAATTTTTACATCTGAATCCATCAGTTGTTTTATCCAAAGAGCCAGGAGAACTGCGATGACATTGTCTAGTAGTGTCTCATGGTTAAATTGGATGCTCTCCTAGTGATCAACATCCTTCATCACCTGGACACTACTAAACACTTTATCAATGATTCATTCATAGCTTTATTGTGCTCCGTAGTATTATTGAGTAATCATCCTCGCACTTGAAAAGTCATGGATAGGGGAAATATTCTACTCTTTGCTTAAGTCATATCCTACGATAGTCGAACATTCCTAGTGACATCGAGGACATGCCTCCAGGAACAGTCATCATAAATAGATCCAAGCTCATAATTCTCAAGTAGAGAGATAACAAAGTATGTATGGAGGAGTAGAACCCACCACCTAGGGCAACACAACATCTATTAGACCCCCATGTGTTGTCATCCACAACAAAGGAGAATTCTTGGCCTTAGGGAGCCCTCCTAGTCATTTCCCTTAGGTCAATATCTCAATAAGGGTAAAGGAATGATTAGAACCTTTATGCCTTATGATATTTCTAGTGTAGTGCATAAGACTGAGGGTTATCCCACTATGGACACCTTGTTCTAGAAACTTTTCAAATAGAAAAATATCATCCATGAGCTACAAGCTAATAAGAATTAGGATTATGGTGATCCTTGATATAATCATATCCCTCATCCATTGGGAGAGCAGGGGCAGCCATAGTTCCTCCTTTGCTGGATACTTCCCATAAATCTTGAAGATTTTGTGCATCATGATAGGGTAGATATTGGATCTTATGACAAGTGACCATAATATTTATCCCCCAATCTGCCAGATTTGTGTGAGAATCCTCCTCGAAACCTGACACAGGTCACTCCACCACTGGCTCCTTAAACCATTCATATAGATATTCTACCAGTCACTCCATGATATGTTTAACCCACCTACCATATTTATGAGACTATAAATTCATTTGTGGTTAGAGATACTCACCCAGAAAGTAATCATCATCAATAGGAACATATGGGCACACTCATCACCACCTCGAGGCCCTAGAGACACAACAAGTGGTGAAACCACCTGATGGAAATCCATATCTGACATGGGTGGATGATATGCTGGCACCACTAGACTTTATGAATCCTTCTCCCCCCTTAAATAGGATGAGTGACCTACTGAATCATCTGGCCTAGTTTATTTCAAGGTGTGGACCCATGATGGGAACTTCAACACATCAGGAAGCCTCCAAGATATAGTGTTTCTTACAGACATAATAAGGTCATGTGTTCATCTTGTAAAACCAATTATCTATTGGGTCCATAGTTGGTTGGAAAAATCTTTTTGTTGGTACTAAGTAGGATGTAGAAATAATTATGAAGACTTTTCGTTTGTAGTGTGGTGTCTTTTTTATAAAAGATGATAAATCAATACACTTTCTGAAAGCCTTGGTAAAATCAAACTATGCTTTGCTGGTTTTTATTTCACAAATATTATAAATTAGGAGAACTTTTGAGGAAATCCTTATGAATGAAAGGGGGAGAAAATATGATGCCATTCATATTCAGTTTTTATTGGAAAGAATGATGCTTCTAGAAGATAGGGAAGTTTCAATGCTTCCCATTGAAAATATAACGATGCTAAAGGTGTTCAATCAAAGACTATATATCATCATAGATATGTTTCATGATGAAAGTAGTTGTTTGTTTAATATTCCAAATGATATGTTGCACAAAAGTTTGAATATTTCTTGGTATGTTGCACACAAGTAGAGTTTCATGATCTGAACATCAACATCAGGAAAAGGAGAGTCTTGCGTGACAGATTGGTTTTTGCGCACAAGAATGCAGGGAGTTTGGAATTTTTCATACAATACATGATTCAAGGTCAAAAATTCGAAAAATGTAAAAGGAATGAAGTTCGTGAAAGATTAAAAAAGTGTGATAAAGATGAGGTTGGAGTGAAAGAGTCTTACATGCCAAATGCGACGTCAAATGGGGTTTTGCACGACACGTCAGGATCTTGTGCGACAAATTAGGGTTTTTGTGTATAAGGGACAACGAGGTATATAAATAAGAGGTGAACCCTCACATTTTTAAGGCTCTACACTTAGAGAAATCCCAAACTATGAGGCGTGAAATAATTTTAAGTAAATAAGATTGCGCAAAAGAAATAGAGTTGCGCGCAAGAAGATAGTTGCATGCAAGATTCAAGTTGCACGCAAGAGGTGTTTCATGAAAAAAATTAAATCTTTCATGTGTGGAATAAAATTTGTAAAAAATACACCTAAAAGGGGTGAAAAAAATATTTGGGTTCTTTGTACATATTCAGTTGTGCATAAGACAGTTCTTACCAATTTCTGGGTAGGAAATTGAAGATTTGTACTTCAGAGAAAAAACCTGTTCAATTGTAAAGAAGCACTGAAATATTTTAATTCCCTATTTTGTGATAAGAGGGTGCACAAACACTTGAGGAATATTTTCCAAGTGTTACATGATTGTAAGGGTATATCTTACTCATTGTATTCCACATTGAAGGATTATTTTCTAGTGGATTGTGTGGTACTGGATTATTTTTGTACCGTACCAAGGACATAGCTACTCTTGTTGAGTTGTGAACCTTGTAAATCTTGTGTTCATGTGGTTGTGTGCATTCATCATGGAAGGAACTCGTTAATAGGAGGCTAAGGTTGTTTCAAAGGGAAGGAAAAAAAATATATCACTTATTCACCCCTCCCCCTCTCAGTGATACTTGAATCCTAACTGGGAAACTTCACTTTGCATGCAGTTTCTATAGTAGTTCATCTCCACCACATGACAGAAAAGTATCACTGACCTATTTAAGTGCATGAAATGACTAGATGAGTGAGTCTTAGACTTTTTATTTATGTGGAAGGGCCTCACGTATTCACTCAACATTCTACTGACTTAAGAGAGGATACTAAAGATGTTAATGGGGAATGTTAATACTGAATTGGTTCCCTCCCTCGTCGCTCAAAATTTCTCGGGTGACTTTCAGGAATTTTTTGATAAGGCTCATCGCCTAGAGGAAGCCCTGTTGTAGGCTAAGAAGGTGCGATTTTTGCCTCCATATCATGTTAGAAGAGACACTAAGGATGATACTTACAAAGTAACATATATAGAGGCCCCTATGCCACTACATTTTTTTTACCAAAATAGATTCCTTTATAGCCTCGTTTAGGGTATCATCTTTGTGTCCAGCCTCATGGTCAAGATCACCCGATGCATAATTAGTAGGCGCTTCCATGAAATGCACCACCACCACCCAGGAGAGAAAATCAAGATCTATCCCCTCATCAGGATACAACCCCTTATTAGGGAAAGGCTTTCAGGTTTCCCTTTCCATATAGGAGAAACTATACCAACTCATTTAATGGGGATTAGGTTCTGGGTTATTTCTATAGAGGCTTGAGTCAAGGTATTCTGTAGCTGGAAGAATACAAGAGATCTGAGGGGGATGATCTCATTGATCACACAAACTATTTCCCATATCACCAGTTCCTTGTACTTTAAATCATGTACTGTGATATATTCAAGTAATGGATACAAGACCAGATTAATAACAATATCACAAGGTTGGTCCCATCCCCGACACAGATAGAGTGCATTTCTACAAAGCCTGACATGGACAGTGAAGATAAGTGGTAGTAGGTATCCAGCCATGGGACATAGAATTATGATGATTGGTTTTCTCACAGGGCAGTTGACCACTCCCATGGTATCATTCATGCTTGTTGGAATCGGCTCGAGACTTCTGAAGTTGGTATATCTCCTCCAATTTCTAATTCTGCATCCACATCTAAACCTTCTAATTCCAAAAAGAGCAGGCATCACTACTACAAGGGAAAATAAAGTTCCCCTACGGTGCCAAACCCATATCTCACCCTAGATTATTTCATTCCTACAGTAATGGGAATTGACCCCAAATCCAAAAAGTATTGGAATCTTCCATAGATGGTGAGCAGGAATACACCTCCATGAATACTGTCAAGCTGGTGGACCCCTATATGGTTCTCGACGACGTGAGGTATAAAGTAGGCCCTCCTAATGTTCCCATTAGATGCCATCATTGAAGTGGGCATTCCATGTTATTCATTGGAGTGTTTATACCATGTATGACACCAAGACTAGACAATAGTCTCAGCTTAGAACCCATCAGGCATAGGCCTCTCATCCCATCTTGCCAAGTTCACAAATGTCGTCATTCATGCTACTCAAACAAGAAGAGGTGATGAGACCATGTCATAACTAGTCACATCCAGTTGTGGCTAGGCCTGAGTCATTTTATGGTTAGCTGGTAGTAATTTTATGTGGTTCATCTAGAGATTAATGGGATATTCAGAGCACCAGCTAGAATCCACTGGTTCGACCATCAATTCCCGTTGTACCACATACCAAAGAGAAACATCCTCCTAGATGAAATGAACATCTTGTATGGAAGTTAGACATTCTCAATCATCTTTCCATCATTCCTTTAATACTCTTGGTTCTAGAGGACCTCCTTCAATCAGAAGAAAATTCTTGAGATCCTCACAAAGGCTTTGAAAACCCCCCTTTGAGTTTATAAAAGAGGTAGTATCTGTAGAGGCCTTCTACACTGAGGAATTTGAGAAATCATAATGCCAATACATCATCTCATTATCTAGATAAGATGGAGGTTCTCCCATGGAGGTGAACATTCACCCAATATAAATCACATGCTACCTCAATGGCTTGGAAGTCCTTTGTTGTCTCAGCAAAACAGGTTCTGGGATCGATCTCATTCCAAATCAAATTCTATACAAGTTATGACTAAATGAAGCAGATCTGATTCCCTATGATCTGAAAATTCAAGGTTATGATAGGACCAAGTGGATACTGTGTGGAAAAATTCACCCAAAGACCCAGTTTGGTGGCTTGATTTCTAGCACTGAGTGCATGTTCATCTCACAGGACACCACATACAATGTGATGATGAGTAGAACCTAGCTCTATCTCCATGAAACATTTCACTCCTCATATCATCAATTCCTCAAGTATTACCTCAATGGTCAAGTGGGTGTGCTCCATCGTGTCACATATCCTATTTCCTTTATGAAGACCACTACTTGGATTCTGATTATTACAAGAGAAAGGAAAAAAGTGTTCATACTAATGAG
Source organism: Viscum album (assembly GCA_963277665.1). Taxonomy (NCBI): domain Eukaryota; kingdom Viridiplantae; phylum Streptophyta; class Magnoliopsida; order Santalales; family Viscaceae; genus Viscum; species Viscum album. The sequence goes on from OY728163.1 coordinate 150,499,105, forward strand.
GTTGAGCACATTTCTATTGTTGATGGTCACTAGATGGAAGTGGATGATGCTTTCATCCTACCAAATCATCATTTGAAGGCTAATACTATACTTTAGACATTATTTTTTCATCTATGAGATGATAGGAAGACACATATCTAGATAAAAGGAACATTATAAGATTGTCTCGTACTCTTATACATGGTAGGATCGGGTGATATTAGAACCCCTTACTCCTGTAAGGTATTAGGATGTTCTCTCCATGACTATAATAATATTACATTCCTTCTTGTTTCACCAGGTTGGGCTATGTTTACATAGACTGAACCACCACCACTGATTTAATATCATCAATCATGGAACTCTCGGTCAAAGGACTAATGTAATTGGGTTGAAAACTTTCGTTTCTATGATTTCAATGATGCAAGAGTCTCCATATAAAAATTCCATCACCATTAAAGACATCACCAACATTCCCATAGGGCTAGTTAAATCATAATAATTACCACATAATGATGATCCTCTCACCTCAGATGATGGATAATATTTGGGGGATGCTCCTCCTTCATTCCAAGAGGGAATCTCCATCATTGTCGATGAGTTGGTATAGATGAATCTCGACACTGAGATAGATCTGAGGCCAACACTGATTAGTGCATCCATGTCTACATAGGAGAAAAAATAGTATGTGGACTTCCTAAAGCAACATTGTGACATGTTTTCCTAGAGTTAAGATGATATTCCAGGGTTGGACCCTTAGGTCACCATACATCGTCTTGGACTCCTAATGAGTCATCACGGGTTCAAACAACCTCTCATGAAGATGTAATCGTGTCACGATGCTATGGTTAAGGCTGAAGTTGATAAGATCATCAAGGAAAACTTAATCAAGGTAGTATAGTATCCTAAGTGTCTAGCCAACATCATTCTTGTTATAAAGAAGAATTGATAGATCAGAGTCTTTATCGACTTTCGTGATCTTAACTACCTCTTCCCGAAGGATTATTTTCCCCTTATGATGATAGATCTGCTGATTGATTCTACCAATGGATTCTAGGATCTATACTTTATAGATGGATATTTTACATATAATAAAATCTAAATATCCCTTGAAGATGAGGAATCCACCGCCTTCAGAGCACCATAGGGTACCTATATTATTAGGTAATGACTTTCTGTTTGAAGATGAAAGATCCACCTATCAGTGTGAAATGTAATAAATATTCAAACCTATCCTCGAGACCCTATTAGAATGATACGTGGATGATTTTTTGGTCAAATACTCTTAGCATTAGGACCACCTCAAAGACCTTGTAAAATTGTTTGACACCCTCTACTCCTACCATCAGATGTTTAACCCCTTGAAGTGTTCCTTCGGGGTTACCTCTGGGAATTTATGTGGTTTCATTGTAAAATATAGATTAATCAAGATTGATGTAGAGAAGATCAAGACCAATAGTCATGTTCCCCCTCCGAGCAACCTCTAGGAGCTCTAAGGCTTTTAAGACAACATAGCCTATATAAGTTGATTCATCGTGAATCTGACAAGAAAGTGTAAGGACTTTTTGTACTAACTAATAAGGTACCATATATCGATGTGATGAAGGGTTCCAGACCACTTTTTATGAGATTAAGATATATCAATTATAGCTTCCATTCTTGATGTCACCCATCTATAGAAATTCACTAGTCCGTTATGTGACCGCATTGGAAAAATACCTTTATTCCCTTCACGCTCAGATGAAAAATGAAGGTACAAAGAATAGTTTTTAATATCTTAGTATCATGATATTAAACATATATAAATGATATTATTCTATTGATAAGAGATATCATGCACTAGTTTTCACAACATAGAATTTGTGACACTATCTGCAGCATTATAAGATACATCTTTTGACCTGCATGGATACATTGAAGTATATTCTAAACCAACTTATGTTGACAGGACATCTAGATTAGTGGCCCATGATCTTTAGCAAATATACATTATATTCTTTCTATAGAAATCCATCAAAGGTCAGGCACTATTAGATTTTATGGTTGGAAATCCATCACCTGTAGAGTCATCTCTGGATCTTGATTTTCCCAATGAGGCCATTATCTCAATGGATAAAGTTATTCCATGTTGGAATATTCACTTTGAAGGTGCCTCCTAAATTCTAACTAAGATGGGACTCAATGATCCTCGAATCAATAGAGTAGGCATGAGGATTTTCTTTTTCACTAATACACATGTTGTTTTTCCCTATTCGTTTTTGATGTCATAAGGCTACACTAATAGTGATTCAGAGTATCTGGATCTCATTAGTAGTATTAAGTTAGATATCTAAATTAATGTTCCCCATATGTATGTGAAGGGAAACTCTAAGTTATTCATCATGTATATTAACTGTGACTATGTCATCAGAAGGCCAGATCTCATGCCACTACTCAAGCATGCCCGCCATCTAATGGCCTAGTTCTCTTCTAAGCCCAAGGTGACTCGTGTTCCCCAGTAATAGAGTGGTTGATCTGATCCACTGGATGGTATATCTGCTTCTCTCATAGAGAATGAATAGTAATATCTATTTCTTCACGTGGCACATTAAAGGGTCATCACCTCTGTCAGTGAAGATGATGAAGATAACTAGTATGTAAACTATCTTACCATCGATGCCCACATCATGTCCTCCAGATCCCCCTACAGCTGAAGAAACCTCCTATAGGACGAATCCTTTCACCAAGTACCTCCATAATAGTTATCTTATGATATATAGAGTCAAGAATGAGTGATTATATCCCCATAAAGTTCAATTCACTCTCTAGAGAGGTCCCAACGTAGGGAAGACTCTATGTAGATGTGTGTTTGATTGAATGATCCTTCACTGTATTCAAAGAGATGAGATTTCCTAGGTCATGCAGGAAGCCCAAGTAGGGTCTTGTGGTGCTCACCCTATAGGGATGAATCTCTCCCACTAGATTTGAATGATGGGATAATTTTGGATCACCATGGTCCATGATTGTATTGAGTTCTCTAAGAGGCACCACACATGTTAGATCCATGCCAACATTATACATCGACCACCAGAACACCCCCCCCCCCCACTACTAAGAACTCTTGGACCTTTTCGATTTGGGGACTTGATGCCGTGGGACTATACACACAAGTAATATCTCTCTGGTGCAAGTTTATTCTGACAGTGATGAATTTATTTTCCAAGTGGGTAGAGGCTATCCCAATCAAGGAAGTCAAGGCCCGATCTATTTTTGAATTCCTGAGCTTCAACATCATCCATCAATTTAGAGTCACTCATTTAATTCTCACCAATAATGACACCAACTTCCATTCATCTGAGTTGATGAATTTGTATTCTAAGTAATTTATCTAGTCCAACCACACCTTTCAATACCACACATAAGAAAATTGGAAGATTTAGGTGTTCAACAAGACCCTCTCTAATATTTTGTAGAATATGGTAGTCTAGAACAAGAGAAGTTGGCAAGAAAATCTCCCCAACACCCTCCAGGATTATTGGATGATGACTCATAATTATACCTAGGTGACTCCATATTTCTCGATTTATGAAATAGAGGTATTCCCCCCATCTAGATTCAGTTTCCATCACTTCATAGAACTACCTATGATATACAGACATCAGATGGAGTTGAAGAAGTCTAACTGGATGAACTAGAAGCTAGAGATGATAATAGTATTTGGGCCTTGCATAATCTATAGAGGCCCCCAAAAAAGATATAAAGAGTTTTCAATAAGAGAGTTCACCTCCTATCCTTCCTTCAAGGTGACATGGTTTTGGCTCATTGAGCACCGATGATTCATGTAAGAAAAACACTGATATTGGAGCCTAAGTGGGAAGGGACTTACATTATTCCAAAGTTCTATCATAATAGTGAATAATCTTTGGTCACCATGGATGACTAGAGAATTAATATTACCCCTAATTAAAATTTCCTTAAACAATACTTTGCATGAATCCTTCATCTTACACGATGTTAAATTGTTTCATCCTGCATGATGTTAAACTACACGGAACTTCCCAATCATCCTGCATGATAATAAACTTCACAATGTTTCTTATGGTCTGATTTTTATGACATTAAACTAAGACCTCTTGCATCCAAGAAAAATGACATTAAGTTGTGATTCCCTATCCCACGTGATTTTAATCTACTTCATCCTTATTTAATGATGATAAACTACATAATATCCCTCGACCTTATTGTATGATGTTAAACTATATATCCTACATCTGAGTTGTAGGATGATAAACTACACGGTGATACAATGTCTTCACCTAAAGAGACATCTCCTCTTGGAATTGGCCATATGTCATGATAAATTCAAGAAATACATATGACTTTATTCCCATCGTTATGAGATACATAGGAATACCTAGAAATTTTGTCTATGGTCCAGTTGTAAGTTCCTTCAAATTCTTGGCCTTGGATTCTCTCAAGAGTACATGGTGCGACGTCTCTCTTTGGCCCTCATTCACATCAGGTTATAATAGCGACACCATGTACCTACCTTAGGAATATTTCTATTAACCTTCATCCTTATTACATGACCTTAAACTTTACAAAAATCAAGAACTATGTATGACTTGATTCCCATTTTTATGGGATACTCAGTGATGCCCAAACACTTCTTCATTGGTCCCAGCCAAAAATTCTACCAAACTTTTTTCCTCATCCACTAAGATGTTAATCTATGTATGAGTTATTCCATGAAATTTTTGGTGTGGTGTAGGTCTATTTTTTCTTCATTCACATCATGTTTCTTCATGAAACTTTACTCCATGAACCTTTGTGCATTGAGTTGGTTGATCAGTGTTTTTGGGACACCCTTATCTTATCTTTTCAGTTCCCCTTCAATGTGATTCTATAAATCCTAATAATAATATCCACCCCTTGTTTCCCACACTAATCATGGATCATGTGGGCTTAGGGGCCTTGGTATTGTTTTTACCCACATCAAATAATCATATTATCATATGGTCCAAATTCCATGACCATTAAACTTGGAGTTTACATCCTAGGAACATGGCATTAAACTAAGAATCTAAATCCAAGACTTATACTTCCAAATATGTGTGGGTTTTACTTGGGAATGTGTGGTGTAGTGTTGAGACCTCCTTGATCCTCATTCATGTCAGATTACTCCATGGTGTGACACTACACATTTCCAGTTTGGAAGCCTCATCATATGGTCTGATCTCTATAAACCTAAACTAAGATACCCAACATCCTTGTTGCATGACGATAAACTACACAATAGACCTTGTCCTTATCCTATGACATTAAACTATATATCTTACATCCTAGCTGTATGATGATAAACTACTCAGCGTTATTATGTCTTCACCTGAGAAGACATTGGCCCCCTACCATGCCATTCTCGAGAACTACATGTGGCTTGATTCTCATCCTTATGGGATATGTAGCGATGCCTAAAAATATTGTCCTTGATCTCAATAGTATAATCATGAAACCTTTCACAATTTTCTATTTTGGGTTCCCTCCACATTCATGTCAGGTTATTTTCTACATCATTCACTTCTCCCTTAGTATGTGCATGTATTGGTCGCACGATTATAAACTATGTGACATATTCATCCTTATCGCATGATATTAAACTGCACGGATACATCCCACATGCACAAAGTTAAACTGGGTACATATGGTCCATGACCTATGAACATAAAATGAGTATTTTTGGTCTGGAAAATGTGACCCTTAAAATGTTCACAATACTCTGATCATACCACAATTCACTATGTAATTTTCACCTTTACACCATTGTTCTAAACATGTTTTATATTAAAAATTATAAAAATAATGACAAGTTTAATTCCATTTTTGAATCATTTAAATTGTTTTTATAACTATTAAAAAGGGAAATTTTACTTTTTTTTATGATTCCATTGTAGGAGGAGGTGATTTGGAGGGCCCAAGATGAAGTCCAAGAAAAATGGGCCAAACTGTGCAAGATCCATGCACACCAGTGGACTCATCTACACACTGCTCCTAAAATGTGCATCCAAATGGGATGGAATTTCGTGGGCTGGATAAAAATTCATTGGGATACATTTTATATTAATAAACTTAAGACTCATTAGGATATATCATTTCCCAACCGACCTGATCTGTCTAGTACACCACATCTGCACGATGTCAAAGGTGGTGTGCTATGATCTGTCCATATCTGGGGCTATAGGTGTCCAAATTGTGCCACAAATTCAGTGGAGACGGCCAAGTGGTTTTTCTACAACTTTCTTATTTTATCCAAATCTAGATAAGTATGTCTTGAGGTTGAAACTTATGTGACAAGTGGTTTTAAGAAATATGTGTGCTCAAAACCACCTTCCCATTTTCCTATAAAATGGTAACTTGGACTCCCCATTTGTAAGTTCGGTCAGGAGGCAAAGCTCTATTATTTTGGAGACCCAAATAAGTCCTCTCATAATCTAAGTATTTATAGAGGCCCCTATCCTCATAGGGGAATCAAGGATGAAGAGGGATTTCCACCCGAGCCTCCTCCTCCTCTCGATGGAGAGATAAACGGTGGACGATCATTTCAAGGGAGCTACACAAACTTGGGAGAGAGTTACATCACTTTTTCTTCTACTGGTTTTGTGTAATTTTTTTTTCTAAATATTTAACTTATTTCTTATTTTGACATCATTCTTCTCTGATTGCATTTCAATTGTAAGAATTAAGTGAAACACTTTTTATTTCAACACCGATTGGGTTGAGATTTCAAGTGGGAATCTTGGGTTGTTCTGATTGGACAACATAATAATCCTATTTATCACACACATACATAAGATTTAAGTATTTTATGGTATACCTTTTATTCTATGTTTGATAAAAAAACTTGGCAACACTATTTCTGTTCTAAGGGGTGGTTCTTTAGGCATCATTTGAAGAGGCAAGAGGGGGGTCAATATCTTGACAACCTTCAACCAAATAATTAAACAAAACCATGTTAAATTTTCAGAACAATGAACTATCCAAGATGTGTAGTGAACTTGAAATGATCTTCTTCTATCATAATTATTAATACACCACCTTTATTTATCAACTATTTAACTCTTTAATTAAGTAATTTACTTAAATTTGTTTTCAAAACATCCCCCTCTTTTAGTAATTATTATAATAAATACATAATAAAAACATATCAACTATCCTCGAGAGACAACCTAGGGTCTTCCATAAACTATAAATCAATCTTAAAATCATAATCAATTTGACGTGTCATGACAGCGCGGTCAAATTTGGGCACCGTTTTTGGGGAGTTCTTTGCTTTTAGTGCATGTTTTTTATAATTTTCTTTGTAAATTTTGTGAGTGATTGTTTGTTTTATCTTCTACCTTTATATTTATTTATTTGTTCTAATTTATTTCTTTTTTAGGTTCTGTGCATGATTTGTTCTACTCAGGGAGACTTACAACCTTTCGAACCTGAACCGTAGAGGATCCTACATCAGTGACCCTAAGATACACAAGAGGAACCTTTAAAGTAGGACGCACAAAACATAAAAACTCATCTTGATCGTTCTTATTAATCTTTGTAAACCCACATTAAAACTGAAACTAATGTGAATAACATGGATGAAAACAATATAACACTAAAATAACTAACCTCACTTGATGTTGATATCCAACCCACCTATATTGAATTACAAGGCAAGGCACCCAATTTTGAACTAAAATCTGTTTTAATTCATCTATTACCAAGATTCCATGGACTTCCTGGAGAGGATCCACACAAGAATTTAAAAAAAAAATCATACTATTTATTCTACATTAAAACCTAAAAATGTGGATGAAGAATGAGTAAAGCTTAGAGAATTCCCCTTTTTATTAGAAGAAACAGTAAATGATTTGTTATATTATGTTAATTACCTAATAAGAGGCTGGGCGGACATGAAACACCTTTTTCTTGAAAAATATTTCCCAGCCTCTCGAACTGTAGCAATAAGGAAAGAAATTTGTGGGATAAGACAATCTCAAGGGGAAACATTACATTAATATTGAGAAAACTTTAAAAGGTTATGTTCAAGTTTCCCACACCACCAAATACGTGATCAACTTTTAATTCAATAATTTTATGAAGGTTTAATCCCTATTGATTGAAATATGATCGATGCAGATATAGGTGGTGCTCTAGTTTATAAGATCCCAATTTCTACAAGAACCCTGATTGAGAACATGGCTCAAAACACAAAACAATTTGGTTCAAGGTCTAATGTACTGATTCGAGGTGTCCATGAGGTACAAAGTACTGAATTCGAGAAGAAGGTGCACACAAAGTTCAAAGAGGTAAGTACCCTTATTCGACAACTTGATCTTTCCCAAGGGAAATACCAATCTCCTCCTCTCGTCCATTGTGGAATATGTTCTTCTTACACCCACTACTCTGACCAATGTCCTCAATTGAGGGATACATCTGAGAGTTGTGAGGCAATATTTCCCAGCCGCCCCTATAACCAACCCTTTAGGCAAGAACCTTACTATCCATCCAACCCTGGGTGGAAGGAGAACCGAGCCTATAGGCAATGAGGTTATTCAAACCAACCTCAACAATAATGTAACCAACCGGGGTAGAGTATTCAACCACCACCACCACCCAAAAATCCTCAACCACCCCAAAGGTATTTCCAAAAACCCCCTCCAAAACCCGATACTAACCTGGAATATATGATTAAACAAATGGATTCCAATAATATCCAATTTCAACAAACCACTCAGGCTTCCATACAAGACCACAAAACCCAATTGGTCCAACTAGCTAACTCAGTGGGTGAAATTCAAAGTCACGGATCGGGTAAACTTCCATCTCAACTAGTATTTAAACCTAGGGATAAAGGAAATGTTAGTTCCATCACCCTTAGGATTGGAAAAAAACTAGAAAGTAAAATTAATCTTCCATTAGATTCATCCCCTCCTAAGGAAACCTCCATCCCAACCATTAAAAATGTTCCAAATGTTGAATAACCTTGTCTTGAGAGAAGCCCTTCCAAAGAAAAGAGTGTGTACATTGATGAGTCACCTAGCACAACCATGCCTCTTCCATTTACTCAATGGGCCACCCAACCAAGAAAACAAAATTAAACTTAAATTGATAAGGAAATATTGTAAATTTTCAAGAAAGTTCAGGATAACATCCCATTGATTGATGCTATGAAGAAAATTCCACGGTATGCCAAGTTTATAAAGGAGATGTGTACACACTGAAGGTGACTTCAAGGTGATGAGAAATTGAGCTTGGGGAGGAATGTTTCAGCATTGATAGATCCATCACTTCCCACCAAGTTCAATGATCCTAGAACATTCTCAATTTCATGTATCATAGGGGAGTATTGTTTTTCTAATGCTATGCTTGATTTAGGTGCTTCTATAAATGTGATGCCTCACTCCATTTACTCTACATTGCAGGTCGGGGAACTGAATCCCACTAGAATTATTGTTCAACTGGATAACCAGAGTATCGCACACCCCTCTGGTGTGTTAGAGGATGTTCTTGTGAGGGTCCAAAATTTCATTTTTCCTGCTGACTTTTATGTGCTTAAAATAGAGGATGATAAGAGGAATGGACATTCCCCGATTATATTGGGGAGGACCTTCTTGAAAACTGCCAAAAACATAATTAATGTTCTTAATGGTACATTATCTATGAAGTTTGGTGGTGACATTGTCCACTTCCACATCCTTGATTCCATGAATCACCCCTCAGAAGAACATTCCTCTCTCTTTGTTAATTCAATTGATGTATTTACTTCCCCTGAAAAAACAACATTTATTTACCATGATCCCATTTCTTAGTTTACTTCACTAATAGAAATGATAGGAAATGGTTAATGCATTGACTATTGTAGTGTTATAGAAAAGTTTCATGCATGTTCATTGATTGATGATTTCTTGAACACTAAGGATACAATGACTATCGATGATACTGATAAGCTTGTAAAAGCTCATTCCTCATCTTAGGATGATACCATTGAGTAATTAAATGAGATCAGTGACCACCCACTTTCACATACACTCTTATCAATCCGAAATCCACCTGAATTGGAACTAAAATAATTGCCTCAAGATTTAAAATATTAATATCTTGAGAATAGAAACAAGTTTCCTATCATCATTGCTAGTTCACTCCCTCCTGAGCATGAATTTCGACTGCTTGAACTTTTGAGGGAGTATAAACAAGATTTGGAATGGACACTTGCTGATATTACTGGTATCAGCCTATCAATTTGTACACATCATATTTTATTAAATGATGAGGATAAACCAATGAGCTAGCCACAACATCGACTGAACCCAAACCTCCTAGAAGTTGTGAAAAATGAGGTAACAAAATTATTGGCTGTTGGAATCATTTACCCCATATCTGAAAGCCAGTGGGTCAGTCCTGTTCAACTAGTTCCTAAAAAGACTAGCCTTATAGTAACCAAAAATTAAAATACTGAATTGGTTCTAACTTGTGTGCAGAATAGTTGGTGTGTCTGTATAGACTATCGTCGACTAATCCAACACAATAGGAAATACCATTTCCCTTTTCCATTCATTGACCAAATTCTAGAGAGGCTAGCCGGTAAGTCACACTATTATTTCCTTAATGGATATTCTGGATACTTTCAGATCCCTATTTCCCCTGAGGATCAGGAAAAGACAACCTTAACTTTCCCCTTTGGCACATTTTCATATAGAAGGATTCCATTTGGTCTGTGCAATGCTCTGGGTACTTTCCAGCGATGCATTATTAGTATTTTTTTGGATTACTTGGAGAATTTCATGGAAGTTTTCATGGATGATTTCACTGTTTATGGATCCTCTTTTGATGAATATTTGAGCAGTCTTGGTCTAGTCCTACGTCACTGTATTAAAAATAATATTGTATTAAATTATAAGAAATTCTATTTCACGGTGCGACAAGGTATAGTTTTGGGGCATGCCATTTCTTGGGATGGTATCCAAGTAGATAAATCAAAAGTGGATGTCATTTATTCCTCACCATTCCCCAAAAATGTATGGGATGTGCTGTCTTTCCTAGGTCATGCTAGATTTTACCGTCATTTCATTCACGACTTTAGTAAAATTTCACTCCCCCTCTTACGATTACTCCAAAAAGAAAAAGAATTTGTTTTTTATAATGAATGTGAGGAAGCTTTTAATAAGTTAAAATGGAGTCTCACGCCACCCCCGGTAACTCAACCACCTCGGTGGGATTTACCATTTCAGCTCATGTGTGATGCCTCTAAATATGTAGTTGGGGAAGTCTTGTCACAAAGGATCAAATGAGCTCCACATGTCATCGCCTATGCCTCACGTACATTGGACACTACCCAAGAAAACTACACCACAACTGAAAAAGAATTTCTTTCTATTATGTTTTCCTTGGATAAATTCAGGTCGTATTTTTTTGGGTCCAAAGTCATTGTGTTCTCAGGCCATGCAGCCCTCTAGTACCTCCTTAAGAAACCAGAAGCCAAACCATGTCTCATTCGCTGGATGCTCCTACTTCAGGAATTTAATCTAGAAATTAGAGATAAAAAGGGAGTAGAGAATGTGGTGGCTGACCATATCAGTAGGATCATCCCATCCTCGAAAATTGACTCATCCCCCTGTATTCCCATTAATGACATGTTTTCTAATGAGAAATTGTACCGAGTGAAAGATGTTATTCCTTGGTATGCTGAAATTGTAAATTATTTGGTAGCATCTTGAATTCCTACCAATTTCAATAAAAACCAAGACTGTCATCTAAAACATGGGTCACGTTGGTACATTTGGTATGACCCCTACCTCTGGAACACATGTAGTGATCAATTCCTTAGGTGTTGTGTTTCTGATAGTGAGTTTCAGTTTGTCCTTAGATTCTGTCACACTCTTGCTTGTGGAGGCCACTTTGGTCCCCAATGGACTGCTCACAAGGTCCTTGATTATGGTCTCTTTTGGCCAAAACTTTTTCAGGATGCCCATGATTTTTGAAAATCTTATCGTCATTTTCATATAATGGGGAATGTCTCTAAAAGAAATGAAATGCCACAACAACCATTGCTCTTTTATGACATTTTTTATGTTTGGGGCATTGACTTTATGGGTCCATTTCCCAATTCCTTTGGAAACTTGTAAATTATTCTGGTAGTCAATTATGTGTCAAAATGGGTAGAGGCTCAATACACAAGGAAAAATGATTCCAAAAGAGTTGTCGAATTTTTGAGAACTCATATCTTTTGTAGGTTTGGATTACCTAGGTTCATAATTCGTGACAAGGGTTCTCATTTCTGCAACCGAACAATGCAATCACTTTTGCATCAGTATGGGGTAGGTCATAGAGTGTCTACTGCATATCACCCATAGATCAATGGTCAAGACAAGGTGTCAAATAGAGAGGTAAAACAGATTCTTGAAAAAATGGTTCAAACCAATAGGAAAGATTGGAGTCTTTGACTTGATGATTCATTATGGGCCTACCATACTACTTTCAAAACTACCATTGGAATTTCACCCTATCATCTTGTGTTTGGAAAGAGTTTTCACCTTCCTGTTGAGATTTAACATCAAGCCTAATGGGCCATAAAACAATGCAACTCTAATATTTCTCGTGTAGGTTCTCAAAGGAAGATGTAAATTCAAGAGTTGGAGGAAATGAGAGGAGATGCATATGAAAACTCCAGGATTTATAAGGAGAAAACCAAGGCTGCCCACGATCGTCTTATACTTAATTGTCTGTTTCACATTGGGCAGAAGGTCCTACTTTCTAATGCATGGCTAAAGTTGCATCTAGGTTCAAAATGAAGAAACCAAGAAAACCTTCACTTTCAAGGGGAAGTTGCTAAAGTACTTCCACGAAGCCCTTTCAGAGTTCCTGATGGAGTAACTCCATGTTCAAGAAGCAACATACCAGTGAAACACACTAGGTTTTATCCTTCCTTCTCACCTTCTCAATTATTATAGTGAGGACACTGCACATTCTGGGTGTATAGGGATGGGTACATTCTTGGGTTATATTGGAATTTTTATCGTTTTTTTTCTTTCTCTTTTTCTCATCCTTTATGGTATTTTCACTTTTCCCCATCTTGTTGAGTTCATTAAGATTTTCATTGTCTTTTTTCTTTCTTCTCCTTTTCTCCTTCTTTATGGTATTTTCATTTTTTCCCCATAAAAAATTTCATAGTTCCATGATTTGGTGACCATAAGGGGGGGAAAGTAAAAATACCATAAAGAATGGTGAAAAAGAATATTTGTATGAATGTAATATCCGGGAGTGATTTTTAGTGAATTGGTTTTCTATCAATGATATAAATGGTTGTATCACTGTAAAACATTTGAGATGATTGATTCCCCTTGTGTGAGTAGTTTTTGGGAAAAATGTGTCACTAATATCTCCATAAATTTTTGCACCAAACCAAGAAGTGTGAATATATCTTACTTAATATAAGTTAAATATATGTTAGGTTAATATTTTTTAGCTTTAAATGATATTTCCATAAGTTTTTTCCATATCCGATTTGTTTTGTTATTATACCAGATTGACCTATGTGTGTGTGCCTAATGTCCGACTGTTGTACACCATAAAAAAGGTTGTGTCTTTGGCAGGTAAAAAACCACTCCTCCTCAACCTTTGATCTTGTTATAACTATTGCAATTAGTGTCATGAAGAGATCAAAAAAGGGTTGAGAGATGAGTTTGAGATTTTTTCCAAATGAAAATTCTATAAATCAAAACTAATAAATGAGGGGAGTGATGAAATGTACAACATATAGGGATATCTATGTCGGGATCTTATGGTTTGACTTTTGGTAATGCCTAAGTGAGTGGGTCTTGAAATATTATTGCAAAGGATGTAGGGCAGGTTTGGTGAAAATTCATTTAAAGCTGAATAATTTTAAAATAACCTATATTTATTGGATAAAAAGTGGAAATAATATCATGGAATGGTTTTCACACACACACATGGAGAGTTAGTGGAATGTTTGACTTTTTAATTCCTTTCACATGTTGGTTTCATGATTCTCTTTGAATTTTATTGTGATATGATTTATGAGACATATTTTTCCATTTTCACTAGGAAGAACTCTTTTGTGTGGTTCGTACATTGATCAAATTAATTTAATGAATTAAAATTTTCTCAAATGTTAAATCTTCATGAAGTTGTGAATATATACATGCATCAATTTTTTTGGATATGTGACTTTTCCCAGGAGTGAAAATGTTTAGGTGTGGGGGTGTGATCCTACCACAATTCACTGTGTAATTTTTTCACCTTTACACAACTTTGTTAAACATGTTTTATATTAGAAATTATAAAAATAATGAAAAGTTTCATTTTGTGTTTGAATCATTTACATTGTTTTATCACTGTTAAAAAGGGAAATGTTACTTTTTTTTATTATTCCATTGCAGGAGGAGGTGATTTGGAGGGCCTATGACGATGTCCAAGAAAAATGGGCCAAACTGTGAAAGATTCATGCACACCAGTGGACTCATATGTACACTTCTACTGAACCATTTATCTAAATGGGATGAAATTTTGTGGGATGGTCTAAAATTCATTGGTCTAAATTTCATATGAAAAACCCCAGCACCCATTTGGAAATCTCGTTTCCCAACTGACCTGATCTGCCCTACACACCGCGTCTGCATGAAGTCAAAAGTGGTGTGCTGTGATCTGTCCATATATCTGGATATATGTGTCCAAAATGTGCCAAACATTCGATGGAGAAAGAAAATAGGTGGGGTATAACTTTTTTATTTTCTTAAAATATAGATAAGGTTGTATGGTGGTCGAAACATATGTGGCAAGAAGTTTTAAGAAATTTGTGCGTTCAAAACCACCTTCCCATTTTCCTAAAAAATGGAACCTTGGGATACCCATTTGTAAGTTCGTCCAAGAGGAAAAGCTCTAGTATTTTGGAGACCCAAATATTTCCTCTCATCATCCAAGGAGTTCTATAGGCCCCTATACTCATAGTGGAATCATAGATGAAGAGGGATTTCCGCCCGAGCCTCCTCCTCCAATCGATGACGAGCTAATCGGTGGACGATCATTTTGAGGGAGCTACACAAACATGGGAGGGAGTTCCAAAATTTTTTACTCTACTGGTTTTGTGGAATTTGTGTTATAAATATTTCACTTATTTCTTATCTTGACGTGATTCTTCTCTGATTTCATTTCTATTGTTAGAATTTAGTGAAACACATTTTATTTCAACACTGATTGGGTTGAGATTTCAAGTGGGAATCTTGGGTTGTTCCGATTGGACAACACAATAATCCTATTTATCTCCCAAATACATAATATTTAATTATTCTTTGGTAGACCTTTTATTCTATTTTTGATAACTAAATCTTGGAAACACGATTGTTGTTCCAAGGGGTGGTTCTTTAATCATCATTTGAAGAGGCAAGAGGGGAGTCAAGATCTTGAAAACCTTCAACAAAAGAATGAAACAAAACCATGTTAAATTTTTCAGAAAAATGAACTATCCAAGATGGTTAGTGAACTTGAAATGATCTTATTCTCTCATTATTATAAATACACCACCTTTATTTGTAAACTATTTAACTCTTTAATTATGTAATTTACTTAAATCTTTTTTCAAAACCTCCCCCTCTTTTAGTAATTCTTATTAAAAATACATACTCAAAACCTATCAACGCTCCTCGAGAGACAACCTAGGGTCTTACCTGGACTATAAATAAATCTTAAAATCATAATAAATTTGACATGTCATGACATCGTGGTCATACTCCACCTAGGAACTCAATCTCTGAAGGTAGATCTAATCCTACCTATGGATTGTATTCACTAACTTTCTTGAATGTGTGGTTGTATGAGACCTGGAGTATTTCATTCCACAATGAAATTCCCCTAATCCATTTCCACACTTCATTGTACCCTTATCTCGTTCCCCATCCTTTTCCATGTTTGAAGGGAACCCCCTAACGGTCTGTCATTTTGTATCATATCACCAACCATTTTGGGCCAATGTCCCAGAAGACTTTGGATGACACTTTGAGTTAGGTCAAGTGTATCGAACATGGTCAGTGGTCAACCCTCATTTGTCTATCCCCATTATTGGTTACACAATATGAATGTTTTTTCTTGAATAATGTCAAAATTTATCATTCTTCGTTACTTCACCCTTATTGTGTTCCAAATATCAGGTTTAGTGATTCAAAATTTCCACCTCCCTATGTTCTGTTGTAGCCCCAACACCTATGGCATTGTCCCTTTATGCATCCATACACATTGAGTGGGAATGTTAGGTGATTGAGGCTTTCCATCCCAACATTTCCTTTCTATCACTATGTTATCACATATAATGGTGAAAAGATAACATTACTCCTTGTTTCCCACACCGAGCATGGCTCCCATGGGCCTATGAGTTTTGGTAGGGTTTATCCACATATGGAGTAATGGCATGAACATATGGTCCAAACTATATAACCATTTAAACCAAGAGTTTCACCATGATTCTTATCAGGAGTGTGTGTCATGGTCTAGAACTCCTTGGACCTCATTAAGATCAGGTTTTACCAAACACTCCATGCACATCTCTCTTGAAGTCCTTACTGCATGACGTTAAAAGAAATGGTTCAGTCCTGACACACGACCTGAAACCGTGGCACCATCATCCTAATCACATGATGAAAAAAGATACAACATTATGGTGTTATCATTTGAGAGGTCATCACCCTTGGCACTGGTCATCCACCATGACACATGCTAATACCTACACATGGATTGATTCCTTTGGCGATGACCAGACTCTCCATCATGGTCCATCTAATAAAAAAATAATATTAAGTAATAAAAGAACAAACAATAGATATCCAATACCTCTTTTCTCTATGTATGGGATAGACATGAATGGCCATGTTTCCCCTCAAGAACTATGTGTGGATTGATTCCCATCCTTATGGGATATGTAGTGATTCCCAGATCATTGATCTCAGGTCTAGTCACAAAATTATTACCACTTTCCATGTTTATTTATCTTTGTCCTTACCGCATGACATTAAATTGTGTAGAAATCAAGACCTAAATATGATTTGATTCCAATCCTCATGGGATACATGGAAACACCCATAAATATTGTCCCTAGTCCCAACCATAGATTCATTAACCATTTTCAACCATTTTCCTCTATTTTTCTTAAGGTGTGTACTGAACATGTGATCCTCTTTGACCTCATTCACATCGGGGTTTCCCTTCAACATGTTGTATAAATACCCTAAGATCGATAATTTGTTATTTGTATAGGAGACATGACTCTAAAATGTTCACCTTAGTCCAAGAAACATCACTTTAAACTGTTCTCCATGGTCCATGTAATATGAACTTAAACTATTTCCATGCATGGGACTGAATCTCACTCTCTGATATGCTCAGTCCACACATTGAGTTCTTCTTGGTTTGGGATTTCTGTCATCCTTCAAACCCAGATAGACCCCCTAATGGCGATGGTCTCATTCCATATTTGGATCACCTCCGATCCTGATCCAACAACCTAATGGGTATTTGGTAGTAAATAGTGTGTCCTATTTTTCGAGTGTGGTCAATAGTAGATCCCAAATTTTCTCACCCCATTCTTGTCTGGTGTGGTTATGACTATTATATTTTAAACATGGCCAACCATCAACATTTACATACCAGTCCCCCAATTTTATAGACCTTGAAATTCTTGACTCATTATGGGGAAAATGACTTTTTGCAAAGGGACTTGGGTTCCCGTCGCAAAACGTTAGGCGTGGTTTGTTGCGGGTTGTATGCCATACCGCAGGAAGTGTATTTGTGATGAAGAGGTACCTCCCATCACAAATATCGGGAGGCGGTAAATACTATTTGCGATGGAAGAATTCCCTTGTTGCAAATAGTGAATCTGTTGGAGGGTTTTTGGGATGAGACCCATCACAAATACCCGATGGCGGTAAATACTTTTTGCGACGGGATGTTGTCCCATCACAAAAAGTGTGTTGCGGGTCACTATTTGTAACGGGTCTCATCACAAATACCCTTTTAACCACCTACAGTAATTAATGCGGTCGAAGGTTTTTACGACGGGATACCTGTCGCAAATGGTATCTCATAACTAATTTAACCTACATATACCCCCATCTGTTTTTCCTTCCTTCCCCTCAATTCTTACTTTCTTTCTCTCTCTCTAAACTCTAATTTTAGAGTGAAAATTTTTCTCTGTTAGTTTTTTTCATGAAGAAGTTGTGAAGTCATCTAAAACTATAAGAGATCAAGTTTAAAGGTATTTATTTTTTATTTAATATAATATTTTTTCATTTTTTATGTTATTTTTAATTGTTGTTGATTAGTTGTAATTAAATTAGTATTAAATTGTTGTATCATCAGTATTTATTTGTAATAATAAATTGAAATTATTATTACTAATTCTTAGTAATTAGTAGTAATTAATAATTATTAATGATAATTAGTAATGTATATAAATAATTAGCAGTAATTAGTTATTAGAAGCTATAATTTGCAGTAATTAATAGTAATTAACACTAAATAGTAATAATTAGCAGTAAATAGTAATAATTTGGAAAAAATAGTAATAATTAGGAAACAATAGTAATAATTATTTACAATTAGTAAAAAATACTAATAATTAGTAATAATTAGTAATAATTAGTAATAAAAAATTGTAATAAATAGTAATAAATTGAAATAATTAGTAATAAATAGTAATAATTAGTAATAATTAGTAATAATTAGTAATAATTAGTAATAAATAGAAATAATTAGTAATAAATAGTAATAAATAGTAATAAATAGTAATAAGTGGTAATAAATAGCAATAATTAGTAGTAATTAGTAATAATTAGTAGTAATTAGTAATAATTAGTAATAATTAGTAATATATACTAATATATAGTAATATATAGTAATATATAGTAATATATAGTAATATATAGTAATATAAAGTAATAATTAGTAATGTCACACTTGCCTCTTTTACATTATTTAGTTTATCAATTTTTCATGGTATCGGGGAGTCTGGATTGAACCCCGATTTAAAGTTTTGAGTTCTTATTTAAAAATGCGCATTTCTTCCTTGACAGTGTTCAGCGTGCTGCTGTCGAAGCCACGCGGCCTTGCCTGGGTCACTGTGCGGCCTCGCTTGGTTCCCGGCATGCCTGCCCGATGTGCAACTAATTAAATAAAAGGAATTATTAATAAAGAAAAAAAATTAAAAGAGGGATAAAATGAAAATAAAATAAAACAAGAAGTGTGCTAAAAATTTAATGGATTGTTTTAATATTTAAGGATATCATCATCATTATTATTGTTAGTTCTAAGGATGATAATTTATTTAAGTTATTACTATTATTCCAATTATTGTTATTATTATTATTACTATGTTAAATATTATTATTATTATTATTTATATTGTTAGAACCAATTTTTAAATTATCATTTTTTAAGTAGGTTTTTTTATTAACATTATGATTATTCTAGGTTAGTTTAAGTTTTTTAAAGGTATTTATCCATTTTTTTATTTTATTTTTTGTCTTTAAATTTTTCTATTTTCTTTTTTTATTCCTTCTCTCCCTCACATTCTCTCCTACCTGCTAGTCATCGCTTCCCTCCCCCCCTTGAGCCCTTCGTGTCGCGCCGCCCTCCACGCCATCCTGTCATGCCACCTACTTAACCCAGACCCTTCCGGCCAGCCTTCCCCTCGCGCCGACACCTTAAACCCCCAGCCAGGCCATCACACCATCGCTCTAGAACCCCCTGGTCCACCGCGCCCTACTCCCTCACTAGCCCGCCTACCTGCCTCCCTCTCCTCTTGTTCGGCGCGCCTCCTCCCATGTAGGCCGGCACCCCTCGCTTCTTCCCTGAACACTGCCGGTGCACCAGGATACGTCCTCGGACAGCCTCCTGAACCCTTGCAATGGCCTTCCACTCCCTTCGCTGTAAGTGCGGACCAAACAGGTAATCCCTTCCTCTTCTTTTATAGGGTTTTATCCCTACTCATTTTTGGGTTTTGGTTTTTCCACCTTTGAGGGTGTTAATTAGAGTCTTAATTTTGGGTATTTTTGTTCAATTTCATGAATTGGGGTTCACCTTTGGTTTTCTTATGGTGCACATTAGGTGCGATTGGGGATTCTCTCAAGATTTGGGAAAATGATTCACTTGAGGTATATGTTACCATGCCATAACATTATTAGATTAATTTAATATGTTTGTTTAAATTTATTAAGGTATTCTTTGATTTGATTGTGTGGTGATTTTGGTGAATTTATTTTTCTTAAGTATAGTAGCATGTTCTTTTATTTTTGTGCGTGGTGCGAAAAAATGTTTCAAATTAGTTGGATGGGTATTTGGTTTCAAATTGGGCTTTTCATGTGAAATATGGTGTATTTGTGGTGCAAAACCCTAGGTGTATCGTGAATGTGTTTTCGTAAATTGTGTAAAGGTTTCATTAAATTATTTCAGCAGTGCAGATCATATTTTTGAAGGGTGTTAGAGCATGTGTGGTTTTGAAATATAATTTGGGGTGTGTAACTGGTGACTTTGGCATATGCGGTGTTTCGTTTGGTTGGTTGTGTGCCTAATCATGTTTTACGGTTTAATTGTGTGGTGCAGAAATATGTTTTGTAGGTGTTTTACATACATGCATGATAAAGTGAATTTTTTAAGTGAAATAGTTGTGATTTGTGTTTGCCTTACAGTGTTTCTTAAAATTGTTTTATGCTTTATGTGGAAAGTACTAGATAAATCTTCAAATGTATTTGAAAATGGAATTGGCTCGTCTAAACAAAAATAAAAATTGTTTCACGTTGGCTTCCCTATTATGAACTTTTAATGGGAATGAAACATTGTGAGAAACACATTTTAAAAATGAATTGGCTTTATGTGCGGATTTAAAATGGGGCTTGTCGTGAAAATTATTGGATTTCTAATGCGCTCTTTTGTTGTGTTTTCAAATGGGTTTTCTTGAATTGTGAAAATGATGGAAAAATTCATTTCTATATGGTTTTGGTTGCGGGTGTTTTTAAAATGGTGTTGGGGTATGCAAGTGGTGAATTTTGTGGGCAATGTCTTGTTTGATTCGGGATATGTGAAAGAGATATATATTATGTGAATGTGGAACTTGTTTGAGCATAAGGGAAAACCCGGGTATCTAGTTGGGAGGACTAGAACTAGTGCACTAGTGATCCGTAGTGGTATCATCCCTATTTCACTTAGCTGGATTAACATTTGCAACACTATCTAAACATTTGAATGACTGGGGGTCGTGGTTTCTAAGCCATGATTATTGAGGGTCACGGTTTCTAAACCACATTTAAATAGGGTCGTGCTTTCTAAGCCATGTTTCACTAAGACACAAGGTTCTAGGGTCCCACTCGAGCTAGATAAACCTTATAGGATTTACCCATAGTGCTCTACTATTCATGACGTGATGCATTCCATCGGCACACGGAAGACCACTTGAGTATGTGCATATTCTTTATAAATTTTCTCTTCCATTTTTAAATTAGTATGTGTGAAATGGTTTTTCTTTTAGTGTTATTTTCTTTTTACTTTCTGCTTTTAAATGTTTTCCTTAAAATCATTTTAAAAGTATGGTTTTAAATGAGCATGTTAAATTATCATTTTGGATGTTGTGGCAGGGAACCTTTTTATTGGGTGGTATCCAACTGGGCTCTTGCCTCACACCCTACATATACCTTTGGGTGTATGTAGAACTTGTTATTTTTGTATTCTAGGTTGAGGAATCCTGCATAGTGATAGTGGTTCTGGTTGCTGATGGTCTTCGCGTGTAGGTTGGTATTAGAGTTTTAGTTCTCTATTTTTATTGTTGTTCACTTTGGGTTTTTAGTTGAATTGTAGACTTTACACATGTTTGTAGTTTAAAGGCATGTTTGGTTGTCTGTTTCCAATTTCAATTTACTAATCTTATTAGTTGTTTTTCCGTCTTTTATTTCAGGTAAATCATTCCCTTGTACTATTTTGATACCCAAGCACTTGTGCTAGCCCGTGGGGATCAGGAACGTCCTTCGAGCCATGTCGTTAACCGGGTTGGGCACCTAGTCGGATGACAACTCGGCCTGGTTCGTGACAAGTAATATAATAATTAGTAATAATTAGTAATAAATAGTAATATATAGTAATAAATAGTAATAATTAGTAATAAATAGTAATATTTAGTAATAACTAGTAATAGTTAGTAATATGTAATAATATATAGTAATATATAGTAATAATTAGTAATAATTATTAATAATTAGTAATAAATAGTAATAAATAGAAATAAATAGAAATAAATAGCAATGAATAGTAATAATTAGTAACAAATAGTAATAAATAGTAATAAATAGTAATAATAAGTAATAATTATTAATAATTAGTAATAATTAGTAATAATTAGTAATAACTGTTAATAATTAGTAATAAATATAAATAAATAGTAATAAATAGTAATAAATAGGAATAAATTGTAATAAATAGTAAAAAATAGTAATAAATAGTAATAAATAGTAATAATTAGTAATAATTAGTAATATTTAGTAATATTTAGTAATAAATAGGAATACATAGTAATAAATAGAAATAATTAGAATTAAATAGTAACAAATAGTAATAATTTGTAATAATAAGTAATAATTAGTAATAATTAGTAATAATTAGTAATAATTAGTAATAATTAGTACTAATTAGTAATAAATAGTCAAAACTAGTAATAAATAGTAATAATTTCTAATAATTAGTAAAATTAGTAATAATTAGGAATAATTAGGAATAATTAGAAATAATTAGGAATAATTAACAATAATTAGCGATAATTAGGAATAATTAGGAATAATTAGCAATAGTTAGAAATAATTAGGAATAATTAGGAATAATTAGGAATAATTAGGAATAATTAGGAACAATTATGAATAATAAGGAATAATTAGCAATAATTAGAAATAATTAGCAATAATTAGAAATAATTAAGAATAATTAGCAATAATTAACAATAGTTTGCAATAATTAGCAATAAATGGCAATAAATAATAATAAATAGAAATAATTATGAATAATTAGGAATAATTAAAAATAATTAGAAATAATTTGGAATAATTAGGAATAATTATGAATAATTAGGAAAAATATCAATTGTAATAAATTGTAATAAATTGTAATAACTTGGCACAATTTATAGTGGATTGGCGATACTCCTTTTGCTCGATAAATCTTCTCCTTTCAACTCTCACTAACTCAAAACATTATGAAAAATATGTTTCTACGTATTTATATCACATCTCGTATGCATGAGTTTGGATATGCATTCGTAGGAATACATTTTTCATAATGTTTTCAGGTAGTGAAAGTTAGAAGAAGATGATTCATCGACAAAAAGGGGGCTCTTTTGTCCGACAACTCATTTACTTGCATCTTTATCACACTAAAATCACAAAGGACGTTACAATTTTTGATGAAGATAAAGAGAACCTTATCTTTAGATAAGAAACATCACCACCTAATTCTTATCTAGATCCACCCCCAGTACCTCTACTAAATTAAATTATTGGGGAGGAAGAGAATGAAAAAAATTTGGGTGAAGAAAATAATGTTTGAATAGAGGAAGTACCTATTGTGCAAGAATATGTTGATATGTTTCTAGAGGATTTAACTAGACATCCTCTAGAATTAGAGATTTAGTTTTCCATTGATTTAATTCCTGGTTCAAGGCTTATATCAAAGACCCCTTATAGAATGGCCTATGTGGAATTAGTGGAACTTAAGAAAAAACTAGAGGAATTGAGTAATAAGGTATTTATTTGCCCTTGTTTTTCTCCATGAGGAGCCCATGTCCTTTTTGTTAAGAAGAAAGATGGATCTATAAGGTTGTGCATTGACTACAGGGAGATCAATGCTATGAAAATAAAGAAAAAGTATCCCCTACCTCGCATTGATGATTTATTTGAATAAGTTCATGGAGCTCAATATTTTTCAAATATTGACCATTGATATAGATATCATCAGTTGTGTGTGAAGAAGGAAGACATTCTGAAAACAATATTTCAAACCAGGTACTGGCATTACAAGTTGACAGTAATGCCTTTTGGATTGACGAATGCACCATCTGTCTTCATGAATCTAATGAATAGAGTTTTCAAGGAATATATTGATGAATTTGTAGTGGTATTTATTAATGATATCTTGGTATACCCCAAAATCTATGAAGATCATGATAATCACTTGCGCATTATTCTAAATACTCTTAGAAGAAATGAATTATATGAGAAGTTTAGAAAGTGTGAATTTTGGATTTAAGAGATTTATTTTCTTGGCCATATTGTCTCTAAGAATGGAATATCTATTGATCATTCAAAGAACAAGGCAATCCAACAATGTCGAGAACCGATGAGTATAACTGAGGTACATAGTTTTATTGGTTTAGCAGGTTATTATCGACGTTTCATCTAGTTTTTGGTCTGGTTTTCTTACCCATTAACCAAGCTCACACATAAAGGGATTAATTTTTTTTGGAAAAAAGTGTGTGAAGAATATTTTGAAGAACTGGAGAGAATATTAGTCAATGCTCCTATCTTGACTCTTCCATCAGGGAACAATGAGTTTGTTATTTATAGTGATGCTTCAAAGAAATTACTTGGTTATGTCCTTATGCAGAATGATAGAGTTACTGCCTATGCATCACAACAACTAAAAATTCATGAGAAAAACTATCTCACTAATGATCTTGAGTTATAGTAGCTGTAATCTTTGCTCTAAAGATATGGAGACACGATATCTATGGTGAAAAATGTGAGATTCATACTGATCACAAGATTTTGAAGTATATTTTCTCACAAAAATAACTTAACATGAGGCAAAGGAGATTGATTTAACTACTCAAGGATTATGATTTCACAATACAATACCACCTGGGGAAGGTAAATAAGGTGGAAGATTATTTGAACAGAAAGGATCATGGAGTTTTGAACAAGATGAGAGTTGAAAGGGATCCTATTGTCATGGATCTAGTAAATATGGATATGGGAATAACCATGGAAGGTGAAATATCAATACTTTTTTGAATGGTTTCCAAACCATATTTACTAGAAAGGATAAAAATTTCTCAGACTAATGATGAGGAGTTTCAAAAGAATATTAAAGTTGTAAATGATGGGAGATTGAGTGACTTCGTATATGAAGATGGAATTTTGAAATTTGGGAAGAGACTTTGTGCTCTCGATATACCTGATCTAAAAAGGGAATTGTTAGATGATGCTCATAGATCCAATTTCTCTATACAACCTGGGAGCACCAAGATGTATAGAGATTTGAAGGAACATTTTTGGTGGGACAATATGAAGAGGGATATTGATGATTTTGTTTCAAGATGTATGGTTTTTCAACAAGTTAATGTTGGAAGGAAACATCCTAGAGGAGTCCTACAACCTCTTACCATACCCGAGTGGAAATGGGATAATATTACGATGGACTTTGTTATGGGGCTACCAAAGACTCCTAGAAGGAATGATTCTATATCGGTCATTGTTGATCATCTTACCAAGTCAGCACATTTTCTTGCTATAAGAGAAGATTTACCACTTGAAAGTCTAGAAAGACTATATATTAATGAAGTTGTAAGACTCCATGGTGTACCCCTATCGATTGTTTCTGATTGTGATCCTTGTTTTACATCAATATTTTGGAAAAGTCTTCAGAAGGCCTTGGATACTGAACTTCATTTGAGCACTGCCTACCACCCTGAAACCGATGGACAATCAAAACAGACTATTCAAACCTTAGAATACATGTTGAGATCTTCCTCACTTGACTTTCAAGGTATGTGGGATCAATATTTACCTCTGGTAGAATTTTCCTATAACAATACATTCCATTCAAGTATTTAGATGGCACCATATGAAGCGTTATATGGAAAGAGATATCGTATACCAACTTGTTGGGATGATGTTGGTGAAACAAAACTCATAGGCCCATAACTCGTTGAGGAAACAATGGAAAAGGTGAAGGTTATCCAAAACCACATCAAATCATCTCAAAGTAGGCAAAATAGATATGCTGATAATTGGAGGAAGGATTTGGAATTTCAAGTAGGAGGTCTTGCTTTCTTGAAGGTATCTCCAGGTAAGGGTGTTATACAATTCAGTAAGAAGGGTAAATTGAGTACCAGGTACATCAGACCTTTTGAAATTCTAGAACGAATTGGATTTGTGTCTTATCATTTGGCAATGCCTCCAAGTCTCTCCAAAGTTCATGATGTGTTCCACGTATCACTGTTGAGAAAATACAGGCCTGACCCAACGCATGTACTCACCTATAAAGAAATTGAACTAAAACCCGATCTGTCTTATTGTGAAGATCCTGTCAAAATTCTTGATACCAAATATAAAGTGCTGAGAAACCAGACGAATTGTATGGTAAAAGTTCAATAGAGAAACCATAAGATGGAAGAGGTGATGTGGGAACCCAAGGAACTTGTGATGAAGAATCACCCGAATCTTTTCATACAGTGATAGTTTATAAATTTTGAGAACAAAATTATTTTAAGTAGGGGAGAATGTAACACCCCAAGCTGTCACAGTATGTTTCCCTTTGAATAATGTAGTAGCTTGCATTGTACACAACTTGAAGTTTTAACACACCACGACCAATCAAACTAGCTGTTATGAATAGTAATAACACACTTTAAATTTTATAAATTTTATTTTTTAAAATGACTTCATTTTTTACTTTTAAATATCAAAATTATCTTAGGGTGAATTTTTGGTATTTTTCTAAAAACTTTCAATTTTTGATGAATAGTGAAAATACTGCGTTATTGTTTAAAACCAAATTTTTATTTAAATAATTTGTTATATTATTTTAATTTATTTTAGGTAAAAATAGATACATAATACCTATATATGTTCAATTTAATTAATTGGAGTCATTTTATAATAATTTTAGATATATAAAATTTTATTGATCTTTTTATCGTCTTTTACCCACCTTCTAGGTGCATTTACCAATTTGCATAAAACTTAATTTCACCACTTCTATGAGTTGAATTTCAAAAATATGAGAGACATGGTTGACATCAGTAAGTAAAATTTGGTTCAATAAGATGAAAATAATTTTTGGTGAATAGAAACTTTGGACTTTTATTTAGCACAGTTAAAAGTAAATTGAGTAATTAAGGGTAAAAATGATTTTATAATTACCCTAACACATGACCTAATTATATTGGATAAGTTTAATTAGACTAAAAAACCTTAGTAATAAAATATGATCCTTTTGGTCCACTTGGATTAGATTATGACATTTATTATTATTTTATTTAAAGAAGAGTTAAAAGAGTAAAATTCAAAGTTTAAAACTAAACCATTTTAAATATAGGTTTACACACAATATTAATTAGACTATAAATATTAATTAGAAATATAAAAATATTTCCTAAATAAATATATTTTATTTATAATTTTTATACATTAAATAATTTAATTTATTTATGATATAATGAGTATGCAGTAATTACATTATTAATGAAATATTTCAATATTTCATATTATAAATATCCAAATAAATGTAATTTGAGACTTTTGATGAATTAAACTAATTATATAGGTTAATATGACATTTTATTATTTATTAAATATTTTTTTTGAAGTAATAATGCTTCTATTATTTTCACAAAAACCAAACACTAAATAGTTTCAAAATTGACATAATAGAGTTTTTAAAACAAATACTATATTATTAATTAATATAATATTACTAAAAACATAAGGTTAATCCAAAAGACTTATAAAAGGTTATATATATTAATAATTAACCACATTGGGTTCTCTTGGATGCTTATAGTAAGTTAATTAACCATATAATTTAAAAATAAGAAGAGACATGGTAAATGTCAAACTATTTAACTAAGAGGTAAATCTAAACGATAGGGTTAATATGGTGACCTAAACCTGTAAAAACCTATTTTTTGAGAGTTTTTAGACTCATACCTACCTTATATTATAAATAAATCATTTTTGAGCCATTAGAAACAGAAAATTATTTTATTATAAAATAATATGTCAAGATTTTCCTAAAGTGACCCTCACCTCTCATATAAAAGGGTACTTCCCCTTCTCTTAATTTCACACCTCCAAAGCCATTTGGCTGGGCCAAAACCTACCCTAATATCTTCCCAACATTCCTACCTCTATCATAAAGAGCTTATTTTGTTCATAAATTCAACCTAAGGATCCCTTTTGATCAAATCAAAAGGAAGAACCTGAAGAAGAGGTAAATATTTCATCACCTCTTTCAAGTTCTTTTCTTCTTCCACTTCCTCTTTATTTTTTCCATTAAAAAATAATAACTCCAGTATATTCCATATATTTTAATGTTATTATAAAAATTTTACAACCATATTCATTATTCTATCCATCATATAAATGATAAATTCACCATAGGTGCGTACGTACGGATTTCCATCTCCACGTCGTGGTGTAGTTTGTTATTCAAACACTTCATTATTTTAATTGGTATAATAATGAGTATAAATTATGTAAATAATAAATATAACATGTTAATTATTATTTATATATGATATAACATCCAATTACATATGATTTCACCAACAATATAATGATATTGTCACTCGTACGTATGTACGAATTACCGTCTCCACGAACGCGATGAGATTCATTACCCATCGTAATAATTAAAGAATATTTTTCATTTTATGATTAAAATTAATATTTATTAACATAATATCATTCTATATATGAATCAAATACATCCTATCTATAACAAACATGACTTACATAACCAATTATATAAAGGAAAACGAATCAGTTAACACCCGAAACGTTGATACTACTAAAATATTATTAACAAAGAAAATTTATAAGATCATATATGATATCATATTTATGTATATGATTATTTTATAATTTAATAATAATGTTTTAACTATTATACAGGAGTTTAAAATACCATCTACTAAGGAAAAGTACAAGTTAAGGGTTAATTTCACAATCTCTTTATTATCCGAGGTTGTTTTTACGTAAGTATCTACTAGGACCTCTTTATCATTCAAATACATGTTTCTTAAAAACGTATTTCAAAACATTTTTACTATTTATTAGACTATGGGTTAAATTAATTTATACCCTTGTTTGATTTTTTATAAAATGGTTTGAAAGGAATCTTTCTGTCGTTTTCCAGACTTGGTACTTTATGACCTTTTTGACAAAATTATGGTAATTATGCCTTTTTTAACTTATATGGTGGGTGTGGCTATTTTCTGCCATTATATCATCATCGAAGCTTCCCATACAAGCTTATAATAATATTTTGAAAATAAATGTTTTCTTTTATAATTATATGGATTTTAAATGATTTCAAAATAGAAAGAGGTATTTATTTAAAATGGTTTTCATTTCATCTTTGTCAACATACTTTGATAGATTTTAATCTTGTTTGAAGTTGATTTATTATGATACAAATATTCCATATTGTATTGAATGTTTTGTGATATTTTTTACTGTGAGTGTGTTATTTTAACACCATTAATGATTTATGGATAAAATATTGACATTTTATATTCTTGTTTTAATAGGAATGTTTATATTATGTTTAAGACTTTTCATACGAGGAATGTATTGGACTTAGTAAGTAATGGGTGGAGCCCTCTATAGATCCTCGATGCATCAGTAGGTGTCATGAGAAAAACTAGTGTCTTGGCCCAAGGCCTTGACAAAATGTTATTTGTAGTCTTAGCACAAGGTCGTGACTATGTGGTTATGAAGTCTGGCATTATGCATTCCTCATTATGAAAGTGGCTATTGATATTGCATGTGATTATTCAACTAGTAAAATATCCATGTGAATAAGTAAATGGAATTATTTTATTTTATATTTTCCATATTATGCTAAAGTTTATGTTTAAAAGGAATTTGTTTTAGTTATATACATTGGCTTAAATATTTGTGCTTATTTATGAAAGTTTCTGCTATATTGTTATCCTTACTGAGCATCTGAGCTCACCTCTTTTTATGTTTTATTTTTCCCAGGATGTGAAGAAATATTTTATGGTTGACCTGTAGGGTTAGGATAAAGATCTAAGTGTGGTAAATGGGGAAAAAATGTTGTTGATGTTTTTATTTCATGATGTAATATAAAACTTATGAATGTATCTAGTACTTCCAAGGCAACTAAACTGATCGGTATTTTGGGACATGATTCCTTGTATCATACCAATGTTATGTCATAATGCATTGACTCTAGGTAACTGGGGTCAGGTCATTACAAACTACTTGAACAGGACTATGTCATTGGATTTTAGATATTGGGTAAATTATTCTAGTAGCCAATAATGTTGTTACCTAATTTTTAACAACTTCTAGGAGGTTTGGGTTTAGTGGACGTTGTTCCTACCTCACAAGTTTATCCTCATCATTTAATAAAATATTATGTGTGAAAATTGATGGGATAATACAAGGAATGTCGGAAAGTGTCCATCCCAAATCTAGTTTATACTCCCTAAAAAGTTCAATCAGTCACAATTCATGCTCAAGAGGGAGTTAACTAGAAATTATGACGGGCAACTTGTTTCCATTCTCAAGATATGAATATTTTAAATCTTGAGGTAGTTATTTCAGTTCCAATTCAGGTGGAGTTTGGATTGATGTGAGTATGTGTGAAAGTGATAGGTCACTGATCTCATCTAACTGCTCAATGGTATCATCCACAAATGAGGAATGAGCTTTTACAAGCTTAGCAGTATCATCGATGGTCATTGGATCCTAAATGTTCAAGAAATCATCAATTAATAAACATGCATGATATTTTTCTAGACCACTACAATAATCAATGCATGATTCATTAACAATAAATTCAATTAATGATTAAAAGTCAGAAAGGGTATCAGAGGAATGAAAATAAGGGTTTTTAGAGGAAGGGAGTACATCAATTGAATTTACACAGAGAGAGGAATGTTCTTCTGAGGGGTTCTTCATGCCATCAAGGATGTTTAAATAGACTATGTCACCACAAAATTACATAGATATTGTAAAATTATAGAAATTAATTATGGTTTTGGAAGTTTCAAAGAAGTTTCTTCCCAATATAACTGGGTCACGTCCATTCATCCTATCATCTTCCATTTTAATCACATAAAAATCAGTAGGAAAAATTAAAATTTTCACCCTCACAAGAACATCCTCTAACACAGAGGGGTGTGCAGTACTCTGGTTGGCCAGTTGAACAAAAATTCCCTTGGGATTCAGTTCCCTAACCTGCAATGAAGAGTAAATGGACTGAGTAATCACATTTATAGTTGTTCCTAAATCAAGCATGGCATTGGAAAATGAATACTCCCCTATGGTTCATGGAATCGAGAATCTCCCAGGACCGTTTCACTTTGTGGAAAGTGATGGCTCTATCAATGATGATACATTCCTCCCCAAGCTCACCTTTTCATCTCAAGGAAGTCACATTTGGTGTGTACACATCTTCTTTAGAATGTTTTCATATCTTGGAATTTTTTTCACATCATCAATCAAGGGGATGTTTACCAGAATTTTTTTTAAAGTCTCCAAAATGTCCTTATTGAGTTAAGTTTCTTTTTTTCTAGTTTGGGTGTCCCTTTGGGGAAATGGAAGAGGAATGGGTTGGCTAGGAGACTCATCAACACACACACTCTTTCCTTTGGAAGGGATTCTCTCTAGACAAGGTTTTTCAACATTTGTATGAATTTCAATAGGTGGGATGGTGTTTTCTTCAGGAGGGTATGACTCTATTGGAGGGATAATTTGTCTTTTAAGTTTTGTTCCAATCCTATGGATGATGGAACTAACATTTCCTTTATCCTTAGGGTTAACTACTGATTGAGAGGGTTGTTTACCCGACCCATGACTTTTAATTTGACCCACTGAGTTATCTAGTTGGTCTAATTGGGTTTTGAGGTCCTGTATGTCTACCTGGGTGATTTTTTGGAATTATATATTATTGGAAACCATTCATTTCATAATATCTTCTAGGCTAGGCTCAAAATTTGGAGGGTTTGTTGGAATTCCCTTTGGGGTGGTTGATGATTTCTGGGTGGTGGTGGTGGATGACTAATCTTACCCCATCGGTTTGAATAACCCCATTTCCTATAATATTGGTTGTCTTTCCACCCCAGGTTGGATGGATAGTATGGTTCTTGCCTAAAGGTTTGTTTATAGGGGCGGCCTGGAAATATTTTCTCACA
Organism: Viscum album; assembly: GCA_963277665.1. Classification (NCBI taxonomy): domain Eukaryota; kingdom Viridiplantae; phylum Streptophyta; class Magnoliopsida; order Santalales; family Viscaceae; genus Viscum; species Viscum album. The sequence goes on from OY728163.1 coordinate 150,531,302, forward strand.
ACTCTCAGAAGTTTCTCTCAATTGGGGGTATTGTTCAGAGTAGTGGGTGTTAGAAGAACATATACCACAATGGATGGGAGGAGGAGATTGGTATTTCCCTTGGGAAAGATCAAGTTGTCAAATAAGAGTACTTACCTCTTCGAAATTTGTGTCCACCTTCCTCCCGATTTCAGTACTTTTCACCTCATAGACACCTAGAATGGGTACAATAGACCTTGAACTAAATTATTGAGTGTTCTGTGTCTTGTTCTCAATTAGGTTCCTTGAAGTGATTGGGGTTTTATCCACTAGTGCACCACCTGTAGTAGTATCAATCATGTTACGATCAATAGGAATTAATCCTTCATAAAAATATTGAATTAAAAGTTGATCACTTATTTGGTGGTGTGGGAAACTTGAACATAACCTTTTAAATATTTCCCAATATTCACGTAATTTTTTCCCTTATGATTGAATTATAAAATATATTTCTTTCCTTATAGTTGTAGTTCAAGAGGCTGGGAAATATTTTTCCAGAAAAAGGAATTTCATGTCCGCCCAACCTGTTATTGGGAAATTAACATAATAAAGCTAGTATTTTATAGCATCTTCTACTGAAAATGGGAATGTTATGATCTTTACTTGTTCTTAATCTAAATTTTCAAGCTTTAATGTAGAACACACAGAATGAAATTCTTTTAAGTGTTTATGTGGGTCATCTCTAGTAAGTCCATGAAATCTTGGAAATAAGTGAATTAGGCTAGATTTTAGTTCCAAATTGGGTGTCTCCCCTTGTATTTGAATGTAGGTGTGTTGGATATCAATATCAGGATAGTTTAGTTCTTTTAATTTTCAGTTGTTTTCATCGATATTAATCACATTTATTTCAGTTTTGATATTGGTTACAAGAGAATAAGAGGAAGGATCAAGAAGGGTAATGATATTTTGTGTGTCCTCCTTCGAAGGGTTCTCTTGTGCGTCTATGTGTCGCTGATGTAGGATTCTCTTCAGTTTGGGTTCGAAAGGTTGTAGGTCTCCTAGTTTTGAACATGTAATGCACAAAACATAAATAATAAATAAATCATAATACTAAAATATAGTTAGAGTTATAAGATAAAACAAATAAATATTCACAAAATTTTCAAAAAACTTATAAAAACAAGCACTAAAAACCAAAGCGCTCCCCGAAAACAGAGCCTAAATTTTACCAAATTGTCATGAAACATCAAATTGATTATGATTTTAAGGTTTATTTATAGTATAGGGAAGACCCTATGTCATCTCTCAAGGAGAATTGGTGAGTTTAGAGTGTGTGTTTTTAATAATAAGTACTAAAATATGGGGTGGTTTTGAAAATAGTTTCAGGATGAAATGACTTCATTGAAATCTTAAAAGTTGAGAAACCGAATAGATTTCAAAAAATATGAGACAAAATGTTTAATATTTATTTCACTACACACATTTCAAGTTCATTGTTCATATATATTCATTTAGGTTTGGAGTAATTCCTTGTTTGAAATTAATTGGAATCCCAATTAATTCCAAAAAATTTATTTAAATGCTTAAATAACCAAAACATGACGTAACAATCATATTGTTAAGGTCTAGAAATTAGGCATGGAAAAATAGATTCCAAATAAAATGAAAATCTCAAGATGGTGGGTATGAAAATAATTCTTGTGTTGTCTAATCGGAACAACATAAGTCACACACTCAAAACCTCACACCAATCGGTTAAAAATTAAGAGTATCTCAATCACGTGCATCAAAACAAGAATTAAAATATGTAATTATATAAGATAAATGGAAATAAATGTTTTCAAATCAAAATTAATTGAAACCAATAGCTAAAATATGAATCATAACTCCCTTGACATGCGCGTATCTCCCTCACAATGAAAGCCCACCATTTAGCTCAACATCAGGAGGAGGAGGAAGGTCGGGTTGAAATCCTTATTCATTCTTGACCCCCCTATGAGGATAGGGCATCCAAAACTTCTAGGATTATAAGGAGAAACCTCTAGGAATTCAAATTGGTAGAACTTCACTTCTGGTTCGAACTACCAAATGGGTATCCCAATGTGCTCTTTTATAGCCAAAATGGGAGGTGGTTTTGGGTACCCTGATTTTGAGAAACAACTTGTCCCATTGTTTTAGGCTAATAGATAGTCTTATCTTGCTTTAGAGAAAACTATAATGTTCTCACCCCACCTATTTAATATCTCCACCAAAATTTTTTAACCATTTAGACAACTACATCTCAAGATACTGATAAAATACAAAACACCACATTTGACTTTGTGTAGATTTGATTCTTTGGACAGATCAGTTCGGATGGGAATTATAGAAGCCGAATAATGAACTGGTTCCTTCATATGAAATGTATCCCATTAAAATTTGGACCAGTCTACAAAATTCTAGCCCACTAGGATGCACTTTTTAGTATAAATACGTGGTTGAGTCCACTAGTGTGCATGGATCATGTGCGGTTTCACCCATTTACCTTGGACATCATCATGGGGCGTCCAAATCACCTCCACCTTCAATGAGATTATCAAAACTAGTATCATTGACATTTTTAATAGTAATAAATAAAAAATAATTTAATCAAACATGAAGTGAAATTTGTTATTATTTTTATAATTTTCAATACAAAACTAGTTTAGCACAGTGGTGTAGGGGTGAAAATGAAACAGTGAATCGTAGTGCGATCACACCCCCACACCTAAATATTTTCACTCATGGGAAAAGTTACATTTTCATAAATTATGCATGTAGATATTTATGAATTCCTATATATTTAACATTCAATGAAAATTCAATACATGATAAAAATGTTGATCAAAGAAAAAATCATACCAAGGAGTTATTCTCAGTGATCAAACAAAAAGATGTCTCAAAAATTGTATCAACCCAAAATTATAGGATTTGAATGATAAAAATTTTAGAAAATAGTTAAAAAGATAACCATTTTACTAATTATGCACATCTGTTTGTGAAAACCATTTCATTCTATTCTTTTAACTTTCTATTGAGTAAATATAAGTTATTTTAAAAATTGACTACTTATATGATCCTTTCCACCGAACCTTCCCTATATCCTTTGTAATAAAATTCCAAGACCCACTAACTTAAGCATTCCCAAAAGTCAAACCATAATCTCTCTACCTAGATATCCCCATATGTTTCACATTTCATCACTCCCCTCATTTTTTATATATTTCTTTTAAAAAGTTTCACTTGGACCAAATCTCACACTCTCCTCCCAACCCATGTTTGATCTCCTCACGAAACTAATTGCAATAGTTATAACAAGATCAAAGGTTGAGGAAGGGTGGTTTTGGACCTGCACAATATAGAACCATTTATTTTATTTTATTATTTTTTTGAGGGCGTACAATAGTCGGATAACAGGTACACACACATAGGTGAATTTGGTACATTAATGAAATAGATCAGATAAGGAATGAATGTATGAAATAATAATTTTGTAGAGTAGATAAAAATCAACCTAACTTATATTTACCTTTTATTAAGTACATTTTTTTCACACTTTATGGTTGGGTGTAAAGTTGTGTGGAGAAAATAAGTGACACAATGTTCCGTTAAAATATTCACAAAAAAGGGAACCATTATACTCAAAGGTTTAAAATGATACAACTATTTATATCATCAACCAACAACCAAATTTCAAAATAAAGTCACACCACATTACTGAATTCTTGCAAAAATTCACATTTTAGCATATTTTTTTGAAAGTTAAATCCACATGAAATATGGAGATTCCACATGAATTTTCAATTACTTCCATGATTAAAGGGTCTCCATTTTCCATGATAAATTTGGAATAATAAAAACTTAACGTTTTGGCACAAAAGTGAGGGGGAAACGAGGGGGAATGGGGGGAAAGTAACAATACAATTCAGCAAGATAAAAGTAGAAAATGAATATTAAGGATGAGAATTCCTAACTAACCCAGGAATATACCCATCCCCCCATACCTAGAGTGTGCTGGGTCCTCACTATAAAAATATAGAATTTGGGAAGGAAGGATAAAACCTGGTGGGTGTCATTCGTAGATTGCTTCTTGAACTTGGATTTCCTCTATTAGGGACTCCGTAAGGGGTTCTTGGAAGTTCTTTAGCCACTTCCCATTGACCGTGTAGGTTTGCTTTTTTTTCTTCATTTTGAACCTGAAAAACACCAAATGAAGATACATTAGTAACCTTGTATGAGCCAAACTAGTGGGAACAAGGTTTACCTAGATGTAACTTAAGCCTTGCATTGTAATGGAGGACCTTATACCCAATGTGAAACTAACGATGAAGGATAGGATGGTCGTGGGAAGCCTTGGTTCGCTCCTTATAAATCCTGGAGTTCTCATATGTATCTCTTCTCATTTCCTTTAGCTCTTAAATATACAACTTCATTTGAACACATGCACCATAAAGATTAGAATTGCATTGTTTGATGGCCCAATAGGCCTGGTGCTCAATATCAACAGGCAGGTGAAAACACTTTCCAAACACAAGCTGATAGGGTGACATTCCAATGGGAGTTTTGAAAGAATTATGGTAGGACCATAATGAATTATCAAGTCAAAGACTCCAATCTTTTCTATTGGGTTTAACAGTTTTTTCAAGAATCTGTTTTACCTCTCTATTTGACACATCGGTTTGACCATTGGTCTGTGGGTGATATGCAGTAGACACTCTACGACTGATCCCATACCAAAACAAAAGTGATTGCATTGTTCGGTTGTAGAAACTATAACCATGGTCACTGATGATGAACCTAGGTAAGCCTAACCTACAAAATATTTGGGTTCTCAAAAAATTCTACAACTACCTTAGAATCATCAGTTCTTGTAGCTTGTGTCTCTCCCATTTTGACAAGTAATCAACTGCTAGAAGAATGTACATGTTGCCCAAGGAATTGGGAAATGGTACCATAAATTCAATTTCCCAAACATCAAAAATGTATTGAAATAGCAATGGTTGTTGTGGAATTTCATTTCTTTTAGAGACATTCCCTAATATTTGACAACGAGGATAATATTTTCAAAATTCATGGGCATCTTGAAAAACATGTTGTCCAAAAGAGACTAGAATCAAGGACCTTGCGAGTATTCCATTGGGGACCAAAGTGGCCCCCCATAAGAAAGAGTGTGGTAGAATCTAAGGACAGACTAAAACTCACTATCAGGAACACAATGCCTAAGGACCTAATCATGACATATGCACCAGAGGTAGGTTTCATCCTGGATATACCAATGGGAGTCATGTTTCAGATTAATGGATTGGTTTTTTTTAAAATTAGTAGGAATGAAATATTCTTCCAAATAATTTACAATTTTGGCATACCAATGAATAACATCTTGCACTCGGTATGATTTCTCATTAGGAAACATGTCATTAATGGGAATACAGGGGGATGAGTCAATGTACGAGGATGGGAGGATCTTACTGATATGGTTAGCAAACACATTATCTACTTATTTTTTATCTCTAATTTCTATATTGAATTCTTGAAGTAGGAGCATCAAGCGAATGAGTCATGGTTTGGCTTCCAGTTTCTTAAGGAGATACCATAGGGCTATATGGTCGGAGAATACAATGGCTTTGGACCCGAAAAAATATGACCTGAATTTTTTCATGGAAAACACAGTGTAAAGAAATTATTTTTCAGTTTTGGTGTAGTTTTGTTGGGATAGGTCCAAAGTATGTGAGGCATAGGCAATGACATATGGATCTTGATCGACCCTTTGTGACAGGACTACCCAAATTGCATTGTTAGAGGCGTCACACATGAGCTCAAATGGTAAATCCCACCGAGGTGGTTGGATTACTGGTTGTGATGTGAGACTCCATTTTAACTTATTAAATGCTTCCTCATATTCATTATCAAAATCAAATTCTGTTTCTGTTTGGAGTAACTGGGAGAGGGGGAGTGCAATCTTACTAAAGTCACGAATGAAACAACAGTAAAATACAGCATGACCTAGGAGAGACCACACATCCCATACATTTTTGGGGAATGGTAGGGAAGAAATGACATCCACTTTTGATTTATCTACTTGGATACTATCCCTATAAATTACATTTCCCAAAACTATACCTTGTCGAACCATGAAATGGAATTTCTCATAATTTAATACAAAATTATTCTCAATGTAGCGATGTAAGATTGAACCAAGACTACTTAAACATTCATCAAAAGAGGATCCATAAATAGGAAAATCATCCATGAAAAAATACATGAAATTCTCTAGGTAATCCAAACAAATACTAACCATACATCACTGGAAAGTACCTGTAGCATTGCACAGACCAAATGGCATCCTTCTATAGGAAAATATGACAAAGGGGAGAGTGAAGGTTGTCTTTTCCTAATATTCAGGGGAAATATGGATCTGAAAGTATCCATAATACCCATAAAAAATTCTAATGGGACTTCCCCACTAGCCTCTCTATCATTTGGTCAATGAATGGAAATGGGAAATGGTCATTCATAGTCTGTTGGTTTAGTCAGTGATAGTCTATGCAGACACGCCAACTATTCTGCACACAATTTGGAACCAATTCATTTTTTTCATTTTTTATTACTGGAAGTCAAGTTTTTTTAAGAACTACATGAATGAGACTAACCCATTGGATGTCATAGATGGGGTAAATAATTCCAGTAGCCAATAATTTTGTTACCTCATTTTTCACAACTTCTAGGAGGTTTGTGTTTAGTCAACATTGTGCCTACCTCATAGGTTTAGATTTATCATTTAATAAAATATGATATGTGCAAATTTATGGGATAATACCAGGAATTTCAGCAAGTGACCATCCAAATGATTGTTTATACTCCCTCAAAAGTTCAATCTGTCACAATTAATGCTCAGGAGGGAGTGAACAAGCAATGATGACAGGCAACTTGTTTCCATTCTCAATATATGAATATTTTAAATCTTGAGGAGGTTGTTTCAGTTCAAATTCAGGTGGATTTTGGATTGATGGTAGTGTGTGTGAAAGTGAGAGGTTACTGATCTCATCTAACTACTCAATGGTATCATCCTCGGATGAGGAGTTAGATTTTACAAGCTTTGCAATATCATAGATGGTCATTGGATCCTCAGTGTTCAAGAAATTATCAATTAATAAACATGCATGACATTTTTCTATACCACTACAAGAATCAATTAATTATTCATTACCAAGAAACTCAATCCAAGATGTAAAATCAGAAAGGGGATTGGGGGAATTAAAATAAGTGTTTTTATAGGAAGGTAGTACATCAATTGAATTTACAGAGAGAGAGGAATGTTCTTATAAGGGGTGCTTCATGGAATCAAGGATGTTTAAATGGACTATGTCACCACCAAATTCCATTTATAATTTATTGTTAAGGACATTAATTATGGTTTTGGAAGTTTTTAAGAACGTTCTCCCCAATATAATAGGGGCATGTCCATTCATCCTATCATCTTCCATTTTAAGCACATAAAAATCAGCATAAAATTTAAATTTTACACCCTCACAAAAACATCCTCTAACACACCAGAGGAGTGTGCGGTACTCCAGTGGTCCAGTTGAAAAAAAATTATAGTGGTCTTCAGTTCCCCGACCTGTAATGAAGAGTAAATGGAGTGAGGAATCACATTTATAGAAGAGCCTAAATCAATCATGGCATTGGAAAATGAATACTCCACTATGGTGTATGGAATCGAGAATGTCCTGGGATCATTGTACTTGGTGGGAAGTGATGGATCTATCAATGATGATACGTTCCTCCCCATGCTCACCTTTTCATCTCCACGAAGTATCCTTCAGTGTGTACACATCTCCTTCAGAAACTTTTCATATCTTGGAATTTGTTTCGTAGCATCAATCAAGGGGATGTTTACTAGGAATTTTTTAAAACTCTCCAAAATTTCCTTATCGAGTTCAATTTCATTTTGTTTTCTAGGTTTGGTGGTCCTTTGGGGAAATGGAAGAGGAATGGGTTGGCTAGGATACTCATCTACATACACACTCTTTCTTTTAGAAAGGCTTCTCTCCAGACAAGGTTTTTCAACATTTGGACGAATTTCAACAGTTGGGATAGTGTTTTCTTCAGAAGGGGGTGACTCTAGTGGAGGGGTAATTTTTCTTTAAATTTTTGTTCCACTCTTAAAGGTGTTGGAACTAAAATTTTCTTTATTCCTAGGGTTAACTACTAGTTCAGTGGGTAGTTTACATGACCCATGACTTTGAATTTCACCCACTGAGTTAGCTAATTAGCCTAATTGGGTATTGAGGTCTTATATGGCTTCCTGAGTGGTTTTTTGAAATTGGATATTGTTGGAAACCATTTTTTCATCATATATTCTAGGCTAGGCTCAAATTTTGGAGGGGGTTGTTGGAAAGGACTTTGGGGTGGTTGAGGATTTCTGGGTGGTGGTGGTGGATGACTAATCTAACCCTGTTGGTTACATTTTTGTTGAGGTTGGTTTGAATACCCCCCATGCCTATAATATTGGTTTTCTTTCCACCATGGTTTGGATGGTAGTATGGTTATTTTATAAAGGTTTGGTTATAGGGGTGTCCTGGAAAGATTTTCTCACAACTCTCTGAAGTTTCTCTCAATTGGGGGTATTGGTCAGAGTAGTGGGTGTCAAAAGAACATATACCACAATGGATGGGAGGAGGAGATTGGTATTTACCTTGGGAAAGAGCATGTTTTCAAACAAGGTTACTTACCTCTTTGAACTTCATGTCTATCTTCTTCTCAAATTCGGTACTTTCCACCACATAGATACCTCGAATGGGTACACAAGATGTTGAACTGAAAAGTTGATCACTTATTTTATGGTGCAGGCAACTTGAACATAACCTTTTAAATCAATCACAATATTCATGTAATGTTTCCAATTTTGATTTCCTTATACCAAATATTTCATTCCTTATAGTTTCAGTTCAAGAGGTTGGGAATATTTTTCAAGAAAAAGGATTTTCATGTCCACCCCACCTCTTATTGGAAAATTAACATAATACAGCCAGTCTTTTGTTGTGTCTTCTAATGAAAATCTGAATGATCTGAGATTTAATTGTTCTTAATCCACATTTTAAGGATTTAATGTAGAATATGCAGAATAAAACTCTTTTAAGTGTTTATGTGGATCATCTTCTGCAAGCCTTTGAAATATTGGCAATAAGTGAATTAGAGTGGATTTTAGTTCAAAATTAGGTGTCTCGCCTTGTATTTGAATATAAATGGGTTGGATATCAACATCAAGCGAGGTTAGTTCTTTTAATTTCAGGTTTTTTTCATCCATATTATTCACCTTTTTTTCCTTTTTTGATATTGGTTCTAGAAGAAGAAGAGGAAGGATCAAGAAGAGTGTCGATGTTTTGTGTGTCCTCCTTCAATGGGTTCTCTTGTGTGTCTATGTGTTGCTGATGTAGGATCCTCTCCGGTTCGGGTTCGAAAGGTGGTTGGTCTCTCATAATTGAATGAGTCCTGCAAAAAAATCTAAAAAATAAATAAATCATAATACAAAATGATAGTTAGAGGTATAAGATAAAACAAATAAATATTCACAAAATTTTCAAAAATCTTATAAAAAACTAGCAGTAAACACCAAATCCCTCCTCGGAAACGGCCCAAAAAATTGACCGCATTGTCATGAAACATAAAATTGATTATGATTTTAACATTTATTTATAGTATAGGGTAGAACCTAGGTCATCTCTGAAGGATATGTGGTGGTTTTAGAGTGTTCATTTTTAATAAGAAGTACTAAAATAGGGGTGGTTTTGAAAATAGTTTTAGTATTAAATGACTTAATTGAAAGCTTAAAATTTGATAAACAAAATGGATTTAAAAAAATATGAGATAAAATAGTTCATTTTGATTTCACTATACACATTTCAAGTTCATTTTTCATAGATATTCATTTAGGTTTAGAGTAATTCCTTGGTTGAAATTAATTGGAATCCCAATTAATTCCTAAGAATTTATTTAAATGCTTAAAGAACCAAACCTCGATGTAACAATAATTTTGTAAAGGTCTAGAACTTATGAATTTAATAAGATCTTAAAAATCAGATTGAAATCTGAAGAAGGTGGGAATGAAAAGGATTCTTGTGCTGTCCAATCAGAACAACACAAGTCACACACTCAAAACCTCACACTGATCGGTTAGAAATTAAGAGTATCTCAATCACATGCATCAAAATAATAATTAAATTATTTAATTATGAAATATAAATGAAAAAAAAATGTTTTCAAACCGAAATTACTCCAAACCAATAGCTAAAATAAGAATCAGAACTCCCTTGACATGTTTGTAGCTCTCTCGCAACGAACGCCCAATGTTTAGCTCGACATCGGGAGGGGGAGGAAGCTCGGGTAAAACTCATTCTTCATTATTGATCCCCTTTGAGGATAGGGGCCTCCAAAAATTCTAGTATGATGAGGATAATCCTCTAGGACTTCAAATTTTTATCACTTCACTTTTGGTTCGAACTACCAAATGGGGAGGCCAAGGTGCGCTTTTATAGAAAAAATGGGAGGTGGTTTTGGGTACCCAGATTTTGAGAAACCACTTGTTCCATTGTTTTTGGCTACTAAAAAGTATTATCTTGCTTTGGAGGAAACTATAAATTTGTATACCCACTTCTATAATATCTCCTCAGTATGTTTGGAACCATTTAAACTACTACAGCTCAAGATATTGATAAAATACAGAACACCACATTTGACTTTGTGCAGATTTGATTCTTTGGATAGATCAGTTCATATGAGAATTTTAGATGCCTAATGAGGAATTACTTCCTTCATATGTAATTTATCCCATTAAATTTATGACCTACCCAAAAACTTTCAGCCTATTGGGATGCACGGTTGAGTAGTAATATGCGGTTGAGTCCACTGGTGTGCATGGATCCTGCGTAGTTTGGCCCATTTTTCTTGGACATCATCACAGGACCTCCAAATCACCTCCACCTTCAATGAGATTATCAAAAAAAGTATAATTGGCCATTTTAATAGTAATAAATAAAAAATAATTCAATCAAACATGATGTTCATTTTTTTATTTTTATAATTTTCAATAAAAAACTAGTTTAGCACAGTGGTGTAAGGGTGAAAATGAAACAGTGAATCATAGTGTGATAAGGAACCTGAGATGGGTCCCAAAGATTATCACATTGTTCAGGTGAATTTGGTGAAACATACTATGCCCTATTTTAATAATCTCTAGCCTCTATCCTGTCTATGTGGGTAAGATGGTCACGACCTCCCGAGGGAAACTTGTCGGGGGGAAGTTGGGCCTGCCCCTGCTGCCCCGGCCGAGGATCAACGTAGTCTAGTTGCCACTCTATGGTGTATTCAGAAAAGAGGTAATCAAAAATATTCTTGTTCTCCATGAGATTTTGACACAATGAATCCTTTTCAAGTTCATCTTCTTTCTTATGGACTAATCCAGACGTGTCAGAGAGTTAGGCCTTTCTAAGATGCTCTTTTCCATTATTGGGATTTCGGCTGAGGACTAATTCCTCGGTGGAATGGGAAGATCTAGTAGATTTCTCTACTGGAAAGTAACCCTTACCAATAGATCCAATAGTTGTGGAACTCCCCCAGGGGTTATGTTCTCATCAAGGATCTCTAAATCATTCCCCCTCTCCGATAGATTATCCATGTTAACCACGACTCTACCTGGAGGCATATCCCCAATATCACCTATCAAGTCAGGCTGGAGAGGGATAGAACAAAAATGGATGGTATCATACTACCACCAACCATGGATCTACATGTTGGAGGAAGCCTATTGGATAATATATGGAGCACTTTAAATATCTAGACACATCATTGTTGGAGGATCCGATGGAGACCGGGCGACTCGAGGCGCTGGGCCACAGGGAGTGCGGCCAAGTCGACCAAATGACACTGTTGATCAAGGTCTTAGAAGTGTTCCTAACTCCTGGGGTAATCCACTCGCCGATGAAGAAGGATAAAGTGTGTCTCCCAGAGGGTTTGGAGAAAACATCTGACTTCCTCTTGGGTGAGTGATTTCGGCACACTAAAATTCAGTGCTGCAACTGGCCAAAACATCTCCAGGAAATGGTCTTCTGCAAGAATGTCCCACAATATCCTCAGATCAGACTCAAAGTCTGACCCTTGGTTTCCCCACTCATCAAATAAAAGTGTATGGCAAACCGATAATGGTACTGAAGCAGACTGCTGAGACGGTAGGCTGGATGGTGGAGAATACAACAAGCAGGCTGACAAACCTATGCATCTCAGGCTATCCTCCATATAGTGCGGAGACATATCCACCACATCACGATACAACGGGCTCGTGACCATAGTTTCTAGTTCAGGGACTACGGCTACTGGCAGTGGACCATGTTGTTTCTTGTCCGCCATCGGTCCCCAGAATAACTCTTTGTGACCTCTGGTTGAGATAGAGAATTCTACTGGCAATGATAGTTGGTATTTCATGGCCAGACCATGGGGAGACGCCAAATCTTTGTATTCTTGGATGTATATATGAAGGGAGGTAGAGATCTGGTGGACCTTTCATTCTGGAAGTATGAGTATGACATGCCTCATCCCTGTCTTAGCCCCCGACACAGAGGATCTAGGTGAGTGTTCCATTACTGAATTGCATTCCGCCTCAGAATCTGAGAAGCATATAGGTTTAATCTCAGTGTGAATCTTCCCAATATTCTTTTTATGATGATGAAGACCCACCCTCCTTCCCTATGATGGCTCTTCGGGATAGGGTAGATTTTTGGATCGATGAGTTCCTTTAGCCGAACTAGTGCTAGGGTAGAGAGGACATCTACCTGGTTGAGCCAGGGTGTGAGGAGCACCTAGACAGATGTCTAAGGGAACATGTGGAGGACCTCTATTTCCACTGGGTGACACATGGAGGTAGTCTCTGCTAGAAGTGATGGAGTGGGTAGGACCTCTACTGGAGCTGGTGGGAGCATCAGTAGGGACTCCATGCTTATTTCTTTTGTCAGTGTTGGTGCAATGAGGGTCTTCGTACTGGTCGAGAAGAACATAGATAAGACCTTTTTGTTGGGTGCTTATGAAGCGAGGAAAAATCTACTTCTCTGTTTTTTTGGATGAGGAGGACCTTCGTCAACTGATTTAACAACATGGGGAAGACCCCCACACTGATGGTTGAATAGTTGTGTAGCATCTTCACACTGAAAACCTGTAAAAAGAGGAATGGCTCCATACCTGAGGTAATGGGTGCAGAGGAGGCTTCCGTACATAGCATCACTAAAGCGGGGAGGGACCTTTTCTAGATTGAAGCTAGCATGGGAAGTACCTCCATGCAGATCTTGGGAGTGGGATGGACCTACGCTCTCACTATTGATGGTAATGGGAGGACCTCTGTATTGGGTGTCATTGCCACGGGTCGACCAGTGGTGGGCACTACTTGCATCGACGACCAAGAGGGTTGACCAAGCCTACCCATGGGGTGGTTGGGGCCTCGATCTAGGCCAGGCATACAAGTTCCCCTACTTTTCATAAACAAGGGACTGATGGTATGCATCAGTGGTGGCACGTGCCATAGTAGTCATTGACGTTGACACCCCACAGTGGGCATCCACCTCAGCCCGCACCAGACACTGGCGTCGGGTTAACCGGACTTGGGACATTGGGGTCGGCGTATAGCTTACCTGCTCCTCATCTTATGGGTCTAGGTAGCGGCGCGGATGCGGCCTAGTGGGATCCCTCCTTGGGAGCCCCTGGAATGGTATTCCGGTCAGGCCAGCCCTAACAACCCTTGCCTCATTGGCATAGGGGATGGAGTCATCGAAGCGCTCTAGAGAGAGGCTCCCAAAATGATTAGACGTCGGAGTGGGGAGTAGTGGCTCCCTACGTGGCCCATGGTGGTGGTGGTGGAGATGAGGCACAGAAGCCTCTAAGTCTTGTTGGGAAATATCCTGGGTTGGGATGATCCCCTCTTCATCGTATCCTCGTATGAGGTCATTTGTCACCCTTCTCAAAACGATTTCAGATGGGGACATGGGGATTTTGTTCCTAGAATCCATGGACATGGAGGCTTCCATGGGGGAGATGAGGCCGTGTGGGATTATCGAGTTTACTTTTCCCTTGCCCCTGCATCGGTGGGTGGACAGTGATAGTTCTCTGTCAAAGAATCTTGGGTCCTGTAAAACAGGTAGATTTACCCATTAGTGCTGAAAGAAGGAAAGAGACATCCAATTCCCCATTGAAATCCCATCTTCTAGGGTTGGTAAGAAGGATTCACTCTAACAATGTTGTAGACCAAGATGTACAGCAATCAACTACCCGAATTTATGGTGAGTTTCACACCAGGACCACTATTTTCTTAGCAGGACCAGGCACTAGATACATAGATCTGATGACACGTCAATCCACTAATGTCTCAAATGCTACTAATATCCATATTGAGGATAATAGATTCACATTTTATTCACCATTTATTTTTCTAATTCTTTCTACGAGGCGGAAATCCATCTATTTCAGAGGAGGACACGCAACTGTTGCCCTGCATTCCCATTTTCCAAAGGTGGGAATCATCGGTTCCATATCCAGGGAAGTTTTCTCCTTGATCGAAACAGGATGATGGGATTTCGGCTCCTCCTTTTGTGGATTCCTCCTCATAAATCATTACCTAGTTCGGTTCTCCCTCATAGACTTAAGATGTTGTTTGTGAAACTCGGCACAGTGTCGTGTCTTCATGGACATCGGTTAATTACACTTCTCCTATCAGGACATTCGAAGGGGTCTAGTCAGGGTAGAAACCTTCGGTTAGGGAGTAGTCATGTTGGAAATCAATATCATGTATAGATTCTAGAACACTAACATGTCTGGGTTTCTTTCCCTTATGATAGTTCTTCTTGAGGGCACAGAAACCCAAGGCATCCCACATCGAGTGCGAGGAATTATATTCCCTGGGCATGTCTCTAAGGTTTTCCCCTTCTTCTAATGTTTAACATAGGGTATGTCATGAGTGTAACATCCAATGGATATGGATCATACAAATCATAACAATAATAGGAGTGGATCAGATGGGTTCTACTCCTGGAGGGAACACTGATGTTGGGGATAACGTGTGGTTAGTATTCCGATTGCTTCTAGGGGCAATGAGAAGGTGGGTGACATGATCTCACTGGGATGTGGTGGCCCGGGTAAGAATTAAGATAGATATGGATGGTTGAGAATAGATGAATAATGAGATGGAACCATCATTAAGGTGAAGTTAGTGTTGGGATTGAACCTTAAAGAGACTTCCTATGTATCCCCATGGTAGGGAATCAAAGTCCACGTAGTTCGGTGGGGCGACATGACACCTGAGGATGTGACCTGTGTGAATAGATGCATGGATAGGATCCAGTGGAAGTAGAACATATGGGTTGGGTCATGAACTTCCTGAAACACATAGGCTTGAGGGATAAATTCCATGATGGGACATGATTGATGGGATTGAACCTTAGGGAGGGTTCTTTCGTATCCCCAAGGTAGGGAATCAAAGTCCACGTAGTTTAGGATGGGGTGTAGAATCAGGGTGTACACATAGGACAACAACCCGATTATATATTAGGGCTTACGCATGGTTAGGAGCCCAGGTTGGTCTGACGCCACGGGGGAGGACCAAAGATATTGGTCCCAACAAATGGTACTACAACAAATTACTATCAATTGTGGAATACAACATCTTATCATTTCATGGGGATCACAAAAAATTACCGTTGATTGGGTTGAAAACAGCTTACCACCGACCGGGTTTACAACGACTTACCACTGACTAGGTTTATAACAACTTACCACTGATTAGGGAATAGAACGACTTACTGTATATTGGAGAACACAATGGATTACCATTGGTAGGGGAACACAATGACTTACCATCGATTGGGGAACACAAAGGCTTACTGTAGGTTGGGGAACACAATGGATTACCGTTGATCTAGGAACTCAAAGACTTATCATTGGTTGGGGAACACAATGGATTACCATTGATCAGGGATGGACCTCAGGGAGGCTTCCTATATAACATGTCAAGGAGATAGGGATAAAACCCATGTAGTTAGAATGGGTAAAGTTTAATGTCTTGTGGGATGAAAAGGGGCGTACAATTTAACATCATGCAGGGAGAGGGTGGACCGACGTGAAGGGGTCAGATCCAATAGAGGTGTTGGGATTGAACCTCATGGAGGATTCCTACATAACTTTCCTTGGAATGGATTGATGACCGCATAGTTCAGGATAGTGGATTAATTTTAACATCATGTGGGATGAAGGTGAACCGACGTGAAGAGGTTGGGACAAATAGGTGTTGGGATTGAACCTCAGAGAGGCTTCCTAGGTACCTTGCCATGGAAAGGGTAAAAATACACATTGTTCAGGATGGTTTGGGGATTACCCAATAAGGTATACCATAGAGGATTCTAGGTTCAATGATTACTCTAAGACCACATGATTCATGCTCAGTGTGAGAAACATGAGGTAGTAATGACCTGATGATTACGTCGTGAATGGTGCATCCATGGGAAGTGGAGTGGGGCTTACACGTGGTTAGCATCCCAAAGAGGAAATAGGGGCATACGTGTGTTTAGAAACCCCCAGAAATGGATATTGGAAATTAGTCCAGGATGGAGGCCCAATGGTGACAAATCCCAAAGGGAGAGGGATGAGATAACAAAGGTCCATGTGCCCCTCTCTCCTCAAGTATTTGGAACCAAAGAAGAATGGAAAAGAAGGGGTGCTTCCATCTGTAAGAAAGGATAGGGGATTACACCAAGATGGCTTCCCTTCCCTATAGATAGTAGCTGCTCTAGCAGAGAGTATCTCATTACAAGTGAGGAAGATCTCACTCCTGTGGAGATGAGCAGGCATAGAGAATGTCTGAGATGAGGTACCCCGCATATGATGCACATGGTGAGTCCATAGTTTAATGTCATGTGTTGGGGGTGATGGTGCTTGTAAATTTAACTTCCTGTAGCTCGAATGAAGTGGGTTCACTCTGAACCCCTAGTACTTACATAACTGGCACACTTTAACCCTAGGTGAAGGGAAGGCACCGATAATGTCATAGCGAAGGGGTGTTGTGGAGTGATCCATTAAGGGGACCACATTAGCGTGGCTATGCGAAGAAGAAATAGTTGTTAGTGTTCCTATGCGAAGAAGCATGAGGCTAAGCAATGCAACATGAAGCACCACCCAAGGGACCCTGAAATCACTTCGTATGAACCTAGATGGTTGTACAGGAAAGGGGTTGTGGAGAAAATGGGTTCACATGAAGAGGCCTCAAGAAGCTCTAGTGCCCCATGTATTGGAGGGGCTTTGTGAAGGGGTATGGTTCATGAAGTGAGATGTCCTAGCCTAGGCATAGGTAATAGGTTCATATGGAGGTTGATTCGTGAAGTGGAAAGGCTTTCTCAGAGTAGGGGTTTGTGAAGCAAGGGTACCCTGCCAAGCATAGCACTGCGAAGTAATGTGATTCACGAAGCACTGTGACCTAACCTTAGCATAGGGTTTACATGTGTATGGTGTAACAGTAGGAGTCCTAGAACCAACTGGTTTTACTTTTATTACATGGATATTTAATGTATTTAAATATTAAACATCTTATTACATATTGTTCATTATTCTGAATGACTATGATGTAATAATTTCCTACGGTATTTTTTTCATTGATAAGGTCATGGAAGTTCCCCACTATTATGAGAACCATGAAATGAAACAACAATATTATTTAATATAGTTCTAAGCTTAGATGAAATACTATGATGGGAAACATAGCATGCAGACCGTCAGGTGTGAGTACTCATAAGAATATGAGACTTACTCTCATTAAGTTCACACTTTGTAATATCCAAAATAGAAGATTAGGGGGAAAACCTGCCAGTAGGAATTCCACATGTTCTGGTGACATCAAATATTTCTATCTGTTAACCTCTATAATGATCCTTAAACTTTAATATTATCATTAATACATGTCAAGACTCAAGCACTTTGATTTACTAACGAAAATCATCACACAGACAGTTGGTGGGAAGTAGGGTACATTGTGTGCGTTCATGAGTGGAATGTTATTAATGGATAAGTCAAGGAAGGATTTGTACCTTCCATTTATAGAAGTTGATATCTCTTCCCTTTGATTGAAATAAAACTATCACATAAAATTCAATGGCCATGGTGTAATGACTGGTTTATTTCAGGTAGTCAAAGAATGACATATCAATCATAAAAGTTGATGAAACTATCATAAAACCTGCTTGATGAGATATTGAGATAAATGAATTATATTAAATAGTGAGTATTCATATTTAGATGTCATTGTTTCATCTTTAATATCTTTCTCTTGGGTTACTTGACCCGTTGCTAGAAATTACTTGTGGACTTTAGGCAAGCTCGCCTAATTCCAATAAGAAAGAATCCTAGAAGGTCACACAGTAAGTGTTTCTGGTGGTTTCAGTTAAATTATATTTGAATTTAATTAATAAATATTATTCTCAAGACAACTAAATAAATTTATTCAAGTTAAAATGATTGAATAAATTAAATAAATATTTATTCACCGGATTGTGGGTAAAATTTATTTATTTATTTTATTGAACATGTAATAAATATTTATTTACTAGTTTGTAAATAAAATATTTATTTAAGAGAATAATTTATTTATTTATTTATTTGGGTTTCCAATAAATGGAAGTGGAGTTAGAGAGGACAAAGTCTATGTTGACAGTAAAATAATTATTTGAAAGATGATAAATAATTATTTAACTAGTTGGCACAAATTAAAATAACGCTGCAATTATTTCATAACGCGGAATTTTATTTATAATTATGGTTTATGCAAGTTGAAGCACCATAAATAATGAAGTAGTATTATTATTAATATCATGGATTTTCTCTAAGGTTATGAATGTATTTAATTTTTGTTACGCAATTAAATATTATAATTGAAGCCCCATGTCAATAAATAGACACATACGTCTATTGTTCTATGTACCGAACCGCACATTCTATGAATTGAAAATTATTGAACTAAACAATTTATCTCTCAAATCCTCTTCCTGACCCTCCCAATAATGAGATATTTTATTCAAGGCCGAAGTACAAGTGATCAAGAATGACCAACACAAGACACTCATTTCACCACGCTAGCACCCGGAGAACGAGTGATGTCGATCAGAGGCCATCGGAGTTATAAGGACCCGACCTTATTACATACATAATCTTGATTTTAGTCAAGAAAGAACTTACTTTTACATTGAAGATCTTTTCAAGTTTATAGATTTAGAGAATTGGTACATAATACATTCATAGCATTACACAATGTTAAAGAGTGGATACCATAAAAACAGTTTCCATATTTTCTAAAATATAAAACACTAAAACTTAAAACAAGATTCCTTGTCAATTCTTCAAAATTTAACACGGATTCCTTCTTTGTCTTACACATCCACTAACCTATGAAAAATCATTTTAAACTTGGGATGAGAATAAAAACTCAGTAAGGGATATAAAAAGAAGGAAATAAGACATTAGTCCATGAATAATTGTAACGTATGAAATCATTTTTATAAGACATACTTATCACTTGTGTATATATACTTACTTTGTGAAACATGAGATTTAAACAATACATAAGCACATAAGTAGACCCATAATGGTATCTTGGGGCATTAATTACATAATCTTGTAACCATCACGACTACCTTATAATTTGAAACCCCCACACCCACCTTACAATTTGTGTAACCATCACAGTTATACTTGGATTAACCATACAGCTGACCTTCAACGTAAACATACCCAATGAATTGGAGAGAGATATAGGTCCCACCCTTCATCATAAAAAAGTTCCCAAGATCTCAAACATAATCATTCAACATGAATAATTTTAAAAAAAACATTGCTTTTAAATTTTTTAAAATTGATTTGTAAAAGAGGATTTTAAAAGAAAAGCCCCTTATAAATATCATACAATTGAAGAGAGAATTAATAGAGTGGATGTAATATGTATATACACTATAATTAGACATAATTAGACATAATATAAAAAACCCATCACATAATCAATTTTAATACCATAATAATAATGAAGTAGAATGTTAACCCAAATAATGGAAATCGGGTTAAGAATTCCCTTACCTCAGGATTGTCTTACTTTACACTTGTTTAAACGTCATGTATAATGGTTAAAAGAGTGTTATTTTTATTTTAAAAAAACATTTTCATGTTTATAACATATTATATGATCATTTCATAACGTCATTTCACCCTTTAATTGTTAGTATTTTTCTCCTTGCACTGTTTCTAGGTGAGTTCT
Source organism: Viscum album (assembly GCA_963277665.1). Taxonomy (NCBI): domain Eukaryota; kingdom Viridiplantae; phylum Streptophyta; class Magnoliopsida; order Santalales; family Viscaceae; genus Viscum; species Viscum album. The sequence goes on from OY728163.1 coordinate 150,551,598, forward strand.
TTACATGATTTCTAATATTGGTTCATGATGGATGTTATTGTCGATTGGAAGTGAAACTCCCGGATTGGAATGGATTAGTATTTACATATTTTTAGTACCATAAATTATACCATTTATCATTTTTTAATTCTTACATGAGGATGATTCATAATTTTAAACATTAATGATGTTCGTTTAGATCATTTTAGTGGTTCTTTGATAATAACGACCTCATTTTGTTTTATAAATTAAAACCATGTGTAAAAAAGAATTCCAAAACCATGGATGAGACATAATACAAATATTATAACCTGGTTATACCATAAATTTTTTTTCATGATCATACTTGAAGGATTTAAAGAAAAATGAAATCACATCATCCACGATGTTGGTAATTCGACACATCATGGACAATGTTTCTAATTCCTTGAATAAGTGGGAGAGGATAAGAAGAATGATGATGAATTTTCCATGAACATGAGAAAATCCATAATATACAATATTTTGTATGTTTCATGCCTCTAGGTTAAAATGAGTTGAGGGAAGAAGAATAAAATATAGGAATCTTGAAATAAAAGAAAACTTGAGAAATTTCTCATGAAAATCTGGTAGTCTAATGGCGTGAGTTTGATGAGAGAAAGTGGATATCTCATCAATCATACATAATATGGAAATTAAGGGGGGATATTGAATGAAATATCCCAACATAAGACAAAGGGAAAAAAATAGAATAACATAAAATAAAAGAAAAGAAAGAAAATAAAAGCAGATGTTTACCTCTTGATCTATTCTCCTTGGGATCCTTCTTAAGGATTTTGGTTTTTTGTATTTTGGTGAGACCAGCAGATCTAGGAAGTGGTTAAGAGCCTTGGGAGGAGTATTGGGCAGAACTTAGGCATGGATCAAGGCTTGAGAGGTGTGGGAAGAAGAGGGGAGTGAGGGTGATATTTATAGTGGAGGAGAAGGGGTATTTTTCATTATTTTAATCATTATTATAATATTTTTTCCCAAGATTTTGAATAGTCTTAGTTCATGTGACCTAAAATAATAATAATGGAATATGAATTTGAACGAAACGTCCTTGAATCACTTATTATGTCATAAATAGTGTATTTTACTGATAATTTAATTATTCGGTATTTATTATATTTCACTATTCATCGAAAATTCAAGAATTTCAGAAAAATACCAAAAATTTACCCTAACCATTTTTTGACGTGTATAATTAAAAAATGAAGTCCATTTTTTGAAAATAAATTTCTAAATATTATTGGTTTAATTTTTAAATAAAATCATACTTAATTCAAAAATTAACAATTCTAATTCTATAACTACTTCTATATCATGGTGAAAAGTTAACCAAGATGATATTATCATCAATAATTAAGAAAATAAAATAATAATACAATTTACTATTCATTAGGGCCATATTACTATTCATATTACTATTCATAATGGTATTTTACTATTCAAAAAAAACAAGTTGGTTTCATCAGACCCTAAATAACTTACTGAACATAATTATAGATGACAGTTTCTTAAAATTCAAAACATAGAAGTGAAAAAATTATGTTTAAAGGATAGTTATAAATATCTACTTAAAACAAAGTTCCATGCATTTCTATTTATTTTTAGAAAAACTTGGGGCATTACTTTATACCCACCTTCTGAAAATTGCATCCTCACAATTTTATTTACTTATTAAACAACTGAGGGTACTTTTCCCTCATAGAATTTTTAGACTCCCATGTTGCTTATTCAACCATGTGGTTTCTCCAAAAAAACATTTACCTGGTGGATTACCTTATTCCACAATACATGTTCCCTTCAATAAAGAATCTGAAATGGTTTCTCTTCATAAGAAAGGTTCTCCTCCAGGTGAACTATTTCTAGGATCAAGACATGTGATGAATCTGGGGCATACATTCTCAACATCAAAACCCAAAAAACATTGTGTACCTGAGACAAACTCAGAGGAAAATCCACGTGATATGGCACTGTTCCAACTTTCTCCATGATTTCAAAAGGACTGATGAACTATGGACTTAGCTTCCCTTTCCTACTGAAATGCATCACACTTTTCCAAGGAGATATTTTAAGGGAAACATGGTCACCTACCTCAAAAGAGAATTCTTTCCTTCTATTATCTGCATAACTTTTCTTCCTACTCTGTGTTATCCTCATGTGCTGCTAGATAATACTCACTTTCTCATCCAATTATTCTACTAATTCTAGCCCCATAAACTTTCTTTCACCGACTTCAACCCAAAACGTTGGAGTCTATCACCGCTTCCCATACAAAGCCTCAAATGGTTCCATCTAAATACTGGAATTAAAATTTTTATTATAATAAAAATCAACTAAAGAAATATGTTGATCCCAACTTCCCTGGTAGTCCATTGAACAAGCTCGAAGCATATCCTCCAAAGTTTGAATTGTTCGTTCTGACTGCCCATCTGATTGAGGATGAAAAGCTGTACTAAAATTTAATTATGTTCCCAACGACTTCTGAAGTCCCTTCCAAAAGTCAGAAGTTAACCTAGGATCCTGATCAGATACAATGGAAATAGGAACTTCATGTAACCTGACAATCTCCTTGAGTTATAGTTGAGAATGTTTATCCAAATACATTGTATCTCGAATAGAAAGAAAATGTGCAGATTTTGTTAGCCGATCAACAATAACCAAAATAGCATTGTTACCTTGAGAAGTCTTTGGTAGTCCCACCACAAAGTCCATGGATAAATTCTCCCATTTTCACTCTGGCACTGGAAAATTTTGAATCATCCCCTTCGGTAACTGCCTCTCTTATTTAACCTATTGACATGTCAAACATTTCATGGTAAAATCAGTAATATCTCTTTTCATTCCATCCCACCAATAACACTCTCGAAGGTCTCTATACATATTCTTAGTGACAGGATGATCTGAAAAAGGATAACTATGAGCTTTACATAACAATTCTTTCTTAAACTATGAATCACTAGGTACGCACAACCTTTTTCCAAATCTTAAAACACAATCTTTATGAAGGTTAAATTCTGGAAACTTACCCATTTTATCCAATTCTAACTTTTTTCTAAAGCTCACGGTCTTCCTTATGTGCTCTCTTAATTCTATCTGACAACGACGTATGCACTGAAACATGAAACAAAATAGATGTATTTCATGCACCAATAACTTCTAAGACAAAATTCATCAAATAATTAATCAAGGGATCATGTTCCAAATGTAGCATGGTTAATGATGCATGATTTTTCCAACTCAAGGAATCTGCCACTTTGTTTTCTTTTCCAAGATGGTAATTGATCATGCAATCATAATCCTTTATCAGTTCAATCCATATTCTCTGCCAAATGTTTAATTCCTTCTAAGTGAATATATACTTCAGACTTTTATGGTGTGTATATATTTGACATTTGGCTACGTATAAATGATGCCTCCAAATTTTCAAAGAAAAAACCACAGCTGCCAATTCTATATCATCTATGGGATAATTTATCTCATGAGTTTTAAGTTGTCTCGAAGCATAGGCAGTTACCTAATCATTCTGCATCAAATGCAACCAATTCCCTTCAAATAATCATCATTGTAGATGACAAACTCACCATTCCGGGAAGGTAAGGTCAAAACTGGAGCATTCACCGATCTTTTCTTCAGTTCCGAAAACAAACATCACATTCTTATATACAAACAAATTTAACCCCTTTCTGTGTTAACTTAGTTATCGGGATAGAAAATTGTGTAAAGTTCGTAAAAAACTGTATGTAATAACCTGCGTACCCAAGAAAACTATGAATCTCGGTAACATTTGTGGGTCCTATACATTCATCAAATACTTTTATTTTGACATGATAAACTATTATTCAATCCTTATATACAATGTTCCCATGAAAAGAAATCAGTTCCAACCAAAAATCACACTTTCTGAATTTTTCATATAGTTTATTTTGTTTTACGGTTTTTTGAAACAACCCTTATATATTTTACATGATCCTATTTATTTTTAGAAAATACCAGAATGTCATCAATAAATACAACCAAACAATTATCCAAGAACTCATGAAATACTCTATTCATAAGATTCATAAATATAGAAGGTGCATTTGTTAACCCAAACGACATAACAACAAATTCATAATGCCCATATCTAGTACGAAAGACTGTTTTTGGGATGTCATACTCCTTCACCTTCAGTTGATGGTATCCAGATCTCAAGTCAATCTGGGAAAAGTACTAAGCTCCCTGGAGCTGATCAAATAATTCATCGATACAAGGCAAGGGATACTTGTTCTTAATAGTGATGTTATTCAAAGCTCTATAATCAATTCAAAGTCTCAAGGAACCATATTTCTTTTTAACAAACAAAATAGGGAATCTCCATAGTGAAGTTCTAGGATGAATGAAGCCTTTATCAAGAAAATCCTTCAACTAATTTTTCAATTCAATAAGTTCTATTTGAGACATACAATATGGGGGTTTAGAAATTGTCTTAACATCAAGAACTAAGTCAATTGTGAATTCAACTTCCTGATTAGGTATGACACCGGGTAACTCATTCGGAAAAAACATCTAGGTATTCATTTACCACTGGCACATCATTATTCTGAATAGTTCCCTTATTTTCAAAAATATGATCAAGATAACTTTCATTTCCATCTTTCAATAGTTTCTCAGCTTCCTGATATGTTATCATATGTATGGGTTTGTTCTTGTGTACAAACATAAACACTTTCTGAAAAAAAAACTTATTTAGCTCTACAATCAATCATTGCATAATAAACAGAAAACCAATCTATTCCCAGAATAACATCAAACTCGACTAAGGGTAAAACAACAAGGTTTACAGGTAAAATATTTCCATATACCACAATAGAAAGATTCTTATAATTCCTCTTTTCTATAATATTTCCCCCTGGTGTTTTAATAACAAGTTCAGGTCTCATTTGTTGAGGTGATATTTCCAATTTACAAGAAAATTTCTTAGAGATAAAGGAATGTGTATACCCCGTATCAAACAAAACTTTAGAAAAATATGAGTGAACAAACAAAGTAACTGATACAAGTTCATTGGATGGCCCGACATCTGCTGACATAGTCACAAAGGATCTCACTACACCTTTCTTCTTGTATTTTAGCTTCTTTGTATCATTCAGACCTCTCTTTGGGCAGGCATTTTCATAATGACCCATCTCACCACATTTAAAACACTTTAAAGATTTCTTATCAAGATTATCCTTTTGATCATTTTCATTACAATATTGGGCCATATGTCCAAACTTACCACATTTAAAATACTTCCTAGTTTTTATAAGACATTCCCCAGGGTGTTTCTTTCCACACTTTTCACAAACTGGAAATTTGATTTTCTTACCATCAGATTTATTTGGTTGATTCTTACCCATCACTTTCCATTTATACCTCTTATTATTCTTATTTCCAAAATGCACATGATCATCAGAAAACTCCATATCTACCCTCTTAGCACATCATACAATTTTCTCACAACTTTTGAATTCACAGGAGTCCAACGCCCTTCGATACCTTGGATTTAGTACTAAGTAAAAGCGGTTGATTTTTCTATCAAGATCCAGAATAATATTTGGAGCATACATCTCCAGTCGGGTGAAGTTTCCTTCATACACATCCATTGAATCCTCCTCCTTTTGCTTTAATTCAAGGAATTTTTTCTCCATCCTAAGTCGCACCACCTTAGGAAAATATTTTTTAAAGGAAAAGACTTTTAAATTAATCCCACTCTAAGGAATAAAAACCTTCTATACCCCTGATATTTCTTACCATTTACCACCACTGATCATCTTCACCTTCAAAACGATAAATTTAAAGACTTACCTTTTGATTGTCTAAAAATCCCATAACTTCAAATATCTTTTCAAGGGCTTTGATCCATCCTTCAGTTTCTACTGGGTAAGAATATCCATTGAAAGAAGAAGGGTGTTGTCTCATAAAATGTTCCACTACTATCATGTTCTGTTGCAGTTACTCTATTTGTTCTCTTACATGGGTGTCAGTACCATTTATTTCCGGCGTTAGCTAAGCCATTACTATCACAAATTACTCGGTTCCAATCCCTACCATTCTAGGTTGTAGATCCGAAAGGATTTCATTCTGTTGATGCCTCTTCTCTTCAACATCGGTGTTCCTTCTGCGGACAACAATTCTGAATAAACATATCTTAGATAAAAAAACATGGTAATATTTAAATGCTAAAACATTTCAAATTAATTAGAGTAAAAATAATTTATGGTTTTCTTTTAATATCATCCTAACCCCTAAAGTTATATAAAACATCCTTTGATACCAACTATAAGGACCTGACCTTATTACATACATAACCTTGAATTTATTCAAGAAAACACTTCCTTCTACATTGATGATCTTTTCAAGTTTATAGATTTATATAATTGGGAAATAATAAATTCATATCATTACATATTTTTACATAGTGGATACCATAAAAACAATTTCCATATTTTTCAAAATATAAAACACTAAAACATAAAACATGATTCCTTATCAATTCTTAAAAATTTAAGAGGGCTTACTTCTTTGTCTTAAACATCCACTAACCTATGAAAAATAATTTTAAACATGGGATGAGCCCAAAAACTCAGTAAGGGATATAAAAATAAGGAAATAACAGATTAGTCCACAAATACTTATAACATATGAAATCATTTTTATAAGACATAATTATCACCTATGTATATATACTTACTTTGTGAAACATGAGATTTCAAAAATACATAAGAACATAAGTAGAACCATAAAGGTATCTTGGGGTATTACTTACATAATCTTGTAACCATTTCAGCTACCTTATAATTTGAAACCCTCACAACAACCTTACAATTTGTGTAACCATCGTAGTTACACTTGGAATAACCATACGACCGACCTCCAAATTACACATACCTAATGAATTGTAGAGATATATTGGTCCCACCCTTAATCATAAACAATTCCCAAGAACAATAACATAATCATACAACATTAATAATTTCATAAAAACATTGATTTTGAATTTTTTAAAATAGATTTCTAAAAGAGGATTTTAAAAGAAAAGCCCCTTGTAAACATCATACAATTGAATAGAGACTTAATAGAGTGGATGGAATATGTATATACACTGTAATTAGACATAATTAAACATAATATAATAAAATCCAACAACACAATCAATTTTAACACCACAAAAATAATGAAGTAGAATATTAACCCAAAGAATGGAAATTGGGTTAAGAATTCCCTTACCTCGGGCTTTTCTTACTAAAATATTTTTTAAAATTCATGTATAATGATTAAAAGAGTGTTATTATTATTTTGAAAAAACATTTTCATGTTTATAACATCTTATATGATCATTTCATAACATCATTTCACCCTTTAATTGTTAGTATTTTACTCCTTGCACTGTTTTTGGGTGAGTTCTTTACATGATTTTCAAGATTGGTTCATGATGGATGTTCTTGTCGATTGGAAGTAAAACTCCAAAATTTTAATGGATTAGTATTACATATTTCTAGTAACATAAATTATAACATTTATCTTTTTTTTATTCTCATATGAGGATGATTTATAAGTTAAAACATTAATTATTTTCGTTTAGATCATTTTAGTGGTTCTTTGATAATAACGACATCATTTTGTTTTATAAATTAAAACCATGTGTACAAAAGAATTCCAAAACCATGGATGAGACATAATACATATATTATAACCTGGTTATACTATAAAAATGGTTTTATTATCAGACATTAAGGATTTAAAGAAAACTGAAATCACATCATCCACAATGTCAGTAATTCCACACATCATGGACAATGTTTTTAATTCCTTGAATAAGTGGGAGAGGAGCAGAAGAATGATGATGAATTTTCCATGAACATGAGAAAATCCATAATATACAAGATTCTGGACCTTTAATGTTTCTTTGTTAAAAGTAGGTTATGAAAGAAGAAGAAAAAAAATAATCTTGAAATAAAAGAAAACTTGAGAAATTTCTCGTGAAAATTCGGCAGCCTAACGTCGTCTCTTAAAATTTCATAAAAATAGTTTGGTGAGAAAAAGGGGATATCTCATTAATATTAAATAATATGAATAGTAAGGGGATATGGAATGAAATATTCCGACATACACCAAATGGAAAGGAAGATAATAACATAAAATGAATGAAAAGAAAGAAAATAAAAGTGGATGATTACCTCTTGATCTCTTCTCCTTAAGATCCTTCTTAAAGAGTTTGGTTTTGGTCTTTTGGTGAGAACAGAAGCTCTAGAACATGGGGAAGATCCTTGGGAGGAGTATTGGTCAGAACATAGGCATGTCTCAAGGCTTTAGAGGTGTGGTGAGAAGAGGGGAGTGAGTGTGGTATTTATAGTGGAGGAGAGGGGGTATTTTTCATTATTTTAAACATTATTATAATATATTTTGCCCAAGGTTATGAATAGTATTAGTTCATGTGACCAAAAATAGTAATAATAGCATGTGATTTCAAACCAAGTGGCCTTGCATCACTTATTATGTCATAAATATTGTATTTTACTGATAATTTAATTATACAGTATTTTATCAAATTTCACTATTCATCGAAAATTCAAGAATTTCATAAAAATCCAAAAAAATTACCCTAACAATTTTCTAATGTGTAGAATTCAAAAATGAATTCCATTTTGGGAAAATAATTTTCTAAATATTATTAATTTAATTTTTAAATAATATCATACTTAATTCAAAAATTAACAATTCTAATTCTATAACTACTTCTATATCACGATGAAAAATTAACCAAGATGTTATTATCTTAAATCCTTAATAAAATAAAATAATAATAAAATCTACTATTAATTAGGGTCATATTACTATTCATATTACTATTCATAAGAGTATGTTACTATTCAAAAAAAACAAGTTGGTTTCATCAGACTCTAAATAACTTACTAAACACAATTATAGATGACAGTTTCTTGAAATTCAAAACATAGAAGTGGAAAAATTATGTTTAAATGCTAGTTATAAATATCTACTTAAAACAAAGTTCCATGCATTTCTATTTATTTTTATAAAAACTTGTGGCGTTACAGGAGTACATGTGGATCACCACTAGAGGGATTCTAGTTTGGATCCTTCAAACCACAACACTATAATCTAGTAGGGTCATTCCATATGATCTACATTATCAACGAAGAAAATAATGAAGATACATGTAATATTTTCTTTATGAAATTAATTAAATTAATTATAAACATGATGTGAAACATCCTCTATAAAGTTTTCGTGACTCTTTATTATTTATCCAAATCTTTTATTCTATTATGTGGCGACTAGCGTTAATCATCGTATTGATCCCAGAATAATCATTAATCATGGTAAAAATCAAAGTTGGGTGTTGGCCCAACTGCGCATTTGCTGCACCTAGAACCTTCAAGTGGTATCAAAGTGGTTACATCAGAGTTTATAATTATTTAAATATTTCATTGATGATTTATGCATTTAATAATTCAGTTGTTTCAATTCAAGTTAATCGTTCTGAAAATCTGAATCTCAAGATCTATTCCTCCTATTTCATTTCTCATTCACCTTACAGAAATGAACCTTTTCTTTTAATTTTGATTAAAATAAAACAGAAGATCACATCCATAGGTTTCAATGGTTCCTGTTCGTACAACACCAGAACACATGACGTGTATTCGGTAGTACACGCCATGTAGCCAAGGTTCAATGCACCATGTCTGGTCTGTCAAACCAAGCCATGTCTTTGGAGTTTGTCTTAATAACTCAGTGTGTTGAACTCGAATAGGTGGCACGCGGTTTCTGGATTACACATTGTGTGGCCCACTAGACATTAAGTGTAGTCCCTTTGGGTTAGGGTTGGACCATGTACCATGTACACAGCTTTCCCGGCTCGAGACCGTGTAATGAGGGACTACACGACGCGTGGCCCACGGTACATGCCGTGTAATCTGAAGATTTCCAAATTACACTCACACATCATTTCCCAGGTGTGTACTTTTGATGGGCGGTGAAAAATAGTGCACTTCATGTACTCATCCAAATTACATATATTTATTAAAATTTATTATTATACTATACAAATCTTTGATATGTGTACCATCGTGCATGCATAAAGATGAGGCACAACACGTGATAAGTGTTTTATATATGTGTGTTTAATTTAACATCTGTGTAATGTTTATTTCTACTCATTGGGTAGTTATCAATAGGAATTCACCTGATTGCCTCCAAGGTACAAGTTATGTATTAAGATAATTTTAAATGAATTTGTTTGTTTAAAATTATGATGGATGATAATCTCAATGAATTTCATAATAGGGTTTAAGATAAAAGGATTGATTAATTAAAGATGATAATTAATTGATTTGAGCGTGATTTATCTTAAACAAAAATGATTAAATAATTGAATTCTTGTTTTATTTATGCGTAAATATCGATGTATGTATGGATGATCATGATCCAGACCAAGAACTTTGTATGTGGATGATTTCTTTGAATTTATTTATTTAAATTAAATTTTTTGGTCTGTGAGCCTTCTCCTCATTAATATGTAGGGACTGCATGCCCAAGGTTTCTTTTATGTAAAACTCCTTTTTACCTCCCACCTACATGCGAGTTAAAAAAAAGAATATGTAATGGATGGAACTCCCAAAAAAAGGAATATGTAATGTATGGAACCCAAAAGATCATGATCATGCCCTTCACTTTATTTTATTTTTGTCAATTGCATGGTCTATCATTATGGATGTGTTGTCACGATCACATAATTAATGAATTAAACAAGGTTGCAAGATAGAACAAAAATAAACCAGAATTATGCGTAAATATTATCAAGACATGGTTAATCACTTATGTAAGTTCCACTTATTATTAACAATAATGTTATATTGATAATAATCAATTCATGAATAAGAGATAAAAATAGCTCATATAAAATATTAAGTTAGACCAAGCCTTTCGTTACTTGATGAAGGGAAAAATCAATAAAACTATGTGTTTGACCAACCCTTGTTGGGACACATACTTTTATACAGGAATCCCTTATGAAAGGTTTCAGGTTTACTTAACCATAATACATCAACAGGAGTAGCCATTTCTAGACTTGGTGTAATATTTGAGGCAAGAGTTAAGGAAATCCAAAAGTTGTGATTTTAGGATTGGGGAGTCCACTCAACAGATCAAGGAGCTGCAAGCTCATAGTTGGAAAAGACCTACCTACCTAAATACCTTCAAATAGCTTGACCATCCCTTATTTAGGTTATGTGAAGGGGAATATGGATCCTTGACACTAGAATGTCATGGCCACTGGACATTCCGAGTTCAATGGTGAGGGCCATTGGGACTTGATAAAATAGTAGGAGACTTAGTAAAATTTATTATTTCTCATAAAATGTAATCAAGAAAGTACTAATGATCTACTATTTTAATTGTATAATAAAAATGACAAGATCTTCAACCACAATATCCCTACGATCAATTCTGGATAAATACAACATCTTCACCGATGGTAACTTCCAAGAATGATTTAGACACCTTCGGGTTATCCTATGCAATGAACAGAAGACTTATGTGCTGAATTCAGTATTACCTAATCCTCCTGCCAAAGAGGCATGTGATGAGGATTTCCTAGTCTATGTGAAACATATGAACGATGCGGTTGATGTCCAATGTTTGATGCTATCATCAATGTCTAATGGGCTAATTAAGTCCCAAGAAAACATGGATTCTTATAGCATGATCGATCACCTTTGTCATCTTTATCAAGAGAGAGAAAGACAAGAAAGGTTTGAATATTGTCCCAACTGTCTCCTTGATAGGGGTAATGTTCCCATCCCAAACCCAAACAAGTGGTGGAAGGGAGTAATATACCCATCCCCCAGGATTTAGTGTCCACATGATGGTTGTTTTCACCCTAATATTAATCATCACAAGTGTCCACTCAGGGGACATGTTCACCCCGTGTTTAACCATCACCTGCATCCAATCGGGGGTCATGTTCACCTTGGGTTTAACTACCAACATCAAGCATCCACTCAAGGGTTTTTAACCTTAGTTTTAATTATTAATACCAAAAATCCACCTATGGTCCATGTTTACCCCATATTTAACCATAAAATAACATCCACTTGGGGTCTATGTTCACCCTGGGTTTCACTATGAAGTGAAATATACTTTTAAAATATAATGTAAACATAAAATCATTTAAATATCACAAAAATAAATAAGCAATGTACAATGAACCAATTTCCATTTACCATTTCAAAAAAATTCCAACATTAAGGTCAAGTCACCAACTCCAAAAATCTTTTTCAAAATATTTTTTTTCTGAATCACATTTCAAAATACTATTTCCAAATAAAAAAAAGCACTTACCTCTAAGTAATTTCACATTTCTATTTCAAAACCAAACTGATTTACCATTTCCATAATACCATTTTCATGTGTAATTTTCAAATACCAAACAAAAATTAATTTTAAATCCACTTTTTTACCAAAAACACCCTTTTCATTTAAAAACCATTTAATTATCAATTTTCCAAGATCATCGTTATTACTAAGGTTCTACACTAGAAGCCACCTTCCCATAGGGATCAAAATATATCATGGGGTTAAAGTATAGAAATTTAAAATTTAAAACATTAATTAATTTTCCAAGGTCATCACTGGGTAATTGGTGAGACTACAACCACATGAACTAAAAGGATTAATAGGAGTATATGTGAATTTAATGACCACCTACCATTTTTAAAAGATTTTTGATAAAATTCATTAAGGGTCGGTAGCTCTAATAAGGCCCTTATAAGCTCAATTGATCATCCTTAACTCACTCAAGGACCTAACTCAATTCAAATAAAAATAATTAAATGATTGTAATCAAATTAAAATTAATTAATAAAATACATTTGATTTTACAACCTAAAAAAATTGGTATAAATAGTGAAAACCCATTAGAATTGAGTCGTTCATAGAAATCTCAATGCATGGAGTGTAGAATACCCTATAAACACCCTCAATCTCAAGATTTTCCCAATAAAAAACCTTCAATAGAAAAATCATAACCAATTTAATTTGAAATTCAGAAATAACCTAAGAAAAAACACAATGGTGACAGAAATTGTCAAATCAATAAGGAACCAAGTGTAGATGGCCTCCCAAGACTCCCTCATCTTAGGATTCATAAACACCCCTTGAAAATTGGGTGATTTTACCATACTATATTGGAATTATAAAGAAAGGTTGGAGAAATAGAAATTATAGAAATTAGAAATTAAGAACAATAGAAAAAATGAATATGGAGATTCAATATAGATCACTGAAAAATGCTAAGGAAAGAACCCCCTTTAAGGGGATTAAAGAAGTGAGGAAGGGGAGAGGCCCCTCATACCATGAATGTATTGAAACTCTATTTCATCACATAGATAAAAAAGTGAAAAAGGTAAATGCCTTAGAAAATGCAAGAGAAAACAGATGAATAATTCAAAGATTTTCAAAGTAGTATAAAGTGGTTCACCCAAGGTAACCCTAATTACAGTCGATGCACAAGTACTTGTGTGCCATCCCACTTGAGCACCAACCCACTTGAACTACCAGTCACCTTTATAAAAGGTCTCATATTTTTCTATAAATAGATATTGGGGTCTTCATTTGACCGATGAATTTTCCCGAAGGCCGATTGCTACTTTGATCACCCTAGTGCTTTTCCCAAGTCCCTCAAAACCTCCAAGGTAGTTTCATAACACCAAAAGATAGGGAATTAAAGGGGGGATAGTGAGTCTTAATTCCATTCAGTGTTAAAAATATATAACACTTGCGTGACCCATTCACCCAACCCTCTGACTTAAGAAGACTTGTGCGACTTGACCATTGAGCAACTTACTTCTAGGAATACCTATAGAGACCCATGAAGTCTTGAACAAAGATTTACCCAAGTTTATCCATTCCGATTTTTCATCACCTAAGGTGAAAAAAATTATACCAATCCTACTTTCATAGAGACCCCTTGTGTGGTGCACCCCTTGAACGGTCCTCCTTGGTTCACCTCACCCCTTCAGCATGCATGAGCCATTTATGAAGCATCATTCAAACCCATTAATGGCATATATCCTTCTTCATTGGATCCCTTTCCCAATATAGATCGTGTTCAAACTTCCACCAAGACATCTTAATTTAAAAAACCTTAGGGAAATTCACATTTGTGTTTCTCCCAGTTGGATTTATATTTCTACTATCATAGGTTTCCCACACTTATCCTAATAAAGGGTAAGGATCCTCAAGAAATCTATAGTTTTAGATATCTATGGTCATGTGGAATTTTAACCCATGGATAGTGTTGCAAAGTTACTGGTCTTGGATTTCAAGGATAGGATGTTTTCCATCCCTTCTCATCTCTAAGACCCAAAGCCTTCGGTTCCCAGTAGGGAGGGTAAGGATCACACTTGTTTTTCCCTTCCACATGGAATGAGATCCTCCTTGCACTAAAAAACCAATTTTAGGGAAACCATACATGTGTATTCCCTTATACTTTCATGTAGAAGGTTGCACTCTTTCTCCTCTCTACATCCTTCACCTTTATTACTTCATTACCTTGTACTCTCGTCAAATGTAATGTGAAGTAAGGGAAGTTTTGTAGCCCCAACCTCTTCCACCATAGCCCCAAAATCTCCCATCATTGAAGGAAAAAAGTGTGTGGTTTGTTGAATCTTTCACATCCTATTTTTACATACACTAAGCATGACTCATGTGAGCTTAGAGGTTTTTAATGATCACAACATCTACATAATCTACTTGATGGAATAAACTATGAGAATTTTGATTCCCACCATAACTGAGATATGTAGGAAGCCTTCTCAAGACCCGAGCTCCATATCATCTCATACATGAAATGAGAAATCATGACCCCTAAAATGGGACTCCTCCTAAGTGTAAGTCCCAAACCAGAATGAACTATGGGAACTCTAATTTCTACTAACTGGGTTATGTAGGAATCCCACTCAGGGCCCGAGCTCAATCAGAAACCTCCTTTAGAATAATCCCTAATCATAATTCACTTAATTCAGGTATTCGATTCAAGATTAAAATACGAGCTACGCCTTCAAACCACCATGAGTTAAAACATCCTTCATGGTCCCTTCATGGGGAATCTCCTTCTTCGAAGTAACCCTGACCTATCATCTCAAAGGGCTATACTCCATTTCTTTACATACCCTTGAGGGACTCCATTGGCGTGGGTCCTCACCAAATAGTTACGTGGGATTTGATTCCCATTCAAATAGGTTATGTAGGAAGACTCTATGAGATTCAAACCCAAAATCCTAAACCATCCTTGTTCTTCTAAGCTATATCCCCGGCAGGGTCTCATTCAACTTGGAAGATCATATCCCTGCAATACACCTTGGGTTGTTTTAACATAATTCCCACACTAAACTTTGACTAGGCACATTCTGCCTAGATGTCCTTGCCACATGACATTAAACTATTCAGTTAATTCTTCATCACATGAACATAAAAGGTATGATGTGCCCCATTAAGTGGAATCGAACTACGTGGGTTTTTATTCCTTTCACAATGATATGTAGGATGACCATCTATGGGTTCGATCCCAACATCATAACAACTTCCATCTCCTTGGATGATGATAAATTCCAGAGTGACATTTGTCTACTAGTATGACCATAAACTCTAGAGTTCCCCCACTGTGTGGCTAGAAAACCAACATCATTGTAATAACGACCAAAGAATTTATAAGTAGTATATTAGAGGATACCATCAATGGAGAACCTCAGATACATACAGATATCTCTATTGATGAAGAACATTAGATACATACGGATGATTATGAATTTTACACATGCTATATTTTTTATAATATTGGTATAACTCAAATTATACTTGGGAATTAATGAATGATTCGTGATAATATCAGAGAGTCCCAGAGTATGCAATAATCCCCCCCAAAAGGGTGTGATGATCCCAACCTATCATCCTCTCGACCATTGAAAGTTCTTAATAATAATGGGTCAAAATCCCCAAAGAACTCCTACCTTTCGAAATAAGGTCTTTATGGATATAGAACCATTGGGTTTTTCTGGTTCCATTAATTAACCCATTGGAAACCATTCGAAATTAGAAAACCATTATGGGGCATGAAATTTGAGGGAAAAAATGGTGGACATGATGTGAATGAATTAAATATGAAATTTCCTTCAATAAAAGGGATGTACTGATCAACCTCCATCAAACCATTATATTTCCTAACAAAGTCTTATTTACATTAGAAACAAAAATGGTAAACCCAACGTGAATGAATTAATTATGGAATGTCCTTCAATAAAAGGGATGATTAATCAGTATCTGTTAGTACATTTTTTTTCTAACAAAGTCCTATTTCTTTCAGAAAAAAAATGGTGAACCCGACATGAATGAATTAATTGTGTAATGTACTTCAATAAAAGGGATTTATTGATCAGTCTCTGTCAGACCATTCTATTTCCTAATGAAGTATTATTTTCGTCAGAAACAAAAATGGTGAACCCAACATGATTGACTAAATTATGGTATGTCCTCTAATAAAAGGGATGTACATATCCATCTACATCAGACCATTCTATTTCCTAACTAAGTCTTATTACCATTAGAAAAAAAATGGTGAACCCGATGTGAATACTTAACCAAGATGATAGTGTCACCTACCAGTTAGGCCCCTTCCATTCACGAAGGAAATGAGGGCCAGACAGGGTAATCAATCACACATGTATTCATCCAAAAAAATATTTCTTTTTCAAAGCTCATTGTTTTCATTTATAATATATACATGAACATAATTTCAAGAACCCCCTTTAATACAATGTATTCCTTCATGTTTACACCCATCAACGCCCCATCTGCTGCTCAAATTGGATCCTCATCTTCTCAAAGGATTCTGTCACTAACTAAGTGTCTTAAATGTTGGGTCTCCAATGATCCAGTTCTAGAGTACCATTAGCACGATACTATCCTAACCCTGGAAGCTACCTAATAGTCCCTCCATGTTCATTAGGTCAATGATGACCGATGGTCTTGGAATAGACATCACTGACCACCATCTTCAACCATATTAGGAACTTATCCTTAGAACACAATGAACAATACCTCCCATATTTAATGAAATCGGTCGTGATTCCACCTAAAACTTCATCCTGAATACATATGGATCCTTCTCAAGGGATATTATCAACAATTACCATGACAAATGCCACATGGAAATGAACCCTCAATATGATGAGGGTGTCACCTTCAACTATCTGTCCTAGGTACCTCAAAACTGGGCACATAAGATGGTCCTAAAGGGATGAAAACTATCCAATATGGATAATATGAACACCTTTTACTCCTATAGAGTAGCCTAGAAACCCGGTTTGGTAGAAAATTGTGAGCGAGAACATACACTCATTTGCCTTCACAAAATCACCCAGCAGACTCACTTGGCATTATTCAAAGAAACCTGCCAACCAAATATAGTGGAAACCTACAAGTTGGAACATACACCTACCTGCACCCACCAAGCCTACCACCAAACTCATATGGAAACACTCAAAAAAGTCTATCGATTGTGTTTGGTAGTAAACAGTGAGTAGACACATACATCTACAGACATTTATCAAACCTACTGGAAGCCTTGTCTATAAGCACATGGATAATATTTTTAGAAAGTCTTGAAGAAAAGCAGAGGGTAGACTCAAATTTCTTCCCACAAGCACTATCAGTATCCACTGATAGGAAAAGGAGGAAAAATTAGACACATAAACCTACTCCAGACTCGAAATGGATGTATATTCCCATTCCAGTCACTAAAGTCACCAAGAACATCCTGGAAATGCGGAAAGGGCATATGAAAATCCCTACCTACATTATACGAACTGGCCAGGATATCATCACAGTGATGATAGTAGTTCCTCAGGGATAGAAATATAACTATGTCCCCATAAATGGGGTGTCTAATCAGCATAATAACCTAGGGAAGATACATACCTCTACACC
This sequence comes from Viscum album, assembly GCA_963277665.1. Classification (NCBI taxonomy): domain Eukaryota; kingdom Viridiplantae; phylum Streptophyta; class Magnoliopsida; order Santalales; family Viscaceae; genus Viscum; species Viscum album. The sequence goes on from OY728163.1 coordinate 150,569,628, forward strand.
CGTCTAGGAGGGTCATGGGGAAAAATCATTCATATCATACGGAAAACCAGATCAGGAACATACACTCATTCCAATAGGAGATAATCAGTCTATTTCAATGGCCACTCCAAGTCAGGAACATACACCTACCCATGATAACCACTTATCTTAGAAAGTGGCCCCAACTATCTGTAAGAAGATATACAAGAATAAGTATCATCAAGCATATTTGGAGAACCAAGAGATGATCTGCGATCAGAATCCTCTTAATACTAGAGTTATTTGATCCCTTAGACATTTATCTGCTACATATCAAGATCATATCCTCCCATTACCAAATTATATTAGTTGTAGTTGTAATTCTGATTGTCCTCATCAGAAAATTCACCATTAAATATTTCTTCATGAAAATATTTTGGTCGATCTTGAGAGCCTATCACTTGATAAGAGTGACAACAACCCTCCACGTGGCTAGGATACCAAGGAGCAAGTGGGTATTCCCCTTACTATAATCAACCATTATGTTACTACCCATGATGGTGATCATTGGGAAATTTTACTCTGTAGTAGTGATTCGCATTGTCAAAAGAACTCTCCAATTGACAATGTAGTGATGAGAAAGACCTCTTATCTTGAGGCAATTGAAAACATGAGTCCAGTCATGTCAAATTCCTTGTCACTGGTAGGTGAAATTATTTCTCAAATAGAATACATATCAAGGTGGAAATAATTATTCGAACATCCCTTAGGTCATTTTCATTTCAATATAATAGAGGAAATCCCAGCCAATCCCATTTCATGTCATAATACAATTGGGAAGCATCCAAGCCGATCGGACCAGGTTGAGGAACCTATTGTGAAAGTAAAATAAGATCTGCTAAACATGAAGAAACAAATAGCTAAAGAAGGCATACCAGTCATGTTCTGGACTTTATCCACCTCTCAATATAGTATTCCATAGATATTGGTAGAATATTGTATGCATGACATCTGCCTCAACATATGGAAAAATATTCATCACCTAAAAGTAAAATTATTACCTTATGATGAGAATCAAACTCATGTTAAGGTAATAAAAGGGTTGCAGTGCCAAATAGTCTTGGAATCTCCCCTGAGTTCTAGATATCAAAAGATCATGAAACAGTAGGGATCCCGTCAACATGCATGCCTTGATTCATTAATGTGGTTACAAAAGTTTATCACAGATAACTCATCTAGTATTCTCATCCAAGGATGTGGTATACATGGATAATTGAATTTTACTGCACTCTTAATCTAGAAAAGACCAAAAAAAGTGGTCTCATGCAATGTCATTTCCCCAAGATGGATACAACAAATGGATTCTATTCCGGATCAAAGATATGCCCAAAAAGAATAGGCCCTGACCGAATATCACTGATGTCAATCCAGAAGAGAGAAATATATTGAGATACTCTTGTATAAAGAATTTGAGAACATTGATCAGGAATCCTTCTTAGAAGATTTCATCCATTAGATTGAGAAAATGTTGAAACTTTCTCTACAATCTTCCAAAACCTTTGATTTAACTGAGTACCAAATTATACACCAAACCAAAGTTCGGACCAGTATCTGTAAAATTAGAATAGAATCTATGGTAATATCAAACACAATAGTTTGGGAACAACCCCATCCCATAGGACTGGGGGCTATTTTAACACAACCCTTGTGATTAGCCATTCAGTCCTTGAGGGTTGAGAAGGTTGAACAAGAATAGACCTAGCCTTTAAAGAATGGGGCTCCCCACCAACAATCCCCTCCTCAGTGGAAATTAGTTTTATTCATATTAGGGAAGAATCTATGAATTGTATCCTATCAGTTTATGACATATCATGATTCATTACCTACACTTGGAACACATATAACTAAACCTTTAGTGGATTTAATTCGAGTCATTGTTCAAAAAATAGTTCCCAGAGAATCAAAAAATAGAAGGACAAGGTTACGTGGAGGGAATAGAAGAAGTTGATCTCATAGATATTCCAATAAAGTTCATGTGATGCACAATGAATCTATGAATGTCATAAATTCCATCATAGAAGAACCTCTAGAACATAAGAACAATTTAGAGGATTCTGAATAATTTTTTTTTCTTGAGATTTTCCACACTGAAATGAATGCAGAAGGTGTGCGTACCTGAAACCAAAGGCTCACCCAAAATTTGGGTATACCCTCAAATAATCCATCTCTACCTCATTGAAAGGAACCTAATATGGGAAAGGTAAGGGTCATGCCATTTCTCACCTCCCACCTAGAGAAGGCCAATCCCATTCCCTAAAGGAAATTTTTTCTCATCACGAGGAAATGAGAGAGTTGAGAAGACTCAATGCAGAGTTACTATGAGGCAATCTTCCTTCTAAATATTCTCTACAAGAAGACCCTCAACTCACACTTCTAGTTGACGCACCTTAGTAGAGTTTTTTCCACAATAACTAGTGTAGATAGGGAACATATGCTCAATGTGTGAAAGAATACACCAATATATTTGAATCCCATGATATCATATCATGATTTCCCTCCATTGGGTACATAGCCAGAACATGGTCAGACACATCCTTACAGGCTTTTTACTATTGGTTACCCATGAAAGATACTAGTGTTGCCACCACCAATGGTCTAACAAGTCACCACACTTATTTAGGCTCTAGCCACAACACCTATTCGGATCCCAGCTCAGCCAAATATTCCTTGAATTCTTATGAACACCATTGTTTCATTAACAACTTGATAGGATGCTATGAAAGGATGAAATGCACCAGTACATCTAGAAAAGAAGTCTTATCCAGAATGGGTGGATCTGAATCCTCCTCTTACAAACTTTGGGAATCCTACATTTCTGATTTTCAAAGGCTTGGGGTATTTGGAGAAACACTTAAATCATTTCATCTCTCGCTACAAACCCATGATGGGAACCCCTAAGCAAAAATAAGTAGTGAAACATAGATGATTCATGCGATCATTGTAGGGGCCAAAAATTTTATGGTATGAGAGTTTTCAGTCCCAATCGATCATTGGATGGAAAGATATCCATTGGAATATACTTTTCCAGTTTAGGTCAACAAAAAAAATACAATAGTCTTTGATCTCACAAACTTCAAGCAAAGAGAGAATGAAAGAGTCTCTGACTTCATTGCCCGGTGGGAAGAATTTAATTACTCCTTGAACCAACCACTCCATCAAGAAGATTTGTTACCTATTTTCATAGTAAATCTACATGATGTGTTTCACACACCATTAATCCTTGTAAAATACATAGGTGGGTTTTGGGATCTGGCTGAAATTTTTCAATAGTTAGAAAACTCTATCACAGAGACTGAAGCCAAGTCCCAAGCTATCTCATCAACATAGGGAAGGATAATAGAAAAGGTAGAGGTCGCTACACTTACACTTACACATGCCCCTATAGTCACTACTACCTCAAATCCTATATCACACCATAGGCCCCCCACCTCTCGAGGATTAACAAAAATTATTTCCTCATCTAGATGATCAAATAGATCATAAGAAAAATAGTTTGAGGAGTTAAAAAACAAGTTCTATTCTTTTTAAAATGACAAAGTCCCTATATAATTCATTTCATCTTTGCAAAAAAAACTTAGTTCAGTTACCAAAGACTAATAAGACTAAAAAATAAGGTGATTAGGATATCCAAAACAAATACCCCTTCCATTAAATGTCAGGGCATACGATCCAAGAGGTTTTTGTTTTCAAGGACCTCTAACAAAAGATGGTGGATTCTAGGTAAGAAAAACTAAAAAATTTGCCAGCCTAGGTGGCCTATGTTTCATTTGCCGATCCGGAGGAGGAAGGAAAGTAGAAATAAGTTAAAATAAAGAATGAACAGAATTTAAATGACTAGATAGTTATAAAAACAATCAATCAGACTAATTCCATTCTACAAACACAGTTGAAACAACCAAATCTCTCTTCTGCCACTTCCTCTATAGTAAACATAGCTTCATCTAAGGATGATTCCTATGAAGGCCCGTCCTCAAAGAAGAGACATGTTTGGAAGGATAAGGAATAAATATAAGAAGATGATCTTGTTTCATGGACAAATTTTTCCTTGAACTTAGTATATTTCATTCTAACCATCTCAAAAGCATGGGCACCACCCCGCCAAACAACACTATAAGAATTGACCCATAGGCAGAATCTTCATCAGATGAGGAGTTAATATTTGGTTTTTTTAATGTTATTCACTTAACGGATCCCTACTAAAATTATGATTCTTATTAAGAACCTGAGTTCCCAACACTTGATTATATAATTAGAGGAAGATATCATCAGGTTCAAGGATGCATTGGAAGATGTGGTTCTCCTTGAAGCCACTACTTCAACCAAACCCTCGCTTGAACTATCTACGTGGATGAAACTCACAGGAAAGATATCTAGAGATATCAACAAGAAAAAGGGATTTCTTCCTCCATGCATGATAGGGTCTTTTATTCATGCTCAAATTTACCCAAGAGAAGAAGGTATAACGGTCCTTGTAGTCTATATTGGGTTGTTGATTCCTCAAAGACCTAAGAAGAAATCTATAGACTCACTCATTCTATGAACTACTTTTTTCTATAAAGTGTACAACTTGGGTTAATTTTATATGGGTTTAAAGGATAAATAACAAATTTAAGTGAATTAAATTTAAAAGAATTAGTTGATCCTATGTTATTGCTCGGGGTGTATTGGATGAAATTCTTTTTCAACTTTTTCAATTTCTTATATTTAAAATGGGTTAATTTAAGAAGACCAAACATCATCCTCACTTACTATTTTAATACCTACAAACTTTAATACTAATCACATATATACTTAAGGATCAATGTTTTGAGAACTTCAAGGTAAAGGTTTGTATTAGCACTTGAAGTGTGTGGCCTTAAATTCAACAAGGACGATGGAGTTTAAAAATCATCAAATAAAAAATCTCAATTAAAAGAAGTGATTAGAAATTAATGGGGTGATTAATAACATCTAATCCATACCCTTTATAATCCCTTATATCAACCCATAAGTGGGTTATCCCTCCATTGATGCTATGGTTTCAATGTAAGCGGGAAGTAGACTCATGAGGGAGGAATTGAAGTAAAGAAAACAATAAAAAGAAAATGATCACTCCACTATTGTGTGAATAATTTCACAAGGTTTGGTGTGAATAAATTCACACCTTGAGGAAACAGTATCAAATTGAGATGGATAAGAACAGAATAATAGTAGAAGAAGAACTTTTTATTAAGAAACTAGGATGAGTTAAAACAACTTACATGTGAAAGACAAACTTGAGACAACAAAATCGCAACATAACATTGTAATGAAAGAAATATCAAAATATGATAAACTACTCCACCACCACTGCCTTAAATAATAATTTCAAGAATCTTGGGTCGAGATCCCAACAGTACAAAGGATCCCACTTGAGTATGGCAGGCCTAGGGTGGTGGAAAGTAAGGGAGAGGAGACTTTTACACCCTTGACCTGAAGTTGCAGCCAACTTGCTTCCACCGAACAGAGGTGCCTAGAAGACCTTCTAGAGGGAAGAATTAGAGTGGGCCATAGAATAAGACAATGAAGACCCATATTTCTCCTAACCTCTTGTAAACTTTGGTCCCATTTGGAGTTGTGGATGCTGAGATGTGATTAAATTGGTAGTCTATTTTTTGGGCCGCAAAATCTGGCCTAGAATTTTATTTCCAAATTGGGACACCTTAATAACCACCATGGAAGCTGAATTAGCACTGGATCTTGAAGAATTATTTGTTCCTATATATTTCATCTAGTATAACACGAAATATGGGCTTCATTGGGCCAGTATTTTGGGCCCCACATTCTCTTTAGTGGGTTGGTGTCCAATCTTCCTTCTCCAGAATTGTTTCCTTTCATCACAAAATATCCCCATCTTCCTTTATGAATCCTCTATTGATCCCTGAATAAAAAAAGTTCATATTAATTTTTAGATAAATTTCGAAAAATATCAAATTAAAATATGGATAATTACATTCCTTGTAATCATATGAATCATTGCGCCTAAATTGTTGTGCATTAGGCATGAAGTGCACAAATGATGAGAATGAATGTTAAAAATTAAAATTCACTAACTCAGGCCCATAAGATCAAAATTGAACATTTAATACCATTAAAATGTAATTAAAATATTTATTTTTATTGGATAATCACACCCCCCCAACTTGATATTTGATATTCCCAAGCAAAATGTATCTCAACAATATGAAATTTCAATTCTCTTTTCCAAAAACATTTTAATACACAATGATCACCAAAAACACTTATACCAAACAATCATAAAACCCATAAAAATATTTTAATACAAGATAGTTTCATAAGAAAATATCAATCCCATGCCCATTACTTTGTTCAAATTCATTTTCATATTTCATCCAAAATCGATTAAGTATGAGGATGTGTTGTGTATCACAATAGACATGGGGGTTCATCTTTATTCAAGAGTGAAATGACGGAAGCACTAGGTGGAATAACATTTCAGTATTAAGATTAGTATTCAATTTTTTTTGCAATATTTCCATGGTAATTGAAATTTAACTCAAAAGAGTCAACCCATGTAACGAGACTTTGCCGATGACTCCCAAGCTCAAGGACCTTAGGGCACCAAGTGAAGCCCACATACTCAGGCATCATCTCAAGTTAACTCAGTCAAAAACAAAGTCAAATTACCACAAACATAGATAAAATTACTAAATATAGGCCAAAAAATATGGAGTCACGATTCCCAAGTGCCTAAATCCATGTATTAGGTCATTTCATTTCTCTATGCGCAAATTTATTGTTTTTTTTTATTTTTTTGAATAATTTTTTTTGAATACTCATATTAAAACTAAAATGATTACCAAACCTATAATATTTATTTGGGTTACCCCATGAACTCAAACTAATACCCCACTATCCAAAGTACGTTCATTGTGATCATTTTTTTATTTGGATGAAAATATAAATGATGAAATATCACATTGGACAACCACACTTTCCAAAATCTATGCTCATGAAATTATACCTGGATTAAAATCAGAATTGGGGAATGCTAAATTATTTGATATTTAGTTTCAAAGTTTTCAATGTGTATTATCATGTTCAAAGTTAGAGGAATTTTTCCTTCCATTTACACACATTTTTTATGAAGTCATTGTTTTTACACAAAAGCAATAAAAATTTTATTTCATCTCCCCCCCAACCTAAAATAACATTATCCCCAGTGTTTGAAGAAAATAAAATTCAGAAGGTGTAGTGGAAGATAAGAGAAGTTAAAAAAGGGAATTTAAATATGAGGATCATGGAATTAAGTCACCTGGTGGTTGAAGTTGAAGTTCTTGCAGCTCCAATTTAGTCCTTTGATATCCATGTCACTTGCAGAGTTCCATAGTGGAAAATGAAAAAAACAAACAAAACAAACAAAACAATATATATATATAAATATATATTTAAAAAAATTAAAATAAAAGTATAAATATAAAAATTATAGAATAAGTAAGCACAATAAGTCGTAGGTCAGTGGTAAGCACACGCCCCTATCTCCCTTCGGTTCTGCGTTCGACTCTGCGTGGCTTCGCCAGTTGTGATAGGGTTTTCCACACGACCTATGATGTGGCCTTTTAATTTTATTATTATTATTATCTATTTTTTTAAACCTAAAAACACATAAAAAAATGAACCGATGATACATTGTCTTCTTTTTTAATTTATGGGTAAGGTATTACTCAAGGATCACACCACATGACACGGATGAATATGGCACTCCTCTTTCATACCCATCTATACTCATAATAGAATAACTGTCCAACATTCTATTTTTTATTTTTAAATATCAAAATGATTCATTAATACTATTTAAAATATAAATTTTATTAAAATAACAAAATTATTGGAAACTTGAAAACCATGGGTTGCCTCCCATGAAATGATTTGTTTAACGTTGTTAGCTCGACTTGGAACCCTAATTGATTAATTATTTTCATCACCTAAGGTAGGTTCACACAATTCTTCATCAACTTTATGTTTTTAGAATGGTTCTATGAATAGTTTGACTCTATGACCATTAACTTTAAATGTTTGACCACTGGTGGGATCTTGAATTTCAACAGCCACATGGGGGTACATCTTATGCACTATGTATGGACTGGACCATCTAGACCTCAACTTTCCTGTGTGTAAATTAAGTTTAGAATGATACAAAATAATAGGATTACCCAGTACAATGTGTTTGGTTTTAAGATTTCTATATTGGAAGGCTTGTACATTAGCTTTATTGATCCTTGAATTTTCATAAGCCTTCATCCTAAGTTCCTCAAGTTCATTGAGATCTAATTTCCTTTTTGTTTCAGCCAATGAGAGGTCATAATTCATTTGCTTAATTTCTCAAAAATCCTTATGATCAATATCTAATGGAAAATGTCATTCTTTACCATAAACCAACCTATATGGGGAAATTCCTAAAATGGTTTTATATGTGGTTCGATAGGCCCAAAGAGCATCTAAGAGTTTTCTCAACTAATCTTTCCTAGATGGATTAACAATTTTATCAAGAATTTTTTGATTTCTCAATTGGATAACTCAACTTGACCATTGGTATGTGGGTGGTAAGTAGTGGACACTTTGTGAGAAATTCCATACTTTTCCATGAGTGATGATAATGGAAGATTGCAAAAATGAGTTCCACAATCACTAATGATAGCCCTATGAATTCCAAATCTAGAGAAGATGTTTTGTTTTAGGGATATAATTATAGTTTTATGATCATTGGATTTTTTGGTAATGGCCTCAACCCATTTTGAGACATAATAAATAGATAAGATAATGTAAAGATATACTTTAGAGTTTGGGAAGGGACCCATGAAATCAATTCCCCACCAGTCAAAGATTTCAACCACTAAGATGGGAGTGAGTGGCATTTGATTCCTTTTTGTAATGGACCCTACTTGTTGACACCTAGGATAGCTTTGACAAAATGTATAGGAGTCCCTTTAGAGGGTGGGCCAGAAGAGACCACACTGAAGAATCTTAGCAGATGTTTTCTTAGAGTAAAAGTGACATTCACATGCCTTACTATGACAGAATTTAAGGATGGACTCTTGTTCAAATTCTGGGACACGCCTCCTAATGACTTGGTCAGGTCAGAACTTATAGAGGTATGGATCATCAAACACATAGTTTCTAACAACAGAAAGTAATTTCCTTCAAGATTGAGTCCCTAATAATTTTGTAATGACTCATGTAACGAAGAAATTGGCTATGTCGACATACCACGGGTAGTCACTCACAGAGTATAGGTGTTCATTAGGAAATGAATCAGACATAGAAAGGTGATTTGAGTTGTCTTTGAATTCCATCCTTGAGAGGTGACCAGCTACAACATTTTCAACACCCTTTTTTCCATTATTTTGAGGTCAAATTCTTGTAAGAGAAGGACCTGCCAAATCAGTCTAGCCTTAGTATATTGTTTTTGGAAGATTTATTTTAGTGCAGAATGGTCAGTGAACATAGTGATGGGGGATCCTAAGAGGTAGGACCTAAAATTCTCTAAGGAAAACACAATATCAAGTAAATCCTTTTTAGTGGTGGTGTAGTTGATTTGGGCACCATTTAAGGATTTTCTTGCATAAGCAATGACATAAAAAAATTTATCACAAAGTTGACCTAACACAGCTCCTACAGAAAAGTCACTAGAATCCCACATAAGTTCGAAAGGAAGGATCCAATTTGGAGATTTCATGATGGGAGGATAGGTGAGAGAGGATTTGAGGGTTGATAATTTACCCTCACAACTTTCTGTCTAAACAAATGGAGAATCCTTTACTAGTATAGGACAAAGGGGATGGGAGATTGAACTAAATTCCTTGATGAATCTTCTATAGAAACTAGCATTTCCTAAGAAATACCTCACTTCCTTGACAGTTTTGGGTGACGGAAGGTGATGAATGATGTCAACCTTGGCTTTATCAACTTCAATCCCCCAACCTGAGACCAGATGACCTAGAACTAGTCCCTCTTTAACCATGAAATGGAATTTTTCCAGTTTAGGACCAGATTATTTTCTTCACATCTTGACAAGACTCTCTCTACATTCCGAAGACATCCCTCAAATGTATCCCCAAACACAGAGAATTCATCCATGAATACCTCTATAAAATTCCCTACCATGTCTGAGAAGATTCCCATCATGCACCGCTAGAAGGTTCTGGGGGAATTGCATAAACCGAAGGGCATGTGTTTGAAGGAAAAGGTGCCGAATGGATAGGTGAATGTAGTCTTCCCTTGATCCCCTAGGGATACCTCAATCTGATTGAACCTCGAGTACCCATCTAAGAAACAGTAGAAGGCATAACATGCCACTCTCTCAAGGACTTGTTCAATGAATGGTAAGGGGAAATGGTCCTTCTTGGTAAATGAGTTTAGCTTCCTATAATCGATGCAGACTCTCTAGCCACTACTCACACTATTTGGAAGAATCTCTCTATCCTTATTGGTTATCACTGTGATTCCTGCCTTCTTGGGAACCACTTGGATTGTGAAGACCCACTCACTCTCAGCTATGGGATATATGATACCAGCTTTTAACAATTTCAGAAGTTCTTTTCTCACTACTTCCATGATATTAGGATTACGTCGTCGTTGAGGTTGATGACATGGCTTTGAATCAGATTACAGAACAATCCTATGAGTCCCTATAAGTGGGTTAATCCCAGGAATATCAGACAGGGTCTAACCAATGGATTTATTATGTTTCCTAAGGACATCTAGAAGTATCCTCTCATTATTGGATTCAAGATAATAATAAATGAAAATAGTATGTGTTTAGTTTTCCCCTAGGAAGGCATAATTCAGTGAAGTGGGAAGTTCCTTCAACTCAAGATCAGGTTGGTTCAGAATTTCAGTAGAAGATTGGGACATTGGATCCAATTCAATTTTGTTTCCTAGAGTTTTAGATAGGATTTATTCCCCACAAGTATAAGTTCCAGCTACTAGATTGGCTTGATCATATTTAGGGAAGGAAGTTGGAGTGGTCTCTATGAAAGTGGTTTCTTGAAAGGTTTCACTAATTGTTAGACCTAAGACTTCATCATAAGAGAAATTTTAAAATGATTCAAGCTAAGGAGATGAACTTCCTTCATGTGAACAAAGGAAGTCAATCTCATCCTGACTTAAATATCCATCAAATATTCCTTGATGTTATATGGATTCATTATCAATGCTTCCTATCATGTTTACTTAATTAATGTCCTTGTCATCCCCTATTTGTGATCTTTCATTATAGATGTTCAAGTCTAGACTCATGTTTCCAAAGGTGATGGTCATGTTCCCATTTCAGACTCGGATAACAGAGTTGATTGTTGCAAGGAAGGGATGACCAAGGATGATTGGGGTTTGTTTCTTATTTCCTATGTTTGGATGTTTGTCAAGGACAATGAAGTCATCAGGGTAGATGAAGTTTTCAACGTTTACCAGAAAGTCCTTTAAAATCCCATTTGGAACCCTAATGCTATGATCAGCAAGTTGAAGTGTGACAGATGTGGTTTGGATCTCTTCTAAGCCTAACTGGCAGTACACAACATAGGGTATGAGATTTACACTATCTACTAGGTCACATAAGGCCTTGACAAATTTTCTCTCTCCTAGTGCAACATTGATGTAAGGGCAACCCGGGTCTTTCAACTTAGGGGGAATGGTCCCTTTAATGGTGGTACTCACATTAGCTTCCAAAAGGACTTGATTTTTATGTGAAAATTTTCTTTTAAAAGTTAAAAAGTACTTAAGGTACTTTGAGTAGGAAGTTATGGTTTGGATTGAATCGAGAAGGGGAATGTTTAACTTGACTTGTGAGAATATTTCCCTCAATGTTTCATTTAATTCAGTCTTGGTTTTCCCCCTCATGCATTGAGGAAATTGTGCAGGTTGTGGTTTTGATTGTTGAAGAGTTGTTTCTTTCACATTGTTATCAGTTTCCTCAGTTTGATCTTGTCGTTCATTTGACTTTTCATTAGAGTTTGAAGCTTCACATGGTTTATGACTTATTTGTTCAGGTTTCTCAATTGATTTTCCACTTATTAAAATAGTCACAGCCTTTAGTTGTTCATGAGTTGTTTGAGTAAAACTTAACTCTCCCCTTCAAGTTGAGGATGGTACCACCTGAGTAGGCATGGGTGCCTTTCCAGTTTTGATGGTTTGAAGTTCTTGATTTATGGAAGAGAATTCTGAGTTCATTCTTTCCATTTGTTTTCAAAGTTGTTTTAGTAGGCTTTGTGGAACAGTTTGGGTTGGTGCTTGAGAAGATTGGTTTATCCCAGGGGGATATTTTGGAGGTGGGATGGTTTGTTGAAAATGGACCGGTGGCTATTGGTATTGGATTGGTTGGGTTTGGAACTGGTTATGGGTTTGGTATTTATGATGGGGGTAAGGATTTTGTCCCTGTGGTTGGCTAGGTTGTTGGTTATCTTTCCAGAAGAAGCTTAGGTGGTCATTATACCTTGGGTTGAAGTTGTTTTGGTATTGAGGCTTTTTAAAGTTCAAATAATTTACTTATGATGGGGGTCCTCCTAAAAGAACGTCCTTGATGGATGGAATGTTTGGGAATTTGTCTGTCTTATGGTCATGCTTTTCACAAATTGTGCAAACAGGGTCTATAGTTTGGATTTCATGGACTTTCCTAAGGATTTCCTCTTCTCTAAGTGTATGAATTCCAGTAGTTCTTTGTAGATTTTCATAATATGGTGAAGTTCCCCAGGTTTGGTTTTGTTCAGCAAGGCTTTCTAGATACTCATAAGCATCATTTGGGGCTTTGTTTTTAAAGGTTCCATTACACATCATGTCAATGAATTGTTTGTTTTCCAGACCCAACCCTTCATAGAATATTCTAACTTGTTCAAGAATAGAAAAAACATGGTGTGGACCCATGTTTAGAGTGTCCTTGAACCTCTCCCATGTTTCATATAATGACTCTCCCTCTTTTTTTAAAAAGTTTTGGATACTCTTTTTAATTGAAATTGTTTTGTGGTGGGGAAAGTATTTTTTGTATAATTCTCTTTATAGTTGGTCCCAAAAGTTTATGGATGATGGTCTCAAATTTTTTAGCCAATTTTTAGCTCAATCCTTCAAAGAAAAAGGAAATATACTCATCTTAGCTGATTCTAGTTGATGTGGGAGACACATGGTTTCTACAATGTCATTGAACTCCTTAACGTGAAGGTAGGGCATCTCGGACTCCATTTAATGGAATCTGGGAAGGTGGTTTAGTACAAGGGGTTTAAAGATGTAGTTGGAATATCTTATGGAATTGTGTATAATGCATGAGGGGTAATTAGTCCAGGCAGTTGTGAGGTAGTCATTCATGGTTTGATCAACTGCATTCCCCAAGTTTGGGGATGCCTCATTGGGTTTCCATTTTGGTTCCCACCTGGGTTTATGAGTTGGTTTACTTGAAGACCTTCCATTTAAATGGGCTCATTTTTTTACTCTAAATTATTAGGAATATTAGAATATAATGGAAATATTTTCCTTGGTGTACTTGACTCCCCAAACCTAAGACTATCCACCCTAACTAGATGGTTTTATTGATCACGAGTGTAGGCAGACATGCGCCAAAAGAAAAAAAATGAGAAATGGAAAAAATAAGAGATCTTGGGTGAGAATAGATGAAATGGGGTAGAATAGAATGAGTGTTGATATGACTTACATTGGTGCCCAGTAATGGTACAGAAATTTGATACACGCTCAAATTTACCCCAGAGAAGAAGGTAGAACGGTCCTTGTAGTCTAGCTTGGTTTGTCGATTCCTCAGAGACCTAAGAAGCAATCTATTGACTCAAACATTCTATGAACTTTTTTTGAATATTAAGTGGTCAAATTGGGTTGATTTTAGATGTTTTTAAAGGATAAATAACAGATTTAAGTGAATTTAATTTAAAAGAATGAGTTGATCCTAGGTTATCGCTCAGGGTGGATTGGATGAAATTCTTTTTCAACTATTTCAATCACTTATATTTGAGATGGGTTAATTTAAAAAGATCAAAAAAATCCTCACTTACGGATTTAATACCTACACGCTTTAATAATAATCACCTATACACTTAAGGATCAAATATTTGAGCACTTCAAGGTAAAAGTTCGTATTAGCACTTGAAGTGTGTGGCCTTAAATTCAACAAGGACGATGAAGTTTAAAAATCATCAAACAAAAATCTCAATTAAAAGAAGTGATTAGAAATTAATGGGGTGATAAATAACATCAAATAAATACCCTTGATACTCCTTTTGATCAACCCATAAGTGGGTTATCCCTCTATTGATTCTATGGTTTCAATGGAAGCGGGAAGTAGACTTATGAGAGAGGAATTGAAGAAGTAAAGAAAACAATAAAAAGAAAATGATCACTCCACCGTTGTGTGAATAATTTCACAAGTTTTGGTGTGAATAAATTCACACCTTGAGGAAAAGGTATCAAAGTGATATGGAGAAGAACATAATAGTAGTAGAATAAGAACTTTTTATTAAGAAACTAGGATGAATTAAAACAACTTACATGTGAAAGACAAACTTGAGACAACAAAATCACAGCATAACATTATAATGAATGAAAGCTAAAAATATGATAAACTCCACTACCACCAATGCCTTAAATGGGAATTTAAAGAGCCTTGGGTCAATATACCAACATTATAAAGTATCTCACTTGAGTATGGTAGGCCTAGTGTGCTAGAAAGTAAGGGAGAGGAGACTTTTCCACCCTTGACCCGAAGTTGCAACCAGCTTGCTTCCAACGAACAGAGGCACCTGGAAGACCTTCTATATAGCAGAATTAGAGTGGGAAATAGACGAAGAAAATGGATCTTCGGATGTCTCCTAACCACCTGTAAAATTTGGTCTCATTTGGAGTTGTGGATGCCGAGATATGATTAAATTGGTAGACTGTTTTCTGGGCCGCAAAATCTAGATCAGAATTTTATCTTCAAATTGGGCCGCTTTAATAACCATCATGGAGGCCGAATTATAAATGGATCATGCATAATTATTTGTTCCTATATATTTATTATATAATCACATGAAATTTGGGCTTCATTGGGCCGGTATTTGGGTCACCACATTCTCATCAGTGGGCTGGTGTCCAATCTGCCTTCTCTAGAATTGTTTCCTTTCATCACAAAATATATTCATCCTAATTTATGAATCATCCATTGATCCCTGAATGAAAAATGTTCATATTAAAGTGTAGATAAAGTTCCAAAAATATAAAATTAAAATATGAATAATTAAATTCCTTAAAATCATATGAATCATTGGGCCTAAATTGGCATACATTAGGCATGAAGTGCATGAATGATGAGAATTGATGTTCAAAATTAAAATTCACTAACTCAGGCCCATAAGATCAAAAATTAACATTTAATACCATTAGAATTAAATTAACATATGTATTTTTATTGTCTAACCAGTATTCCCTGACATAATTATCTTAGAGGAATGGTAATAGGATACACCACCACCTCCTCGGTAGGTTGGAAGACCTGGCTGGCCTAATCCACCAAGAGCAGGAGCACTTCTGGTTACTTCCCAAATATATGGTCCATCCACATCAGGAACATCATATCATAAGGTTCCTACAAAAGAGTTTCTTAATTATACAAAGCATAGACATTTGGATCAAAAATATGATGTATTGAAGTAGCTATTCCAAGTGTTTACTAATTTATCAATCCTGGGTGCTTTGAGTCTATCATAAGACTTCCAGGAAGCACTGATTGAGTCATTGTCAGGCCCTTGGGATTTTAATGTTGAGTTCACTACTTCTGATGTATATTGTGTAGAGAATGATCCTGAAAAATGTCATATGGCCATTTCATTTGCTGGACAGGATGATAATGTTGTCATACAAGGACATGTCAGAACCTGTATATATCAGGCATTTTAAATGACATTGATGTTTGAAAATTATTCAATGATAATGGGTCTTGAGTCAACCTCATCCCAGTTCAGAAACTTCATCAACTAGGTCTCAATGAATCTTAATTGTCTCCCTTCACTCTAATGCTATAGGGTTATGATAAGAATGAGAAAGAAATTCTCATCAACATCACACTCAGGACTCAGTTTGGAGATCTTGTGTCTGACTCACAGTTCATGGTGGTCCAGAAGAACACAACATTCAATGTTTTGATGGAAATTCCTTGGCTACATAATCAAGCATCCATTCCTTATTCATATAACCAATGTCTCAAATATTCTCTTAGTGGTAAAATTGTGGCATTATATGGTGATAAGGCGACGTTCAAATCCTACGATACATAATACATTTATGTAGGGTTCTATCACAATGAAGGGAATAAATAAATGGATAATGATTCCACCCAAATCAATGCCCTAAATTCCTTATAGATGATACCATATAACCCTTTCAAGAAGCACACTGTAGATTACGTGCTTCCTATTAATAAAATTGAAGGGGTGGTCCAAAATTCACATTTTCATTTATCAACTTCCATAATTTATGTCTGGATAGTTGGGCTCAATGGAACTGAAAATGTTATAAACTCTCTGAGTGATAATAAAATATTGAATGGAAATGTATTCATTCCATCCCCTAAGCTTTAACAAATCCTGGTTCTATCAACTAAATTGGTAGAAGCTACCATGACTGTAGGAGAAGGTGAAGAGACTCATTCCCATTACCTTTTTCCCCTTCAGGACTCCCAAAAGGCTTCATGCCAACAAGTGAGCCTTAAATGATTTCCTCATCCTCTAGATGTTTGAATTGTGACTCCCCTCTTCCTTCTGAGGAACTTGTTTTATCATCTCTTCCCCCATGAAGAAGCACAAATAGTGAATCATGAGGAAGAAGAATATGAAGATGAAGAAGATATCAGGGATAGCATTTGAGGAAGGAATCTCCATAACCATGAATGAAATCAGAGAAATAAATATGGGTAAAAAAGAATATCCATGCCCCAATAAAATTAGCATGGCCTTAACTCTTGAAAAAAACAAGGAATACACCTCATTCCTAAAGCAGCACTAGAATGTGTTTTCTAGGAATTACAAAGAGATGCCAGACCTTGATATTGAGGTGGCCACCCATCATTTGGGATTGAAAAAATATCATTGGGGTTACAAGCAAGCATCTAGGAGGACACACCTGACTCATGCCTCCAGGATTGTGGACGAAGTGGAAAAACTCATCAATTATGACTTCATCTGAGAGGTACAATAACAGAAATGTATATCCAATATTATTCCAATGAAACATAAGAATGGGATAATAATATTTTTCATTGATTTAGAGATCTCAACCGACATTTTACCAAATATGACTTCCTAGTTCCAATCACATAACTCTTGATTGATGAAATAGCTGGTTATCAGAACCTATCATTCATGGATGGTTACTCTAGGTACAATAAAATCTAGATTTCCCTAGAATATGAATAATTTGAAGCCTTTAGATCACCTCAAGGCGTATTTTTCAACCGGGTAATTCCTATTGGCATAAAGAATGTTGGTGCTACATATCAACGTGCTATGAATCAAATATTCAAACCCTTCTTGGGAAATTTTTTTGAGTGCTATAGTGATGATCTAGTAGTAAAATAAATTCAATGCCTTAATCACCTGACTGATGTAGAAACCATTTTCAGAAAGCTTTAACAGCATAATCTAAAGATAAACCCCTTGAAATGTTCTTTTCGGGTAACCTCGAGAAAACTTCTTGGAATCATTGTATGACATCATGGAATTGATGTTTATCTTGAGAAGACTAAATCTATATTTGGAATATCACCTCCTTGAAACTTGAAAGAGTTAAGAGGAATTCAAGTAAACTTTTTCTATATCTGGCACTTCATACACAATCTAGTAGGAAAGTGTTTTCCCCTCACCAAATTGATGAAGAAGGGGGTTACATATCAATGGACCAATGAATTTAAAGAGGCATTAGATAGCCTCAAGAAAGATCTATTGATCCCACCAGTATTAATACCACCTATTTAAGGAAATTTCATAATTCTATATGTGAAAACCTTGGAGTGATCACTGGGATCTTTCCTCACATAAAATAATGATGAAGGGAATGAAAATAGCCATTAATATCTCAATTGAACCATGCTCAACATAGAGAATTGATATTTAGATATTGAGAAGAGATGACTGGCATTAATATTTAGAGTCCAGAAGCTGAGGTACTACCTCGAGTACCATGAGATTCATTTGGTCTCTCACAATAACCCACTCAAATTTATCCTTATTCATCCTATGCTCTAAAGATTCCTAGAATGGTGGGATGTTTTTCCACCATATTTTTATATATAGTTTGTTCCTTGAAAAGTAGTGAAAGGAAAAGCCTTGGTATACATCCTCACTAAGCACCCATATATAGAAGAGACATCATTTAATACTGAACTACCAAATGAAGAAATATTCTCTATTCAGGATAGCTCCTAAACATGGGAGATATATTTTGATGGTGCTTCCAGGATTCCAACAAGGGAGAGAATGGAAGACCCCAAACTCAACAAATTCAGGTTGGGAGTTTTGATAATCTCCCTAGAAAGGTGGTATTTCCATAATCCTTGTTATTCAAAGGTGGTACCATCAATGAGTATGAATATAAATCTATCATTATAAACTTGGAATTGGAACTCTATGTATCGGTGAACCACTTAGAGGTGAAGGATGATTTTGAATTGATAATCAAACATATCAATGAGGATTATGCCATCAGAAAATAAGAGATAACTCTCTTGTGTGATTATGTCCAAGGGTTAATAGAGTAATTTACCTTAGATCCAACATTAACATATTTCTCGTGATCACAAAATTCGTAGGAATATGTGTTGGAAAATTAAGCTACTACTTTGGAAGATCAAAATTGGGAAGAAATAGTCATCAGTATTTCGCATCGTTGAATGGTTTCACATTTTGTTCGAATCAGAGCAAAAGAGATCAATGAAATTAATCCCATTGCTGATCCATAAACCCCTTCCATGGGATGTATGACACCCATAATAGATTATCTCCAAGATAGAGTACATCTTCTTGATAGGGTTGGAATAGATAAGATCCAGTGGCGAGCAACTAATTTCACTCTTTATGATGGATCAGGTCACTAGAAAGTCCTATAAAAGTGAGGCTTTGATGGATTCCTTATTAGATGTTTTTATGGATAAGATAATACTACATGCATGAGTATGTGGTCCCCATCAATTAGGGTATATTATTTCTAATCAAAACTGAAGGATTGGATACTTCTAGCATTTGATGATGTAGGATTGAATAGAATTCACTAAGAAGTTTCATCCCTTCCAAGTACATTCCAATTTCATCCTTCAACTCCCAAATTTTCTACATACAGCTAAATACTCATAGATAATTTCCACATGGGGAATGGATGTTGTTGTAAAATATCCTACATATACGAATAATCATTTCATGTACATCCTTACAACCACATATTTCTTCTCCAAATGGGCTGAGGAAATACCTCTCAAAGAATTCAGATCCAAATAGTATTTTTAGCTTTGTCAAAGATAACATCATTTCCAAATCTGGTGTCCCTCAAACCATTTTTATGAACAATGACACCAATTTCTATTCTACTAAGGTGAAGAAGCTATATAAGGAATTCCATATCAAATCCAACCATTTATCCCACTATCAAGCAGTGACCAATGGACAAATATGAGCTTTTAACAAGACCCTGTAAAATATAATCCAGAAGATGGTGGATAAAGAAAATAAATCTTCACCAAATAATATTTTTCATTCCTTATGGGCTTTCTGACTACTACTCATACTACTACGTGAGAAACCCTACACTTATTGATGTATGGAATAGAAACAGTCTTTCCCTTTGAGGTTCAGTTTCCATCACTTTATATTGAAATTTGTGATCAACTATCAACATATGACCTATCCCAGAAACAATTGGATTATTTAGAGTGACTGGATAAAATTATATTTCACACCTTGCATCACTTAAAGGTATATCATAACTAGATAGCATGATCCTTTAACTAGAAGGCATGTCTTCATTCATTCCTCTAAGAATAATTGGTATTGGTCCTTATGACTATGATGATACCAAAAGATAAGCCTCTAAAGCTTGAGCCAAAGTGGGAGGGGACTTTCTCCATACATAAGGTCCACTCTAAAGGAGCTTATTTCTTAATCTCAATGGATAAAGATCTCACTACAACTCTAACCAATGCAAGGTTCCTAAAGATGTACTTTGCGTAATCACACAAAGTTCATCTTAGCTTTAGGATGTTACACTACATATCACCATTTACATCCATATTTCATGAAGTTAAACTACATATCATCATCAACCTTGTTGCATGATGACAAACTACGTGACATATGGTCCAAGATGAAAAATGTTAAACTTTATAGCACTATTTCTCTTCACCACATGACATTAAACTGTATGGTTAACATATCCCTTATTTTACATTAAGAAATTCCCAAGATACCATGAGTGGTCACTCCTTGTGGTCCCTCAAAAGATGAGTATCTTCTATGTGTAAACCTCACTCACCTCATTTCCACTCACTAGTGGAACTTCAGCCCCATTTTATCCCCATGATTGTATCAGAAATGCATAGGGAATAACTTTTAAGAACTATGTGTGGCTTGATTCTTACCCCAACGAGATATGCAGTGATACCCAGATCTCCTATCTTGGGTCTAGCCACAATGTTTAAAAAAATAGTCCCTTCACCCCTTGTATGAGTGAATCAGATATGCATAGAGATCACTTTCAAGAACTATGTGTGTCTTGATTCTTTCACCAACAAGATATATAGTGAAACCTGGATCTCCAATCCAGGGTCCAACCATGATTTTGTACATGAAAATTCCCCATATTGTTCTCATTGAATGAAATTTCTCTACATAGAGAACCATTACAAGATGGTGTGCTTCATACCCAACCATCAATATTGAAGTTATCAGAAATCCCCCTTTCCCATATCAAAATCTAATTAATGCAATGAACAACTTTCATGAACTTTTTGTGACTTGATTATCATCCTATTATGATGTGTAGTGACACTCGAATATCCAATACTTGGTCCATCCATGATTAATCATCAACACCCTTTACATCATGTTCATAAATTAGTTCGACATAGGGATCCTATCCAGGACCATGTGAGGATTGATTCTCACCCTATATGATGCGTTGTGACACCCAGAATATCATTTTTGGGCCAAACCATAATATTTCCATCACTTCAAATTAGTTTACCTTCATCATTACCATATGATGTTAAACTGAATAAAATTATAAGAATAATGTGTGTATTTATTCTCTACCCATTGAGATATATATTGATATCCAGATATTTAATCCTAGGCCCAGTCACATCACAACATAGAAAAACCCCTACTCTCCCATGCATGAGTTATCACTTTACAGATGAACCCATATCTGTTAGAACTATGTATGGATTGATTCCTACTTTGAAAAGATATATAGTGACACTTGGATCCTACACCCTAGCCCAACCACAATATTTCTTTTCAAATTTTAATCACCCACGTCCTTTCTGTAATATGTTAAACTGCACGGACAACGTCCTCACTGCATGACTTCAAATTGCACGATACCTCTAGAAATATGTGTGGATTTATTCTCATCCCATTGAGATATGTAGTGAAGAATAGGCCTTAGTCCCTATCCCCATATATTGGGGAAAATAAAATTCCCTCACTCTTATATAAAATCAAAAATATATACAGGACATTTTGTTTTGGGTCCCCTCCTTAGAGATCCCATCAAGGAAACGAGAGATGTCCTGATTCTACATATGAGTCAGATCTATAAAAGGGACACAAAATTCATAGGAAATATCAATCAAAATACTTTACTTGTGTATTTAACATTTCCCCTTTCACATTTCATACTTTTAAATCTTGAATACTTTCAAATATTCATAATCTTTCTTTGGCTTCTAGTGGTAGAATTTATGATACCTAAGAGATCCTTTACCTGACTATGTAGTATGTTCCCCAGTTAGACATTCATAAGTCACCCACATAACAAGTCTATCAGTCTAAGGATTCCACTATATGACTATGTATTACACACCCCAATTGGAATTGCATAAAACATCCCCCATAATGGGTTTTCAACCAGCAGTAACTTCATTCTTAGGAGAAGCCTCTTTTGTCCCTTTAATCTTGGATGATGGTATACTGGGACCCATAAATCTATGGCCATCCCTTGAATATTTGTCCAATATCATTTCTCAGGACTTTAAATTCTCTAAGAACCTGGTTTACATTTTTCCACTTCACTTGTTCAAATCATACTGAAATAACATTGGACCATTTGACCATGTATCATCCATTGTTTTCATAATATTATGGTCCTAGTCATATGACCTCAAACTACAGGAACCATACATCTTGTATTTGGGTTAGACCTACATAGATCATCAATTTCCTTGGTTCTTGGAAATTTCTACTTAAAATACCCCTTTCGTATTCAGGTACTTTATCCACAAATGAAACTCTATGCTTAGGAAAATCCAATTCTCCATAAAATTTCATTAGCTTTTAGCGATAGAATGTTAGAATTCTTGAGATCTCTTTTTTCCTAACTATGTAGTATGCACCCCATTTTTCCTTGTATATTTCAACCCCATAATAGATTTTTCAGCCAAAGGATTCCACTATTTGGCTATGTAGTACATTCCCCAGTTGGCCTTACATAAAACAACCCTTATAATGGGGTTTTCAACCAGTGGTTACTTCAATATCATGTGAGACTTCCTCTAACTTCATACTCCCATTTTCCTATACCACTCTTTAGATATGAAAATACCCAAATCATAACTTACAAATTTCTCCTTCCATGCCTGAATATAGTAGTACATTTCTCGATAGATTACCATGAATCATAGAATCATCAAACCTTTGGTCAAAGTTAAAGACCTTAAATTATATCCCCCATAATGCCCTTGCTGCAAGACTTTAAACTACATGGAATAATTTCCTCTATGCATGAATTTAAACTATGTAGCATAATGTCCTTATTTCATGACTTTAAACTACACAACCTATAATTTTCATTCTACATGACTTTAAACTGCACAACACAATATCAAATTGCCCCTTTCTGAAAAAAATTATCCTCTTTCAAAGATAAAATTCCTGTAGGAGTGGATTATTATTCATCACCTAAGTTAGAACAGATGTTTCCTTTATTATCAGACTAATTTCCTTGTCCAAGACACCCATTGTGGTCTTAAGACATCCAAATTTTAAATTATCTTTGTTGATCAGTAAGAGAATGTCATAATTCTTAAAAACTCCTTTACCTTACTATGAAGTCTTTCCCTCAATTATCCTTTCATAAGTCACCCAAAAAATGGGAATGTCATCATAAGGATACCACTACATGAATATGTAGTACGTTCCCAAGTTGGCCTTTCATAAAATAGGCCCCATAATTGGGTTTTCAACTAGTCATAAATTCATTCTCAGTAGAAACCTTGTATATTTTTGAATATTGTGTTTTAGATTTAGAAATCACCAAATTTTTCTCAAGATTCCACTTGGAAGTATCTAAATAATATCATAAAATATATAACCATCAAGCCTTGCTTGTGTTATAATTTCAAAATTCATGGTCCAAAGTTGTTTGACCTAAAACACTAGCCCTTTTAGTTTGACATTCATGACTTTAAACTACCCATAAAAAGAGAGACAATACTCACTTGATTGAAAACCCGCAAAGGGAACACTGGAAAAAAGCTAAGTCTCAGCTTGCTAGACCTATACTTTGTGTGTTTTAAGAAAAATCAAGCAATAAAAAGTTAAAAGGCACAAAACATGTTAGGATGAAAACCCAAAAAGTGAATCCTAAACAAAATCCAAGTCTCATCCACTAAGTCTCCTCCATGTTAATCTTAAGAAAAAATTAATGTGGGGAAAAAAGATACAAAGCTTGTTGGGTTGTCCATATGACCCCAATAAAAGTGAAACTATACTCACTAAGCCCATTGGCTTAGGTAAAAATTAGAGCACCCCCATCCTTATCATTATAATTATGATTAGCTAACATGAATATTTAATTAAATGAAAATAAACTTTGATATTATGATTATATGAAGAAATTAGGGATGAAGACATATATTATTGAAGATAAAATCAATTTTCATTTATAAATAAAAATTATAGGAACGTACATAAAATGGAGTCTCTCGGTCATATATTACAAAAGTCCTTCGACATAACTCTTCATTTGTTGAACTGTTGATATGATGTTACCTTATATAGATATTTCAACCACAAATTTTATTAATGGATTCTCAGTTCTTTGTATAGAGTTTATTGGCCTTCTTCATTGTTGAAATCATTTTATGATGGAATTTATATGGAACCATGTAAGGGTTTTTCACTTTCTTTATGTTTAAAGATAGGTCCTCAAAAGATGAATAGTCTAGAAGGTGTTCAACTTGATCAGTGGAGGGCTCTAAAAGCTGTTTTGGTTTCTAGATTATGATTAATCTGAAATATTGGCCTCAATAACTTATACATTGAACACATTTTTAGAGTATGGATTGACATAATTCTCTTGGTTTATATATTTAAACTGATGTATTCACCTCTTTACTTTTTTTATATGCTTTTTTTAGGCCAACATCTCGTGCTGTGTTAATTTTGAGTGGATACCTTCTTTGAATGCAATGATTTTAGGGACTTTGGCACACTATTTTTAGATAGATTCACTGAGAATGGGATGTGAGCCTCCCCCTTTGTTTTATATCATTCCATTTACTGAAGTGAGGGATTGGGACAAATGAGAGTTGTTGTAATATTTTCATAGCTCCATCAATGATTCAATGCAGGTGAGTTGTGGTGATATGTTGAATTATTCTACATGTGTTATGTGGTTTTAGTGATCTAAAATTCCATTGATTAACTAAAATACTAGAGTTGTGTTAATGATGCGATATAAAGTAGATAAATTCCTCTTTGTTGGACATTGGTTATTTTTCTGATTTTTTATAGTGAATGTATCTCAATAACCAGAAGATGGATATGAACCTTGAATATTGATAAAGACTTCATTCTCTTATAGTTATTGTTTCTTAATAGATTGTTGTCAAGGATGAAAATCATTTCTATATCGTTGTGTCTTTTAAGGTCTATTAACATGCTTTTCATCTAATGATGGTTGGTTTCTCTGAAGACTGCATTACTTGGTGGTTTCAAAAAAGACACATCCTTGACTTTTATGTTTTGTGCTCTCTTAATCCTATGTTGGTGAAAACTCATTGCACCTCATGTGAACACATTGTTCTATTTCTTTTTAATAAATTTTGGGAAGTGTGATTTGGGTTTCCAGATCACACTTCATTCATTAAAAATGAATCTTTTATGTTTAAATTTAATTCGTAATATTAATTCCTTTTTATTTTAATATTTACTATTTTTAATAATTTTATAACTGATATAATTAGTATTATTTTATTATTTTATAATAGGTTTTATTTATTATATTTTAATAAATATCATTTATTCATTTTTTAATATGTAACCATTTTAAATATCTTTTGTAATGTATTCATTTTTAATATTAATTAAATTTTAATGATTATTTATTTAATATTTTTCTAATGAATTTGATTTTGACTGTTATTTATAAATTTTTAAATATTAATATTGAATACGTTTAATATATATGTAATTTCTATAATTAATATTTATTCAATTTTATTTTAATATATTTTTATTTAAATATATATAAAATTATCATTCAGTCATTATTAATTGGAACTTTATTATAAGTCTCTTGATTTTAACTTTAATTTTTAATATTTTTTATTTTAATTTTACTATTTATTAATTTTTAATATTGTGTTAATTTATATATTTAAATTTATGAATTCATTATATTTAACATTTTTTCAATTAATTAATTTTTTAATTATTAAATTTTTCTATTATTTTATATTTAATCATTTATTATTATCTGTAAATTTTTAATACTTATCCACTTCTAATATTGTTCTTGTTTATTCATTTTTATTATTTACTCTTTCAATATTTTTTAAATTTATTCATTTTTATATTTTTATACATTTCAATTCATTAATATTTAATGTTTTTAATATGTTTTCAATTTAAATAATTAATATTTATTCATTTTTATTTTAATATTTTTTATTTAAATAATTATACAATATTTATTTAATCATTTTTTATTAGTAATTTATTGTAAATCCTTTCTATTTAAATTCATTTTTTAGTATTTATTTCTTTTTAATATAATTTTAATTTATATAATTAATATAATTTATTCATTTAATAAAACATATTCATTTTTAATATTTTTAATTTTTAATACTTCATATTTTTTAATTTATTGATTTTTAATATTTTTCAATTTATTCATTTATTATTTTTATTATTTTTTATTATAATGTTTTTTATTCATTTTTTTTATAATCAGTAATTTATTGAAATTTTTAAATTTAGTTAAATTTTTTGTAAACTAGTATTTATCAACTCCAAATTTGTTATTTATAAAACTATACTTTATCAAAAATATGTATAGCGCTGATAATGATATAATTGAGTTCTGATAAAAATGATTTTTTAGTGCCAATATTTTATTAGCACTTTTTACTGGTATAGAAAAAACTCATTATATTCTTATAAAATAACCCTAATAGAGATCTTTACTTCTCGTTTCATTCATGGTTTTCACAAAATTCAAACTCTAATGTGATCTTTTGGGACATTTTGGAGATATCCAAACCCTCAAAAACAAATAGTATGATATTCAAATCATTTTTTTGTGTATTTCTCAAATGATTTGGTGTATATGCATTATGCTTTTTGTTATCCTTTCATAACAATTTTGTGTGTGACTACCCTGGAAATCATCTGGTCTCACACCATTGTTTTCCACTACTTGATATTCTTCTTTTAATGTTGTTGTTGTAGTGATTCTTATCTTTTTTTCTTATATTTTCTTTCATGTCATCCTTCTTTTCATGTTGGTCCAGTTCCCACCCCTTCATTGGTTTCAAAATATATTTTTATTTGATGAAAAGGCATGAGTTAGTTTTAATTTGGTGCATATGTGGGTTTTATTTTGAATTAATTAGGTAATCTAGGATGATATTTTGAAATTTTATATAAGTTAGAATGTTAAAAAATTGGTTTACACCTCATGGGTTTTATTTTTAGTGGTCTTTTTTGCAATGGAAATCTATGAAATTATTTTTGAGGTTTGTGAGGTCATGAGTTAGATGTTTGAGTTGATTTTTGAAAAATATGTAGAATTTAATGAAATTTTACAATAATTTATTCTTCTTATGATTTTCGTACTTCTATGAGTATTTCAAAGTAGATATTGTCTAAAAAAATTTTATATGGTTGATAAATTATTATTTAAATAACATAAAGTGGGTTTTTTACACCTTATTTTTTTATTTATAATGTGTTTTTCTAAATTTAAAAGCCTTCATTAAAATGGGTCGTCACACCTCAATCCTTAGAACATTGTATAAAAACTAATAAAAGTAAACAATTTGTTTTGATATATGTTTTTATAATGTAACATTATTATATATACCCCAAAACTTATCTAGTAGTATAAATCAATAGGTTTCTTATGCACATTGATAGTTAATGTGAGTGAATTATCACCCTTGATTAATAAATTCAAAAAATAGAAAGAACTATGATATGTGTCTTATTCAAATAAAAAATAAGTGTTATTATAATTTTTTCTATCTAATTCATCATCTTCAAATGTTCTAAAAATTTATCGATTTAATAAGAATTTATATCAAATATTATGACTATATGGATGTATTTAATGAAACAACTTCTAGGAATCTAAGATCATGCATTCTTTATATTTATTTATTTGTTTGTTAAATATGATTATTATGGAATAGAATAGGATGGATATGAATCGAGAATGAATGGATTCCAATCATATGAAAATGGAATATGAGTATGGGGTTAAAGAGTTCATTAAATTTTCAAATTATCATGCACATAACCCTTTAAAAATTATTTTTCTATACATAATTTTTTATTATTTAAGACTAATTAGTTCAGTAAAGTTGTAAGAATACCTCATCTTTCACAGAATAGATCTAAGTTATAAATTTTGGACTAAACATGGGGAAGAATTGAATGTAGCTTTTTAATGGTAAAACACTATAGTTTAAAAATAATTTGATATGATTATAAGCATGAATAATGAATCACATCAAGGAGATGGGTGTGCGGGAAACCCCCTAGCTCCAGGTTTAAACTAAACCTGGACATGTCCTATGATATAGGGGTGGCGAAAGGAGGGGTGGTTCGTGGCCCTGGGGGGGGGGGGGTGTTAGCCTTCTCTTCCTTCTTTAGAAATTTCACTTCTCTCTTGGCCGAGGCTAAGGCCATATTCATGAGGCTATCCCTATGCATCTAGGAGAATCTAAATATAACCCAAGCGGAGACTGATTCGAGGATCCTTCATGGCTCCATGATTGGTAAAGGATCCCCCTTGGTCTATTTCTTACTTTTTTGGGAAATGCATATCCATCCGTGGGATCAATATCCCAGTAACTCACACTTGGTGAGAAGGTAATAAGGTTGTGGATCACATGGCTTCCTTGGCGGTCCAGATCTCCAATATCACTAGTCTACTCCCTATCAATAGTTTCGAACCAGAGTGTGTTATTTTAAATAGAGGGGATGCCCTCAGCTTACACTATTTCAGACCTCCCTAATTCCTGGGGACTTATGGTTATTCTTCTTGTTTCTTTCATTGAATAAAAATTTGATTTGGATGGATGGATAAAAACCATATGTAACTGGTTCGATTCAATCAGGTTTGATCAATTATATATAATAGAGGAAAAACTTCTTATATTTAAAAACTAACGTTGTGACGAACCTATGATTAAAAGGGGAAGGAGGAAGGAGAATAAATATTGGGGACTTCCCAATCTCCTTCCCAATCTTGAAGCCTGGATAACTTAGATAGAAGTAAAATCCCCTGCATAATAATATTCTCATTATCTCATTTACTCTCTCCCCCTTATCCGTTGATAACAATTACCACCTCCCATTACATGGTCTAACGAGCCTAGAAATTCTTCTAACTGGCCTAATAATTATTCCCTATAGATAAGTCAATTCTTCCACCAACCTGCTAGAATGGGTTATATACTGAGCTTATATCACATACTCACCATTATATTTTACAAAATAATTTAGAGATTGTGTTATATATTGAAACTCAAAAAGTAATTCTTAGGCATTTGAATCAATCCAGGGAATCAATATTTATATCAAGTACATATAATTGATAGTTTATAGGATTCTTTCAAGATAATACTTTCTACGATTCATCTATAAATATGAATTCAATTTAGGAATAAATTTTGTGTTTGTAAAGTGGATAAATTGTTCTTGTATTTTCTTATAATTGTTATGTAATTAATGGTTATACATTATATAAAAAGAAACGATATGGATATAGTACCATGAAAAATAGCTGAGTTACTCTTGTGATGGAATTGATGCATATATCTGGTACCAAGGATAGAAATATAATTTACATGAATATATAATACTTTGGAATCATCAAAAAATATGTTACTTAGATAATAAAATATTCCAAGTGCTAATTTTTAATTGAAAATGGGTATATAATAGGATTGATGTTAAAATTGATGAATTGAAATTTATGAAAGGGTATTTTAGTTAGGAAGGGTACAAGGATGTGTTCGTACCGGGTTATGCAGCGAAAGCCAGTGGGATGGGGATTTAAATTTTTTTATTACTATAGAGACAAAACTTGTCATATTCGGTGATTTGAGCCCCTATATGGTCTGAGGATCTCATGTGGATTATTTAAACCATAAAAAAATAAAATGTAATGAGTACCTTGTTTAATTAATAGAATGCTCAACTGCAGCTCGTCATCAGCAACTATTACTCAAAGGATCTAAAGCCTAATTCCTTTAGATCATCCACACACACTCCAATAATCCATTTTTCCACCATTAAATTAATTTCAGGTGCTAGCATGGAGCTTCGATGAATCCTTCAATGTCATGACGACAACCTCAATATCATTCCTTCAATTTGTCAAAGGAACCATGGATCGATCACTCTGGAGAAAATTTCTCTCTCTAGTAAGTGATAGGAGAGAGAGAGAGTCCCTCATTCAAAATGAATTAATAATTACAAGAAAGAGATTATCCTCTAATATTTATATTGGATGATTAAAATAACCAAAAAGGGTTCTCTGAACCTATATATTTAACATCCACTAAAT
Organism: Viscum album; assembly: GCA_963277665.1. Taxonomy (NCBI): domain Eukaryota; kingdom Viridiplantae; phylum Streptophyta; class Magnoliopsida; order Santalales; family Viscaceae; genus Viscum; species Viscum album. The sequence continues at coordinate 150,599,937 of OY728163.1, forward strand.
TAGTAATAAATAAATAATTATGACAAAATAACTGCATCATAAATATTATTTATATTTTATCACATAGTTATAATATATATTAAATATATTATAATATCAACCTAAGTCATTAACTTGACTCATAATTCCTATTGATATTAAACGAACCTTGAATATTAAAATAATATTTGTTCGTATAATATTATTCATAGTATTTACTTAAACCCATATAAATACTAGTCATAAATAAATTCAACCCAATTATTCTATACATGAATAAGAATGAATTTATTTATTTATTAGTGAGCTTTAAAATCTGGAAAACTCTTAGACCTCGTGGTGGGTCCCACCATGTCCAATATACATATTCACCTAAATAGAGAAGATTCTTGAATACTCTATTGTGTGTGACCCTCTAGGCACTTAACTTGATAGCAGTAAATAATATTCATAGACCATGAGTGAATCCTTACAAGTCATCTAGGAACCTAAAGAGACAATGAATAGACATAGCAAAGACAATCATCCTTTGAACACACATTGTGTAATATAATCTTTTTGTTATTTGATATCTCATAAAGCATGATTTACACTTGTGTCATCATCCTTTCTTTCTTTATTATTTGTTGATATAACTGGATGTATTTACCCTCAACTACCATGGACATTGATTTATGATGGTACTACCATCCAGATCAATTAGGCCTGATATATTACTTCTTCAAATTGGAGTGAAAAATTTTATTTTGATCATTAAGCCAATTCCATACCACCAGTGATGCACCCAACACAAGGTACCTCATCGCGACTTCAATGTAATTGTTTTTTCCTTGCATCAAAGTATATGATCAAATGAAACAAATTTATAATGATTTCAAGTTAGGAGAGAAATACACATATCTGTAGATAGGAAATACCAATGACACCCAAAACATATGGTGTTCCTATTGAATGTTCTGTCCTCATGATCTCACATACTATAGATCACCAAGTGTGAACTTTATAAGATGAATTATCAATGCTTATGAGCCCCCAACACCTGATATTCAAACATCTACTGTGCCCAGTTAGTATTATGTATCTAGACCGTAGGACATATATTTATTATTAATGTCAGAGTACCTTGAAGTTCTTGTTATAGATTGGTATCTTCTATAACCTATTGATGAGAAAAATAAAAAATAAAAATTACTATTAAAATAGTGAATGAAAAAATGTCTACACTATAATGGTAAGTTTATATCATGCATATCTCACTATATGCATGAAATGGTAATTGAAAAAGTACTATTTAGTTGGGTCTATAGAACCCACTATTACAACACTCCCACTTGTACTAGATCCAACATGTTAACTATCCTTGTTATCTCTTACATGATTAAGATCATGTTTCTATTAAGTCACGACTTTAGTTTTTGGGTCTAACATGTCTCCACTACATGGTTATTCTATTATGTGTGACCTTAAATCCTTGAGTAAGACTCCTCAAGATATGTTATCCCCATGTATATTCCTTTGTTCCACTATCTAAACTTGACATCTTGGCTAGTAATGGTAAAATAATTATCATCATGATAAAACTTTACTTATTAGGTGTGATTCCAAGAACTAGAACAAATCATTTTGTTTTATATATACTACTTCTTAGAAACCTCAGAATCTGCAATGAAATTGGTATTTATAGATATGGAAACCACTGGCTTGTATGATCTTGTCTCTCTCATTACCTTATCCTACCTGTGAAATTATGTCACATTGATATAAAGGAAGTCTATTTTCCCCTCTCAATAACTAGTATCCCTTTCTCTTCACTTACCAATTATATATATCCTTTGTACTTGCACAAGTACAATTTTTTTTTCTGATTGCTTCCCTTTCATTTCTCCTGAATAAAATGGATATTTTACAACTATAAAGTATACCATTATAATAGAAAATATTGTACATATCATGTCATATATGATTAATACACTGTTAAATCATATGGAATTCAACTCAATACATTAATATTCTCTTATTCCAAGCCATGTCATCATGGAGAGATTTATACCATGTGACTTTGGTAACAATTCTCTCTCAAATTTTCCCAACTTGTATTTATCAATACCTTGTTAGGGCGCAGTTTAGTGGTTCCTCCCCAGTTGTACCTGTGGTGGTGAATTGAGGAGGTCCTAGTTTCGAGCCTCTGCATCTGTAGATTTTCTTTCCTTTGTTCCTCACCCCCCGGACCTACCATGTATATTTACTTTGACTTGGTCTAAGTAAAATTTAAATCTTCCTTAGTAGATGATATCCCCTAAAACAAAGGTTGATTTTTTAAGTAAATATTTAGAGAGAATATTTCATTTTGGTCTTAACTAACTATAAGACCAATAGTTGTTTTTCATATGTTATTAAACAAATCGTACTTGGAAAAATATGGCACTTACACTAACATCTAGTAGAAACATGGAAAAAATTCAATCCAAATTAATATTCTATGATCTTGTTTCTTACTTCAATACTAAATTAGATTTCAATAAATTTCACCCCTTATTCACATTCTATGATATCAACATCCCTTTTTGGTTGTTTCGTATAGACACCATCCATGATTAGTGGTCTTGAAATCAAATGCTCAATAATATGAACATAGAAATTATCTATCACAAGAAAAATTCTAATGGTTTTAGGAATAACAACTTGGAGTGACCAATAAATCCTTATTTTTAGAATTCTTTAACCATCCATTTATAGTCTCACTTGAATTCCCACCACAGTATTCAAAATAATTTTCCCATTTTATTTTGATATATGGAATCCATTATTGAATTTTAATTTATCTTGTCAATCTTAGCTAATTTCCATATAATACTTAATTTAAGGAATTATTATTGTCAAAGAATAATGTATCTCTATCCATGGTTAATATAAAACCATCACTATGGTTTTAACCTTCCTACATAGTAGGTTTCTCTGGGACATTCCTTTTCTACACCTCTTGTGGAACTCATTCCAATATCAACTATTTTTGAATCTATATCATTGACTAAACCCAAGCCAATCTTTCCCCCAAAATATCAAGTAGATATGTGCACCCTATTATAGAAATATGTTCAATCACTTGACAACAGAATTTCTATCATAGGTACTTCTATAATATCCTAAGAACCTTCTAGGATGATTACTTTAGATGAACATTGTTTTTCTCTTGATGCAAGTTTTTTTATATCCTTAACAAACACTTTTCATAGAAAAACATATTATTATGACATAATATATTTATATCATACTATGACTCATATGATACCCATTTTTCACTATATTTGGCATGTCATTATGGGATAACTCCATTATTTTTTATGCATGCCTTTAAAAGTATGGTAATAAATGCAATTAATTTTAGTTTTATCATTGATGATCCTTTTACTTATATGATGACTCTAATGTGTATAAGAAAATTTATATTTAGGAATTAATCTACACTTTATTTTTCTAATAATTTTTAATATGTAAGACTCGTTATCAATCCTCCCTTTTAAAATAATAGCCCTGATGTAGATAAGGCAATGCCCATTTAGGAATTATTCCATGCTACATTATAATGATCGATGATTTCTTGGTCATGATATTATTCGACACACTATCCTGAAGAAACTTATATCTTCTAACCATTCTTATACCATACATCACATTCTCATTCCTTAATAAACCTTTAAAGGAATCTAATAAAGTATATTTTCCACTAGCTTACCCTTGGTATAATTTTCACTCTCTAGATAAAATAATTCTTAAATATTTTTGGCTTGCCTTTATTTCTAAAGGTTTATTTTTAAAAACTAAATAATTATATATGTCGATAATACATAAGTTGTTTATCTTCACAAATTCTAAATACCATACTTACTTCCAATTTTAGTTTTACTTGACAAATAATTTTCTTTCCACAACTAGGTAAAATATTTTTACATTTTATATTCATTAAGTATTTACAATGATTCAATCATTAGAAAACTATTGTATGAGTATTAAATAACACAAGAAACATTCATTCATAAACTAGAATAATGTATCCTCATTTCCAAAGGACATTTGAGATAAATTTTTCTGTAATACTTAAAAAACCTTCATTTAGAATCATTAACTTGGAAATCATTAGTTGTGTAATTCTCACTACTAACATAGGAACCACCCTTTCTTATCCTCTTTGAGAATACACCTTAATTCTTGTAACATTTCAACACTTACATGGTTATTATATTTAAATGAACATATGTAATAGGTATGTTGTATTTAATACCCAAGAAGTATAACCAAAACATTACATTTTATATTGATGAATATACCTAAAGAACAAGTGATTACCTTATTCTTTAATTCGGTTTATGGAATTTAAACATCCATATATTTATTTCAATATATGTGAAGAAACTAACCTCCTATTTAATACCTCTTTATTTGAAGGTTTTTGTGAAGGTGCCTTTGTTGTCATGCTTTCCATTGGAATTTTCACCTTATGTTTCAACTTATTCACCATATGAACTAAATATGAATATTTATTTAATATTCTTATTATATTGGTGATTTTTACATAAAGGGTAATAAAGCATTTAATCCATTCTGTTTGTTTTATAATCATAAATTAAATTGGATAAAATGGTTGATAAGAATGTCATGTAATGAAAGATCATGATCTACCATTCATATTTACATGTATCCAGTATAAACCATTATATTATCTATATCTTGCTTCATTTTCCCCTTGTAAGCTTCTAGGAGATGATACAACATGTAAAATCATTCATGTCCTGATGTTGTATCCCTAACTCACATTGAACATTGATGATAACATTATGAAATAACCATTATATGAATCATATATGAGCCTTTTGTAAGAATTTTTACACCCTCACTTCCTGAGGTGGCTTAAAAGATATTGGGGACACCGACACCGTGAATTTTTAATGTCATAGTTCTTTACGCAAGTTCATGTACTACATGTTGGAAACTCATGCCAGTTTAGATATTTTCTCTGTACAATAATTATCACATTTTATTTCTTATGGTATTACATTCCATTTTCTACAAAAATAAAATCTAGCATATCAGTAATTTTATCTTGATTACCGATTAGACATTACTGATTAATTTAATCATTAAATTACCCCCACAATTTTATCAAACTCTAGTAACCCTTTGTAATAGAATCTATTTACTATTTTTCTTGAGTATTCTAGTGGAAATGATCCTTAAACCTCTCCTCATAGTCTACAATATATGACTACCCCACTACTTGGAGAGTTAAAAGTTAGTTTTTGACTGACCAACTGTATTAACTCACAACTCCTTGATCTGTTGAGTGAAGTCCTTACTCTAAAATTATAAACATGATTTACTCAATGCTTTCCTCTGAAGTTGTAACATGTTATCAATCGCTACTCATTTTCTACCAAATTTAGTTAAGATAACCCATTTCTCTTATAAGAACTCTCTGGTAGTAGCAGGCACCCTCAACTATGGCTAATCATGGACCACATACACCAGTTTTTTTTATAATTTGAACAATGGAAGGAATTTTTGAATTAATATTTCTTTGAGGGTTTTTAATATTTTTGAAGAATGTGGCCCATTTCTATTAATTTGTCCATTCTATTTTATCACGCTCACAAATTAACATTAATAGAAACAACATTTATCATGTCTTTATGAATTTTACTATTTATTATTTTATGTAATTATTGTTTCCATGAAAATCCATAAAAAACAAAGGCATAATGAAAATAAATATACCCAACTAGTTTTAATAATTTAATATTGGTTGATCCATTTAAACTTAATGGACCATCCATGACCTAGATAAATCATACCCAAGTCATGGCCTAACTCATAACGCAACTCATACCCATCCAGTGTGTCCACTACTCATTTGGATTTCACCTTGACTTTGCATTGTCTACGTATTACACCATCCTCATCATGGTATAAAATATACTCTCACACAAGCGAGGGGGACTTAGCGGTACAAAATATATATTGATAAATTGGATGCATAGACCCTTATACACATTAAAAGAGAAAAAATGATAATGCACAGACTATCTTATTTAATTACATTCATCACACATAATTAAATAAATAAATAATTAAATAAATAAAAATACAGACAGACATAGTTAGTCAATGATCAAAACTAATCTACAGGGTAAAATTGAGGTGTAAGGAAATTAAATTGCTACAAAATTAAAGTATGAGGAAAATTTAAATAAATTAAATTAATTAATTCAATTAAAATAAATTTTTTAAATATATTCTTCTTATTCGGTATTGTAATTAATTTAATTTTTATTCAAAAATTAAATTAATTAATTAATTTAATTTAATACTAAAATTATTATTTTTTTGAATATTAAAAAATTATATTTTTAAAGAAAAAATTAATTTAAAATTAATTTAATTTAATATTGAAATTAAATTAATTAAGTTAATTATTTTTTATTATATAAAATAAATCGAGCCCCAAAACCCCACCCAAGCCTATTTCGGGTCGAATCATAACCCTACAGGCTCATTTCGGGCCAGGAAGACCCATGCAAGACTATATTGGGTTGGTTCGGCCCGGCTGGACCTATTTCGGAGTGGATTAGGTTCAGTAGGACCATGGCAGGGGGCTACCTATTGCGCCAGGGTGTGAGTGGTTTTTCTGTCGGCTGGATAGAGGCTGGCAGGGAGGGGCCGAGGTGGTCCTCTAGGATATTGGCCGGATGAAGGAGATGATTTTTCAACTGTGCCAGGTGGTTTTTTCTAATAGCCATGGGAGGCCAGTGTCAATTCAGGTGGTGGCGTCAGCGCTTGACGAGGAGATGATTGAGATATGGTTGGTCGTTAGTGGTGGGGTGTGGTCCAAGTATTTCTATAACGGTTGTGGGTGATCGGTAGGTGGCAGTCGGACCTCACGGGAGGCTATGGCAAGGGAGACCAGTGTTTAGGTGGTCAGACCATGACATAGGTCAGCATATTGAGAGGTGGCTGGAAACCACTAGATTTGTCAATGACTCGGTTGGATTGGCGTCAGCTGAAGGTAGTGATGCCAGAGGCAGTGGTCTGGGTGGCCAAAGATCACTGATCTGGTAATCAATTCGGTCCTATGGGTGGCTCACAACATGTCTCGATGACCGAAAAAGGTCAGTGGGTGGAAGTGTCTCATGCTAGGTAGGGCAGTGGGCAGCTGGTTCGTGCATTAGGGGGGTGGTGGCCTGGCTTGGACCAGGGGTGGTGTGAAGCACTCAGTTGGGAAAGGGAAACGCCAGTAGGGGATCACCAGTGGGAGGAGGGTGGTGTGTTTGTGGTAATGGGTGGTGTTGACTTCTCAAGATAAGGAGAAGTGGACTGGTCATGATGAAGACCCCAAACATAGTGGTCCACATATGGAGAAGAACCACATGAAACCCTTTTTTTATTATCCCTTAGTTGGACCAAAAAGTCCCATCGCCCCCTTGTTTGATTTTCTTTATATAAAAGTTTCAAATGATTCACCAATTATTATTTTTTAAATAATAAAAAAACAAATACCATCCAATTCTTCAACCTTTTTATATTATTATTATTAATTTTTTCCACAATTGTATGGAAAAATAGGTTATCGATCAGTGATGTTTTGGTAGCTATATTTCAACCGATATCTGGCCGGAGGTCACCCGGAAAATGAAGAACATGTATATAATTTCGTTCATTAAAATTTAATATCAAAAAATTTAATATCCAATAAAAACACAGTTTTGATCCATAAATATTTTTTTGTATGGTCATAACATTGTCATTCAAGATCGGATCGAAGTATGGTCATATTCGTTGGGACGGATTTCAAACCCTCTAATTTAATTTAAAGAAAAATAATTTTTCTTAGATTAAAACATTTATGTGATCCTTTTGATATCAGTAATTGGTATAGGGATGCACAGTATAAGCCGATGTGTTGGAGATTTAATATTTATTATCACTGGAGTGTTAGAACTTTTCGTCTCTGATGATCTGAGATACGGTATAGTCTAAGGTTCTCACATGGATTATTCAAATCCTAGAATGTAAGATAGAATTACTTCCACATTTTATTCAAAGAGCTCTCAACTACATCTCCTCATCAGTGATCATTGCTTAAAGGATCTGAAGTCGAACCCCTCCAAATCATCCACACATGTTCTAATAATTTGTGTTCTCACCATTTATCAAATTTTGGCTTCTAGTACAGAGATCTAATAAATCCTTCAGCATCATGACGATCACCTTGATCATGTTCCTTCAATCCTTAGAATATGTCTTGTATCAATAAATTATGAGATAATTTCTCTCTCTAGGAAGTGGGAAGAGGGAGACGATCTCATTCTGAATGAATGAACATTCATAAGAATTAGTTACACCTCTACTATTTATATTGGATGCTTCAAATACCTAGAAAAGGTTCCCTAGACCTGTATATTTAATCCTCTCTAAATTAGTAATAAATAAATAATTTTTAAGAACTAACTACATCATAAATATTATTTATAATTTATCACATACTTTTAATATATATTAAATATATTAAGTGATAAACCCATGTCATTAACTCGACTCATAATTCCCACTAATATAAAGAAACATTCAATATTAGAAGTATATTTTTTCATATAATATTATACCTTGTAATTATTTAAAAACTTATAAATAGTTTTAATAAATAAATTGAACCCAATTATTTTTTACTTGAATAATAATGAATTTATTTATTTATAGGTGATCATTAAAACTTAGAAACCTCTCTAAACCCATGGTGGGGTCAACTATTCCTATATACTTATTCACCTAAATATTGAATATTCTTGAATAATATATAGTGTGTGACCCTCTTGGCCCTTATCTCGATAGAAGTGAATAATATTCACAGACTAGGAGCAGAGTATAGCAACCCATCATTCCCCCTAAAGAGACAAGGCATAGTCATAGAAATGAAGTCCATCCTATGAAAAATCACTGTGTAATATAATTTCTTTGTCATTTGATATCTCATAAAGCAGAATGCACACTTGTGTCATCATCGTTTTTTGATTTATTATATTTGATCTAGCTGGACAAATTTACCCTTGACTACCATGGCCATGGATTTATGAAGGTACAACCATCCCAATCAACTAGGCCCAAAATATCACTTCCTTAACATAGAAGTGACAAAATATATTTTGTTCATTAAACCAATTCCATACCACCAATAATGTGAAGGTTCTGGGTGCAGCGGAAGCATGTGGGTGGATGTGCCCACTTGGCTTTTTTTCATTAGTAATGATCAGTCCGGGATCAATACGATGATAAACACTAGTCTCCACAGATCGATTCACAGAAATAGATAAAGAATAAGAAAAGTCTCATAACAAAAAAAGTGGATCATCACAGGTTGATTATAATTAATTTAATTAATTAACAAGAAGTACCTTTTGGGTGTTCTTTCTTCATTGATATTCTTGATCACTTTCCGATGTGATTCGTCATTGTGTCGTAGAATCCAAGTGTAGACTTCCTCTGGAGGTGATCCACACGTGCACCTCGTATCTCTGGACATTGCCAAAGAAGTCTCTAGGTGCTATCATGGAGAAACCTTTTCTTGCATTGTACGCCTTAGATCGTCTTGATCTGATGGAAGAGGATCTATCTCAGTCTTGAGAGCATTCTTAGAGGAAGAGGTTCTTTCGGCCTTGAAATAATTTTCCAGAATTGTTGTGCACAACTATTCTCTTGTTGGGAAAAGAGTTGGGGTTGTGAGGATATTTATAATCGGGTTTGAGGTTGTAGAGTTATGACAATAAATAAACATGTTACGCATTTTATTTATTTCATTGACTCTTATTGAAAACCCCCATATTGAATAATTAATTCCTTGAAATGCGCCCATGCTGATTATAATAAATATCATTTAATAAAACAATATTATATCCTCCAAATCCCGACTAGAAAACTACACAGCGTGTAATCATTAATACATGGTGCATACTTGTTTTCCATAAAACTACACGGTGTGTAATAATTAATACATGGCATGTACTTGTTTTTCATTTCATTTTCAAAATGAAAACTACACAGCGTGTAATCATTAATACATGGTGTGTACTTGTTTTCCATGAAAAACTACACGGTGTGTAATCATTAATACACGGTGTGTATATCTTGTTTTTCATTTCTTTCTTCCTCCATCATTAAAATGATTTAGGCTTCCTTGAGTAATTATTAAAACACGTATGGGAATAATCTTTATTATACTTTAGATACTTGAATACACTTAGTGTGTGACCCTCTAGGCCTCTTTCTCATTGGCATTAGGTGGGCTTTCCTAAAGTTCAAGATTACTGTCTAGCAACGGGTCAAGGAACCCAAGAGAAAGAAGTTGACGCCGCATTGATGTGTCACCTCATACGAATGCTTACTGTGTAATTTAATCTCTTTGTCTCAATATCTCATCAAGCAGGTTTCATGGCAGTGTCATAAAATTATATTCTTGATCTGTCATTCTTTGAATTACAGAAATAAACTCGTCGTGTCACCATGGCCATGGAATTTGTTCGACAGTTCTATTTCAATCAAAGGTCCCGAGATATCTACTTCCATAAATATGGAAGGGACAAATCCTTCCTCGACTTATCCATTAACAACATGTTATTCGTGATGCACCCAACGTACCCTACTTCCTTCCAACTATCTTCGTGACGGTTTTCGTCAGCAAATCTAAGTGCGCGAGTCATGACATGAGTTAATGATAATCTTCTAGTCTAAGTACCATTACACACACTTGTAGATAGAAATATCCGATGACACCAAAACATGCGGAATTAATACTGGCGGGTCTATTCTCATAATCTCCCATCTTGGAGATTACCAAGTGAGAACTCCATGAGAGAGAGTCCCGTCTTCTTACGAGTACTTGTACATGATGGTATGTATACTATGTGTCTTTTCATAGTATGTCATCCAATCGCAGAAATTTATTTAAGAATATTTGTTATAGCATTTCAAGGTTCTCATAATAGCGGGGATCTGTCATGACCTTATTAATGCAACAAATATTCCAGGACATTATTATATTATAGTCATGTAGAACAATAAACCATATATAATAAGTGAACTTTCATGTAATCAAAGTACAAAACAGTTGGTTCTCAGGACACCAACCCTAACATGATGAACCCAACACAAGCTACCTCACCATGACTTCATTATCATGGTTTTTTTCTTGGTTAAAAATACACAATTAAAGGACACACATTGATAATGATCTCAAGTTAGGAGACCAATGAACATGTCTATAGATAGGAACTACTAATGACACCTGAAAAATTTGGTGAAACTATTGGCAGGCTTTCCCTCTTGATCTCACCTACTAGATATCACCAAGTGCCAACTTCATGAGAAGAAGTCCCAATGATTATGAGACCCCAACACCTGATAATAACACATCTATTGTGTCCTATTAGTATGATGTCTCTATTACATTATTAATATATTTAATATTAATTCCATAGTACCTCAAGGTTTTTATTTTAGCATGGAATATTCTATAACCTTTTGATACAAAAAAATAATCTATGGAAATTACCATTTAAATAGTGGATACATAAATATCTACACTATAATGGTAAGTGTACATCATGCATATCTCAATGTATACATGAAATGATAATCAGAAATTACTATTTAGTTTGGTCTAGTTCCCACTATTAAAACAGGATGAACCATTCCAAATGGAATCATTGATAGTATAAGTATTTTATATCCCAGATCCTAAAAATAGAAAGTGTCCAGTTGTTATGTTATCGATCAAAACCATTGAAAACACATATGTTAATTAAATTGAGGATGATCCAGATATGTCTCAATCATTACATGATGCTCCCAATGTAGATGGGGTCTTTTATGTTAGATAGAACCACAAGGAAATGATTTAGATACTTGATAGAGGAGTTAAATCCCATCAACCTTTAAATAAAGAGAGAAAGCAGTTTCAATAATCAAATTAAAGTTTATTTATTTTACATTTTTTTACCTCATAGAATTATGTGTTCTCTACTACATTTACATAATCTAAATAAAATGTTCAACTACTTCCATTGATAATGGATTATCCATATACAGATGCTCCCAATCCTTAAGAACAACTTGTTTCTCCACATAGTGATGCTACCAATACTAAGTAACAACATGTTGAAGATTTTTAAATATAGGAAATGGTAAAAGTTTGTCAACTATTGTATGAGAAAAAACAAGATTGTCGTAGTATGATAGTCTTAGAAAAAATTATTAAGATGAAAAGCTAGGGTATAAAATTCTAACTTGGATGGAATTCACATAACTAACCTGTTGACCATAATAATTCTATTTTCATTAGTAACATTGGGGTCACCACTCAAATACATGTTACATGTAGATATTTGAAACAATGTTGTGCCTTCATTGATGACACTACTTTGGGGAGAGATTTAGGTGACATTATGATAAAAATTCTCTAATTTACTAAAAAGAATAATGAAACATTGACTTACTCTACATTATCCCTTACAAAGTGCATTTATATTAGATTACTATTGAATGAAATTTGTATTAAAGGTAAAAGGAAAGGATAATCGATACTTTAAGAAAATTATTATAAATAATCATCTTAAGGATACTGAAGGTAAAGTAAACCCCCACCCACAAAAAATATATGCACACATGATAAACAAAGAAACACAGAATGCATTTATTAGATGTCGTGAGGTGATATCATTTTAAGTACATTTTGATTGGTAATATTTTAATTGTAAGAAGGATTATTAATCATTTTGACTAGGAATGGATAATTTATAAATTACCAACAGAGTGTTGAAAATAAACAATATGCATCCAAAACAATATACCCCTGTCTCAAAGAAAGGATGGGGCATGATTTTCTTAAAAAGGGTATGTATTATAAATATTTCATAATACTTTTATGTGGCATGAAATGAAGACATAAATATATTCAATTTTTTATCAGTAGTTTGTAGAATCAAAATCCAAAGACACTTCCATCTCACATCATATACCACAGAATGAGGATCATATAAATAAAGTGGGAATATTGGTAGATTTAATCACCAAAATTGAATGTGAATCATGTGAACTTATGATATAAAAATATCCTTTTTCTACCTTAAATCGATATTAAATAATAATGAAGAGTTATTTTCTAATATTTTTTATCCAGTTTTGAAAAAATAATCTGCATATGCTATATCCAATGAATGATTACTTTTAGTGGCCTTAAGGTAGCCAAAAAAATATGGTTGTGTCAGAGGTGTGGGTTTTAAAGTGTCACCTAGATCTTATTTTTTAAAAGAAAAGGAACAATGGGGGACTTTAATGAGAGAATAAAATAAATGGAATGATGAATATATACACTAAATGAAAAATATATTTAATAGTCTAATTTGATAAAATAAATAATATAAAGGTATTAAAAATAAAAAACAACAACTCAACAACCATAACATGAAGATCCACCCCCCCATATTTGATTCTAGTCATTCCCCTCAAAGACCTACCTTACCGAAGGTAATAAATTTTTTCATAAGGGTTTATAATAAATTTTAATCAGAAAACTACTGATAACTTTTAGTTAATAAAATTATATAGGGTGAAATTGATTATGATTTATATCTATTAGAACCAACCCATCACCTTTTTTGAGGTGTGTAGTGTACAATATCAATGGAGATATTCTAAAAAAATAACTTCCTAAATATAATGTGATAGTAAGTAATCATGTATCACATGAGTTGAGAATATAGATACGCATTCCCCTTAATGATTAGAATGTTCACATGGACAAGCATACTATTGAAACTTTGGTAGCACGGCTATTTAATCTTGAAAAATACATAATGATAACAAGGTATGTCCTTTCCAATTTATTTTAAAAAACTTAAAAAATAATGAAAAATCCATGAACCAAGGAATGTTATTAATGATGTAGAAAAGGGAGGGGAAATGGATGGCCAAATCAGAACAATCTATTGGAGTAACCAAAAAATTGAAATGGCCTTTCAAAGTACCTTTATATCAACAATTCAACTGTTGAATTTTATTATACTATAAGTTATTGTGGATAAAACATTAAAAGTTAATAATAAAAACTTCACTGATTTTTATGAACCAACATATAGGGATTCCATTAAAGAAAAATTGTTCTTGAGAATGTAAATGAAATTCTCAAGAAGGAATAGTTGGGAGCCTCTGCTATAAATGTATAAATGAGTTGTGTTTGTATAATCTTTTTTTGAATATATTAACAACTGTGTTAATTACATTTAAATACTATTCTTATTTTTTACATGTTTATAGATCAATATTTTCTGAAGGGAAATTCCTACAGACAAAAAAATTGGTCTTATCAATCCTCATGTCAATTCTATATAAAAATCATTGGAAGAAAGGTAAATTATAATAATAGTAAAGAAACTAACTATATTGTTTGAAAAGAAACTTAAAAATGAAAAAATATTCTTAATACCCAAAATATAGGGGTAAAATTATATAATATAATCATATAAATAATATTTTAATTTCTTTCATTACTTATTCATTTTTTAAAATGTTTTGATTTCCCATTGAAATAAATTTGGATATTAAAAATATTTATTTTTTAGATTCAGAGTATGGATTTACAATAAATGAACCACACACGATGGGATATATTAATTTATAATACACTATATTCAAATTTTTACAAATAAAATTCAATTTATATATTCGATATTATATTATAATGAAAATTTTATTATGATAAGGTGGTGTTTCAACCACACGTCAATATGATAAATGATGTGACATGTATGACTCAAAGTGTCCATTTTTAGTTTCAAAGTGACATTTTAGTTAAAACCGAGTGTCACTCACTAAAACTAGAGAAATAAACCCTCATAATTTATTGATATTTTATTACAATTATCTATATGTAATTTTTTACTTGTAGTAATTGACCACATGATATTATTATGCACTGTTTTCCGGCTATAACTCAAAGTGTTTGTTTTTAGATTAAAAGTGTATTTTTATTTTAAAACATGTGTCATTCATTGAAAAATGAGAAAATGTGATCATATTATCATGATAATTTATAAAAATGATTCAAAATTCATTTTTTACATATAGGAATTAGCCATATCTCAATTTGACACTCAGAGTGCATGTTTTCAATTGAAAAGGATCATTTTTTTTCAAAACATGTGACACTTCCTAAAAAATAATAAAACATGATCATATTGTCTTTATGTTTTAGAAAAATGGTCCAAAATTTATTTTTTACATATAGGAATCATTTTAATGTCAATCTGATACATGGTGTTCCTATTATGTCTAAAAGTGTGTGTTTTAAATTATAAAATGACATTTTAGTTTAGAACACACCTTACATGCCCAAAAAAGAACAAACATAATCATATAGTCTTGATAATTTTTAATAATAATATAAAAATATTTTGTATGTGTAGGTAGATGCATTTCAATCTAACACACAGTGTGGTTGGTATGGATGAAAGTATTTGTTTCTATTTAAAATTGACATTTTAGTTCAAAACACACATAACACACTCAAAATCCAAAAAATCATGCTCAAATTATATTGATAAATTGGGAAAATGATCCATGAGTCATTTATTACATGTAAGAATCGGTGACATGTCAATATAACACATAGTGTACCTAATATGACTCCAAAGGCATGTTTTTAGTTTAAAAGATCCATTTTAGATCAAAACATATCTCAATCATTGAAAAAGAAAACACACTCGTATTATCTTGATAATTTAGTAAAATGACCCATAAGTAATTTTTTATGTGTTTAAATGAATATCGTTAAAATATGAAACACAGTGTGCCCGATATGACTAAAATTATGGGTATTCATTTTAAAAATATATTTTAGTTCAAAACATGTGTCACATACTCAAAATAGAGAAACTGCACTCAGACTGTCATGATACTTTAGAAAAATAATCAATGAATTATTTTTGAAGTATACTATACAAATATTTTTCAATCCAAAAAACTATGTAACTGATATTACTAAATGTTCATTTTTTTAATTAAAAATGATATTTCATTTCAAAACATGCATGACATAATAAAATCCAAGAAAACATGCCCAAATTGTCTTGATACTTTTGTAAAATAATCCAGGATCATTTTTTATTTATAGGAATCAATCTCACATCAGTCTGACAAATGATGTTCCTAGTATTACTCGATGTGTGTGTTTATAGTTTACAAGTGATTTTTTTGTAAAAAACATGTGTCGCTCACTAAAAACTAAGAAAACAAATTCATATTATTTTGATAATTTAGGAAAAATATACTTAAGTCATTTTTGATGTGTATGAATTATCATCACATCAATATATTACACAGTCTGACTGGTATGACTTGAAGTAAATGTTTTCATTTTAAAAGTGACATTTTAGTTAAAAAATGATTCAATCACTACAAACCGAGAAAAAAAATCATATAGCCTTGATACTTTTAGAAAATTATCCATAAGTCATTCCTGAAATTTAAGAATCAATTGCACATTGATATGAAATACAGTGTGTCTGATATGACTTGAAGTGCATATTTTCATTATAAAAGTGACATTTTATTAATGAATTGTATCATATTTATGTTTAATTTGTATATTTATAGTATTACTAACAAAAACATTATTTTTTAATATAGGTATACTCTTCTTTTGTTTAATTTAGGGTATTTTGTTCGACAATTTGTAGCATGATTGTAATGCCCTAGTTTTTTAAAAAGCATATTCTTTTCTATAATCTATATATTTATAATTATAAAATTTTTTCAAAGGGATTTAAATAGATTAGGTAATCAGTAATACAATATAGAAATTAAACTAACAAAAATGTATTCATCCATACTAAAATATTACAAGAAAATCACATGAAACTAAGTTTTACTCACCTTGGATTAATAAATACTTTAAAAGTGCATGAACTAAAAACAGACAATAAATATATAAGAATAAAATATTTAACACTAGAAGATATCCTAAATCATATTTATCCTTGAGGATCACCAATATCCCACGAAAACCTATAATGAGGAATAATATCATTAAAGTATGAATCATATTGTGAGATCTAAATGAAAATAGTGAGAAGAGTGGCTTAAGAAGTGAGAATGTAATGTATGATTCTAGCATGTCTATATACAGGAAAACAATATGGCCATTATAAATATGGTTTTTGTAAATATAGTCATTTGAAATATGGTCATTTAGAATATTTTCGTTGGATATACATGTATCCAATGGGTATGCTAAAGTTATATATTTTTAGTAGTAATTTTAGAATAAGATAGCTCATAATGAACTAAAAATATAATATTAAAATATTATATATATATATATACATTACATATTAATATTAATATTAATATTAATATTATTAAAATTTTATATGATAAAATTAAAATAATTATTTTAATATCAACATATTGTCAAATTAAATTTTAAAAAATATATAATTAATTTGAATGGTATTTTGTTTAATTATATTTAGTATAAAAGTGATTTTTTTCAAAGAACATTTTTATAAAGTTTTGTATACCATTAGATTAAATTTATTAGTTGTAAAATATTATTATATGTTAACTAATATATTATTTTAATTTAAATTGAAAATTTATATGAGATAATATTAACAACACATAAATTTAAAATGTAATTTTACAATAAAATCATTCTTTCATTATATTTTTTATTTTCATTTAAAAGATTTTTTTTGAATTTTTCAATCTAAATTTAAAAAAATTGGCATTATTTTATTATTGAGAACAATAATATTATCTTAGGATAAATTTTTAGAATTTTTTAAAATAATTGAATTTTTTGGTGAATAGTGAAAAATATGGATTTTAACAAATCTGTAATCTCTACGCCTTTATATGAAAGTCCTATAAGGGTATAAAACCTTTAAATTGATAAAAATATGTATTTAAGAAGTAAAATTGTACATTTTAAAAATACTATTTTGAATTTAGAAAACCAATTATTAACATTTTAAGGACTTGAGTAATGTTTTCCAATAAAAATGTTTTTGGTCTTTCCTTTTAATTAAATAATAGTTTGAATATTTTGTTTTTTTCTTTATTTAAAAGACACATAACATTAATTTTTAATAATAAACCAATTTATATAATGAAAATCAATGACATGGATAAATTTACCCTGCACATAAATTTTAAGCTTAAAAATACACTTTTTCTAAAAATGGATTTTTGTGTGTTACATGTACTAATTTTAAAATTTATTTATATTACATATATAAATTTTATCTAATAAAATTGATTTAATATATAAAATAGGTAGGTATAAATTATTTAATAATGTATAATTTATTTTAAGGTACTAAAATTTAATTACATAGGTAAAAAATAGTTGTAGAGGTAAAACCAAAAATAATAAAGGTAGAAATTATAAGACTAGAGGACTTAAAAACATGTTTAAAATAAATGTAAAAATTAATGTATGAGGTATTATTGACCTTAAACTCTATTATTTTCCATTTTATGATCCAATGGACTTTTTTAACATGTTCAGCCTTCATAAAAAGTTGTTGTAATTAAAAAATGACATTCTCACCACTTATAAAAGAGTCCTCTCACCAACCCTTCAATACCACAATAAAATTTTGTTTTCAATTAAAAATCTACATTTTTTCCTTCCCTTGGGACTCTATTCGTTTTAATTGTGCTTATGGTCATAAGATATTTTCCTAATACTTCCATTTCAATGGAAACTTCTAAGAGAATGATCAAGTCCTCAACATGAGTACTTTTTCCCTAACTTCTTTTATTTTCATTATTAATTTCCCAAATAAAATTTTATAATTATTATATAATGACATATTTATTTTTTATAATAAAATTTATAATTCTATGAGATAACTATTAACTTCCTTTCCCGGTTTCTATTAATAAAAATGAAGTTGTTATCCGTGTAACGTACAAACAATCACCTCCATAAAGCGACGACTTCTGTTTTTTCACCACCACCTATCTTAAATGATTATAAAGGTAAAATTTAAGAATAAATATCAAATATTTAATATAATTATGATAATTTAGATACACATTATAATCCACCTTCATTCCCTCTCACTATTTGGGAAATGAAAACGTTAATCATGCGTTGTGCGGACTACTACCTTCATGAAGTAACATATATAATTTCTCATCTATTTTATTTATTATTTATTAAAATATCTTAAAATATGATTCAAAACCTTAAAATTATGTAAATAATATCATTTTTATTCTATAATAATAATAATATTCCAAAATAAACCACATTCGTAATCATAATTGTCCATTAATTAGGGTATTTTCATGTTTGGATGGGTTTAAACACATACTTGAACAATAATTAAAAATAATATCATGGATGAATGTGAGAACTTAATTACTGATAATATGATATAAATAAGTAACTGATGGTTTTATTTTCGTTTTAGAGTGGTGAAGTTAATATTTTACTCATTAATTAAGGTACCAACGTCTCTTCATTAAAAATCACCAAAAAACACTCATCTTTAAGAATCACAGAAAAAAATTCCATTGAATGAAATTATATCATTATAAATAATGATAAATAATGAATTATAGTACTTTTTATGATCTTGGAATGATATACTCTAGGATAATAATGAAGAACAAAATTTCTATTATGAAACTAGTTCAAAATGATCAAGATTATTCACACCCAATATTGATAATAGATAATAACTAACATATATATAGATAAATATTATGAATTATGTTCATAAAATGTTATAGATATGAAAAATATTCTTAAAATTTTTATTAAGATATTTATTTTTATTATATAGGAGATTCAGGTTCTTTAGTGGAAGTTAGAAATTAATGTATGGTGTTCTTTGTCTGAAATTTAATTTCTTGAGAAAAAATTCTTATTATGCACCATAATATCTTTAATATTTTGTGATTAATCTATAATGAAATTATTATACCATATTAATCTAATTAATGGGCTTTGAAGATCAATTTTATGTTTTATTATTAAATGAAATTTGATTAGAAGGTTTTTGATTCCATGAGATATATTTCATATTATACACCATCATTTATTATATGTGGTTTAATAAATACCTAATTTAATTCATGTATAATGAGTATCTTTTATTTCAAGATATTTGAATATCCATTTAATGGTAACCCTCTTATATTCTTTTTATTCCTATATTAACATCACTGTAAGGGTTACTTCTTCAATATCAATTTCAAAACTGGGTTGTTTTTAAAATATAATTCATATATGAAAATGGTAAGAACATACTTTCAAAAACCCCAAATCATTTTATTCCCCTTTGGTTATTTTTGGGTTTCATATATCTTCTCACTATATCATTTTCCCGGTGTCACATTATTTACCATTATAAAGAAACTGATATTGTCTCCTCTTCTCAGTCCAAAACCTCACTTATTTTCATGTCCATATTCATTGGATGATTTTTTGAATTTCTTTTTCTATACCTTTATAATTTGTTAAGGTCGTTTCCTACTACTTGACTATTATTTAAAGTTTTAATTAAAATTTTATCATTTTATATAAGGGTCATTTTATTCAAAGTTTGAAAAGTATCTCTTCGAATTTTTTTATGTTAACATGTATTTTAGCCACATTTATTGTTTTAAATAGATATTTATATATACATTTTCATGATTTTTAAATGAAATTTTTTCTCATATATTTATAAAACATTTATTTAAAAATTATTTCAAATTATCGACGATATTTTATATTTTTAAAGTTATTTTTTTCTAAATCTCTTAAAAATTAGTAGTTTTTATCTAAGTCATTTTCCATTGACAAGTTTTATGATTAATTTAGGATATTATTCAAATTTTAACACCCACCTTTTTTCTATGGAATTTTTATGTAATGTTATTTTCTATCAAATATATGATTCATCAATTCCTTAATCTTTCTTAACCATCCACTTTGAATAGGTATAACTTTTATTCCATTGTATTTTCTTTGTGAACACCCTATTTTCCATTTCATTAATTGAAGGGTGTTCAACTAGATTCCATATATATTTATTGGGATAAATTATTTACTTAACTATATACCTTTTATTTATATGATTTAAATACAATATTATTTATTATCTTTATTAAAGTATATTTATCTAGAAAGTTTCTGAATATCTTTAGATACCCATTTATTTCCCATGGGTTCATCATCATATGATTATTGATGGAATTATAAATGATATAATTATGTGATCCATTTGAAAATGTTAGGAAACCCATTTTATTTATATAGGTTCTTTATGATATGATGAATAACTGATTTCAAGTGGAACACAAAAGTACGAATGAATTATGGGTGGGGTACTATATCATCCTTTAATACATTGGTTAAGTATTTTTATCTCATACGATAAGTATTAACAAGTATGTTTTATTTTATCAAAATAGTGGGCACTGATGGTATGTCTCATGAATGTAAGGTTCCCTTTAGTGGTGATTGTGACATCCTTATTTCAGGTATCCCTCTTAGAGTAAGCTCGAGATTCCACCTTCATGGGCCATTAACCATGCGTAAGCCCCAAATTACCGAACAACATGGGTTTTGATCCCTATCTTATAAATAGGGTATGTAGGAAGCCTCTATAAGGTTCAATCCCGACTATTGGTAAACCTTGATGTTCTCAAACTAGGGGTGAACCTCTTGGATCTTAGTATCCATAATCATTTATTTCCATCCTGGTCTTTCCTATGAGCCAGTACATCTCAGGAGTATCATTCCCCACCCATAGGTCAATCTCCTTCAGGCCCATTTGGGAAGCTTCAAATGCGTCAGACCCACACCACATGCTTAGAACACCTCTTCAGGTGTAAGTCTCAATTACCCTATCAGAACTATGTGAACTTTGATCCCTACCTTCTAAACATGGTATGTTGGAAGCCTCTCCAAATTTCAAGCCCAACATCCTCAATAAACCATACATTTCTCCCACTTAATGCACATCCATCCTGATTCTTACACGGGCCCCCACATCTCGGTGGAATAACATCATCCCTATGAGTCATCTCAGTGTGTAAGTCTCGTTCTTCCACATCATTGTTTCTCACAGAATCATCTATCAAATCTCAAGGCATAATCCCCACACAATATAACTAAGAGAAATAATCTTTCAATTGGATGTCCTAGTGTGGAATCCCTACTCCAATGAACAAACTATATGGTTTTTGATCCCTATATTCTAAACAGGGTATGTAGGAAGCCTCCATGAGGTTCAATCACATCCAATGGTAAACCTTTGTGTCCACCTCATTGGGGTGAACCTCTCTGATCCACCCTCAGTGGTTTCCAGATCACCCTTCATTGTGTGAAACCTCCCCTTTATGGGATGCACCACTTTCAGGTTAATCCTCATATGGCATTCTAATCCATCCATCCGCTAAACCTTCCTTGTACTCCCTCCTAGAGATTTACCAATCTGATCCACCTTTACAAATGTTATGATCATTCCATTCCGTTTCTTCAAGACGTTAAAATCGCAACCCTCTATCCCTGAAGGATGTTAAACTCATGGAATACCCTATGTTAAACATTGGATTCATAAGGAAAACCTCATAAGACATGCCTCCAACATAATATACCCCGCGATCGATGTGGGATGCCTCATGTTTTTGAACCTTTGAGAAGCCCTCTTATGAGGAAGAATACAGAAGTTCCAATTCTCCAGTGTCCAAACATTCCATTGATTCCCAACAAGACTACTTCACTAATCGAAGTTTGTTTCCATGACTAAACCCTTTTAAATATCTAGAAAGAAGAAGCGCAATTAACCATCATCCACAAAGATATGGAACCAGGAAAAAATTTCGTGAACAACGTCTTAATCTATGAGGTAGACCCGAACTAGGAAATTAATTATATGGATGAATCCCTGAAATGAGGGACTCACATCCCATCATCCTATTTTGATCAAGGATAATACATCTATGAAGAAGTGATGAAATCCATCCGCCTTTGGAAATCTGGAATGTGGGGAAACAAATACAACACCAGCGTGTGGTCACACACGCGAGGCAGGCATGCCTCGACGAAAAGCAACGAAAACAATATTATAAAATAAATACATAATAAAAACATGAATAGGTTAATTTATATAAATGTATATATAGGTTATATATTTAAATGTATTTAAATATATTATAAAAATAAAATATATTTATATAAATGATAAAATGTATATAAATATATTCATGTGTATATTATAACAATTAAAGAATTATAGCATAGTGGTAAGGAAGTGAGGTTTCGAAGGAGGGGTGTTTGCAGTCATGGGTTAGAATCACTGTAAAGGGGTATTCGACAGATGAGTTATGGAGACCAGACCAGACCTAAGGGTTGAGGTTGAACACTGAAGGGGATTGTGGGGACTGGACCAGAATGACATGGGAAACGAAGGAGTTCTTCTGTAGGGATTGTGTGGGAATCAAAGGGGTACAGGAGGGTGGGGTGGTTGAAAGAGGTATTATATGGGAACCAGAGGGGTAAAGAGGGGTGTTTAATTTCTCAAATAGTGAATTTTTGTGATTTTAGGAAAAAAATTAGGGATGGTTGATATGAACCACCCCTATTTTTTATTTTTCATTTTTTCGATAAAATCACATAATCCACCATTCAAGAAATTACCTACCATTCCATACTTCACTTGTTCCCACACAATCCCTCCAACGCCCGCCCCACCCTCTGGTATGCCTCAGGTTCCCACATAATCCCTCTAGATGAAATCCTCTAGTTCCAACATCAATCTAGTCCAATACCCATAATCCCTTCCACTATTCAACCTCACCCCTCTGATTTGGTCTGTTCCCAAAAATACCAGATCTGCTTTCCCCTCACCTCCGTTAAAGAAGGGTGGGTCATTTCTTTAAGGGTTTATTGTATAATTTTCCAAAAAATGAAAAATATTAGGGGTGATTCATATCAACCACCCCTAAATAGCTATTTCTGGAAATTTTATCTAAAATTTGATGGGTTTTAAACCACCTCTAACTTAGAACACAAATTTAATGTGGTTAAAGTAGCTTATAATTGAGCTATTTCTAGCATTTTTTGCAAAATTAGCAAGGATTACATCTAGAGAGATTGTGTGGGAACAAAAGGAGTATAGGAGGGCAGGGAGAGTGCTGAAAAAATTGGATGGGAACTGGAGGGGTACATAAGGGCGGGATATTTCTTGAATGGTGGATTGTGGGATTTTCGGAAAAAGAAATTAGGGTTGGTTCATATCAACCGGCCCTAAAAATTTCTAATTTATGGGAAGCTTTTAATTTCCCCTAAATAGATATTTGTAGATGTTTTATCTAAAATTAGAGGGGGTTTAAACCCCCTCTAACTTAGCACACAATTTTGACATGGTTTAAACTACTTCTAATTGATCTATTTTTTGGATTTTTTTTGTGGAATTAGCTGGGGGTTAAACCCCCTCTAAAATAACCACCACTAAAATTACACATTCCTTACTAGAATTTTATTACAAATACCTCCAAAAAATGTTGTTCACACATTAGTAGTGGTTTTTGACAACCATCGCTAATGTATTTAGAGGGGGTTATAACCCCTTCCAATCTAACAAATAAACCCTTCTAATATGATTATTTTTTGTAGTGTGTAATGAAATACAGAGAATATATTTAATATCTCAAATCAGTTTATGATCACTTATAACTGCAAGGTCAATGATGAACTATCTAAAAAAATTTATTCCTTTAAATAGACCACAACCAAAATCACAAGGAGTATTTAGATTAAATAGTTAGGAAGAAACCCTATATTGCGATATGTATATTATGAAGGAATAGGTATGTTTCCTATACTTACCCATGTTACTAAGGTTGATACCACTTTAGAAATCAAATTCCTAGTCATGTCTATCTTAATCATATACTTAACTTTTCTATTAGTAAGTGATAATTAAAATTTAAAGGATTAAATTTATTTAAGGGGGGTTGTAATGCCCTAGGTTTTAAGAAATCATATTCTTTCCATAAATTATATATTTGTAATTAAAAAATATTTTTTTCAAAATTAATTGAAATATATTAGGTAATAAGTTGTATAATATAGTATTTAAACTAAAAATTTATTCATCCATTGTTAAATGTTAAAACAAAAGCACATGAAAAAGTATTACTCGCCATAGATTATTATATCCTTTAAAAGGGCATAAATTAAATGCGTATAATAAATAGTGAATAATAAAATATTTAATACTAGAAGATCTCTTGGATCATCTTTAGCCTTGAGAATCACCAATGTATAAAGAAAACCTATAGTGAAGAAGAACATCTTGAAATGAGAAATCAGGCTTGGATATCTAAATGAAAACTATGAAAATGAAAAGTGTGACTTAAGAATTTAGAATGGAATGTATGATTCTATCACATCTATGTATAGGAATAAAATTTGACCATTATAAATATGGTCATTAGAAATATATTCATTTAGAATATAGTCATCAGATATGAATATATTCAAAAGGTATACTAATTTTGTGTATTTTTAGTAGTAAATTTGGAATAATATGACTCACAATGAAATAAAAATATAATATTAAAATATTTTAAATATATATTTATTTATGTGATACATATTAATATTAATAATATTATTATTAAAATATGATATGATAAAATTGAAATAAATTTTTTAATATCAATTTATTAGAAAAAATAATTTTTTTAATATAAATAATTTATTTTAATAGTATTTTGTTAAAAGGTATTTAGTATAAAAATAATATTTTTTCAAAGAACTATTTTATTAAGTGTTGTATACTAGTAAATTAAATTGACCAATTTTAAAAAAATATTTTATATTAAATAATATATTAATATTCTTTAAACTAAAAATGGATATGAAATAACATCAACAAAACTTAATGTTTAAAAATGCCATTTTATAATAAAAGAAGTATTTCTTTAAATTTTTTATTTTCATTTAAAAGATAAATTTAGAAATTTTATATTTTCAATATAAAAAATGATGATCATTGTTAGACCCAGAATACTAATATTAGCATAAGATAATTTTTTTATTTTCTTAAATAATTGAATTTTTTGGTAAATAGTGAAAAATATAGTGTTTAGAAAAACTGTAAATTTTATAACTTTATAACCAACTTCAATAAGTGTATAAATCCTTATAATTATTCAAATATTTTTTTAAGGAGTAAAACTAGACATTTTAAAAATATTATGTTGAATTTATAAAACCTATGATTAACATTTTAAGGACATAAGTAATATCTTCTAATAAAACTATTTTTTGTCTTTTTTTAATTAAATAATATTTTGGTAAAATTTGGTTGTGGATTAACACATTATCCCTTTATATTATGTGGTTATATTTATAAAAAAAATCATTCAAAAGGGGCCTCTCATAACCCCTTCAATATGACCCTAAAAATGAATTTTCATCTTCAAAATATTTTTAGTTTCCTTCCCCTACAACTTTATTCTTTTTACTTGAGTTTCTAGTTATAACATATTGTCCAAAGACAACAATTTCCAAGGTTCTTCCAAGGGAAATATCAAGGTTGCAACATGAATATTTTTTCCCTAACTTCTTTTATTTTCATTCCTACATTCCCAAATAAATTTTATAATTCTAATATAATTAAATAATTATTATTTTTATACTGAATTTTATTATTATAATAGAATAAATATTAACCACTTTTCTCTTTTTCTATTAATAAAAATGAAATCAACATTCGTGAATTGTGCGGAGTGCCACCTCCATTAAGAAACAACTTCTGTTTTTTCACCATAATATATATTCACTAATTATAATGGTGAATTTAAAAAAAAAATATATAATTTATAATATAATTATGATTGGGAAGACAAAAACTATAATCCACCATCATTCTACCTCATTTATTGTGAAATGAAAAAGTTAACTATTTGTTGTCCAGACTACTATCTCCATGAAGTAAGGTATCTCATTTTTCATCTAGTTTAATTATTATTTATTATATTATTTTAAATATTATTCACCACCTTAAAATTATCTAAATAATATAATTATTCTTAATTACTAATTATATTATTCCAAAAGAAAACACTTTCATAATCATAATCATCCATTAATTAAGATATGTTGATGTTTAGGTTGATCTAACCACCTACTTTAATAATGCTATTAAATAATATCATGGATGAATATGAGAACATAATTAATGATAATATATAATATAAATAAGTAAATAAATTTTTTTTTTTGGTTCTGGAGTTATGAATTTAATATTGAACTAATTAATTAAGATATTAGCGTCCCTTCATTAAAATAATAATTAAAACATGCTCATCACCAATTTCATACTTAAGGATCATAATAAAACATACCATAGAATGAAACTATATAATTTAAAAAAATATAAATTATCATTTATAGAACATTTTATGATCTTATAATGATGAAATTTTGGATAAGAACAAAGAACAACACTTCTATTATGAAATTAGTTCAAAACGATCATGATTTCTCACACCTGATATTGAAAATATATAATAAATAACTAATACACATGTAGAGAATAATTATAAATGAATTATATAAAATTTTATAGATATGAAAAATGTACTCAAATATGTTACTAAGATATTTAATTTTTTATATTGGAGGTTCAAGGGCTTTAGTGGAAGTCAAGAATTAATTTAATGGGTTATTTGTTCCAAATTTAAGTTCTTGAGAATTTTTTTTATTATTGAATACCATGATATCATTAATATGGGTTTATTAATTTCTAAATAATTTATTTTACAATATTCATTTAATTCATGTGTTTTTAAGATTCATATCATTTTCTTTCATTAAATGGATTTTTATTCAAAAGATATCAAGATTATAAGGTTTTATTTATATTTATTTCTAATTCCATGAGACATTTATTATATTGTACATCTTAATTTAATTTATATGGTGTAAGAAAAAACCTATTAACTTCAATTATAATAAATAACATTCATTTCTTGATATTTGAATATCCATTTCATGGTAACCCTCTTCTGTTTTTTTGATTCCTACATTACCATCACCGTAATGGTTTTTTCTTCTATCTCAATTTAAAATCGGGGTTGTTTTTTAAATATAATACATATAGGGTATTTTTAAGATCTTAATTTCTAAAACCCCCATCATTTTCTTCACCGCTTATTATTTTTGTGGTTTATATGTCTTCTAAAAAATTTATTTTCCCTATTGGATCATTATTTACTTGTTGTAAGAAAACTGACCTCATCTCTCTTTCTTAGTCAAAACCACCCTTTTTCCATGTCCATTTTCATTTTATTCTTTTTTTATTGTTCTTATATATTAATTAATAATTTTTATGGCCATTTTCTACTACATAACATTTTCTAAAACTATTAACGAAAAAATTTTCATTTTCTTTTTGGGTTGTTTTCATCAAAGTGATAAAAGTATCAATTTTTAATTTTTTTCATGTGAAAAAATATTTTAGACACGTTTTTTGTTATATTTGACTCCTTATATCCAAATTTTCATGGTTTATAAAAAAAATTATTTTTCTATAATATTTATTTAAAAATTATTTTAAAAAGACTTCAAAAGATCAATCATATTTCTTATTTCCAAAGTTAAGTTTCTAAGGATCCTAAAAAGTATTTTTTATCTAATTAATTATCCTTTAACATGTCTTATGCTTGAATAAGGATGTTATTAAAATTTCACCATCCAAATTATTTCATTTTATGGATTTTTTAAGGATTTTTTCAATTGAAGATAAGATTTTTCACTAAATTTATCCCGTGTAACCATCCACTTTAAATAGGAATAACTTTTATTGTAATGTATTTTTTGTGTGAATACCATGTTTAACATTTATTTGATTTATGGGTGTTCACCTAGATTTCATACATCGATTGATTGGTGGAATTTATTGACTTAACAATATACCCTTTATCTATATGTTGTATATACCATATGCATTATTATCTTGATTTAAGGGTATTTACCTATAAAGATTATGGATATCATTAGATTCCCCTTTTTCAATAGGTTTATCATGTTATGATTATTGATAGAATTATATATAATTTATTTACATGATTACATTTGAAAATGTTATGAAACCCATTTTAATACCATGAATTTTTTATGATACGATGAATAAATTATTTCAACTGGCACATAAACATATGAATGAATGAAGTGTGGGGTTTTACATTTCCCGTCAATGCATTAGTTAAGGATTTATATCTCATGAGAGAAGTATTCATGAGTATATTTTAGTTTCTCATAGGCATGGGTAGTGATTGTGTGCCTCATTTAAGTAATGTTCCATATACTAGTATTTATGCCACATTTCTAAGGTATCATGATTTTATGCTCTCATTTCTTATGTTTATTGAAAAATGTTGCCACAATTCTCTAGGTATGACTCATTTATGTGATATGTGGAATTTTAATGATGTATTAATATTTTATTCCATTTTTTTTTACCATGAATCGCATTTTATGATTTAATATTTATTGGGTATGATTATATTATTTATCTTTATTACACACAGATTCTCATCTTATGCTCGTTTATGATCTTTGATTGTTATCACAAATGTTTACCCTTATTGATAATTTGAACTCAATCCTTTCTTATGCTTGCATTCCCTGTGTTTTTAATATAAGTATAACTTATGATAATTATGAAAGGATTATTGTGTGGGTCAATTATGGATAAATGTTCATGAGTATTATAAAATTAATTTCTTAAGTTTCTAGTCTTAAACAATACTAAACCTTAAATTATTAGGATTGTAATATTATTTTTTGAGATATAATGTTTAAATTTTGGAAATTTTTTAAAATAAAAATATGTTTAGCTTGGATCACTATAATGACCTTTCCCTTTTGGAAGGGGGTCCAATGATAAAGAAACAAACTTTTTGAATTTATTGGAATAATGTTCTTATGTGTACCAATGTTTTAATTTTAATGTTTTTAAGTATTGTACAATGTTTTTTCACTATATTTATATATATATATATTTGGAATTAAATTGAATATTTTTTCCTTAAAGATTTTCATTATTCATGCTGCAATTGTTCTAATGTGCTGTAAATTACAACAAAAATTTGCAAAAAATGAGTTTTTATCAATGCTATTTCTATCACTAATAAAGTTTTATTTTATCAATTAAATTTTTATTATTGGTAATATCAACTAGATATTAAAGGTATTTACAACATCATTTCTTTTTTAATACTGATAAAATTCATTTCTAGCACTGATAAAAGATGAATATGTTGTACTGATTCATCAAAGTGAGGATCGTGTTTAGGGAACCTAGCTGGAGCTACTCATTAATCAATATTATTAAGAAAATATTGAACTATACAAATGCATGCATCCACCTAAAAGTTCCCTTCAGTAAAACTTGATGTCCCCGGACACCAAATATTACAGGAGAAAATTTTGATGAGTCCTACTTGAGAAAAAAGAATGAGGGTGTTCAAAAAATTTCCACTAGCTAAGCAGGTGTTAGTGTTGACTAATAGTATCATAAAATACAAAAAAAATCCCTCAAATGAGAAAAATGATTTTATTTATTTATTTATTATTATTATTATTATTGTTTTTGGCTTATTTGTGGGCAACCAAACTCGAAAACCCTGGCGTCCCGCCAACCGTCGTCATGCCTACATCTCTCCATCTTCCTACCTCACTCATCTACCAATGGATAGATAGCACCATGCGATCACCTTTACTGAATACAACAATTTTAGTATCCCCTAACCCAACATTGTTCATTAATCACCACCTATATATATTGAGAATTTCATCCCTTTTCCCCTATTACCATTTCTATCGGCCATCCTTCATTATATATTTAATAACAACAATTACTAATATAAATAAATATATTAATTACTAATATTAGTAATTATCTAAATAATTACAATAATTAATTATTAAAATAATAAATAATAATTTTAGTAATAAAAAATTTATCAAATTAATTATTTAATAATTATCTAACTACAACCATTATTTATTATATTATTTAATATAATAATTACTTGTATTAATAATCGTATTATAAATAATGTGATCAATTATAATTATTAATTATGTTGGTAATTATTATTATTAAGTATTAATTATTGTTGATAGTTCTTAATTATATTAAATAATACTATTTATAGCAATTGTTTTGTTAATTTTTAATAAATATAATATCTTATTAGTTGTTAATTATCATAATAAATTTATAATAAATTATTAATTATATTGCTAATATGGATAAGGTCTTAGTCAAGTGATACTCAATCGTGGAACCATATCCGTGAGGTTTGGGGTTTGACCCTCAAATCCCCCCATTTATGGGGGATTTTCCATGGTATTGTATGTTACTTTAGCATGTACTATCAATGGTACTAAAACAACCAGGTGTTGTAGTGTACTACAGTAACTGGGCCCTATTCATCAAGATGGGCCTTTGAGGCACTTTCAAGGGCCTTCAAGGAGATAGGAGGTATATTGCATATCATGGCCTTTGGGAAAGAAGGGTTTTTGGGGGACAAATAGGACCTACAAGGCCATAGAAGAAACCAACCACATTTGTAGATCAAGATCCATTGGACTAACTGAATGGGATTCAAACCTTAGTGCCTTAGGGCCACATAAATGTAATAAAATAGCTAAACAATCCTAATAGGGAGGGATGAATTTTGATCTACTAGGGTGTCTAGGTATGTGAGTTGTTTTGTTTCTTCTAATCCCATCAACCTATAATAAATTATATTATTATTTAGTAATTTTATTATTTTATTAATTATAATTAATAATTTTATTTTTATTTATTAATTATACTTATTATTTATAAAATTTAGTTTTTTAAATAATGTATAGGTAAAAAATGAATAAACTATATAACATATATTTCAATTCAAAATTTATAAAGAATGGAAAAAAATATCACTCCTCTCTATTTCATTGTCTCAAATGATACTCTATTCCACAGTATAGTGTTTAGATAATTCTCCCACAATGTTTCTAATGATGTATAGCTCTGGAATATTCTCATACTTTGTAGAATATACTACAACTACATCTACATCATCCTTTTTTATAGGCGGTCAATCCCAAGTCTCCTCACTTGTACTTTATCCTAGTTTGAAATAAAATGGTTACTAGCTATAAGTCTCTCCCATGTGGGAATAATATGGATGCAATATAATGGGTATCATATCAAAGGAGAAAAATAGTAGGCTCAAGTAATTTCCAATCACCTACTACCACTACAGCATAATCTGATATAGTAAGGGAGTGTGTAGAAGAATCACTAGAAGAAGTGTAATGATCCTCTATAAGAATATCATGTGGTTGTGGATCATCTGTAGTGGGAAGTGGAGGAGAATCTGGATGATCATTCTAGACATCCACCTCATGTGTCACATCATCATGTGTCACATTCAGATAATGCACATCACCCTCTGGAACATCAACCTAAGGCTTTACATCATATCATGCATAAATGAAAATCATATGATAAATCTCATCCATGAGACAATATATATCTTCCATTTCTATGTGAAAATAGGACTAGTCCATTATGAATCACTCTATAGGATCATAAATATTTAATAGGTCTGTGATATGAGCATCAAACAAAAATAATTACATAGTTAATTATAATTAAGAAAAGGGATATTCAAAAGGGGAAAGAGTTATTACCAAGTCATGATAGCCTCATTCATGTTGTGTAAGATATAACAATGATATCATATAGTACCAGAGCTAATAATCCAGCTGATGTGATATATTCATTCACACCATGCCTACCCCTGGTAATTGTGACTAATGACTTCTTTCCCATATCTCAATATATCATGCATGATATTGCCTCTAGTCAAAGTTACACTTATCTAACATTTTTAGGGAATTAAGTGAAGAAAAATGGCTAAGTATTGAGGGAATTGGATAATAGAAGCTGAACTTCCTCATAAATTGATCGAAATAGTTCCATTCAACCATTTGAAAATGAATTAGAGGTACCATGCATTTGCTGACAGCAGGCATCATTGTGCAGTAAGGTAGGTGACTATGGAGAACTAACCCAACATATTGCATCCATGAAACCTGGAATAATAAAATATGAATATAAAATTAATAATAGAAATCATTTATGATAGATAATAAAAATTTAATTATATAATTAATAATCACATACATTATACAGTTGAAGACTATCCATCATAAGCCTATAAGTGTAGAAATCATGTCTATAAGTATTTGGATGTCTATGGGACTTTCTCCACCTATATATAACATTATTTTAGTTATAGTTTTTATATATATTTTTTTATATTTGAGTTTCAAATAATAAGGATGGATAAATATACCATCCTCCACATAAAGAGTCATGTATGAAATCTATAGGAAATGCTGTGCTAACATGAAAAGAAAAGAAAGGTATGTGCTCCCATACCCACATCTAAATAAGAATAACACATCCTATAATATATAACTTATTTATGTTTCATGCACCATATAGTGCTTTGTATGTATAATAAAGTCTCGATGACCCAAATTGTATCTCTCAGTTTAATTTACGTCCTCCAGTAAAGGTAAAAACATCACATAGACGAATGTCATAAAATGATCGTCAATGATCATGCCACCAAAAAGGTGTAAATTTTTGTACATGAAAATCTCACGATAATGATATTATCATTTTCATCATATATATTGGTGATGATATTTTCTATCCATGTAATGCATAGATGGTTGATGACAATAGACCTGATATCATCTTGAACCTCTTTGACTATAATACTCTATAAAAAATCCAACTAATCAACAACAACTCGATCTATCATAGACACACCCTCGATAGGAAGTGCTAACATAATAGAAATATCCTCAAGATTAATTGTATTCTCTCTATCTTGTAAATAGAAAGTATATATCTCTAACCTCCAAATCACTACAAGTTATGTGATGAGCTAGTGATTGAAAAATGTAAAGGCGCACATCACCACAACATAGAACCATGCATATCATATATGAGGCTTGATTGCAGGAGGGGGTGTGATGTGATGGAAGTGTTGTGACATCCATATAATAAAAGGGGAAGCATGAAACCCCTTTATGATAGCATGAGAAAAATGAAAATATTGAAAGGTTAGGAAAGGAACATCTGTTATATCTACAAATGATATGGCCATTATTATTTATATTTAATTTAATACAATTTATACAACATTTTAAAAAAAATATACGTATAAAAACGAGGCACATAGTTAGTGCTCATAATAATAGATGATACATGATAGAATATAAGAAATTGTTTACACAATGATGATAAAATAAACAAAAATTTTCATTACTAATGAGATCTGGAGCTCTTTTTATCTATTTTGGGACATTTATTATGATTTTCACCTTTTGTGTGATATATAGTTAATCACATCCCCAATACCCATTCTCTAGGATTTTCCATCTTGTTTCTAATACGACTAGACATTGGACTTTCTCAGGGGTGCAACCTAATAATATCATGGACCATATTCATTTGATTTCTAGGAAAGGTAGTGTAAAGAAAATCACTAATGGGAATCCAAGGCATGCTATAGTAATTTACTATAGTTCCCTAGTGAAAAAAATGATCAAAATAGTGTTACTAGGATTAGTTAATCGATGCACAAGTTGTAATGATACATGCATGAGGATAAATTCATGTCTGGAAATAATAGAGATTATAGTACCTACTTACTAATAAGTCCACTAGCACTCAAAAACTATTTCTTATGAGTGAGTTGTGAGACTAGGTTACCTCAAATTGACGCCACTCCCAATAAATGCTTCTAACATGAAATTATGACATGACCTCTAAAATCTTATAAACCTTACTCCATAA
Source organism: Viscum album (assembly GCA_963277665.1). NCBI lineage: Eukaryota > Viridiplantae > Streptophyta > Magnoliopsida > Santalales > Viscaceae > Viscum > Viscum album. Next base: position 150,634,913 of record OY728163.1, read on the forward strand.
AATTTTACCAATGTGAATCCCCTATTGTATACACTAATACTCCTGTTAGGAGTGCTCGAAAAATTAATTACATATCAATATAATTTCTCTTATACTAATCCTATGATTGGTAGATTACATACACACTCAAAGACCCCATTTTGACCTAAATAATATTAGTGATACCTCATTCCACCTTCATATACAAATTAAAATTTATACTTCAAAATCCATATCATGTAATCATACAAGTCTTGATTTCCCATTTGAATTCCTTCTAGAAACTCATAGAATTTTTCATATTCTGACATGTACACTAAAACAAGTTGACATGAATGTATTTAAAAATTCAATAAATTTTTTTGAATAGATATAAGTTTAAGAAAATATGCTTAACTTGATGATCACTATATTTATTACTCAATATTTAAAATTACTATAGATATTACTAGAAATATGACTGATGTAATATTGATGATAAGAATTAGGATCTCACCATGAAATCCCATTATAATTGATTTCATTTATAATCACTCAATGGAAATTTGATATCAATAACACTCCTTGGATCTATATAGAATGGGCATGTACACATTCTAATAATAAACCCCATGATTCAAAATTCTCCTTATAAACAATGGATAAATAAATGTTGATAAGATCATGATTACCATCCTATGAGGTAGAAATTAGTAGTACACTTATATAATTTCCATACATAAAATTTACAACCAGATGAATAAACCATTTGAATAAGGAAATGCATTAATACACATTCTAAATTCTCAGAATAACCTAAATAAATTCACCTTCATTAGATCAACCTGATTAACCTAGAAGGTATACTCAGTGGTATCAATATTATAAATGATATATTTTTTGATAGGAAAAATCCAATTAGTCAAGGATAACCTTATGTGATTTATCCCAATCACCATACACTTTTAAAATTTCATTTTTCTTTTTCATCAAATATTTTCCATAGGATATCCTATATTTGAACAATTTTTGTACTCATTCTTGGACAAGGGAAAAGATAACTTCTAGAAACATATATATCATTCGAATAACAATAATTGATATAAATTCTTTATCATGTGAAGAATTATGATTCGATAGGATTGGGTGTACATAAATATGTGGGGCTCAAACATAGATATTTTCCATCTTATAAAAATGTATCACATATTTCCCACATGAAAAATTTAAATTCTTTCCCATATTTTCACACTAAATAAGTTATTTACCCTTTTTTGACTGATCAACTATGAAATAAAAATTGAACTCATTATTTTAGTGATTTATCACATTTATAAATTCAATTTTACCTTAAAAATATTTTCCCATATGTAATTTATTATCAGGTAAGACATATATATTACCTATAATCCATGGGAATTCACTACTTAGTTTAATGACATCCAAAACAAACTAAAGTTAATGTGACATTACCTCTACTAATGAAATTAATATCAAAGTATGGTTACCAATTTATGGTTCTTAGCTACCCAATAATAGAATCACTTAATGTTGATCGACCAAATCTTATACACCTACCTTATCTCATGTCACATCATAAGATACTTCCTCATTATAGAAATTCACATTAAATAAATTTGATGTATTGATAGGGATGTATCCTATAGTTATCTTGATATTTTGATCATCGTGTTTGAAATTAGTCTATGTTAATGGATTCATATGATAATACATTGAATTATATTGTTATGAACAAATCTTTCATAGTAGGGTCTTATGGTAGTTGGTTTTACCACATCAATAATATAAATTTCCCCATTCAATCCCATTAAAACATTATCATACTATTTCCTACACATATATGATGATTCCACCCAATTATAACCATAAACTAGAGGATATACACTATTCCATAGGTGATAAACATATTAAATATACGGATATATAATTTAATTAATTACATGATTAGATCTCAGTTTTAATAGACTATAAATCCTTATATACATTTATTATAATGTCATAAAATCATGAATATTAACAACTCTTTTCAATGGTAATATTTACCTAAAACCCTAATAATTATAAGTTACTTCTCCATTACAATACATGGGAATAACCATGATTAGATGGAAAGTAAATTTAGTAAAAAATTATGTATATTTATACAATATAATAAAATTCATCACATTTTTAAATAAGTTTTGGTTAAATAAATGTTACTCAATTTTCAATTTTATTTATATGTATTGTTTAAACATTATATGGATTGGTTTATCATTTATTAAATAAATCTGACATGGAAGTGGTGAAAACCATTGGAAGTCATGAAAGCCTTTGGATGTGACAAAATTTTTTGGATGCTCATGAAACCCTTTAGAAATGGGGAAATTCTTTTTTAGTCACAAAATACTTTTTTAGTTGTGAAAGCCTTTGATATTCATGAAATCCTTTATAAGTTTTGATAGCCTTTAGCCAGTCCAAAAAGCCTTCGATAATGGTGAAATCCTTTAGTAGTCATGGGAGCCTTAAAAATCATGAAAGCCTTTGGAAGTGAGGAAATCCTTCGGTAGTGGTGAATGACTTTGGTAGTGGAAAAATCCTTTTGACAGCCCTGAAAGACTTTAAAGTGGTGAAAGCCTTTGGATATGAATTAAAACCTTCAGTAGTGTTTAAATTATTTGGTAGTGCTGGAATCCTTTAGTATTGTTGAAAGACTATGTCAGTCATGAAATTGTTTGATAGTATTTAAAGCCTTTGTATAGTCATGAATGCCTTTAGATGTTGAAAAATACTTTGGTAGTGGTGAAATCCTTTGGTAGTGGTGAAATAATTTGGTAGTCAGGAAATACTTTGGAAGTGTAAAAAATATTTGGATAGTCATGAAAGCCTTTGGACACTTGAGAAAGCCTTTGGAAGTCATGGAAAATATATTACATTATTTACTTTAATAAAAAATTAGAATATTTTTTTATTTAACTGTAAAAATAATCATATTATCTCCCTATACAAATATTCCTTACATTATTTTTAATATTTCAAAATAAAAATAGATAATAAATTTTTAAAACTTTTACAACACAGGAGATGGTGTGTAAAATATGTGGATGTGGGAGATGATTAGTATCTGATTAGTGAGAAACAATGAGAGATCAAGCAAAGCAAAACTATCATTTATTTTTTAAAATAAACAATCATGAAAGATATATTTCATTATTTAAATTAGTAAAACATTGTATATATGTATACTTCTTTATTACATGCTTAAAAAAATTTAGTTAGTACTAATTAATTAAGTATGACTAGATATTGAGATTGTTTGTATAGATCAATTTATCTTTTTATTTATTAATTAATCATTTCTTGAATTATCAGTTAATATTTTTATATATTAGTTAATCATTTCTTAAATTAAAGTGAATTGGTAGTTGTGAAATAATTTAGTAGTCATAAAATCTTTTGGTAGTGGTGAAATCATTTGGATATTCATGAACACCATTGGTAGTGGAGAAAACATTTAGAAGTGGTGAAATCCCTTGGGAGTCCTGAAAGCCTTTGGTAGTGGAGAAATTATCTGGATAGTTGTGAAATCCTTTTGCAGTGGTGAAAACCATTGGATAGTAATGATAGTATTTTGGAGTGTTTAAATCCTTTGGACAGTCACAAATTCCTTTTTTAGTGGTGATAACCTTTGGCAATGGAAAATTCCTTTGATAATGGTGAAATCCTTTATCAGTGGAAAAGGCCTTTAATAGTCCTTAATGATATATTAAATTATTTACTTTAATAAAAATAATTAGAAAATTTATTTATTTAACTTTTAAAAAACTATCATTGCATATATCCCTTTACATCCTCCTTAAATTATTTTAAAACATTAAAAAACATACCTTACAAAATTTAAAGTATTCACAACATCAGTGATGTTGAAATAGATGTGTGAATGAGGGGTACGATTAATTGGTGATAGGTGAGTAAAATATATATATTTTTTGGGATTCCCACATCCATGACTTATTTTAAATTTATTTTTCATTTAATTACTATTATTGATTTTTTTTCTTGGGGTTTACCATGTAGTTTTGGAAGAAAGTGTGTGTTTTCATGATTTGGGCCAAATTGTGAGCCCATTTCATGTTTTAAAAACAAATTTTATTTTTTTATAAATTCTTAATTTTTTAACATTTCACACCCATTACACTTCCCAATTGGCATCCCCTGGTATATTAAAACTACCATATAATTTTAGACTTCATAGGAATCCATAATCATGATAAATTTGGGTTTTTTATTAGGGTATTGGGCCAACCTGTAAGCCCATTTCCTTCTTTAAAAAAATTAATTCTTTAATATCACATTCAATTTTAAAGGTTTTGTTGGTGATTCCAACTCTCACTTGATACCACTTACCCAAGGCAGGCCCCCAAACTCTTTTCCCCCTCTTTGAAGCTCATATTCATTGTGAGTTAGGAAAAAACTTCTCTAGATTTATCAAATCGTCCATATTTGAAGAGTTAACTTGTTTCTTTTATAACTCCTTCAATTTTTACTCTTTTCCCTTCATTTCAGTTCTCACTTGTCCTACTTAGCATTATTTTAACCTCAATTTAGGTTTCCTTCCTTCCTTCTCCATTTTACTTTGGGTTTCTTCTTTTTTCTTAGGGTTTCATCCATATTTTAATTTCTATAAAGTAGGTATTAGAACCTATGGTTTTATCTTTGATTTATTAGCCTAATATTGTGGTTTTAGGTTTTATTTAACTCACTTTGGGTGCAGCGGTGGTGTGGGTGAACTTTCACACAAGGATTTAGTGTTTTGAAATTTGTGTTAGGTGATTCCATGTGTAAGCATTTATTGATGAGTTTTCATGCTTTATTTATTTATTTATCATGTTACTAATATGGTTTTTTGTTGTGAAAAAACTATTTTTTGTTGCTTTGGTTGAGTGGTTAATTTTAAATTTTGCATTTTTGTGTAAAAATGTGTGTTCGTCTTGTTTATTTAATGTTGTAACACTAGGGGATATTTTATGGTTCATGAAATTGTTTTATTAAATGGTTATAGGGCTTCCAATTCTGGTTTTATGTTATATTGGCATTCATTTGGTTTCAAAATAGGATTTTTAGAAGGATTTTATGTGAAAAGTTTGGTTACACTCCTTGGAATAGTTTTATGAAGGTTTCAAATGGTTTCATGATTTATGTAAGAGGTGAAACTATGTTGGAAATTTATTTTGGTTGGAGTTTACTTTTGAAATGATCCATTTTAATGTGAAATTGTTGTTATGTGATGTATACTATCTTGTAAATGTTTTATAATTTTTTTTAAAGTATTTATTTAACTGTGAAATAGATGTGAAACGCGTTGTGGTATGTTTTTGTGTGAGTATGGTTTCAAAATTAATTTGAATGAAAAATGAAATTATGTGACATGTGTGTGGGATGTTTGGTGTGTGTGTGATTTGGAAGTGGTATTTGAATGTTCAAATGGTATTTCATTACTTTTGGAACTTTTTTTAGCACAATAGGGAAAACACGGGTACCTTGGTGGGTGGATTTGTACTAGTATTCTAGTGATCCCATGGGGTTTGGTCCCTATTTCACATAGAAAGTTTGAAGATTAAAACACTAACTAAAATATGATGATGATGTTGTTGGGGGACCACTAGGTTATCTGTATTATCTCTAATAGTGTCCCATGTTCAAGAGAATGGATATTTGTATGGTTACTTTCACTGAGATATGAGCTACCTAGGACCCACAACAAGCTAGTGCCTAGGGGTGTTCTTGTTGCTAGTGATAATTGGACATTTTAAACTCATAATCATCATACAGTGTGTTTGGCTAGAAAAATTCAGAATCTTGTGAATTTTATTTAAAAGTGATGATTCTTTAAAATAGACCACTTGAAAACTGATTTTATATAAAGTTGAATTTCCTAAATATTTTTACTAGCATTTCTTGTTTAAAAAACTTTCAATATTTTTGTCTTATAATGATTATCGCATGGACTCATTTTGTGGTCTCATCATACTAGGATTTTTCTCACATAATAATTAAACCTTTGGGTGTAATTTGGCTTGGTAATGTTTGTTTCAGGTTTGGGTAAAGATCTTAGAACTAGTGGTTCGGGTTTCTAATGGTCCTTCGTGGTGTGGTATTGTGGGGATTTCTTAAGGGTGATTCCCCCTTGCCTTGAGGTGATTTTTGGGTTGTAAATTTTTTTAATTCTTTTTTTAGTCTTTGGTCTTTTTATAAACCTTGTTTCCCAATTCTGAATTTTATTAAAGGGTTGTTTTGTGTACAATTTCAGATTTATTTTATTTATTGTATTTGGCTGTCTTATGTTTCTGAACTCGGGTAAGTCATTCCCAAACACTCATATATGATACCTGGGAACTTGTTCCAACCCATGGGAATTAGTAATTCCCTTTGGGTCTTACTATAGACTAGGTAGGGTGTTGGATTTGAAGGTGAGAAGATCTGGTCTGTGAAAAAATGGTATCAAAGGGAGGTTTTCTCTCTTGGGTCATGTTATTTGGGGAAGAGTCAGGATGGTTCGGGGCTAGGATTGTTAGGACTTGACATTCCAATTACGAGTAGGGTTTCTGTCCAGAACCTCTTGTGATGAGATTCAAGTTTCCATGGGAAGTTGGATTTTATCTTAGTTTTTTGTTTCTCATGGTTCATTGATGATTGGGGGAAATGAAAAGAGAGTTGGGTTGATGGTCCCAATGAGCTCACAGGGCCTGGAAAGCCATGTGGAGCCAGGGATATTTCCCTAAAACACTTTTTGTGATTGTGAAGTTATTAGTGTATGGCCTCCAACCATATGTACAAGTCACCCATTGACACTAGTTTCCTCTCGTATTGTATTCTGTCTTTTTGTTTTGGAATCTTGGAAATTTGGTTTTAAAATAAAAATGACTTGGTTTTAAGAAATGTGAAATTTTTGTGAAATGATTTTCTAATAAAGTGGAAGTTGTTTCATTTCAGAGAGGTTGGAAATGAATTTTCATATTTTTTTTTGAAATGGTAAATGTTGTGTTTACACCACCTTTTAAAACATAAATTAAGTTAAAGTGGGTTTTGAAAATCTATTTCAAATAAAATTTTATGAACTACTGAAAATTGTTTCACATGGAATAAAGTGTTTTAGAATTTATGTTTGGGGTAGAATATGGATTTTTATTTGGTAACTATTGATAATTTTTAAATTTTTATTAAATTTTAGAACCAAGTTTTTAGATGAGAAGAGTTGAGTTCTTAATTAAATGGCGATTTATAAAATGATGTTTTTCATAAAATAAGAAGGGTTTTGAAATGGGTTGAAATGTTTTGAATCAGTTTTTCAAGTCATGAAAGTGAGTTTTTATTGAATGATGGGTGATTTTATAAATTATTTTGTAAGATGTAAATTGGGTTTTTATTTTATGGTTAGCGGTTTTGAGAAAGGGAAAGTGTGGTTAAAATGTTTTGATTTTGAAAAGAGGAAAGGTTTGGTTTTGGTATTTGGTGTTCTCATGGGTGAACACATGCTTGGGTTTCTTTGGGAATATGTATAGTTAATGGAACGACTGGATGAGTGTCAGGATGGATATGAGGTGGGTTCCTAGTGTAGCATGTAAACAAGCATATGGGAGGCTCATGAGATACAATTGGTAAATGAACAACCAACAAACATTGTTTTTTTTAAGAATGCTTTTGAAGGAAGGTGTTGTGTTTTGATAATGTGTGGTTGGGAGGTGTGGCTTATGTGTTTTTGAGATTTTTAGTGTGGGATGTTTCAATTTCAAGAACCCCTCTTGTTTAAATGATGTTTTGGGTTTGTGTTTCATTGATAATTTTTAATGAAGCGTTGGTTAGTGTTCTCTTTTGAGAAAAAGTTCGGGAGACCAATTTGGTGGCTCCCCTCATGTGTTAGGTTCTGGTTTGTGGTATGTTGTGACAAAATGAACAAATGGTTGGGTAATTGGGTTTTCTTATTGGCTAGGGTATTTCCCCATAAATAGTTAATGCATGAATGATGTGTGGCCCATATTGATTCGTCATTGGATGATTCTCCAGTTGATCAATATAATGACTTATTGAGATTTGGAGATTGAGTTTACCCCTATTCTTTTTCAGTCATGTAGATCCCCTTATAGAGGGATATTTGTTATGGGAGGTTGAAGTAAACCTTAGTTTCTTAAGTTCCATGAGTCATTGAAGTTGAATGCAGTTTGGGGTTGTTAGTGTAGAATGGTGTCTTAAAGGGCCTTTGGGTCTTTGGTCAGTCTCATCGAAGCAAGAGTTCACGTTAGGCCACCAATGTGGAAAATCTTGCCAAGAGTGGTTGTTATGGATGCATTCTAAAATCATGTGTTGTTTGGGACTCAGTATAAGGTCCCTCTCCATGTGTTTTTTTATTAGTTGCAATGGTCATGTTTGGTGATGCCTTACGATGTCGTGTGTTCGTTTGACTGTAAGGGTGAAGGTTGCGTAATTTTATGAGAATCTATGTTTTGTCGAATGTGTGTCTCCTTTTAGGTAATTCCAAAATCCTATGTTATTGAGAAAGTTCTTTCTATGTGTCCTATCATTCTATTGTTTCCCACCCAAAGAAACAAGGGGTGACGTGTGTGCAACCTCTAATCCCTTATTTAGGTAAAATTGTGGGTTAGGGTAAAGTGAGTTTGAAGTGTGTCATGTCTCATTGATCCCATTTGAGATCACAGTGTAATTGTTTGTGGCACTGGAAGAAGAATTTCTATTTAGGAGTTTCTAAAGCCTGACTACGAGGTAGAAGATGCTTCAATCATCTGAAATCCAACCATAGGTCCTAGAGTGAAACTGGAACATAGTTAGGGGAAATCCTAGGGTCATTCAAACCTTTTTTCAAAGCCTTATCCTTAGTATGAAATATGGGAATAGTTTAAACCTCTGGTGTCATAGTCTTGTTCCAGTTGTTCCTATTCAGTGGTAGAGGTGGGAGGAACTTGTTTCCATGTTATATACTGAGTTCATGTTATTACCTTGGGATTCCTTTTATTTTTTAGAGAAAATTATGTAATTTGGGATAGGTCAATTGAAGAGCAAAGTTTTCCCACAGCTAGTATTAAATGTTCTCCAACCTAGGAAACTATGCGATAAGAGACAGTAGCTACTGCATGGTCTCCGCATAGTCGTGTGCCTCAACTCATGTAACCATGTGAAGATTCCCCTTTGTATAGGATTCTCTGCATGGTCATCGCATGGTTTCCCAAACCATGTGGACTCACCGTGCGGTCATGCCAACTCTTTAAATTTGTTTGTCTTTTCGTGTCGGCCCATACTGGTCGGTTAAGATGGTTAGTTCTTATGGTGGGGATACCCACTATGATTATCATGTATGTTATTTTGGAAAATTCTAATTAAAGTATACCCCTTATTTCAGGAGTCCATTTGGGCCTCCCCACGTTAGTGTCCCGATTCTATCTCGGAAAAAAATTAAGTTTCCCCTTATGGTGGGGAGTCTGTTTGCATCTCCCCTTATCAGTAACTTGGTTTTGTCCCTAGTGTTGGTTTGGAATTAGGTAGTCTTGTTCGAAGTTATTTAAGAACAAACTTACTCCTTGAGTAAAAATTGGTATTTGAGTGAACCTAATGGTTTTTTTGAAGTAATATTATGGTGACCTCGTTCATTTTCGTTGTTCATTCCAAGTAAGTTGCTTAAGTCTTATTCGGATAGTATTTGGGGTGTTTTGTTTTGGGATTTAGTTTGAATGTGCTGGATCATTTCAGGAAGTGTTGTATATTTTTGTTGGTGATAGTATTCCTTCCTTTATTGATCAATTGGAGGTGTTTTGGCCTTTTGGGGGTAGGCAAAACATGTCAAAGGAGTCCATGTTGTCCTTTCGGTTGGGTTTGGTTTTTTTGTTTGGCCTTACTGTGGCTTTTCGAGGGTGGAATGTTTTATGGTAGGGAGAATTTTCACATACATGACTTATTTTAAAGGTTTTTTATTTAATGACTATTCTCTATTTGTTCATGGGGGTTTTCCATGTAGTTTTGGAGGAAAGGGTGTGTTTTCATGATTTGGTCCAAACTATGAGCCCATTTCAGGTTTTAAAAACAAATTTTGTTTTTTTATAACTCCTTCATTTTTCAACATTTTATACCCATTACACTTCCCAATTGGAATAAAAAAGTATATTAAAACCAAAATATCCTTTTGGACCTCATATAAATCTATAATCATTATGGATTTGGGTTTTTTATTAGGGTATTGGGCAAGCCCGTAAGCCCATTTACTACTTTAAAAAAATTAATTCTTTAATATCTCATTAAATTTTTAAGTTTTTTTGGTGATTTCAACTCTCTCCCAAGACCACTTACCCAAGGCGTTCCCCCATTCTCTTTTATCCCACTTTGTAGAACATATTCATCATGAATTAGGGAAAAACTTCTCTGGATTTCTCAAATAATCCATATTTGAAGAGGTAACTTGTTTCTTTCATAAATCCTTCAATTTTTACTCTTTTTTCATCCATTTGAGTTCTAACCTGTCTTAACCAGCCTTATTATAACCACACTTTCATTTTTTATTGTTTTGAAATTAAGATACTAGTGTATTTGGGGTGTTTTATTCAAGATATCTCAAGTAAGTGGGTTTCCTTCCTTCCTTCTCCCTTTTGCTTAGGTTTTCTTCCTTTTTCTTAGGGTTTAATCCTTATTTTATTGAAGTTCCTAATTTCAAGAAATTAGGTATTATAACCTAGGGGTTTTTATTGATTTTATTGCTCTAATATTTTGTTTTTATGTTTTATTTAACTACCTTGTAGTGCGGCGGTGGTGTGGGTGAACTTTCGCACAAGGATTTGGTGTTTTGACATTTGTGGTAGGTGATTCAATGTGTAAGGATTTCTTGATGAGATAGATTGCTTGATTTATTTCTTTATAATGTTCTTAATATGTTTTGTGTGGTGAGAAGACTATTTTTGGTAACTTTGGTTGAGTGGTGAATTTTAAAGTAGCATCTTTGTGTAAAAATGTGTGTTTGTCTTGTGTATTCCATGTTGTACTACTTTGGTCTATTTTATGGTTCAAGAAATGGTTTTATTAAATGTTTATAGGGATGAAACTTCTGGTTTTATTTAATATTGGCATGAATTTGGTTTCAAAATAGGGTTTTTATAAGGTTATTATGTGCAAATCTTGGTTACACTCCTTGGAATCATTTTATGAAGGATTCAAATGGTTTTTTGATTTATGTAAGAGGTGACACTATGTTGGAAAACTGTTTTGGTAGGAGTGTAATTTTGAAATGGTTCATTTTAATGTGAAAGGGTTGTTATGTGATGTGTACTATCTTGTAAAGGTTTTATAAAATTGTTTAAAGTATTTATTGAAATGTGAAAGAGATGTGAAACGTGTTGCGGGCTGATTTGGTGTGAGTATGGTTTCAAAATTAATTTGAATGAAAAAGTAAGTTATGTGACATGTGTGTGGTATTTTTGGTGTTTCTGTGATTTTTAAATGTTATTTTAATGTGAAAATGTTATTTCAAGGCTTGTGGAACTTGTTTTAGCACAAGAGGGAAAAATCGGGTATCAAGGTGGGTGGACTTGTACTAGTATGTTAGTGATCTCGTGGGGTTTGGACCATGTTTCACGTAGAAATATTGAAGATGAAAACACTAACTAAACCATGGTTATGATTATGATGGGGGAACACTAGGTTATGGGTATGATCCCTACTAGTTTCTCATGTACACGATAATGGATATTTGTATTGTTACTTTCACTGAGATATGAGGTAGCTGTGACCCACAATGAGCTAGTGCATAGGGGTGTTCCCGTTGCTAGTTCTCATTGAAAATTTTACACTCATAGTTGGAATACGGTGTGGTTGGCTAGAAAAATTCAGTAGCTTGTGAATTTTATTTAAAAGTGTCAATTCTTTAAAATTGACCACTTGAAAACTGATTTTATTTAAATTTTCATTTCTTAAAGACTTTTATGAGCGTTTCTTGTTTACAAAACTTGCAAGCTATTTTCCTTATAATGATTATTACATGGAATATTTTTGTGGTGGAATCCTATTGGGATGTGTATCACACCCTACTTACACCTTTTGGTGTAATTAGACTTGGTAATGTATGTTTCAGGTTTGGGTAAAGCTCTTAGAATTGGTAGTCTGGGTTTCTAGCAGTCCTCTATGGTGTGGTATTGTGGAGATGGCTTGAGGGTTATTCCCCATTATCTTGAGGTGGTTCTTGGGATGTCTATTTTTTATTTCTTCTTTTTTTTCTTTGGGATTTGTATAAACCTTGTTTCCCAATTTTGAATTTTATTAAAGGCTTGTTTGGGATAAAATTCCAGATTCAGTTTATTTATTGTATTTGGTTTTCCTATGTTTCTGAAATAGGGTAAACCATTCCAAAATACTCATATATGATACCCAGGCACTTGTTCCAACCCGTGGGGATTGGGAACGCCCTTCATGTCTTGCCACATACTGAGTTGGGTGCTGGTTTTGAAGGTGACCAAATCTAGTTCGTGACATGGATGATTAAAATTTACATGATATTTTTTATTTTTAAAATATTTTTAAAAAAAACATTTAACATACTCTTTCAGTTATTTTAAAATTGTAAATCTATTCAAGATTATATTCAAAACTTATAATAATTTTTAATTTATTTATTATTTTAAGTGAAATTTAGATTTCATAAATTTTATATTTATTTTTAAATTTTCTATATACATTTGAAGTAATAATTTGAAACGTCTCTTCTTTTTTCCTTGTAAAGTTTTGAAATAAATCTAACAATATTTTTAGATTCAGGCACCAAGAAGGTGCAAAATTATGAGGCTTGGTGAGCCTTGATGTTGATATTATAAAAATATTATGAATATTATATCATGCATGCCTAGTTTTTTATAAATAATGGAATAAATCCTGTATAGAGTCTTAGATTGGAAATCTGAGACTATCATTGAGTCTGGAACATGGTTTTTACCCTAGGCATGACATAACCTTTTTCAAAATCCGGTGTTTTGGGAAAGTGATATTGTTGGTAGATTTTTAATTTAATAAATAAATAAATAGATTTATTATTTATTATATCACCATTACCTAAACTTCTATATATAAACACAGCTATGAAAAATCCATAGGGTTTGGTGCATAATACTGGGATTGAGAGAGGAGCCGTTGGAGGAGAGCTTGATGAACAATAAAAGATCAAGGATCATAGTCGATTACCTGATGATCATTTTCTCCAACATAGATTGAGGATCTCACCAACGATGATGATATAGAGTCATTCTTCATTAGTGATCAATCCAAACCTGAGGTAGGGAATTTTATTTTCATGGTTTATTTCCCTGATTTTTAATCCCATGATTAATGTGAATCAATCCACTAAAAGGTTGATTCGTGTGTCGATCATGCCTTTTGGGTTTGAGTTTATTTTCTTGGGATTATGAACAATTGATATTATTTACTATTGTTATTAATTATTTATTATAATGATAATTAATCAATAACAACCCAAACAATGGTCAAAGTTCATTCCACATTTTGTGTTTTGTGCATTCATTTTCTCATTCTACACTTGTTTATCATCGGTATTTCTTTTGACTAGTGATTCAACCAATACTCGGTGGACGATCATTTAATGTTTTATCTTTGGAAAAAAATAACATCACCATGGTTTGAGCTTCATGATCATGGAAGAAATTGAGGTTCAATAATGATGGAAGACGTCTGGAGGTGGATCGGGATTAGATCAGAGGTCCCTTATTTCTCGATCTGGCATGCAGTGATGGTGTGGCTTGACGGTAAGTGATTTATAAGTGGTGTATGTGGATTAAATCTATACATCAACGATTATGAGGTTTAAATGACTCGGATCCATGATTTTTGGGCATGATTGAAAGTGATATCAGTGGTGGAGGTTGCCTAAGCACACCGTGAGAAGAACTCACAGTTTTTCGAAAATCCCACGTTACACAATGTATCTTCCAAATAACACATGTCATGTAGTACCTATTCTATAGTTCAAGGTTTTACATGCATATAAAAATATCACACGTCATGTGACATGTTTCATTAACCATGTGGTCTGATTCTAGTGGCTTGACATGTATCCTGGAGGGCACACTGGTACAGTCATGGCCAAAGTACATGGGCACAACCATGTACTAAGACATAGCCAGGTAACTAGACATAGCTAGGTACACAATCATGACCAGTGTAAATGGGAATGGGTATAGGAACAATGGAATAGTCATGAGAAGGTTTGGGTTTATAGGTTCACTCTGTGTACCCTCTATACACATCTTGTACTTCCTTTAAGGCAGTTTGGAGACCTTAGTTTGTTCAGTGTAGACTAGGTTCAGTTGAGTGTGGTCCCTCAGTTCATCTCTTTGAGGGAATAGTGTGACATTACATCCTGAGAATTATATTATGACCCCCTATACAAGTTTTCTCTCAGATAAAGTTTTTGGTATCTCTCAGCAAGGCCCGAGGTGGGATTCTCTATCATATCTTCCTCCCTGTGCAGGGTTCGTGGTACCAGCATGACTACCATGCATAGGGAGTCGATAACTTATCTATTGGATTGAACTGATAGGGTTTGTGGTGTCCCTCATTGGTTTGGGTTGTGATATCCTATATGGATGTTGACATCTTCAGAGTTCCAACAAGCACTTTTTGAGCGATACTCGATGATTACAACATATCAGATGAGCTCCAACAGTTACAACATGACTCGTGGAGTGAGTTTTTGTAAATGAGTATTACCTTGAATCCTTGATAAGAATCATATGAATGGAATTGGTAAAGACCTATTTGAGAATTAAAGTCTATTATGAGTATATTTTTATTTTTTTGGTTATCCATATAGCTTTGTATCACATCCTAATTTAGATGCCTTTGAGTTTATGAGATGACTGCTATTGAATCTTTATGTTTAATGATTTTGGGGGGTCCTAGTGTGTATTGTAATACTCACCCCTATATGGGTTCTTCCCACACATGTATTGTCTTATGTAGAATACTTTCCTTTTGAAGGAGTCTGGGGAGGACCAGGAGTAGGCGGAGCATAGTGAGCTAGGAAAACCATGGTTTTATTTGATAGTATTCCCATAATTATTTGCAAGTTGTACACTCTTGTAGCTTTTGGTGGGATTTTATTTGGCCCCTTTTCTTCCCCATACTTTTTTCATACTCTGATTTTGGGATATATATATATATATGTATTCATACATTTGGTATCAGTTGTACTCAACTTTCAGTAGTATATGCATTTGGATATTTTGTGTGTGTGTGTAGGTACCTTAAGCTAAGGCCTCCCATGTGTGTGACATTCCTACTTGGTATTGGTATCCTACCCATGACCTATTAAAAAAAATCTTGGGGTGTCATGCTCAGTTTATCACTATCCAGGAGAGCCCTGATAGGTTAGATCATGACAGAGTGGTAACATAGTGGGTGTTCATCATAGGATCAAAGTTTAGAGTTTTTTATCCTTGAGTTTTGGATAGGGATTTATGGAAATAGTGTTAAAGTGTTTATAGTTCGTCTCTATGGACATGGAATACAGTTTTGGTGTGGTTTCTAATGTATCCATTCACCCAAACTCTAATAACCTTCTTTTTGACTCGATACATGTATACATGGTTTGTAGGGAATAAAATTGTTATATGCATCATATAATAATGGTTTGTGGTTTCTATGTCCTTTTAAGTCATCTCCCTATATATACCCTTTCACTGGGGTGCATCTTGTTTATTTCAGGATTCCACCTCAAATATTTCCATCCAAGATTCCATAATGTGATCATAATAATGATCTTCCTAGTCACAAGACTTCAATATAGGGTTCAACACAAGAGGTGGGACCTTTGGGTGGTTTTCTAGTTTTTCCGCCACCCATTGAGAAGTAGGTTTCAATGATAGTACCCACTAAGAATTTTTTTAGGCTAAGTGCACTCCATGATTTTCAGAGGTAGCGACCTCCTAGGTTTTGGGGTGATCTAGAATCCTTGGTAGTTGAGGATTGGCTATAGGTATTCACTTGAGTTTTCCTCCATGTGAGGACACATTTAGATCAGATGGTGGTGTTAGCTGAAAATTTTCTTCATGGTTCTTCCATGAGATAGTATCCTATGCTTACTCAGATACACGATGCAACAACTCTCTCATGGTTATATTTCAAGCATTAGTTCAGGGTGGAGTTTTTTCTATCCATGTTATGATCATTGTGTATTTAAGAGCTTCTACAGTTACAGAAGGGCAGTATAACCATGGAATAGTGTTCAAAAAGGTTCCCTGGACTCTCAAGATACTCTTGAGATATGTTTCAAGATCCATTCTTTTGATATTGGATCTTGAGATTCGATTACACTGAGATATCAGGGTAGTATTGATATCACTTTACATTCCCATATTTTCTAGAGTGCTAGAGTGGGATTCGGTAGTGGAGAGATTCTTGAAAATGAAGATTCCAACGGTTGGTGCCGGTAGTGGGAACACATGATATGAGACCTTATAAACCGGTATCCTATGGTAGTCATAAAGTTGATAGAGTGATGGATGATAGATCTCCCAAGAATAGAAAATAGTATTATTAATGAGGTTTATAGCACTAGTGGAAAGATGGCCTATACCAACACTTATTTCCCAACAGTTTAAAAAAACCATTGGGATAAAGAAGATATACCAACGATTCTACTAAACCGTTGGAATAAAAAAATTTATGTTGGGTTTTCCCAACAGTTTAATGAAACTATTGGGAAAGACAAATATCACCTACAGTTTTTAATAGTCATTGAGAAAAAGGCCACCCGATTTGGGGATCCCTGCCGATTTTTCATCCCTATGTGAACCCTCCCCGGCCTCCACTCCCGACCCTCTCTTCCCCTCCCTGACCTCGAACTCCTCAACTTCCTGGCCTCTACCTCCACCCCACAGCCCCCATCTCCTCTTGTCTCCCTCTCCACTGGTGATGTTCCCCCTTCCCCTCTTGGCTCCTTCTCCAATGACGATGTCCCCCTCCCCTCTCGGCTCCCTCTCCTGGAAACATCCCCCCTCCCCTCTCGGCTCCCTCTCCTCATCTGATGTCCCTTTGACCACTCTCTGGTCATGCGCGAGATCCCCCATGGGAAAACACCCCACGCAATATTCCCCTCTCTCAGCTCCCTCTCCTCCCTCCATTTCTC
This sequence comes from Viscum album, assembly GCA_963277665.1. Lineage (NCBI taxonomy): Eukaryota > Viridiplantae > Streptophyta > Magnoliopsida > Santalales > Viscaceae > Viscum > Viscum album. The sequence continues at coordinate 150,652,056 of OY728163.1, forward strand.
CCAAATTTATTGATGGTTCTTGATCGGTACTTCCAGGTAAGAATTAGTCTTCTTTTTAAAAAAATGAGGCAACAGGGAATGCACTGTTAGGTTTATAGTTAGGATAACCATTCACATTAATCATGCATTTTCTATATTTTTGGGTAGTAACCAACTCATGGTGTGGTCAATTATTGGGAAAATTGTAATTTTTTTCAAAATAGAGTCTTCCATAAATGTAGGGTTAGATTCACAGGTTGTAAACCATTCATTATAACAATGTATTCAATACAAAGTTCATGAGTTTTTAAAAACCTCATATTTTCCTCTATAGACACCTATTAGACCTGATATTGTGTTGGATTTTTTTTGTTAATCATGATATATATGTGATGAGGTTGTATCATCATTATGATGTGCAATGATGTGGGTTAATTGGAGGTGAGTGATGATATATGATATTTTAAGGGTTATTATGAGGAGTTTCATTCCCTTTAATTTATTGGTTCATAAAACATAAGTTGGTGCTTCATATATTAAGTAATTGGAATTGGTAAAGTAAAATGTTGGTCTCAGATTTCTGAGTTGGTTATTTGGATGGTATTCTCTATCAAAAGTGGGTATGTGTTTGATGATTATGGGTGTATTTTCCAATTGATAAATGTATTTATTAGATTGACCATTAAATAAACATTTCCCACAATAAAAAATCACCATAGAAATCATTGATAGACACTACACACCACAAGAAACCCATGGGAGACACCCCTTGACATCTACTAATAGTTAAGGGGCCATTAACATAGGAACTGAAGTCGATTGGACCTCAAGCCTTGAGAAATTCCAATTGTTGGTAGAAAAGATACCAACAACTTTATTCTTAGTATATTATAATGAAATAGTTTACACCCTCATGACCAAGTAGACCATATGGTTCATAGACTGGTGCCTGACCAGGTTTAAGAGTAGGATCAACTACTAAACATTTATTGTGGTCCTTGTGAAGTTCTTTCCATAATGAAGAGGGTTATGTGCACAATCTTAAACTCAACGAATGTAGTATAGGTGCATATTCATTGGCTAAGTGTACTAGTCTGGTGTTTCCAAAAACGTGCTATATAAATAACATAATGAAAAATGAAGAGATTATTAAATGGAACTATTTCCCCCTTGCTTGCAGGAACATGATTTAACCCATGGGGCAATGTGGTTCTTATATATTGGGTGGTGACATGTATAGTCATAGGATACATGTATGTTTTTGTTTAGTTTTTATTTTATTTTATTTATCGCATTGTCCACTTAGGTATTTTACTTCTTTCTATGGACAGAGGCTGGTGATGATATCCTGACTAGTTTGCATAGATCACTAGTATACTATAATACCATGAGGTGTGAGTGTGAGGAAAAATTGGAATCTAGAGTAGCCTTGGGGTTTTCCATGAGATGGAATTGTTTTTCTAAAACATCATGTAGGAACATTTCTATAGTATGTTGGAGTCATGAAATAACCCCAAGTGTCTCCAAGTGATAGAATAAATAACCCCAAGTATCTCCAAGTGTCTCCATACATCATATCATCCTCGCATGGGTTGGCCACTCACCCAATCCAAACAAAAATATCCTAGTCTATCCTCTCAGTCACATAGTCTAGACTCATCTCTCGAGGATTATCCCATGCCTCGATGCACATCTCATCATCCAACTAGAAAAAGAAGATTATTCACCTCATGATTATCCTAGTCACAAAAGAACACCATGTTGAACCCATCTATATTCTTATCTCATCCACATGGGAATCCTCTAGGGTCCCTCAGACCCATCCTAGTTGCTACTCACTGACCATAATCCTCATCCCACACACTATAGTCTTCTCTCAGCATGTCGACCATTCATTAATTATATTATCAATAATATAAACAAGAAGCTCATCAAAATCATGTAATATAACCCAACCCCACTAACCAGGTTCCATCCTAAGCTAAATCACACCAATCCTCTTGGCATTATAATGACAATCTGTCCGAAAATACCCAATACCCACACTTTATTCTCATCCTTCATCTCTTTAGTTGAACTTTTGAACCATTAAATGGAGTAAAACGTTTCATAGTACATTTTATAGACTCAGAGGGACCATCCCACTCTAAGAACCCACAAATATTCCAGTCCATCCTCATAAGTATTTCCTCATCCAACACTAGACATACAATTTCCACACCTATCACTACAAGTCCCAATCCTCTTATTAATATTTTACTTGATCTAAACCCTCATCTAGTCCATACACATATCATCCCAATTTTAAGACATATGTTAGACCACTCATATCCCAATCGATATCTTATCCACTTGGAGACCTAGTGATAGGGTGATTTCATTTCCATAAAATTACTAAAGAACCTTCTCTAAAACAATATATAAATGATTTGGTTAAGTATAATTCCACCAAGAAGAGATATAGGAAAACATCATATAGATCATTGGTGACATAATGAGTTATTAAACTCTGTCACAAGCAACAAAAATGGATTAATTACCAATATAACCAGTTCTTGTACTGACCCAACAAGGGTCAATATACATCCCTTGCATAGAGAGACTATTTAGTCATCATCAAGGAAAATCTCACCATATGATCCATAATACCATTAATTAGAAGTAATATTGTGGTTCAACTATGTAGAATACTTCCAATAAGTTATATAGGAAAACACCATATAGGGTTTTTTTTTTAATTTAAACTGTCGAGCCCTCATCGTTAGTGACATCAATCACATTAAAGTGCATAAATGTAAAGTGAACCCTACATTCCAAGAATTATTCATGTGGACAGGCCCCATGCCAATAGGCTAAGAACTAAAATCATAAATAATAATGGAAAATACATGCATCATCTTTAAATAAATATCTTAACTATAAACATAAAAACCAAGAATAATAACACCTCATATCTTGTATTGAACAAAACAAAACTAAGCTGAAAATCATGCCATACTGATTACATACCATTAATAGGAAGAGTAATTGTTAATTAATAGGAATATACTATTTGATAGTATCATTTTAAAACATGTATATGTTTTCCCCTTTCTTGTAGGAACATGATTTGACCCATGGGGTGTTGTGGTTCTTATATGTTGGGTAGTGACGTGTATAGTCATAGGAGATAGGTATGTTTTAGTTTAGTTTTTATCTTATTTTATTTATGGAATTGGCCACTTAGGTCTTTTACAACTTTGTATGGATATAGGGTAGTTATATTCTGTGAAGGAGGCCAGAAGGGGTTCAAATTGTTTCAGTCCCCCGACTTTGATCAGAGGTAAGGTTCTATGGTTACTAATTGTCTCGCACCTCATGTATTTGGGTCTTTCAGCGTTTTTGACTCCATATTATGTTTTCAGTAGGGCGTTGGATCATTTCATGTTGGTTTGGGTGGATTTTTTTCTCCGATACCAATTGAGGTAAGTCTTTAATTCCATTGGTTGGTTTCTCACTGGTTATGTAGCATCCTTTATGTGTTTAAGGTTCCTAATATCCTTTTTGTAGTGTGTTGATCCCTTCTCGTTGGTTTCGAGTCGCCAAGTCAAGGGAGCCTCACCTGTGTGTGCATATATAAGTAAGTATATGTATGTGGGTTCTCCCGTTACGTGTATAGTCAACCATTGCAGTGATTATGCACGTATGTGGATAGGTGTGCCCATGTATATATATATAAATGCATACACAGGTAAGTGGAGATGGGTATATAGATATAATCATATGTGAAAGGATCCCCTTTCACATGCTCATGGCCATGCGGGTGTGTGCATATGGGATAGGTGTCCTTGCATGTGTGTGAAGGTGCGTATACCCAGTGGGGGAGCAGTAGCTTTTAGTTAGAAAGCTCTAAGAGATGAAGTGGACGGATTGGTTCCACCTTGAAGTAGGGTCCCTCTCCTAGCCTCTTTAATTAAAGAATGATTTAAATTGAATTTATATTCTTTCTTAATTATGATTAATTATATTTAATTACATATCTTGAATAACTATTCTTTAATATAATTGTTTCATATGATATATAAATTCTTGTTTTTATAATAAAGCCCCTCCAACAAAGATGAGTTGTCTGCAAAAACTCACTATGATAGTTATGTTGATATAGTTGCTTAACTTATTGTATTTTATTTGTGCTGAATGAGTTTTAGAATAAATGTTAAATTTAATTAAATTAATTTTTTGGTAAAGAAATTCCATGATTTTATAATAAAACCCCTCCAACGGAGGTGTGCGGTCTTCTAAACCAAAGAGTAGTGATGTTGATTTGTATCATGTTTAGATTTGGTTTGAGTTTTCTATAAGTCTCTTGTTGGTGTTTATTTTGTGGTAGTTATTTTGTTTCTTTGAATAATATATATTGTCTTATCATACTCATTTAGCTCAAATGACATTGTCTGAGTAGGCATATGCCTTGACCATGACACTTTCCTTTTCACCCTTTGAATATTATAAATGAAATTTCCATGTTTAGGTGAAGTGAATGAATTTGTAAATGGTTTTTGTAGGGTGTATGATTCTTTTTCACTGTTTCATTTCCCTTCAGACATTGTGTCATTGTGCTACTCGCTATAACCTTTCGGCGATCCCTTGTTATAACATATTAAAAAGTTGATACGTTCTATCGTGTCTTTTGTGACCTTATCTTATGGAGAAACCCATTTGGGGTGTTTTACTGGCCTCTCGGCCACCCCTTTGGGTGTTTACATGAGCCCATATATCTAAAAACACTGATGGTGTCATTGTTTAACACCTTTCAGGTTTATGGTGGTCCCCGACATAAGCTTCATCATACCACCACCAATTCATATGATTTAGTGCCTCCTCCTTTGAATATTCATATTGAAACATTTCTACCATGTTCTAATGAGAATAATTATAGTGGGGATAGTCACTAAAGGCATTTTGATCACTGTGGTGGACCTGTGTATGGAGAAGTATAGAATGATGCTGGAGATATCCCTATGTTATTGCCCAAAGCATTTTTGGAAAGATGGGTGTTTTTTTGTATCAAGATTTTTTAGTGGAGAAAAATGGCCAAGTGGTCATGGTGTCCGACATTTTGAAGGGAATATTTCATAAAAGAAGTGTTGTCTCATGCCTTGGTGTGAAGGTCAAAGGCATTTTGTTTGAAAACACAATTCAAAAATGAGTTTCTATGTCATGAGGTTCGGGATTTTAAAAGGAAAGATTGAAATGTTTTTTATGCCACAAATATTCAGTTGGAGGTTTAAAAGATTTCCAATATTATGGATGATTTGGATAATTAAAATTGAGGTATTATTGCAAGATATTAGGATATTTTATGTGGTGGATTTAAAAGGAGATATCTGTAGATTATGTGGATTGATAGTTAATAGTTTTTAATGGATGATGATTGAAAATATGAAGAAGTTAATGGAAAATTTCATTAGAGGTCATCACTCAATATAGGTCATCACTCAACTCCCAACATCTACCATACTACTAAAGGTAGTCTCATACCACTATATATCACATACCAACTTTCTCATTCAATAAACATCCATGTTAATACATTATGATCAATGTAAATTCATTTTCTAAAATAATACCATATTAACCATGGTAGGTCTAATATCATATTCCAAATGCTCCATTATCACTCGTGGTTGGGTTCATCTAGACCCTTATCACTCAAGTTGAGGCCATTATCTTGACCACTACCTTATCAATCATGGTAAGCTTAGATATCACGCTATAATATGATAATTTTATTATCACTCAAGTAAGGGTCCTTCAAAAAACTTATCACTCAAGGTGTTGTCATTCCTTAATATATATCACTATACTTGTTATAATTTTTCACCCAACATGTGTATGAAATAACAACAAGGGAATTTGGTCCATATCATATCTCACTAGATAGGTACAAGGTTCTGGTCACTAGGGACCTATACCCCCATCTCAAAAATGTCTCACCATCCAAGTGCAAAATGCCAGTCCTCTTAGTACTCATATATCTTACACTAGGGAATACACTAGAGTCCTTGAGACTCAAATCAGTCTCATACCCAAAAAAGAAATAATTACCTCATAATGACCTCAAATACTATATGATATTCTTGGAACATTCCTTGAATCCCAGTCTACCTATGCTTACAAGTCCTCACCACCACACTAAATCAGGTACCGTGTTCTATCAGTATTAGAAGGGCTCTCAAGACCACTTATTGAAGGAAAAACAACTTTGTCACACCATTTCTTGCCCTTGAGAAATAATTATATCTATTTCACATATCACATGTCATTACACCATTAGGAGTGTTCTCCCTTCCCCATATGGGAGGATAATTTCTGTTTTTTTCATGTGACTAGTTTTTTATCATTCACAATATTTTTAAAGAAATTATTTCTAGAAACTCAGTGCATTGTGTGTATGAACAAATCCAATATGATAAACATTTTTCCTTGTGATCCTAGTTATAAAATGTAACTAACCAAACACACCTTTAATTCCTATAGTTTGATGTTTCCTTTATTGAATAGGAAACATGCCACAATTATATGTTTTTAATTAAGAAAATGCTTTTAAGAAAAAGTGAGAAACCAATAGAGTACACAGATAGATAGTCAATCAACATGATATGAAATAGTCAAATCAATGAGTTGCAATTTGATCCTTTTAGAGACCTTACCTCTAAGGATACTCCATTAGATAACGGTATTATTCTCATACAAATCATCATTGAGGAGGTTGTCAAAATTATAAACCATCTTTTCCCAAGTTTGTATTAGTTCTTCCACTATAATATTCTACTAGTTGAATCCAAGTGCCAGAATGCCAAGTTGTTTTTGGGCCCAGGCCCCCTACTCCTTAGTATGGTTGGCCTAGAAATGCCTCCCTACTAGCCTGTAAAAATGCCTTTTCATAGTGATGAACTCTAATCCCTTATCTGAGAATTCTTCATTTCACTAGAGGATGGTTTCCCACTCATCAAATTCCATCAACTATCACAATACAGTTCCCAACTTAGCACAACTATTCTTATATAACAACATCGGTCTATCATCCTCTAGTTGAATTAACCCAGAAATTCTCAGTCCAAACCACCAATGTGATGTCACATCTCTCGATCATGATGTTTAATTACTATAAGGCATCAGTAGATCATCTAAATTTCCACACATTAAATTAGTATAATTACATGGGTAGATCACCCACTTTCAATAACCCATCCTTATTGAGAATCGGTATACTAGACCACCCCACTCAAATATTAGGTCACATCCAGGAACATATAATGACATAATTATATGATGATTCGTATCATGTAAAACAATAGATAAATGATTTGGTTAAGTAGAATTCCACCAAGAAGTGATATGGTAAAACATCATACAGGTTATTGGTGACACAATGAGTTATTATACTCCATCACAGCCAACAAAAAGGGATTAATTACCAACATAACCAGTTCTTGTACTGACCCACTACATCCCTTACATGGAGAAACTATGTTGTCTTCGTCAAGGAAAACCTCACCATATGATCCATAATACCATTAATTATAAGTAATATTATGGTTCAACTATGTAGAATACTTCCAATAAGTTATATAAGAAAACACCATATAGGTTTTTTTAATTTAAACAATTGATCCCTCATCCTCAGTGACATCAATCTCATTAAAGCACAGAAATTTCAACCGAACCCTACATTCCAAGAATTATTTATGTGGATAGGCCTCATGCCAACAGGCTAAGAACTAAAACCATAAATAATAATGTAAAATACATGCATCATATTTAAATAAATATCTCAACTGTAAACATAAAAACCAAGAATAATAATACCTCATCCCTTGTAACCAAGAATTACCACCAGAAAAGGTATTCATAATTCACTTTTCTGAGATCCAAAAAACTCTCAAAATTTATGACCTTTTAGGTTTAATAAACAATATAAACTAGAGTGACACATAAACTTCATAACCATGATATATTATCTTTGATGACATTGCATGAACACCCTGTTAACTACACCATATTTTAACATCCCCTTCTTTTGAAACTTTCTAAAACTTTAATAATTTATGTAAAACACTAGAATATTATAAATTATGCAAAACATAATATCGGTAACCATTGTTCATGATTCTACCCTAAGATAATTACCTGGACTATAGAAGGAACTAAAACAAAGAATCAATAATCCCATGTTGTCTCTAAATAGTCTTCCCCCCATTTCCTAATACATTCATGTTCCATCCACATTTAATTTCATACTGGTATTGGGTGGACTCCTCTTTATCCATTTAACATGAATACCTTGAGTATGTTCCATATTACTAAAAGTCTTTAGTAGTAACCTTCATAACAATGATGTGAACTCCCCTCCATTAATTTTTTCACCAAACTCTGCCATAAAAGGATTCACTCACACCTAAAGGAGAAGGGAATACATAGTATGGGAGGCTGCTATATGCTGCTTGCTGGAATTGAATAGGAGGGGAGGCTGCTGGAATTTTAGAGGGGAGGCTAATGGAATTTCAGTGGGGACGCGGCTGGAATTACAGAGGGGAGGCAGTTGTATGCTCGAGGGGAGGCTGCAATATGCTTGAGGGGAGGCTGCTAGAATTTCATAGGATGGGAGGTCATTGTATTCTTACTGGAATTACAGTACTATAGAGGGGAGGCTGCTGGAATTGCAGTGGGGAGATGTAGGTTTTGTCCAGCTTATAATGTGGGAGGTGTAGGTTTACAGTGGGGGAGAATAGGATATACGAATGGTTTTTCAAACCATTGGTATATTGTATGCTACACTACATATCCCAATAGCTTCATTTAAACCGTTGGAAAAAACAGATGTTTCATGCATACCAACCGTTCAAAAACCATTGGTATACATATATTCCAACAGTTTTTTTGAAACTCTTGGAACATGTTAGATGTTGGAAAGTATGTGTACCAACGATTTCCCTTAAACCATTGGTAATCTATGTATTCAGACAGCCTATACCAACGGTTTCTAATAATGTGTTGTCATAGGGATATTGCAATTCCTAATATACCAAAGGTTCTTGAAACCATTGGAATAGCCTATCCCAATGGTTTGAAACTATTGGGATATGTCAAATTTTCAGTAGTGTAGGGTAGCAGATTTCACCGACAAGGGTGTAGAGTAGTGTGAGGTGCTGGGAGGTTTGACCTATTGCCACCACCATCCCCACTAGAGGACATATATGAGGATAGATACAGGTTGTGGGGGCCTATGAACCTAAGGATCCTTAGATTATTAGAGGTATGATCTATGTTTTCTCTACATTAGCTATAGTACTAATACATACTGGTGAAATCCACTCTTTTCTTACCACTTCTTTGGTTCGAGACTTAGAGATTCCAATTGAACCCTTGGCTCACCCCTTGTGCTTAGAGACTCTTACTGAAGGTGACTCAAAAATCACACACTACTACTGATAGTGTGATATGACTCTTGGATGAGAGAACATCATATGGGATATCTTTGTAGAAGAAACGTAGCCTTGTGATGTCATCTTATGTATGGACTGTATATCCATAGTTCATGTCCATATTGAATATTTTAAGAAGAGTATGTGGTGTTTCTATAGTGATGGGATGAGGTTTTCCTTAATGGGTTATAAGTAAACCCCTGAAAAGCATGATGGGATCACACATAGGAGGATACAACCGATTACTCATCATTTGGATAGTATTTCCCTTGTAGGAGTGTATACTATGGACTTTTAGCTTCCTTCAGTGGTGTAAGAATATAGGATGTCTTTCCTAAGGATGTGTCAGGCTTAACTCCCCACTAAGAGGTAGACTTATATGTATACTTGAAATCAAGGACTAACCCAATATTTTTTCCAGAAGATCATATGCCTCTTATAGAGATTTGTGATATGAAGGTGCAGTTGGATGACTTACAATATAAGGTCTTTATTAGACCTACTGTGTCAACCTATGCATCCCCAATGTCTTTCACTAAGAAGGCAGATGTGATCTTGAGGTTGTGTATGGATTACCATCACCTGAACTAGGTGACCGTGAAGAATAATTATCCACTACCGAGGATGGATGACCTCTTTGACCTGTTGTGATGGGAGAGATGGTTCTTAAAGATAGACCATATATCAGGCTATCACCAGATCCAAGTATGAGACATGGATATACCAAATATGAAATACCAATACAACTATGGTCATTGTGAGTACTTGATGATGCCTTTTGTTGTGATGAATTCCCCATCAGTGTTCATATTACTTATGAATTAGATCTTCTGGTCTTTCTTATACTAGTTTTTGGTGGTATTTATAGATGAAATCTTAGTGTACTCAGCATCCAAGGAGGAGCATGCGAGACCCTTGAGGATGGTCCTAGAAATAATTCAAGAGCACTATCAATAAGTGATTCTCTCAAAGTGTCGTTTTGTTATTTGATAGGTCCATTTTCTCGGATATGTATTCTCATTTGACGGAATAATAGTGGATCTATTGAAGGTTAAGGTGTTTTTAGCTTGGGATCCACTCAAGAGCGTGATGGAGGTGCGGAGCTTCCATGGGATAGTAGGATACTATAGAAAATTCATGGGATATTTTTCTATAATATTATTTCCTTTGATTTACTTGACCCTAAAGGGAAAACCTTTCAGGTATACGTAAAGGTTTCATCAGGATTTTCATGATTTTGGGAAGGGGTTAATGAGTGCTCCCATCATAAGATTACTAGAGGAGGGTGTCGAGTATATAGTGTTCTATTATTCCTCAAGGATAGGACTTGGTCGTGTTCTCATTTATAGGTAGGATGTGATTTCCTATGGGTTCCAGAAATTGAGACCACAATATAAGAACTATGTGACCCATGATCTAGAGTTAGTAGTGGTAGTCTCCACCCTAAAGATGTGGAGACACTACCTCATGGGTGAGTAGCTTATCATCTATTTCGACCATAAGAGTATCAAGTATATTTTCTCACAAAAGGATCTTAACTTTAGAAGGATGTGATGAATATATTTCCTCTAGGATTATGAATTTGAGATATTATATACTATGAGGAAGGTGAATGTAATGGAAGATTCTCTCAATAAGAGATCTTGTTCGTAGTTATTGACTAAGGCATCAGAGTAGTTAGCCTCATTGTAGTTATCCTTAGTATATGAGGTTGGTACAACATATATACAGTCGATGGTTGTTACACCATCTCTTATATATAATTTTAGGGAGACCCAATATAGAGATATTGACTGTGAGACCATATGTGCTCAGATATCCATTAGACATTCTTCTGATGGATTTTCTGAAGGTGGGGAGCACATTGACCTTTTTAGAGTATGTATGATGGACCAGTTAGGTTGCATGAGGAATTTATGAGGTAGTTTCATACATCCCTTTTGGCAGTATATCCAAGATTGGTATATACGAGTAAATTCAGTGTCAGTTCTAGTGGCCATGTGGGAAAAAGTGTATAATAGAGTTTGTCTCTCGATTCCTCACTTGTCAGGAGGTGAATGATGAGAAATAGATTTTGAAAGGATTATCTCAACCCATTGAGGTACCAGAGTAAAAGTGGGATGGTATATTTATGTAATTCATGATGAGGATACCGAATACATCTAGAGGACATGATTCCATCTGAGTAATCATAGACCATCTCACCAATTCATCCCAATTCCTAGCTATCTAAGAGTAGAGTTTAGTTGAGAGATTGAGATGCCTTTATGTACAGGATATATTTCATCTTCATGGAGTCCCATTAATGATAATTTTAGACCATGATGATTACTTCATGTCATGATTATGGAGAGTATTATAGGAGTAATTTTGGATTTAGTTGCATTTGATCACGGTGTTTCACTCCTAGACTGATGGCTAGATTTAGTGAACTATCCAGGTTTTAGAGTACATGTTGTAGGAATGAAAGTTGGAATTTTAAAATAGTTTGAAGGATCACCTACACTTATAGGATTTTATGTACAATAAAAACTTCCATTCCACTATCGATATAATTCCATTTTAGGCCTTTTATGGTAGACCCTTCTGATCACCACTATGCTGGACTGATCCTGTTCAGTCAACACTCATGGGCCCCGAGTTGGTGCGAGTTATGATAAAGAAGATAAATATCATCCACGAGTAGATGAAGACTGTATAGACCCATCAGAAGTCTTATATAGATCAATGGTGGAGGCCAATGGAGTTAAAGTAGGGAGACCACATGTTCTTGAAGGTCTCACTGAGATGTGGATTGCGTAGATTTTTCTAGGGAGGAAATTTATCTCTGAGATTCATTGGATCTTTCTAGATACTATTTAGGGTTGTTAAGGTAGTGTATTGGTTGGCCGTACCACTATAGTTAGATCTGGTACATGACATATTCCAAAGGTCATAGATGAGGAGGTATATATATGACTCGTCACATGTTATCGACTGGGTAAAGTTATAAATTGAAGAGGGAGCCACCATTGTAGAGTAACTAGTAGACATTGAGTTCTAGAATCAGAAGATCCTCTCTGGGAAAGAAATTCCATTAGTGTTTTTCCAGTTTCAATATGAGAATCTGTAGAAGAGCACCTTGGAGTCGGATACACAGATGCAAGCCTAGTACCCTAATATTTTTTAGTAGTATTTTTTTTATTTTTAGGAAAAAATACCTGAGTCTAGGATAATGTAACAACTTTATTTTCTCCTTATAAGGATTTTAAATCTATCTAATAATATTTTTAGATCCAAGCACTAAGACAGTGTGAGATTTCATGGTCTGATGAGCCTCGATGTTGATATAATAAAATATGTTATATGTTATATCACATACAAACAGTTTTTATAAATAATTTAGTAACGCCTGAATAGAATCTATGATTAGAAATTAGAGACTGTCTTTGAATCTAGAACATGGGTTTTACCCTACATGAAACATAATCTTTGTTGGAATCGGTCATTTCTAGAAAGTGAAATCATGGGTGGATTTTTAATTTAATAAATAAATTAATAAATATATTATTTATTATATCACTATGACCTAAAGTTATCTATATAAAAAATTATTCAAAATCCCTAGGGTTATCCACATAACCCTAGTATTGAGAGAGGAGATTTTGGATAAGATCTTGACGAATGATGAAAAACCAAAGATCATGATCGATTACAAAAGGATCGTTTTTTCCAAAAAAGATCAAGGATCTTGAAAATGATGATGATACAGATTAATTATTCATCAATGATTGATTCAAACTATAGGAAAGGTTTTTTATTTTTAGGTTTTATTTCCCTGATATTTTATCCAATGAAAAGCGTGAATCAATCCAGTAACAGGATGATTCACAGGTCAATCATGCCCTATGGGTTCAGGTTTATTTTTCTAGGATTACGAGGAATAAATATTGTTTATTATTTATTTTAGTACATCATTATAATGGTAAAAAATCAATTCCAACCTAAAAAATGACTGAGTTACATTCCTCATTTTTTGATTTGTACATTCCCTCCCCTGTTATAAACATGTTTATCATCGATATTTATTTTGACTAGTGATTTAACCAATACCTGGTGGAAGATCATTGTACATTCAATATTAGAAAAAATGGATCATTACAGTGGGTTTGGTTTCATGATTGAATAATAAATCAAGGTGCGATGACAATGAAATATGACCTGAGGTGAATCATGATCATATTAGAGGTCCCTTATTTCTCAGTTTGGAAAGAAGTGACTGTGTGGTGCGATAAGAATTGAATTATGAGTGGTGGATGTGGATGAAATATAGCCACCCATGACAGTGAGGTTTATAAGACCCAAATCCATGAGTTTCAGGCATGATTGATGGTAGGATCAGTGAATACAGTGGCATGAGATAACCATTTGAATAACTCATGGGTTTGATAAAATCCCATGTTCCACGTTGTGTCTTCCAAATAACACCCACTATGTAGTCCCTCTTCTAAAGCACTAGGGTTTATACACAGAGAAAAATACCACATGTTGTGTGACATGTGGAACATGACATGTGACCTGGTGATGGAGGCTAGATGTGTATCTTGGAGGGTATATGGGCACATTCATGACTATAGTACACAAGCACAGCTGTGTACCTGGACATGAACAAGTCTAGGTATGCGAGAAATACTGGTCTATACAAGCATAAGAAAAGAAACATGATCATATACATGGGAAGGTATGGGTTTAGTGGTATATTCAGCATACCCTATATACACATTGTGTACTTTCTATGAGGCAGTTTGTATCCCATAGTTTCTTCAGTGTAGACTAGGTTAAGTTGAGTATAATCCTTTGGTCCATCCCTATGAGTGTAAAATGTGGTATTACATCCTAAGAAGAGAACCTTGATTATCTCTATAGTTTTTTTATGATAAATTTCATGGTATGCCTCTGTGGGCCCTATGGTGGGATCCTCTATCATATATTTTTTCCTGGGTAGGGTTCATGGTATCAATATGACCAGCATACATAGGGTGTTGATCCCCTATCTAGTATATCGATCTAGTAGGGTTTATGGTGTCCCCCAACGGTCCCAGGTGTGATCCTCTATTAGGATGTTGAAATATCCAGATTTATATAAACTACATATTGGGTGAGACCTGATGAGCACGATCTCTCAGATGAACACCATCAGTGATATCATGGCTCATGGAGTTATTTCTCCCAAACGAGCATTACCTTGAAGCCTTAATCAGTATCCTATGAGTGGCAATGGTGGAGACCTCTTTGAGACTTGGAGTCTATTATGAGTATATCTAGGTCTTTTTGGTAATCCTTATTTCTTGTTCTCAAATCAAATTGAAATTCTATTGAGTTTATGAGTTGACTACTCTTAATTATTTATGTTTAGTGATTTTTTGGGTGTCCTAATAGGTATTATTATACTCACCTATGCATGGTTCTATCTACACATTTCATTTCTTATGCCAATGATAGGCCTTTTGATGGAGTCTTGGGAGGATCAGGAGTAAGAGAAGCATAGTGAGCTAGGAAGATCATGGTTTCATTTAATAGAAGTCCCCTCCTTCTTAGCAATTTGGACACTCCTGTAGTATTTGGTAGTCTTGTATTTGGACCTTATTCTTTCCCATAATTTTTTTCATACTATGAATGTGGGATATATATATATATATATATATATGTATGCATTTTGTATTAGTTTTACTTGACCTTCATCATTGTATGAGTTTAGAGATGTGTACATATGTATAAGTACCTTAATAAAAGGCCTCTCATGTGTGTGATATGCCTACTCAACACTGGTCTCCATCCCCTGACCTATTGGTGGAAGTCTTGGGGTGTCACACTCGGCTCATCATCGATCAGGTGGGCCCTAATAGTTTAGTTCATGATATAATTAATTTAAAATTATCATTAAAAATTGTAAAATGATCATGAGGTATATAAAATTGGTTTGGCTTATAAAAAAACAATATGTTAACGACATCCTAGGGGAGATCACGATATGGTTTGATCAAGTACTTATTCTGCTTCAACCACTATGTAAAAATGAATCCTCGGACATCATCATCTCAATTAGAACCTTTATTTTTTACAAAAACACTCGCATTCAAGTGATGGGTACCAGGAAATTATGATGAATTAAATTTATCATAGACACTCAATACCAACATATAATGAAAATTGATGGTACACAGATCCTCAAAAAGAAAATTAAAACTAATTATTCAAATTATAAATTAAAATAAAAAACCAAATATACATTGTTTACTCTAACTCATGATCATTCTATATTTATTAGAAATATTGATACGTTATATTTCATAATTAAATAAATTATTCATAAATATTTAAATAATCCAAACAATAAATTATTTAAATCATATAATTATTGAAATAAAACATTATACAAAAATTTTATGCAATCTAAACAACTTGATAAATAATATAAATAAACTAATTAAAAAAATAAAATTTCAAAAAATAAATTTTACCTTCTCATAGAGAATAAATAATAATTTGAGAAAGATGTTTAATTTTTTTAGATCATTATTAAAAAATTAGAAATAGAGAATGTGTAAATTTAGAGCCCCTTTATTAGTTTTTCCTCACATAAAGCATGAAATGCATGATTCCTACAATGTAGTAGAAGAAGTGTGATACTTTTTCACACTTCATAGATTAAGTGGAAGAATGGACATGGTTTAACTTACTTAGGACCATAATTAAAATATTAAAAACCCTAAACCCTACATAATATTTATATTTAAAAAAACAATTTTTATGCTCGGTTAGTAAACAAGCCCTAACATGGTGTGGTGGTGGAGGAACACAAACACACATTGATAGGGACACAATGGTTTTTACCATGGTTTCAATGGTCAGTATTATTCATAAAAGTGGGTAGAAATTGAACTATTGATGTTGATTTAAAATAATAAATTTCATATTACAGTATCAATTCCTTTATAGGTAATTAGAAAATTAAATTTCTAGATCATCAATTTCATTGATTTATATAAATGAATGAAATAGGTTAATAATTGGTATTGAGAAACATTACCTCAGAGGTGGTGGGGCACCAACTCCTCTATAAGCCATATAAATCCTCCATAGATCACATTCCAGCCCAAAAAAAAATAATCATAAGAATGTAGGGGACACCACATATTTATAGAGAACCCCAAAAATGGGCTTAGTTTGAACCCGGATCCTGACATAAACTAACATTACTATTAATTAAAAAACTATATCCCATGAAATAATTATCTATCATAATTTCAGTATGATCCATTTTTAAAATTTATTACTAGTTTTTATATAATTACAATTATGTATTAAATTTAATTAAATAAATATTAAATAACCCCTATAAATTCAATCACCTTGTAATCACTTAAAAAATTAATCAAAGGTAAACATTGTGTCCTGATATCAACACAACCATTAATTTTTTTTGAGATCATTCCCAATGGTAAATTATAATATTTTACCTTGAAGGGATTTGGAATCTAAAAACAAAGATAAATTTTCAAAAAAAAAATCTTGATGATCAATCAGCTCAAACCAATGATCGATATAAAAAATATTAATCCCAAAGGATCTAATGGAATCGATAGATCACCCAAAAACACATGTAAGAGAATTTACACTCAATTTAATATTAAGAAACCTTCCTTTAATGATAATTAAATACAAACCACCAAAACTTTTCATAACTTATGATCAAGTCTAATTTAACTAAACTAGGTAATGATTCAAAATCCCAATATCCAACAAAAATTAAATCTAGACATAATCCATAATAATAAACTAATTCATTCTTAAAGAAACTCCTAGGTCTCAATGTTCTCTCCTCATTTTTAAATTTTCATCTATGAAAGGAAGACAACCATATTTGGCATTCCAGGAAGCTTATACATCAATCTCATGTGAAAATACGATATACTTTGTCCCACATTCTTTCCATTCACAATTATTTAAAATATTGATAGACCCAGGACACTAAAAACGTGGTAATCACTTTCTATTTCTATCACTTTCACTGGGAACTTCATTTCTAATCCTTCCAATTCTTTATTAATGATGATAAATTCATTCCCATTCCAAACCAATGTCTTGGAACATTTATAAACTATAATTTACTAAATATTTCTAGGATTATAATCCAGCACTATTGAAACCCACCAATCATTCATCTTCACACCCTGAATCAAAAGCAGAAACTATAAATATACTCTATGAAATAGTTCACTAATAATAGTATCTTATATGAGAGAGTTGTGCCACCACCTTTAATGAGCGATCCAAAAAACTATACCAAGAATAAAATCTACCAACTATTCCATTGGTTACATCAATGATAACACTAAACCAAACTTTCAAGAGCTTTAAGGTAATATAACTCTTGATATCATTTTTTATGTTGTTATATATTCATAAAAAGCATGTGTAACAAAATTTTCAGCTCAAATTATAATCATAACACCAATAATTTTATTCTCTTTCCCTTTAACCTCTATATGGGATTAATGCATGAAAGCCTAACATCGGTTAGTTTCTTATCTACCACTATAGAAATATTATTTTGGTTGTTGTATCTCCCATGTGAAAGATATTTATGTGAACAACTAGTAATATAATCTGCCTCCTTAAACCACTAATCAATTGTATATCAGCTCATTGATGACCCATTGTACCATTATTTGAAGTATGTTTTCTTGAAACATTCAAATGACCTTAATTTTTTATCTCTAGAACCTAAGATAACATCTTTAATAATATTGATCAACTATGACCCCAACTTATTTAATGGAATAATTTAAAAAAATTATAGTAATAGACACATACTATATGATCTCTCAATCAACAAGTAAAATGATATGGATTCTCACTCCTAACTCAGGGTTATTACTTATCACATGTCCATGGTGTCATAAATAATCAACCATAAAAAATCTCACTATGTCACCTTGTTTTCTACATAATAAAGGTGAGAAACTACTCAATAAATCAAATATTTACATAGACTCAATTTAAAGTTAGCCTCTATGAAACCTAAATAAAAATAATGGTGGAACTTCATAGTCTAATCTTATCTCACAATAGAAGAACTCATTATTACAAGCCTACATATTCTTATCACTCCACAAATTTCAAAAATTAAATTGTTTCTATTTATTCAAAGATAGGGCTTCCCAAAACTATCAAGTAATAAATGCCACATGGCTTAAATATGATAGAGTAAATAACTTGGTGAGTAGTCCAAGGATATTTTAGATTCATATATGAAAATTCCATTAAAATAAACAATAATATTCAAATTCAAAGTCTCATCTAGAAATATATTAAAAATTTTTAACTATGCTAAGAGTATCAAAATGAAAAATTAAAAACATCTTGATTTCTAAGTGATAATCACTAAAAAATAATAGTGCATCATTTTTTTGTCTATCATGGAGTAAGTGAATTGAAAAAGGATTTATTAAGTATATCAATAGAATTTATCCTGATATGGACCTAAATTTATAAGGTTACCCTAGCTGAAATGAAACATACCACAGTCATTAATCCCAAAAAGACACATCTAAATAGATAGTATTATTCTAAATAGTGGAATCTCTAGGACATCACCCTTAAACATGAGGTAACCAACGATAATCATTACTGGATAAGATCTCAATAACTATTGAGATATATTGGAGGACCCATGCCTCACTAAAGAGATGTGTATCAATTAATGGATTGTACTACCCTAGAATTGGAGGACCCACACATCGGTCATCAATGGATCACATACCAAACTGATAGAGGACTAGCACTCATATTATGGGGGGGAGTACCAAATTTTCAACTATAGGACCCACACCCCTATCATCAGGGGAGTATCGAATCTATTGATAGATGACCCACAACCTTGTTATTGTGGGGAGTTTCAACTATTTATATGGAAGATATGAACCCCTATCATTGGGGGAGTACCCAAACATCAACCATTATACAAGGCACAAACTCCTTTTCAATGATACATTGAAAAAGGGAGTACCCAACCCTATAAAATATATGGGTTACATCACCCCATCAATAGAATATTGTTAAGTGTGTACCCCACCACATGCCTATATCAATCACTCATGGAAACCAAAATTCATCTCCCAGCACTAGGTAAATTCTAACAAAACTCTCTTGATGATGGTTTACTAGAACATTGAGATAATATCAATCTAAAAAAACAACACCATCATGATTAGTTTCACTACATCATCATCATGAGAACATATAAATCATCATCATCATGTAGTTTAACTACTAAATATATGACACATTTCTATCAGAATAAAAAAACCTAATAATTATATAGTGCATGAACCATTTAATTTTACCTAGAAAAATATTCTCTAAATACTCAAGTCATCTAACATACTATTAGAGTCCTCATATAGGAATGAATGGGATGACACATCATATAGCTTGTGTCCTTGTTCTGATAATTGGGATCGAATAATAAAAAAATATTTCCATATATCTTATAAAAAATATCACATAACTCCTATCTCAAAATATTAAGACTCAGACTAACAACATTCTCTGATACCACTTTTACATGACCAAACAAACCAAGAACCTACCTTGGTATCAGTTAGGATGATTTTTCCACTAAAATTATACCACTAATAGGACAAGAGTTAGTTACTAATACCATGAAGATATAAATCACCTCGGTAGACCCCAACCTATGATCCTATAATGAAATAATACATATACACATCCCACTTAAATCAAATAAATATAAATGAAACATCGTAACTATAAAATACAATTTATATAAAAATGCGAATATATATTAATGAAACAAGTATGGAGTTTATATTTTTTATAAAATATAAAATACTAACACCTTATGCGTGGATATAATAAATCCAATAAAATTATTCCTCTTCATCATAGTATCCCTTGACATGAGTACTTATAGTATCCATTGATTTTGGGCACCATGAAGCACCAACTCATTAACACCATGCTCCCATCATCATCCTTGAAAATAAAATCATTTATATAGAACACAAAATGTGTGGGAAGTAATTATTATGAAAGAGATAATATAAATATTTATATTTAGCCTTATTAAGAAACATGGAAGGACTAGACAACAAGCCAGATCAAAACCATAATTAAGGAGGTATAACTAAAACAATCCTATATATGATTCTTGGAATGAGAAAATCAAATGAATAATTAAATCCCAATGTCACAACCCATATCCTTAAATAATTTATGCTACATATAACATGTTTTTCCCAATAATATGTAATTATCACAATATCCAAACCACCCAGATTGTTGGAAACCATGTTATGATTTTAAAAGGAGAAGAAAAGATATAAAAAATAAACTTATTACCACATCATATAAATAACCCCAAAACTAATACCTTAAACCTAGAAGGTAATACTAAACCTCACTTATTACCCTTATAACGGAAAGGTACAAAACATCTAAACCTTGTGATGAAACCAAAACCCCAAACCTATGTATTTTTCCTAGGGGTAAAAAATCGGGGATAACCCATACTCATATGCTTTCTAAATTTTTAATCTATAACCACCTATCACCTACTAAGAGGGTACTCTAGAAAAATGTGTAAATTCATTAATTATTTTGAAGTAATATTCTATATGAATAAGAGTTTAACTGAATGATTCACTCCATGATCTTCTGGTAAAAACTTTGACTGAAGTAGATGAAATGTACCTCATTGAGGATTCATATATCGATCAAGGGAGTAAAAACGTAATATATTTAGGACATTCACACCAAGTTTCAAGGTAGTACCTAAATCTATCAAGAATATGGGATACCCTTACCTTATTAGTGTCAATATATCAAGGGAGTTCCGAAACCCACACCTAATACAATGAACTTGTTCCCCATTTGGTGCTGGAGTACCTAATTCATAAACTTATGGTAGAAAATCACACCTTGTTGATGAAAAGTTAATATGGGTGTTATAAACCTCATTCTTATCAAAAAAATCCCACTCATGGTTACTAGAATCCTTATTTAGAGTTGGGGTTGTGACAATAAAGAATATATTGGTGATGGTCCAAAAAACATCAAGAAAACTCGATTGAGACATCTCACATCAGCTTGATAAATGCTATCATCTATTCCATTTATATAATAATCCATACCATATCCCTCTAGACGAATCATTTTCATAATAAATTCAACATCACCATTAAGGAGTGATGATAACTGCCTGATCACTGACTCGTGTCACTAATACACCAATGATGATCATTCCAACACATCACATCTTTGTCTTCTTATTAAATATTAACATAACTAGATATTAAAAATGAAAAATTCTTGATATAAACTACTGATCACAACAATAATACCTGACATCACATCATTCATAACTGATTCAACATCAAAAACACAGAATAACATCCTCATAATAGAGTTGATATGGTATTCATTTGATCATGTAACTTCCACCATTACATAAGAAATGTGATATTTCCAGGAGTTCCTCCATTTATGAATGATGATTATGTTGGGCGTAACATTAGGGGATGGTTTATATCATGTCATCCCATATCACATTGATTTTTTCCCAACTCATGATCTCACTATAGGTTTGTCACTATAATATTTCATGAACACCAATACCAAAAACTAAGGTTATACTATTCCATAAAAATGAATGAGTGATACTAATAAGTATTGTGTTTGGGGGACCAACCAAGAGCTACCCATACAGAAAAATAATCATGAAAATCATTGAAATTTCCAAATTAATGTACACACATCAAAATTATCTTTATTAATAATAAATTTCAAGGGTAATCTAAACATCACAAAAAATATTTTTAATGAGTTTAACTCAAGAAAATAGACACAGAGGTGTTCTCATAATTTTAATGGGCTGAGATAGCATTGGTCTTGGAAACTAGTATTTTAAAATATATAAAATAAATGTTAAATGATCCAAAATATATTCAAAAATATTAATATAATAACATATAAGAAAATAAATGTGAAATGAGCTATAATATCATCACATTAAATTTTGTGCCTTAAATTCTATATTTATATAACTATTTTATAATTAAATAATAAAATTATTATAATTATTATATTCTCATTTTCTATTTATCTATGATTAATTATCATTTTCTATTTATTATTTTTATTATTATATATGGTACACCCCCCCCCCCATGATACCCAATGTCTCTGATTAACTACCACCACACTAGTGTCTCTCAAGCTACCTATCTTGCTCATACACCAATGGATGGTAAAAACCCCTACTTTAAATTATACCAAACACACTGGTGACAAAATCAACTTCCATGATACTATTTGTGTGGATCTAACAATAAATATTTTAATATAGGCCTCAAAAGATTATCATCATGTTGATTTCCACCACTGTTGGATGTTCTATAGCTATTATACCACACACAGACCACCGCTTCCTTGCACGACTACTAGTTTTTTTACCAAGTCAAATAATTTATAATGACACCACATTTTCCAAGCATCTATTTTCCATAAATCACCATTTCTCAAAATATTCACTAGCATATTAGGAATTTTTCACAACAATCATGGTTGTTATTAGTTGGTACGCAAGCCACAACATTATGCTTTTGTTAAGGAACACTAACCCACCTTAATGGGTGTACAATGGTTCTTATTAGGGTGACAACGGTGGGTACTATTTATTTGACTGGATGAACTGTTAACCAATAATTTTAATCTTCAATAAAAAATTAATTCCCAATTATGGCATCAAATTATTTGAAAATTATTAAAAAACATAATTTCAAGTTCAATAATTTCATGAATTGAAACAAATTCTTAATATATTGGAAATTGTAATTCAGAAACCCAACCTCGAGGGTACACTAGATCCTCCATAGCTCACTTTGGATCCTATTTTTATTTCTTACCAATCTAATATAATAATAATAATACTGAGAATGAAGTTTAAATAACTCATTTATAGAGAAAACCCAAAATTGGATTAGGTAATACTTGAATTCCATCATGAACAAACATAGTTATTAAATGAAACACCATGTACCATGAAGTAGTACACTGCTGTAATTTTATTCCAAACCATGTTTTGAAGTTATTCTTTCTTTTTATCTAATTTCACTAAATTATTTGATTTAATTATATAAATATTACATAAAACCCCAAAAATTCAACTACCTAACAATCCCACTAAAATTTTATCCAAAGTTAAACACTTTGTACTGAGATCAATTAAACCATTAAAAAATTATGAGATCATTTACTAAGGAACATATTAATATTTTACCCTATAGGGATGAATAATAAAATTATTAAGAATTTTATCTACAAATTATCTTAGAGATTGGTATCCTTGTAACAATAATTGATATAAAAAATATTGATGTCACTAGATCCAATGTAGTTGAATTATCACAAAAAAATAGATGATATGTTATTATCAATTTGAAGTTGTGAACCCTTCCTTAAAAAGCTATAAATCATAAAATATTTTTGTAAATTATAATCATTCCCATGATAAAAAAACCAATTCCTGATTCAATAAAAATAAATCTAATAAAATTGAAATAAAACCCAAAAATTGCGTTATACTATTCTCAAAGTTAAACCTAGGTCTTTGCATCTATTTCTATTCATTTGGCATATATCGAGCCCAGGGGCCCATGCCTCATCCCAAATAGTACCATCTTGACATTAATGATGAAATTACTTTGAAATACTCTAAAAATAAAGATATTAATTCATCTTATATCCCTGATATAGATAGAGAAGATGATCTTAGGGAAGACCCACCGGTCTTTCAAGAGTATATCCATCACTATTGATGATATTAAATAAGCGAATCTTATTAAAGAGGAAGACCCCTGACCTAAATTCATTAGTGATTCCATGAATATTATAGAAAATGTTAGTATATTTCCTTCCTCAAACAAAACTAGAATTTCCTTGTATATGAAGGTTCTGTGCACAACGGAAGCGGCCGATGGGTCATGCCCAACTTAATTTTCTATCATAATAGATGATTAATATAATATGTACATAGATGATAAATATCATGAAGAATTAAATTAAGTAAAATTATAATTGATGATTGAATTATGAAACCAAAATAGAGGTTCATCTAATCTTATTTATAAATAATTTAAACAATTAAATAATTACCTTACGATGAATTCTTTCTTTACTAATGAATCTGAAAGCATCTCTATATTCTTCCATTATTGAATTATGGGAATAAAGAGTATATTCCATCCGGTGGTGATCTACACGTGATCTATGAACCTATTAATTTCATCCTAGGATTCTATGGGTGCTATTGTAGTAGATACTAATTCTTGTGTTGTTCTTCTTTTATCGCTCTAATAATATCTTCAAGGAAGGTTTCTCTTTGATCTCTCTAGAATTGAGAGTGGTGGTGGAGGAGAATAAATATTCATTCTTGATAGTGTTATTAGAGAGGGATCTCTCTAAGGATTTAATATAATTTCTTCTAGATGTTGTTGTTCACAAAAAATGAAATAGAAACACTAAGAAAATAATATAATTGGGTTTATATATTGTTAGTATTAGAAAATAATAATTACATGTGAACCCTTATTATTTTTTGTAATTTATATAGAAACTCATGTCTATAATAATAATAATTTTTCCTTACATGCGCAAAACACACAAATTAAATTAAATATTATTTTGATTAAAATAATATTCAATATATATTATTCCTCACCAATACATTAAACTCGCTCCACCATTCCTCTAAAATATTAATCAGACCTTGATTAATGAATATTTATTTAATAAATAAACATCACTACATTATTCACCAATAAATAAACAAATATTATAATCACTAAATAGAAAATAAATATTTATTAAATATTCTACTCACAAAATATTCTCTCAAATAATTAATGGCAGAATATGTGCGATAAAGAAAATATGAATAATTATTAAACTATGTGTTGGAGTAATATTTATTCAACTTGTTAAATAATAAATAATATTATTATTTAACTGAATTTCTAGAAATACTTATTGTGTGACCCTCTATGCCTCTTTCTCAATGACATTTGGTGAAAAATCCCAAAGTACAAGGTTTGCATCTAGCAACATGACAAGAAACCCATATGGAAAAATCTAATTTCACAATGACATAAATATTCATATATATTCATACTATGTAATATAATCCCTTTATCATGATATCTCAAATCAAGCAGGTTGCATGTCGGTGCCATTAACTCATGTGCTCAATGTCTCTTTCTTTGAATTTCTGGAAATTGAACTTATCAACATAAAAGTATGGGCATGGATTTATTTAGGCTATATCATTTCTATCAAAGGTTCTGAGATATCAACTTCCATTAAATAAGGTAAACATCATTTCTCACATTATTCATTAATGAAATATTAATCATGATGTACCCAACATATCCTACTTCTCCATGAACATATGTCATAAACTTTTTCATTAATTAATAGAAGTATGTGACTCATAACATCCATTACAAATAATCATAAATTCTAAATACCAATACACATTTCCACAAGATAAAATATCTAATAATACATATAAATGCGGATTTCCTACTGGCGGGCCACATTCTCATAATCTCATACACTATAAATTACCAAGATATTACACCATGAGAAGGTTCCTCAAAGTCCTATAAGTCTCCACCCCTGATAGAATATATAATTTGTGTCCTGAAAATGATTTCATTCAGCTATAAAACATATACTTAAGAATATTTTCATGACACTAATGAGTTATCATCATAGTAGGAAACTATTATGACCTTTTAGTCTGAAAAATACTCTTAGGATATTATCGAATACTATTTCATGAACAAAAAATCATGATATGATAAAAAAATTATTAATATTCAAAAAAATTAATACATGTTATCTTAATGTACATAGAAGTTGGTTATAGGGTACTAACTCCAAAAACCTCCCACTTGTATTAGATCCAGTGTCTAACAACCTTCAGTATACTAGCTATCAAATGATATTAAAATCTATGCTGAGATAGGAGTTTAGTAAAGGGTTCTACCATATTTTTTCTATGTAAACTGTTCTTAATTTAACTACACCCCTTTGAGAAATATCCCTCTATAAATGATACTTATGGAGTATGTTCTTTGTCTTTTGTTGTGACCCTCTCTCTTTTTCAAGAGACATCATTTCAATATTATCATAATATAATGTAATAGGATCTTTACTTATAGGTACCACATCAAGCTCTTGAATAATTTTTCTTATCTAAATGTTCTCTTTAGATGCATCATAAGTCGCTATATACTCAAACTCTATTTTAGAATAGATGAAAAATGGATTATTTTCACTCTTCCAGCTCACAAATCATTCCTTGAGATAGAAAACATATCCTAACTATGAATTCGGATCATTATAATATATTTTAAAACTATAATCAGTATAAACCCTGATAATTAGCTCCTCGTTTCCTACATACACCAAGAACATATCCTTTTTTCTTATCAGATACTTAAGGATATCCTAAATAGCATACCAATGTTGTTTCCCTAGATCAGCTCGATATATCCCTACTATGATCAATGTGTATGTAACATCAATTATAGCACATATCATGGCATACATTATTGATCCTATCACTAAATTGTGTGAGCTCTTACTCATTATCTCATTATCCTGTTATCTCTAATGAAACGTTTTTTTAAATATGTATACCATGTGACATTGAAATCAATCCCATTTTGGATTGTTCAATACTAAATCTATCTGGTCAATGTGTGTACCTTGAATTAGTACAAGAATATTCTTGGATCTATCATGAATGATCTTAATCCCTAAAATGATGGTTTCTTAAACTAATTTCTTCATAAAGAAACATTTTTTTAAACAATACTTAACAGACTATAAGATTGTAATGTCATATCCAATAAGTAATATTTCATCAACATATACTACTATGATAATGACTTCATTCCCACTGAAACACTTTCCAACACATGGATCACATTCATTCTTAATGAAACCAAAATCTTTTATAGATTCATCAAATAAAATGTTCCATGACCTCGATGAATTATTCAATATATTAATGGATCTCTATAACTTTCATATCTTTTTTGCATCACTTAGAGTCACAAAACCTTCTAGTTGTATCATTTATACATGTTCATAAAGGTTCCCATTAATAAAATCTATTTTTAAATCCATCTTCCAAATTTCATATTCATGGTAAGCTACTATAGAAAGTAGAATTATAATGGATTTAAACATGGAAACTAAGAAAAGGTTTCATCGTAGTTAATTCATTAATGTTTTTTAAATTCTTTATCCACTAGCCTTGTTTTATAGGTACATAATTGACCTTCCATGTCCAATTTCTATTTAATACCTATTTGAATCCTACATACTTTATATCAATTGGAAGATCTACCAAAACCCAAACATGGTTCTTATACATAGAATATGTTTTAGAATACACAGAATTTCTCCATCTTATAACCTCTAATCTCATTTCTTACTCTTAGTAGGAGAGAGTTTCATTATTGTCAACTAATAATGAGTCACCATATTCAATGACTAGAAAATATTATCTCATTGGTTCTCCTATATAGTATTTCTATCTTAAGAAAAACTTCTTCCATGGGGACCTTTAAAATATATTCCTGTAACAACTCTTGTGTATCTTGAGAATCAAATTCATCTAATTCAATCTTGCTCAAACTATCTTTCTTGAGGATTATCTCTCTATAAATAAATAATACTTCTCTAGTGAAAATAATTTTCTTATCTAATGGGTTTTATAGGTAATATCTCTTTATTTCCTTTGGATACCCAATAAAGATATAATTTTTTCCCTAGGGTGATATTTTCTCCTAAGAAGGCATTAACAAATGCCTCACAATCCCATAAATGTGTGTGTGAAAAAACAAGTTTCTTTCCACTCTATAACTAGAACGGAATTTTGTTTTCCACTTTATTTAGTAATCAGTTTAGTGTGTATATTGGAGTTTACAATGCGTATCCCCAAAAGGATAATGGAAGATCTGTATGACTCATTGTAGACCATCCATGTCTAGCAAGGTATAGTTCCTCTTTTCACAAAAACCATTCCACTCTGGTGTGTAAGGTGGCATGATTTTAGAAAGAATCCCAAACCCCTATAAAAATTTAATAAACTCTTGGTTAATATATTCACCACCTCAATCTGATCAAATATTATTTATCTTTTTTCCAAGTTGATTCTCTAATTCATTCTTTAATTATTTTAATTTATAAAAGGAATTAGACTTATACCTCATCAAGTATATATATTCATATCTAATCAAGTCATCAATAAAAGTTGTGATGTAAGAATATCTACCTATAGCTTCTACTAGAAATGGTATATTCACATCAGTGTGTACTTGTCCAAGAATCTTAGTGGACCTTTCATCATATCCACTAAATGGTGGTTTTTTCAATTTCCCTTGTAAAAAATAATGACATATTTCAAGTGGTTTTATCTCAAAAGAATTTAAATAACTACCTTGATATACCTTTTTCAAATGATTCTCATTTTCATGAACAAGATGGTGTTTCCACTGATGGGTGTTATATGTGTTGAAAAAGAAATTCATTATCAATTTAAAATACTTGGTTTTCATAATTTAACACATAAATATCATTATTTAAATTTTCCATCCCATAACATATATTTCCTTTATAAAAGAAACAACTTTTATTTATAAATTTGAAAATAAAATTATATGTGTCTATAAAGTATATAGAAATTATTACCTTGGTAATAGTCGGTTCATAATAAATATATATTAAGACTAATATCATTATTGTTGGTAATTAAATTTAGTAATATCCAATGGATAAAGTATCTATCCTTGCACCATTGGTAGCTCACAAATCTACCTATCCTTTGGAAATCCTTCAGAATCTACTTAGTTCCTGTTTTTGGATACATATGTGAGAACCAAAAGTTGTATTTAATATTGAATATGTATATATTAAAATATTTAATTTGGTAATGAACACACCTTTTTCTTACCCTTATATATAGGCGAAATTCCTCTTATATTATTCTTTTTTTCCACATACAAAATATATTGCTTCCTTTTCCTTTCCCTATTTATGGATCTTCCTATTCAAGGAAGGATGGTGCTTAGGATATTTTTAGTTGTTATGAGTCTTGGGTCCCTTTTCCTTGTTCTTCCCTTTCTTATTCACTATAAGTACTATAGGTTTTTCACACCTCATGTCCTTGTCCACTTGGAGAATTAGAGTAATAAGTTTCCAAAAGAATATTCTCATTATTTATCAGGATATATTTAACAATAAAAAAGGTGAAGGACTTGGGTAGTGATTAAATTATGATATATATTCACAAATCATCTTGGAATTAAATACCTAATATGTCTAAGAATTCAATGTATCCAATAATCTTGACTACATGAGTTTCATCAAGCATTGAATCTCCAAGTTTGGTTGTAAACAAATCATTATAGATATCATATCTCTCTTATCTCTCCTTCTCTTGATAGAGATTTTAAAGGTGAGACATAATACTATATGCATCCATGTACTCATGTTTCTTTATAAGCTCATTGGTCATGTATGATACCATGAAACACTAAATATATTTGGAATCATTAAAATGTTTCTCAAATAGATATAACTCTTCCTCACTATCCTCTTTACTAGGAACTTTAGGAATAGGTTCTTCTAGCACATACAATTTTATTTCATGGCGTAGGATAATGCATAAATGACTTTACCACTCTTTAAAATTAGTACTTGTGAGAAGTTTATCCTTATATAGTATGGATCATAGTGAAATGTTTTAATTCATATTTATTATTATTTCTACAAATAATACGATAAAAAAATTAGTACTTTATCTAATAAAATTAGATAAACAAATAAATATTATATTTATTAGTCTCCTACTAATTTATTGAAGCCCAATAGCCTTGAAATTTGTATTCAAAATATCCTATTTATTGGAAATTTTAGTGTAAAGGATCCATATTCCACTTCTCACCACCCTGAATTTGGGTAGTCAACCAATTAGAAGGGTTTTAGGTAGGAATTTTAAATTCAAAGTGCATTAACTCATAGTTCATTGATTTATTGAGTGGAATCCCCAATCTTAAAATACTTAAAAATGTATTTCCTCAACCATTTTCTCTTAGTTACACCATGTTATACATTTTAAGTCAACCCTTGATGTAAACTAAGTTAAGTAAACCAAATACTTCATGTTTTAATTCCCTGATAATTGAAATCACTCCAAATTTGCTCAGTCAAGCACTTTTAACTGTGATTAAATTTTAACTTAAGTAGTGGAAGGATATACCAACTTAATATATATAATTTATGGGTTTGATCTATATACATAAGCTTCCCATTTTATCATTATTACATGCTTGTTAATATTAAGTGGATTTACATATGTGATTAGCCATGTCTTAGATAAAGTTTACACATAATCTAATTTATTTTTTTCTACATTGAATGATCATTAATTCAATAATTCATGTGATCATGACAAAACATCCATAATGGATTTAACCATGAAACTTGATAGAAATAAAATAATAAAGTGGTATGATCATAATATTTTACTAATGGTTTGTTTATCTAATATACGGAAAACTAATCATCAACCTAGGGGAAAATACATTGAATCATTTTATGGTCCATGTTGCAGCTTTCCACCTATATACCTATATATCTATCTTGGATTGGTTTCACCTATATCCAAACTTGAACCGCCTCTACTAGCTTGGGATCTTCAACCATTAAATAAGATTTTACTCACATGTAGGTGAGGTAAAACAAAGGATTGGTTAAGGGGTTTACATAAAAGAAACCATAGACTCACAGGTTATCACGATTCAACCCATCGGGATATGTTTGGTTGGCGGTAAGCTGAGTGAGACGCTTGAAGCCAACCACCAATAGGCCAAGGGATAGAGAAAATCACTTAGAATAAATAATACTAAAATGGTAGGCCTTAGCCTAAAGTACCTTTACACACACACAAAACCAACTCCATGCCACAGTGCATATGTATAATAAAATGTTGAACATCTAGAGTGTGAACAATGCATATAATAATCTCTAGGAAATACATATTAGAGAAAAATAGTGTAATGAAAATGATATAAAGGAGAAAGATACATGACAACCTAACAATACCATGGGGAAACCCAAATTGACATTATCTATAAAGAGTATAGTAGTGAAGAGCCCAACTCCATACTAAAAATTAAACTTTTTATTATCAAAATGCTTTTGAGGGAAAAGTGAGAAACTGTAAAGTCCATAAATACAAAAAAATTAAACCAAAACAAGACCCAAACATAGAAACTAGATCTGCCTCTCCACAAAACCTACCACATGTCAACAAACCCTCAAAAATGCATACCACTCGGCTAACTATCCCACACAAGGGTGCATGGGACCGGTACGGATGGCGAAGCCATTCCCTCTCAGTTATCCAAATCCAAATGACATGAAAAGTTGCAGGATTCATGCTCTGAACCCCATCTGAGGAAGATCCAGTAAAGTCGGGAGGCATCACACCAGAATCACTTCAGCAAACACACGAAAAACTGGTCCAGAAGCAGACTAAAACCGAGCCATAAATCACCCAAACCAGATATCAACCACCACAATGTTAACCAGAATAATTGAAGATAAACTTAATCTTACCAGAGTCCTTTTCCTTAAACAAATTCCATGAAATAGATATTACCTGCATGTTGGGAGTCTCTGTCACCAATTTTTCATACTCAGCGGCCAGCTGGTCCCATATCTAGATATAATCCTCAATGATAATTTTTCCGTTGTTGAACCCCCCGATAAGTATTAGATCCTTCTTGTCCACCCAAGCATATTTCTCCTCACTGAGGGTTGCCTCCAGAGGTCTCCCCATCGTTTTAGCTACCTCCTCTTCAGATTCAATGATGAATAAGATATGTTCAACTAATTCCTCCTCAGAACATAATAGTAGTTACAAGTGCTGCTCCCCTTGTTCCTCTAATCCCTGATGGCTCACTTCCTCATTGTCATCCTTTTTGGACTTAACCTTCCTGGAAGAATGGGTCTTCATCAGAGGAGGTAAGGATGAGTAGTATTTCCTACCCTTCCTCCTCCTATTACCCCTATTATTCAGTCTTGGTGTTTCATCCGTCTAATGGTTGTGCTCATCTCCCTTGCACTCATGCTCGCATCCTTGAACTGCCTCCAGTGAGTAGCTGAGGAATACACTAAAGTCTGGCTCAGCAAGCCTCCCATATTTGTTATTCAGGGGAATTGAGACCTGGGACCTGGGAGTAAGACCACCTGCCTTCCCCTCACCATATCTCTAGTCCTCCTCCAAAGCAAGCCCCTATAACCCGTGCTGCAAAACACCTCTAACCAGACCCATTGGCTTGGCCAAAATATTCTCCCCCCTGTCTGCCATCTGCAACACAGACTCCTCACTTCCAGACTCCTGGGTTTCCACACTAACCAAGTCCTGCTGAACCAGACTACACTTCTCCACACCAAGTACAGTTGAAGGTTGGTCCAGGTCTAGCCTCAACCTATTAAACACATGCATGACCAATGGAATGATTTGAGACACCAAAGTATTCTTCATAGGAGACCGATAACAAGAAGGCCAACTATACCTTGCCACAAATTCCCCCTCACACGTAGATGAACTATTGAGAGTTTCCCCCTCCAATTGAAAACTGCCAGAAGGATCTCCCACACCCATATTTCCTTCCTCTATGGTAGACTTCTGCATCAATATCTCTCCCTTTCCCTGTCTCCCATGTTCCCCATGTTCCTTTCCACGATAATTGCTCCTCCTAGAAGTGCTCTGAGACCCCCTACGAAAGAATTCCAGCGAGCGACCAAATCGATAACATCCAGAATAGAATTTAGTCTAATTTTCATAGACCATCCTTTTTTTCAGTGGTATTCCTCACCCGCAGTGATCTATACATACTCAAATGGAACCCTTGAAGCATCCACTTTGACACAGACTCGTGGATTGATAGGGTGATAAAGAGATTTTGTTTGGATATCTGAGAACATGTACTTACCGAGAAAATTCCCTAGCATACGCATAATCGAAGGATTTTGAAATGGAAGGGGGAGATTTGAGAAACTTACCCAAGTCACCATAGTTGAAGGATCGTGCTTCATATGCCAATCAAAGGACCATCAAAATAGAAAAAATTTGAAACCGTTGAAGTTACAAGATGCACTTGACCATGCCTTAAAGAGATCAACCTACGAGGAGAAGCGTATCATAATATGTCGACTATACAATAGACCCACTATCACCCTATCTTGCAAATACCAAGCATCGAAGACGTGCCTATCAAACGCATCCACTAACGGTCTTCACTGTAAAAACCTACCAATTAAGGTGTTCTTCATCAACATGTGTGCATGTTAATCAGTGTATGAGGCAACAACCATAATAACCATAACATATATAACCCAGATATTATCAATAAGAATCCCAAATGAGAGAGAAAGGGTATATCTATCTCAATATCCCAGATAAGAATGATGATTCATCATATATCTCCAATGGCTTATCTCTAACACCCAACACCATTCAAAATCTCCTAAGAAACTGAGAGGAGGGGTTCTCTCCTAACTATTACACTCCATAGCTAAGGGAGAAATAACTCCAAAGGTCTCATAATTGAGGTCGAACAACCCACATAACCACATAAGATACATATTGGAGGGACTAATCCTTCCCACTGTGTTTTATAGCTAAGGGGAGTATATCTCGTATCCATGCATCTCTCATAACCTCTCAAGAATATGTATGTATCGTACCTCACCATTATGTTGCATAGCTGAGGAATAAATACCCCAATGGAGGACCCAATGACCACCAGAGCTCAATGACGGGGAGTATACTCAATAGAAATATGACACATTCCCTTTTTAATGTGGGTAAGTACCACCTCTACCAGTATAAGGGATATGAGGGAATCCTAGAGAGATACAATGGAGTACCGACCTCGGTAATACTCAAATGATCATACCCAATTTTTGTCACCGACTAAGCATTATTGAAAGAATAATCCTTCACAAATCACGTTTTTTATATCTATGGTACCAAAATAGATGCCTACATAACATTCTATATAGAGGACTACTCAGGATGGGATACTCATAAGCCCAAATATGAGTCTCAAAGAAGAAGATACAAAAGGTGGGAGTTCCAGAGAAAGGTGAATGGTAAATACCTAAGGTCACATGGCATGTGACCTCACCCATACACCTGGCCATGTACCCACCTTAACACATCTTTTCTAGACATGTGGGACAACATAGAGTGTACATGTGGTACACGACATGTCTTGGTTTCTCAGGGTCGGACCGTATCCTTCTCAACAATGCCTGTGTGCACTGGCTTTGTTTGGGTACCTTAGTCACGTATGAGTATACAATCATGCCTATGTACTCTGGCCATGCCCATTTTCCTAGTTGTGTATGTGCTTTTGTACCCCCCAGAGTACATTTTGAGTCGCCAGCATCATGTTATACAACATGTATGAGCAATGCATGGCATGAGAAACTTATCTTCACCTGAAATCCTAGTCTCTGCAACTAGGGGACTAAAAGGAATTTTTTTCCTCTTGGATACATGGTTTTTTGTTAAAATTTTAAAGAAACTAAAGTTTATTCATGTGGATTCATCCAAAACTCTACTGGGAATCACACCACATTGCCCAGATCAAGGTTGACCACCTTTAATGGTTGGTCTTAAGCCGTATTATATCCATTCTTCACTCGAAAATAGATTGTCATTCCATCCAAAACCATAACATATCCCAACCCATAGGAACACCACCTCTTGTTCCTAGTTGGACTACCACTATCATTGGTGGATGTATTCTGGTCAATTGATGCTCAGAACCACCATCAACTGCAACCCAAGATAGATGCACTTGATCTGACTCATAGATTCACCATTACCCAACATATCATTAGATTTTTTTCATCATAGTTATGCCTATGTGACATGTACCACGCTGAAAACTGAACTTGTAACCATGGTCCATTATTCTAAAGGATGAACACACAATGATTGGTTTTTCCATAGTTAAGATTGAATCATTGGACAACCAAAAGAAATATAATGGATTCCAAGAAAAGAGGGATAAATACACATAACCCAAGTAAGTCTTGATCGACAACCACATTAATTTATCCATATTTGATGGAATACAATGAATGTAGATTAAAAATAGTAATAAATAATGAGATTAAAATA
Source organism: Viscum album (assembly GCA_963277665.1). Lineage (NCBI taxonomy): Eukaryota > Viridiplantae > Streptophyta > Magnoliopsida > Santalales > Viscaceae > Viscum > Viscum album. Next base: position 150,687,846 of record OY728163.1, read on the forward strand.
TCAAATTTCTAGATCTAAGAAGATAATTAGATATCAGGCCAACCAATGGAGATCAATCGATGAAATAATTTAGTAAATAATTAATTCGTGTTTGTACCAAACCATAAACGAGGATAAAACAAAAAAACTAACTACATAAAAGTTGTATCAATCTATAATTAAGATATTTTCTACATTTTTTTCATTGTGGAAGTCCAATAATTCCATCGATATTGTTGATCCTTGCAGTACTCAGATCGTTAATCCATAATCCTATGGTCATCCACCTACGCACTGACCACTGGAACTCCATCCTCTCATTTCCCTATAGGGTTATGTGGATAACCCAAGAGAAATTTCTATAAAAAATTTCATAGAGTTTTAGTTTATGTTTGGAAAATAATGATAATTAAATTTAATAATTCATTTTATTCTTCCATTACCATGCTCTATCAAACCACCTGATAGTAACAAAGATTAGGTTGCGCCTAGGGTGAAACTCAAATTTCATATTTAATGGAGGTATCAAATTTCTAATATGAGACTCCATTTAGGATTTAATCCAATGTTTCTAAAAAATGTTTACATGTGATATAATACATTTAATATTTGTATTGTATCAATATTGGGCCTCACCGAGCCCCATAATTCTATTCCAACTCAGCATCTAGTTTCAAAAATATTTCACAAAATATTCATAAGTCTTAAAAAGAAAAAAAGTGTCATTAAACTCTCCCCAAATTCAAGGATTTTTATCCACAAAAGTAAAAACCTACTCATAAGTGAGGATACCAAGATTGCATTGGGGTCTCCCACACCTATGAGTTCTCCTGAAGGTTCCCATATTGTCAAAAAGTACACGCCCATGGGAAACACTTCCCTATGAAGATTTTTCTCCCTTCAGTAATCAAATTCCACTAGGAATATTGAAAAGGTAACTCCATCCTCTACGTTCATCTAACCCTGGTCAATATCATGCAACGAGCTGTAAAGATATATCTACAGTTGTGATACATGGAAAACTCCAAGATCTATGTGTAACTATAGTCACAAGGTCAATCAGTATTATACCATGCTAATCCAACATACTAACTGGAAAAAGTGACTATGAAACACCAAGATAACATTCCACCTTGTCTAAATATCTTTGATCCTCAATGAGGTGATATATCTTAAAACAAATGATCTCCTCATTAAACTCAAAATTTATCTATATTTAGTCCAAAAGGGACTTATGTTGACTCTGGGCAGTACTCATCCACCCCGGTATGAACTGCACCTTTCACAAACATCATTATCACAAACTCTAGGCCCACAATCCCCATATACCACTAGCTTCGACCAATATTGTGGGGACCTGTAAGGTATCTTGTGCATGGCCTCATATGGTGCTACACTGATGGTGGAGTGGTAACTATTATGATATGAAACTCCACTAATGGTATATGATACTTTCATCTATGGACTAAAAAAACATGCAGACCTAAAGAATGTAATCTATAACCTCAGCAGTCTACTATACCTATCCATCTGTCTGGGGTAAAAACAATGTTATCAACTAACATCAAGTCCCAAAAACCTCCTTCATCTTCTCCACAATCATGATTTGCAGTGATAATCATGGTCTGAAATGATTATTGAGGTAATTACATGGATCTAGACAACCTCATTCACATGTAGGAATCCTGAAATACACACCAAGAACATCTCTCAGATGGTTAGGAAGTAGGTCAACTTAGTGAGTTGGTCTATGATCTCCTAGATATAATTGTTACCAATCACTGAAATTGGAAAATCCAACACAAAAACCACAAGGAAAACTTCCAATTTCCACTTCTATATAGGTTTAATGACCATATCCTATTGATAGGTGGGGAATTGAGAGATAAACTCAGCAACATGCTAAAACATACTTGGCTACCCAACCTGATGTTAAAGGCTTCTTTTACACCCTCACCTCTCTAGGGTGTATTAACAAGGTAAAAAATCTACAAAACACCTTCTCTCGCAGCATGGATGGTTCTATCATCCATCCTTTAACAATGATAACATACACCCCACCTTCATAAAATCCATCAAGAACTTATCTAGTGGATATCTAGTCACACAAGATGTCATAATCGATATCCTTGAGTTGTGCCTTCCTGGAATGATGAAGAAGTGTATGGGAAATAATCATCGACTAGAAGTATGTTATGCCATACTCACCCTAAAGGGTAAAAACCAAATAGTCTAATGGATATTTCACCTCACTCAATAATTATGAACAAAAAACCTCATTTTGATTATTAGAAATCATTTCAACACTCTTGGGTAGATCTCAAGCACACACTGCCTCAATATTTTCTAGTTCTACTAACCCTATCATATCTGAGAAGTAATTCCCCAAGAAGTAGACGTCCTAAATATTGAACTAATAATTTGAGATCTTCCCATAAATATAGTAATCTCAGAGAATTTTTAGAACCATACTCATGTTTATTGCATGCTCCACCTATGGCATTGAGTACACCAGGGTGATATCAAATAATAGTAACATGACCTGATCCAATAAGGTTCAAAGGACCCAGTCTATAACTCTCACGACATGATTGGGGTTCAATACACTGAAATGAATAACTATGAACTCAAAGAAACCATAGAATATCTTGGAATACACACTCAGTACATCCTCCTCTTACACTTGGAGTTGGTGATCATCTATCCTAAGGTCAAATTCTAAGAATGACTTCACCCAAAACCATTGGTTGAATAATTCATTGGTTCTCAAGGGTGGATACTCCCTCCTGATGATCACTTGATTCCGGTGACATTAATTTAAAACTAATATTAATCTATCATCCACATATTAGGTGAAAAATATAGGGCTTCCTTAGTGGGAAAAATGGGTCTAAAAATCCCCTTTTCTATAGAATCACCAACCATGACTTCAGCTCTCACAGCTACATGGGGTCAACTGATATGCTATCATAGATATCGAGTCATCCCTAGTGAAATTACATATATAAAACAAACTATTTATGGGGAGGTAAACCTATAACATACTTAGAGAACATTTCCTCATACTTATTAACATCACAGGAACTAAAATCCCATAGTATCTACTACTCTAAGGTTTAAACTATCCAAATGATAAAGAATCGGTTGTATCCTTATACACAATATCTTTTCATTCCATTTATGAGATTCCCTCTTACCAAATATTGGTAAACTATATCCCACTAACTTTGATAAACCACAACCCTCACTATTAGTAGTCACCTGGTCTTGGAAACTTGGAGAGTAGTCTGTACAAATAAAATATCATAGGGCCTCACCACCGGCTATAGAAAGATTTCACGCGAGTCTCCATCTCCTCCTAGATTTGGGTCACACTATCAATAAAAGTGTGTGATAATTTATCCTCTCTATAAGATCATTTGAACAGAAATTTTGAGAAAAAAATTCTCCACTAGTATCACTAAGCCTGAAATAGTGACTAAACCAATGAAAAATTGTCTAGATACTGCATACCAAAAATGAAACTAGAGAAGAGAAGACACATGTCGTACCTCGATCAAACCTAGAACCTCAGGGCCACACAATTATACTAATTTAAAACATATTTCCCATTGCCTATCTATCTTCCTTAATTAGGGCCCACTCCAACACCTTTTGACATCAAAACAACCTCAAACATACAATTCAAATGAACTTATCCACCAAACATTGACACTATCCACTTTGGGTGACACTGACTCTCCCACACAGTTTTAGATCGCATCATGAGAACATGTCTCTATGGGGAAAGTATCCCTCAACCTTGAGTGTCTAAATACATTTCAAACATCACCAACATAGGGCTATGTCGATGCTCTGCATCACCCTAGATAATTATTTCTGCCAAAATCACCACTAAGAGTGGTCCTATATAAGTTGTATTTTCATACCATAAGCTTCTTCCAGTACTCTGCTAATGAAGAAAGGGGTATATCTCACCAAGAAACCTAGGAATTATCTATATATGTAACCTATGATGTGAAATAAATATAGTTGAACCATCTGCTGATATGATTGGAACCAACTACTTATCTACGAAGAAGACTGATCGTGAGTGAGATCATCCATTCATTCAGAGTAAGAACAAGTTCGAAAATATGAACCACCACCACAAGTCAATCATCCACTACCATAGGGTATGGATCATCACAAAACCTAAGTGGTCTATATAGATGAAACTCACATAACATGTTAAACCTATTTTCTCTATCATCATGTCCTGTTGGATCTATCTACTTCTTAGCATATGGATGATCATCTACCATGACCACTAGATGAGGGTCCATGTGATATGCAATAAGTTTTAGTACTACTCTGTGCCCTCATGGAGGAAACACCTCAGGATTGGGTCCCTAAACTGAGGCATCCTCACTCAACTAGTTGTAATCATGACACTATCTCGAAATCCTATTTGGATATCATCACAGAGTCATATTGAAAATTGTCAAGACAAACCTAGGTCAAAGAGCATGTCTAGGGAGCTAACTTAAGAAGGACATAGAAACCATATTACATTCCAATATGATGTGGGTACCAATGTTTTACCTACAATAAATGTCTATATATAATAATCCAACATGTAGGTTATCAAAATCCTGGTGAATGGATACATTGTTTGACCGACCAACATCGGGTTCCTTGGAATGAGGTTCAAACTCAAGACACTTTAACATTGTTTCCCTAGTTCCCAAACCAAACCTAACAACTATACCTTCTATGAATTCTAGTCCAAGGATGAACGGATTTGATACTACTCTATCATGACTCAACCCACAGAGTTTCACTTGGCTTGAAGTAAGCCAAGTTAGATGCCCCATGCCCATTTCCAATAGGTCAGGGGCTGGTGAAAATCATTGAGTAGGTATAATACTAAAATGGGATCCCTTATACTAAAATACCTATGAACACACACACAACCAAATACATATAACAGTGTACAGTTATAATGAAATACCAAAAATCCAGATTGTAAAAAATGTATGCAACAACCTCTATGAAATACACATTAGAGTACAACATCGTAATACAATTTATATAAAGGGGGGAAATACACACCCAACCAAGAATAAAGGGGGGGGCCCAAACTGACATAAACTGAAATAATTAGAATGGGGGAGAGCTAGAATTATGATCCTAGAGTTTGACCATTGAACATGGTCATCTCCACCATGTACTACTGAGTTCTACTAAAACCAGGTCTACCATAGTAACCACTAATACAACTGTTATCTTCATAATACATGACATGTGTGGGAAAATATCATATCGGGGTGAGTATAAGATACCAAGTAGAACACCTCAAAATCACCAAACACAAATCATAAAAAGATATTAGTCATCTCATCACCATGAAGGCGTGTTAATCAGTATATGAGATAACAAACATAATACCCATAATATTCATAACCTAGATATACTCAACAAGAATCCAAAATTAGAGATAATGGTATCTCTATCTCCACATCCCAAAAAAGTATGATTATTTATCCTACTAATCCAAAGTCCAATATTTGATGCCTATAACCATGCACAATCCCATAAGAAACTAATTGGAGGGTCCTTCTCCTTGTTATTATTCTCCACAGCCAAGTGAGTCCTAACTCCAAAGGTCTCATCACTGATGTCGAACAACCCACATAACCACATAAGATACTAAGTGGAGGGCCTACTCATTGGAAATATGTATCATAGATGAGTGGACTCTATCCCCTAGTCATGCATCTCTCATAACCTCTCAAGAATATAAATGTCTCACACCTCACTGCTACGTAACACAGCTGAGGGAGAACTAGTATAATGGTGGACCCTCCCATTGCTAGAGATCAATTATGGGGATTCAACTACTTATATAGAGGATACACACTCTCTATAATGGGGGGAGTAAAGAATTTACCTCTATAAAGGATATAGGGGATCCTCTCCTGAGAGAGAGACATGGGAGTACCAACCCCGGTAACACTCTCTTGATCATGCCCGGTCACTATAACTAGCTAAGCATTACTGAAAGAATCATCCTTCTCACATCACCTTGCGTCATTTCTATGATTCCAAAATGGAGGCTTCTATCACATTTTATGTGTAAAATTACTCAGGATGGGCTACTCATAGGCCCAAATCCGAGTATTGAAAAAGGAGATACACAATGTGAGAGTTCTTGAGAAAGATATATGGCATGTACCTTGGGTCACGTGGCATTTGAAGTCACCTAGAAACAAGGCCATGCCCTCTCATACACATATATTGGCTAGACATGTGGGACTACATGATGTGTAAATGTAGTTAATGGTGGCCTACCTATATCCTTCCAGGTCATGCCTGTATACTCTGGCCATGTCTGGGTACCCTGGTCATGTTTGAGTAAATGGTTGTGCCCATGAACTCTAGCCACACCTATGTGCCTGTGCCCATATACCCCTTGGAGTACATGCTGAACCACCAGTGCAGAGTCACATGATCTGTATAATCAATACACAGCATGTGATACTTGTCTTCACCCGAATCCCTAGCTGGAAGATCCAGGGGACTGTATGGAATGTTTCCCTCCAAGATACATGGAATTTAGTCTGAAATATTGAAAAATAAAAAGTTTCATAATGTGGATTCATATGTGCCTCTATCGATGAATTCGATTATATATGAAATTACACAAAATCACCTAGATTAGGGTTTACCACCCTCCATGGCCTATCATAAGTTGGATTTTGGTCATTCTTCACTATAAAATTGATCATCTTCGTATCCCGAATCACCAAACATCCCAACCCACAAGAACAATTATTCCCACTCCTAGTTAAACTATTGCAATTTTTTGATGGCCAGATTCCATCTATCTGATTCTTGGAACCACCATCCACTACTACCCCCTGAGATATTTTCTCAATCCTTCTCTTAGATCTAGTGTTACACAACCAATCTTCATATTTCAGTCATCATCACCACATCTCCATCACATCTCTAAAACTTGAAATAGAACCTACAACCATGATTCATTATGCCAAAGGATGAATGAAACATGATATGTTTTCCTTGTTTATCATCAAATCATTTACCAACAAAAATACCGATGATGAATTCCAAGAATATAGAGATAAAGGCACATAAAAATGTAAGTCTCGATTGATAGTAATTTTTTCCATAATCAATGAAATTTGATGAAAGGGGATTAACAGATAATAAATAAATAATGAGGAGTAAATATCAAATTTCTCAATGTAGGAAGATAATTAGATGTTGGACTAACCAATGGAGATCAATCCATGAATTAGTTTTGGAAATAATTAATCCACATTCATCTCAAACCATAAAAATGGATAAGTGAAAAATAAATTCCCTACCTTTGGGTTGGATCGATCGATTATGAATAATGTTTCTGAAGTTTTTTCATTGGTGAGATTCAATAACTCCATTGATGGAGACAATCCTCATGGTACTCTAATCGTCAATCCATGATCATACCACCATCTACCAATGCACTTTCCACCGAAGCTCCATCCTCTCATTTCCCTCAAGGGTTATGTGGCTAACCCTGAGGAAATCACCACAATATGGTTTTTATAGAGTTTTAGTTTAGTTTTTGTAAAATAATGAAAAATAAATTAAATAATTCATTTAATTAATTTAATTAATATAAATAATTTTATTTGTTTAATTTATTTTATTCATTTTATTCATTTAATTAATTTAACTCATTTAATTCATTTAATTCATTTAATTCACCCATTATTTCACTCTATCAAAGTGTTTGATGCCAAAAAAGATTATGTATCACCTAGGGTAAAACCCACATTTCGAATTTAATGGAGGTATTAGATTTATGATCTAATACTCTTTACATAAGTTAATCCATTAGTTTTGAAAAAATTCATGTACATGATATTATATATTTAATATTTTATTTTATCACCATCGAGCCTCCTCGAACCCCGAGATTCCACACCGACTCAGCATCTGCCTTTGAAAATATTTCTAAAAATATTATAAATACTTATAAAGTAATAATAGATTCATTACAAATACCCTCACGTAATTAGAGGAGGGATAAATCACATACCGCTAATTTAATTTAATAATAAATTAAAAGGAAATCAATCACATATAAAGGTTTGTTCTATTCTCATGATCATTCACATACATGAAATGAATTACACATTTAATAAAATTAGCATTCAATTATAATCATTCTTACTTAGATAAATCATGCTCGAATCAATTGATTATTTTCTTTAATTAATCAATTATTTTATCTTAATTATAATCCAACCATTCTTAGGATTACCATCCATCATAATTTTAAAAAAAAATTAAATAAATTTATTTTAAATTAACTTTGTTCAAAATATCTAACTTGGAGACAACTTGATGAGTACCCATTCGAACTACCCAACATTTATTATATTCATATATTTTTTACTCATGTGACATGTGACACACATGAATTTTCATGTAATTTCATGCTCTATACATATTCAAATAAATGATACACTGAACACATGGTGTTTATGTTTTGTGTTATGTTTCAATGAGCATACAATAATGATGGTATTATGACTTATAGATGATATGAAATTATGATCATTACATAGAAATTAATTAGACATTTAATATATATATATATATAACACATAACATGGAATGTACATAATCAAATAAATGGATCACAAAACACGTGTTGAAAAGGTTTAAGTAGTAGGATAAATTAATTTTAATTCTATGTAATTTGGTAATATACATGACGTGTATATTTTTCATCATCTATCCATGGCACACACCAAGGGACTCTGTGGATAATCATGCCATAGATAATAATGGAGTACAAAGTGTGTACATGGGATACACAGTGTATGGTCCATGAGTTACATGGTCACCCATCATATAGGTATTGTAAGATAATACATGACCTATTTTTGACTAATGTACTAAACATCATTTACATATGTTACATGTCGTGTGGTATGACTAACCATGCACCATCCTGGCCCAGTCAACACATGGTGTATTAAATACACACTGTGTGTGATAAATCTACAAGGGTAAAATTAATTCTTGGTGCATTGAAAATGGGTACATGGTGTGTACTAATGGTCTCCAAGGTATATACTATTATGCTAACCAGCCAGAATCCTTGGCACCTCCATATGTGTTCTTAGAATGGTATTCATTTATAAAATTAATATATTTGATTATATTTTTAATATTAAAGAGGAATAAGTGAATATCTCATGATTCATATTAAATAATAAATAAACTAGAATTTAAAACTAATGATAAATGCATAAATCAATAAATAATATTTAACTAATTATAAATAATTATGTGGCCACTCTAATATCACTTGAAGGTTATGGTAACAATAGACGTTCCATATGGGGAATGTTCAAATCATATATTTTTTGTAATCGATGATTAAGCTGAGATGTAAATTTATGATGGACACCATGATTAATGTAATTAAATCAAAAATTAATTGATGATTGAATGTCGAAACCAAAATAGAGGATCATAACATATTATTTATAATTAATTTAAAAAATTAAATAATTAACTAGAGACGAATTATTTCTTCCTTAGTGAATCTGAAAATGTCTCTATGTTTTATCATAGTTGTGTTATAGTAATTAATAGTAGATTTCCTCCCATGGTGATCCACATGTTCTCCAAGAACCTTTGAATGTCATCGTCGGTATCTCTAGGTGACATTGTGGTATAACCTTACACTTACATTATTTATATTTAATCTCCAAAAGAATCTCTTAAAGGAATGGTTCTCTTCAATCTCTCTAGACTTGAGAGAGGTGGTGGAGGAGAATCTCTCTTCATTCTTGAGAGTGTTCTTAGAGAGAGATCTCTCTATGGATTAGAGAAAATTATCTCTAAATGTCGTTGTCCACAATAAATGAAATGATAACACTAAGAAAAATAATATAATTGGGTTTATATACTAATAGGGTTAGAAAATAATAATTTCACATGTGTCATTATTTTTCATAATTCCTATAAAACTCTATATCTATATTATTATTATTATTATTATTTCTTGACAAGAAAAAACTCATGAACTAAATTAAATATTATTTTTACTTAAATAATATTTAATATATATTATTTCTCATTGAACCATTAAACTCAGTCCACCATTCCTCTATAATATTTATTAAACCTTGAATAGTTATTATTTATTTAATAAATAAATATCACTTCATTATTCACTAAAAAATAACTAAATATTATATTCACTAAATAAAAAATAAATATTTATTAAATATTATTCTAACAAAATATTCTATCAAATATCTATTGATGGAATATATTTTCTCAAGAAAACATGAGTAATTATTAAACCACATGTGGGAATAATATTTATTCAACTGGTTAAATAATAAACAATATTACTATTATTTAACTGCAGTTCTGGATACACTTAATGTGTGACCCTCCAGACCTTTTTTTCAGTGGCATTACACGAAGAAACCCACATTCCAAGGTTAGCATATAGTAACATGATAAGGCACCCAGAGAGAATTAATTTAATGTCACAACTATATAAAAACTCATATTATTTCTTAATGTGTAATAGAACCCCTTTATCATGTTATCTCTAATCAAGTAGGTTTCATGCAGGTTTCATTAACCCATGTGCTTGATGTATCTTTTTTTGACTTTTAAGAAATTGAACTTGAACATAAAACACAATGGACATAGATTTATTTAGTATGTATCATTTTTATCAAATGGACTCTGATATTATCTTCTATTAAAGAAGATACAAATCCTTTCTCATATTATTCATTAATGAAATATTACTCATGATGCACCCAACATATCCCACTTCGTCATGAACATATGTTGTTATATTTTTCATCAATAAATCAAAGTACGTGACTCATAACATCCATTAATAATATTATTATAATATAAGGACCAATACACATGTCTACAGATAGGAAAATCCAATGAAACATATAAATTTGGATTTCCTACTGGCAGGTCACATTCTTATAATCTTATTCATTGGAAATTACCAAGGTTATACATCATGAGAAGGTGTCTCAATGTCATATGAGTCTCCACCCCTGATTACTTGTTTAATTTATCTCCCTCAAATGATTTCATATTTATATAGAACATATATTTAATAATACTATCAAAGAACTTCTGGGTTCCCATCATAGTAGGGAACTGCTATAACCTTTTAGTGTGATAACTACTCTTAGAACATTATCACATACTATGTCATGGAGAAGAACAATCATGATTTGATAATAAGTTTATTAATATGACAAAAAAAAATACAAGTTATCATAAAGTACATATAAGTTGGTTTTAGGGGACCAACTCCAACTTCATAGAGCTACATAGAAATTTTTTGTTTAGATCACCAAGTCACTATTCGTCATCAGGGCATACCAACAAATAATTATGGTTATAAACAAACAGTAAAGAGAATGTATCCATCTAATATTACTAAATTGGGGGATGAGGTTGATAAATTAATCATGGAAAATTTCATTTGATAAGTCCAGTACCCTAATTAAATTTCTAGTATTTCCATTAGTGAGAAGGTAAATTAGAAAATCTAAGTTTTTATCAATATATAGAACTTAAATAGTTATTTTATAAAACAAAACATCTCCATACCAATAAAAAAATTAATCAATGATAATAAAAAGTTCAAATTCTATCCTCCATGGATGATTATTCTAGCTAAAAACAATTTGAATGGATCCTGATGACGAGGTGGCTACTACCTTAAAGTAACCTCAAGTTGTGTAATGATTTAAAATGATACATTTTGGTCTCAAGAATTTTAGATCCACCTTCCATAAATCAATAAAACGAGTCTTCAAAATTCTCCTTGGAAACACTGTTACATTCTATGTTAATGTTTTATTTCTAAAAATTATATTTTATGGGTCAATTTTCTAACTAAGAGGTTGTGTTTTCCAAAATCCAATCATACAACCAGAAGATGAACCCACTAAATCATGCATTTAGAGTAACTTTACGAAAAATCCTCAGATTTTTGTTTCTTTATCATGGTATTGAATTTTATCTTGATAAAACCAAAGAAATACTTTATGCTACCTTCCTCAAAACCATGAATAATTTAGAGGAATTTATGAAAGGATTACCTATATCTACATATTTATCAAAAACCTTGCATAAAAGTGTATACCATTCACTATGATAATGAAAATTTGTATTTTTTATCAATGAGATAATGATTGATATGTTTTTTATAGTATTAAGAAATACATTTCACACCCTCTAATGTAGATGTCACCCATGAAAGGAAATCATTATATCCTATATTTTTAATATTTGGAATTGTTACATAGTATTATTATTACTCAAAAGAATGAGGTGGGAAAATAAAATAGCCTTTATTAACTCAACCAAAAAAATGGAATCTAATTGTCAATACACTACCTTCGATAATAATTTCCATGATTTTATATTCATGGTGTAAAAACATAGACATTTACTAAAATGATAAAAGTATCATCTAATCTCCTAAATCAATCAATTAAAGCATATTATTTTTCATAATATGTTGATGTGATAATTATTATAATGTTTTTCCAGCCTCTAATAGTTTGATATAATTTTTTTCCCCATATTGATCAAGGGATAGGAAGTGGAAGTTTCTTAGTAGCGCACCCTTCTCCCGAGGAGTCACATTTGAATATGGGACTCCTTTATGAGGATTTGTTCTCCACCCATGAAGTTTCTAAAATATAGGAAATATAGTTTTATAGTTCTTCTGGAAGTCTAATAAAAAAGAATATAGATAATTTAAGAATCAACCGAGTTGGTTTTGTAGTTTTGTTTATATTATAAGAAAATCAATATTTTCATACTCTTTTATCTATTCATAGGGATGTACTAATGATGTGGAGGAATAAAAATCCATAATAACATGATTAGAATTTCCCTTATGTATATTATTCACCCAAATGAATATCAAATGTGACCTATAATTGCTGATCACAAAGATCAACAGAGAATATGATATCAATAAAGATGGATCGGTTCCTTTTCTTGACTACATACAAGAATTAATTGTTTAGTTCCCCTTAAAACCAATAATATCACATATTACTCATTCTCATAATACTCGAATGGATATATTGGATAATATAACCATGAATATTACAAATCCATATTATTATAAGACAATCATCCATATTTTTCATCAAAAATTAGTAATTCTTTTTCATAGTAAAGAGATGCAGTAAATTTATGATATTCATATAACCTTAGATCATGAAAGATCCTCATCTCTTCCAATTTATGTAATAATCAACTAGATGACTCTAATATTTGAGTGCATTTAAAATATTCTTCTTCCAAAATATCACTCTAAATGGAGAAAATTCAATGATTATAAAGATATTTTATTCTCTCTATTAGTGTGGATTTCTATAATATCCTCTATAAATGATGATTTTATGGATTATTTTTCATGTGAAATGTAGTATAAGATATCCTTACTATTATATTGGAATTTTGTGATAGCACCTATGGTTCTCCTTAGATTAGAACCAAGATATTTAGTCAAATTAGGAGACTTGAGTATTTTTATCCATCCATGATGCATGATTTCATAGAAGTATTAGGAGTATTCATGTATTTCAAATTAATTATAATGGGTTTATACACTCAATTAACTATCAAAATATTATAATTTAGTGCCACTGCCACCAAATGTTTTTCTAAGTGGGGAAAATCCTTACACTTAAATGGGATTGAGATGAAATCTATGATAAATTTCATAATGTTGATATCATCACAATATTTTAATTTCCTTACACTTTCCTTGTACATAGTGTAATAAAATTATATATATATGTGTGTGTGTGTGTGTGTGTGTCAAGGTGATGGAAACTCCAATTCTTTGGAGGGTATACTTAAATAGGGCAAAGGTTCTCCCAACATATAGTTAGACTCTTGAAGGTGGTATCAATAGGTCATCCCCACAGGCTGTTAGAGGGATATTAGAAGATTCACTTGATTCTTTTTTATATAGTAAAAGAGAAATGACATTGTGGTAGGTAGTGATTTTATAGTAGAATTATCCTGGGGATTGAGATGGGTAGATATAAGTGTCTCTCCTATAGTGTTGTTTCTCTATTTATTCTCAATTTTCCACTTAAGGATACTTTATAATTCCCTCCAAGAATTATCAAATACAATGAAAGATACTTACCTTGGTCAAGTATATATCAAATGTATAACACCTAGATATTTTATAATATATCTATATTTAAATAAATTTTATTTATTTGATAGATTTTTTTACAAGAAACATTGAATTTAAACTAACCATGATGTTCTATTAATATATAATTATTTAATGTGATGGTTATCACATAGAATTTGGATTGGATGGTATTAATAGGACTAACTAATGTATGAAGTTTTTTATTTACATGTGTATAAAATTAATTCATTTGTTATAAATTAGATAAAAATGAAAATAAAATCATTTTAATGTAAAGAGATATGTTGTTTCCCACTTTCCTTCGAGATTCTTTCTAATGGAGTTAATTCATGGAATCAGAAACACCCAACCATTCCTATATCCATGATGTGTACCTTCTTTCCAAAGTCAATTCATAATAATGAATTTTAACAATGACACTTAGGAATCATATTGGTCGAGAGGATAGGAGGTTCGTCTAATCACACCTTTGGGGGGGGGAATTATTACCTACTATGGGAACTTTTTATAGATTTAACTCATATTCATGAAACCCTTATAAAATTTAATATAATTATAGTCACCCTTTTCATCCAAAATCAATCATGTATTCATGTGGGAGTAACCATCTATACATATCAATGGTTATCCATGAATGAAACCATCTTTATATATATGTGGTTATCCATTAATAGATCCATTTGTATTTATCATAGGTTCTCCATATTATCTCATTATTTACTTTTTCATACTTCATTTTAATGAATCGGGATTTCAAGCCTCATAATTTGGCACTTCAGATTTTATTGCTATTCAGGGAGGTGGTTGGAGTTTTGATATTGGGATCAAGCCTGTGAGTGGGAATTCCTATGCATCCTTGTGAAAGGAATTATAACCCATGTATTTTTGTGCCACTTAATGGGAAACATCAAACCATTTAGGGTAATGTGACAAGGACCATACCAAGAAGTTTAATTTCATTCAATAAGGATATCTAGGAAAAACATTCCTATAAAATGTTGTTGTGGGACTTACGTATGAGAATACCCTGATGGTTGAACCCATAGGAAATATGGCCCAATAGGATTGTATTATTCTTACAAATAATGTGGTCCTATAAAGATGGATCTCTTTAGGAATATAGATTGATGATTATGAGAATATTAGTTCTAGAATGAATATGTCCCTCTAGGTGAAGATTTGGTTTGACTGGGAATATGGACCAGTGAGGATGATGGTGGATTGAAGGTATTGTCTTTGAACCTTAGGGAGACTTAATACGTATCCCATCATGATAGGAATAAAATCTCATGTAGTTTGGAAATTTATGGCTCTTACACCTAATAGGAGGCCCAATTGTTACTTCATTGGGGATATAACCCAATGAAGATTTTATAATGATAAATATGGCCCTTTGAGGATAGAATCATGATTTGGTGATTTCAGCATGTAGTAGTCCCAATTAATAATTTGTATCATGATAATTTCATGATCATTATTGATCTCTAAGTCAACGTGATTCATTCTTAGTGTGAGAAATAAGAGACAATATAAGATCACCATGTTGAACAATATTTTCTGGAAGGTGATTATAACTGAATCGGAATTCCATGTTGAACTTTCTTCCTTTTACACTAGTGTATGAGTGTTTGGATACTAAAGGCAGGTGATATCCTTCAAGAAAAGCTAAGGGATTACTCCAAGATGTATGCCTATTTTGGAATGTACATCCCCATCTAATAGTGGATGGGGGAATGGATACAAAAAACTAGGGGAATTTACTCTAAAAAGGATACCCATTTTCACCTTATTTCTGGTTTCTAAACCACATATTGGAACATATATATCCTCTAAGTTCATGGATACTACCTTATTTTCTTCACATTTTAGGAAACATATGGAATGAATGTCACTGCATGAATATCTTACACCATCCCTAAGGCTAGAATCCTCATTACCTAGTAATTCATAATTATGGATATTATTAGTACCCTAGATATTAGGGAGGTTAAATGTGGGATCTACTTTATGGCATGAGTTCATGATTGAGAGGACACACTAATGCCTTTATTCCTCAATCGTATAGATCTAGTGGTCACGGGGGAGGTCTTCAATATTTCATTCATGAATATAAGGTTTTGGTAAATGAGGGCCTCATCATCTATGGTATGAGAGAGAATTAGGGAATAGATAGTGTTTTTCCCAAGTAGAACATGGTAAAATTTAGATCACCATTCCGAAGTGATAATTTTTCAAACCATAGAGTACCTCACCCAAGTAATATTTGAGCAGAATAGGAGTACCTCACCCAAGTGATACTTTGGTGACTAGAGTTGGCCTCTTGAGATGAGAAAAAACTGGGTAACAGTGCTTGGGTGAGGCTTTATCCTAGTGATCAAGAGTATCATTAGGTTATCTTGGAAGAATGTCACACAATTTTGATCTAAAGAGTGTTCCTTCACTAAAGTGTGGTTTGACTTAGCAGGAAGTGGTTCCTCATATAGTTATTTGGTTTTTTAGACCTTTGGGGGACTCTATTACCCTTCTCCTTTTATTAATTCTCTCTTATTCTATAATATTAAAAAGGTACCTGAGGTTTTGAATTCATGGGTGAGAGACTTGAGTGTAAAGAGCTTAGAGATATCTCTAGGTCTTCTAAGAGTACCAAATGAGAACCCACATGGATCTATTTATCATCAAATCTAGGACTCAGGTGAAAGTAGGTAACTCCGCACAAGTCAGTCATGTAAGTTGTTTACGTAGTTGGTTCATGCCTATTGGACTTTTATTGGGTGAACCATGAAAGATAAATGTATATGGGATGTTTGGATGCACAGGTTTACTGCATAGACTCCACTTACATGTGTGACTAGCAGCATAAGTGTTATGTACAAAGATCATGAGTACATATCCCAAAAAAGTGATTTATATTGAACCTTTCTTAATCCATATATTTGAAAGCTTTTACTTTTTGAGTAATATCTCATTTCAATAAAGAGTGAAAATAAATTTCCCCCTAGGATTAGATCTGGTTAGAAAAAGAGGATTAATTCTAAGGAAGAGAATAACTCATGCATAGATAGATCCTTAATTCATTGGGAATCATGCATTCACGCACACCATTAATATTCCAGACTTGGTGTGACATTGTCTCACTTGTCTCTCACTCAAGTTAATTTCTCATGTGAGTCACTCAAGTGAATCATGTAGGTGTGTTATATAGGTGAATCAGGAAGGTGTATTTCATAGGTGATTGTAAATGGTGCATCATACGGATACATCATGTATCCTTGCCACTCCTATAAATAGTGTCACCTAACGAGTGGTCCCCCTTCATTTGGATTATTAACATTCACCTGTGTTAATTAATCTTATCAAGAAAGTATTTTGTGAAAATATTCCATGCCTATGCTTGGTAAATGTTCTATTACTCGAGTATTATCCATGAAGTGAATTTACATAGATACTTCTACAAGGTTTCCTGGGTGAGTGACTTGCACAAGGAAACTTGGGTGATTGACTTGCGTGAGGACACTTGGTCAAGTGAATTTCACGAGGCTTCCTAGGATAGTGACTTGAGAAAGTCATTTCCTTTACTCAATTTCTTTCCAAAATAATCCAAATTAATATTTTAGCACTAATGAAAAACCCCATGTCTCTTTTTAGATTTTCAATGGCTGGGAAAACAGTTCTTGTTTTTGACCAACAACATTATTCTCATATAAATAATATAATGGATATTTTTAGTATAGGATATTATTGAATATATAACCCTCTCTTTTGAACTTGATGAAGAATCTGAAGAAGTATCACTTTGAGTATCCAGAGTACGAACAATTACCGTTGTATGACCATGAACTTCTAAAGGATGTTCTCATCCTAATTTCATAAATGTATACCCCCACAGTCATGGTTCACTAGATATACCAATATCATGATATATAAATTTTCTTCCAAAGAATCATAAATTAATTAAGGAATAAAAGACTCCATGTTATTGATGCACAACAATAAGAGAATTATGGACCTGAATCCTCATATCCTTGAGCAAGAACCTCACTATTACTCATCCATTTTTTTATGTTCCACTATATACCAATCAAAGGGTTGAAAGGAAGATCGAGACTTATGCACCATAGGGGGATTCAAAGAGTGGATGTGGGCCTATTGGGTATGAAATATTATTACTAAGTTTTGTTTCTAGATGAAGGAGGTTGGTATCTATGAAGCTATCTAGGTTTCATAGACGTGTGTTTATAAGCATCCTTATGTGGTCCCAAATTTACTCAACCTGATGGAGTTCATACATTAATACTTTCCAAATGACATATGGAGAAGTAGGAATCATTCTATGGGATGTATAAAAGTTATTGAGGGTTTCCATCCTTGGTGAGATGTATGGAAATTTATCCCACCAAAGGTGATGTGGGATGACATTGAGAATACGCATGCCTTGGCTCGTGTGTTATTAAAGATAACCGTGGAAGTTGTAGAGAAAGACTAATTCCCAAGGTGTGATGTTCATCCTAAAGTATAGATGAATTTATTCTTGAATCCCCAAGGAAAGAGACCTAGTTGTAAGCATACAGCAGGGTTCCCTATGACAAAAAAGTGGGGCATCCCAGGAAAATATTGACATCTATTGTAGTAAGCCCAATAAAACATATGGGGATATAGCATCATACCTGGCATTCTTTCCAATACTCATATTACTAGTTTTATAGAAATGTGGTTAAGAACCTACATTTTTTTGGTTCATTATTCCAACAATGGTTTAATACTGGGGAGATATGTCATGGTGTCTAAGTTAGTGGGAGGGGAGGATGTGGGGATAGAATCCTCAACCTTAGAAAATATCCACTAATTATTTCTAAATGTTCACACTGAGAAGGCCCCCTTCCAAATTTTAGGTCTATTCCCAGTGTTATTTGAATGGATATCAGCTCATTTTAGTTCTTATACAATGATAAGTGAGGTTGGTATCCTTGGATACTGTTTCTGGCCATTTTTTTAAGCTATCTATAACATCATACCTTTAGCTTTAATATGAGTTAAATATGAAGACTCTAGTCTTATCTGGAGAATTTAAATTCATCCCATACCCTTCCCACTGGAAAAATGGTTTATAATGGTCTTGGAAATTATGAGCTCATATCATATATGATGGACTTCAAGGAATATATTTTGGAATCATTAATAGATTTTGAAATCATAAATGAAGCCTATATTCCCTACATATTTATACATCAATTCAAGTTCTTACAAAATTCCACAACACCCACACCCACAGAATTATTATTAATGAAACACCTGATGGTGGCTTGTAAAATCTAATTCATCATGGCCAAGGAGGAATATTAGGTAGTAATAAAGTTACCTAAAATGGATACATTTGTTGGATTGACTCATGTATGTTCCAATTCTTGGGTCTCTTCATATCCAAAAGGAGTGTTATCAAAGTACCTCCCCCAAGTTGAAGCTGTTACAGTTACTGGAATAGGAAAGCACAGTAAAAAGGCCCAACTTGAGGATGATAATGATGAAGATCCAAGATCATTAAAATGATCTCTAATGTGTTCCACACAACAATATATATTTGAAAAGAATTCACCAATTGGGTTTGAGCCAAGATTATTCAACTTCCATATTTGAGAGGAAACTTGGGCTCCAATTACGCATCCTCCTATTAGGAGAATGAAAACTAGAATGCCTATAAAATCAAGAGACTTTGGTTCTTCTTCATAGAAATCCATGGAAACATTAGATTATGTGTGGAATGTGGTGGATTGATTTTAGAAAGATAATCCTTTCAACATTAAGGATATATGGACATTTCTTCAAACTCTCTTTTTTATTCCAGAACTTGGAGATATTCAGGTACCCTCTGAAATCTATTATGATACAAATCCTATAAAGGTGGGAAAATATATCTAGGAACTATAAATTATTATATATTCCACTGATGGTCAGATCCCTACCATGAAACGAGTAATCAAAATGATGGATCAGGGCATTATATAAAGGTTGGATGATTAAACCACCTATTAATGAGATTAGTTCTTTAATTTCAATGATGTAAGCCTCTTTCCTTATCTCCTACCTATTTTTGTGAACAAGGGATTGTTTTTCAGGAAAATACATAATTTTAACTTGAAAAGGGGAGATTAATATGGAGAATCTTTAGGCTTAGAATTGCCAAGATATACCTCAGTTGGAACCCCTATCATGGTTGGGGGATTTACTCCTACTGAGATGAGGGGTTTATCCATATAAAAATAGTTATGGAGGAAAAATGGAGGGAAGAAATTCTCTATTAACTCCCTCAATATCTATATTTTAGAAGGAAATTTATATCCCTCCACCATCTAATTTAAAACACCTCCAGATGGAAAAAACATTATCCATACATGTTATTATCTAGGGTAAGTTTTCAAAATGTTATTTATCCATGATCTTTATAGATATATACATCTAACCATTATTTTGGATTGTAGAATACACTTCACTTTTATCCCTTAAAGGAACTACAAATAATCCTTCATGAATTGAGGATAATGAACTAGAAGAATCATGAAATCTTACTAATGATTCTATTATTTTTAAGTTAGAGGTTTCAAGGGATAAGATAGAACCTTATCTTATTATTATGGAGGGAGAAGATAATCCCAATAATTGTCAAATATGCATAATAGGATTTCATGTTTCAACCACTGATTCACCTCTTTATGACATTCCAAATCCACCACATATATTGGGGGAACCTAAAACATCCATTATTAGCTCTGTTACTATCCCAAAAAGTGTTTATTAAGATCTTAGACCATATGATGAGGGTGGCAATGATGTTTCCAATTCAACAGGGCCTAAAAATTTTGTGCCTTTCAAAATATTGAGGGGTGGATTGGATATGACTGATTTAGGTTCTGAACTAAACATCTCAAATGTACCTACTAGTGAGGATTTTTTGATCCTCAATACATTATCTAATGATATAATTTATATGGAAATGTATTACATTCTCACACAAAAATGGATATTCCGGACTCTTTAGAGGAGTTTGTGAATTTTAATGAGGAGTTTGATGGATGATATTATTGATTTATACATAGTTGATATTATTATTTTTTGTGAATTAATCAAAACTCTTAACTCGTGTATCTTTATACATGGATAATTTTTCCAATTAAATACAAAAATTGGGTGTTGAGGTATCCCATGTTCCTACTATAAAGAAAATTCCATCTCAAAATCTAGAAGTGGGAGATTCTTATGAGGATTTTGTCCCTGACAATAGGAAAGTTCAAGAAGGTTCTACTCCTCAAGGGGTCCCTATTCAAACTTATTAGGATAGGGATGTTGAGGAAGACTTAGCACAAGTGGTTTATCCATTAATGGGTTAGAATTTTTAGTTACATTTATTATCTCTCTACCCCTTTATTGACTTCAAATATCAAAGAAAAATATCATATATATCATTCAGTGTTTTTAGTATTAGGGGCCACGCCTTGGGGGTGGGGGAGTATCCATTCCAATCCCACAAAAAACATAAGGATACGATGAAGTCACCCTATAAATAATTAAATGAACTTTTTCTCTAGGTGAATCAATCTCAAGTATGTTTCCCTACCCAAAAGTGGTTCTAAGGAAAACTTGGAGAGATAAAAATCCCTCTCATGAATTTATATAAAAAGATATATGGATGATAGTATCAAAGACACCCTTATAATATTTTCACTCAAAACTTTACCAACTCCAAATCATGTTCACTACAATGGGTTATGGTGTTTTTCACTACTGTAAAAATCATTATACTGTTAAAGAGGTCATCCGGTGATGGGAAGAAGAGAAAGGTTCTCAACATATTTTCATCCAAGTGAGGATGTAGACCATATCTTATGACCTTCAATACATTCCATCTCGAGTGGAACATGATCATTATAAATATATATATAAGAGTTTCAATGACAATTCGATAAGAAATATATTCAAGAAATATGTCTTTAGAAAAAATTAGATGCTTCCAAGAGAGTAATTTGGAAGCATCATTAGTATTTATAGGAGTTTAAAGATAATGTTAAATATGAAATTTCTACGATAATATAGAAACTTCACATTGTTGAGGAAGCCGAATCCATTGAATCATTTGAGTTTCAACAGAGTGTTTAGGATGCTCAGATGTTAATCTAGTGGCTCAAAAATTATGTCAATGGTATACTGTAATTACTAACTGTAAAAAAGAGAGACTCAAAATTATTGATTATCCTCTTATTTTTTATCCATGAATAGAAATAATCATATTTTTTCTTATTATTTTCCTTGTTCCTTCTTTCCTATACAATGAATTTATGAGCTAGTTGAGACATCAGGGGAAGAATGTTGGTTCATGTAGAGTATGAACATGCAGGAAGGACTCTTAAAATTCAGTTAATTAAATGTTATATATGGAGTGAACACTCTATTTTGGGGAAAATCAACTAAACTAGCAATAGGCATTCACATTGTTTAAGGTCATAGTGTTTAAAACCTTGAAATGGGGGGACATTACTTGAATAGGACTTATCGGGTGATGGTGATTCCATCATCTTCCGATTTTGGAGAAGAAATGTTGTAAATCATGGTCTCAAGGTTATCAAATATTAGATAGTGGTGTGGTATAAGTATTTAATTAATGACCATGGACCATGTTCAAAAATTTGTTTCTACTATGATGTTGTCAGGGAAAATGGAGACAAGAGGACTTTATCTTGGAGATAACGATTCCTCCATTTGACATTCCAAATTGAGGGAAAGAATTATACAGAGCCATATTAGGTGTAGTATGCACAGTCAAAATAAATGTGTCTCTCAGAGTCAAATATTTGTATCACTGATGGCCAGGGAAGGTTTATGAGGGTCAAAGATTCTCAAAAAAATGAAGTGTGTCTTATAAAAACATGATGTTCTGAAATCCTGGTGGAAGCATTTAGACTTGAGTTTTGTATGAATGGGTGTTTACAATCTCATTGGGATGATGAGACCCAAATTTGGAATTTCTTTTGTATGGATATTATTGTATAAATCCAATTAATATAAAAGGGAAAGGGGCATTTTCATCACCCCATGGCTAGGCCAGAATGTGAGATCCGGGAGTCACTGCATATCTCATTAGGTTGATAATCATGCCACATGTAGTTCTAATAAATTTCCTTACATAGTTCTATTTCATATATGAGGAAGGACATGCCATGTTAGGAGGCCACTCTAAGTAGTTTTAGGTCATATGGGATGGACCCTTCACCCCTTTTATTTAGGTTAGGTTTTAATTATGTGGATTGGAATAATCATATGAGATCTCTAAACTCACGTGAGTCATGATCGATGTGAGAAACAATGGGAAATTAGTGGATTATCCAAAATTTATTATAAATTTCAATTAAGTTTTATTTTTAGTGTGCACCAACTGGTTTTTTATCCCATGACTAGAAGTTTTTTTGGTTAGGAATATTCTAACATATTATAAATGTGAGGAAAATTTATAAGACATGAAATGGGGGCTCCTGGATCTGAGAAACTGACATGTGACAAGTACGTAAGGAATAACTATGGACCATGTTCAAAAATTGGTTTCTATTACATTTTTTTAGGTAATATGAAGATAACGAAACTTTCTCCTGAGGATGAAGATTCCTCTAGTTATTGGGCCACATTGGGGGAATACATTATGCAAATCCATATTGGGTGTAGTATATGTATTCAAAACAAAGGTGTCCCTTAGAGTTAGATGCTTTTTTAACTCATAACTAATAAAGGGTTGTGAGGATATGAGTATCCTGAGACATGGAGTTTGGTTTTTGAAATGGGTGGGCATCTATAAAATGTGAAGGAATCACTTAAAATGGGGTTGGTTGTGGTTGAAAAGTTACCTACATAGATATGATTCATAAGTAATAAAGGGTAAATTTGTATCAATCATGGGTTTGTAAATTAGGGAACCTGTTTTGGGATCTCTTGTGTGGATTGAGGTAATAAGTATGATATAGTTAATTGTTTCTCATTTATGTTCCTAGAATAATATATCTATGAATAATTATGTATCTAATTGCAATGATAATCAATCCACACATAGTTTTGAGATGAAGTTCCTCATAATGATCAAGTTCTTGTACTGGGAGGGGGAATTTTTATCATATGGTGACTCGGTTAAGATATAGGATCTGAGCTTAACTAAATATCTCATAAAATCAAGAATCAAACAACACATAGTTCTGAGATAGACAAGGTGGTGCGATGAGATGCCGACACTAGGGGGAAGCCCTCTCAAGAAAGGGCCACCATACTTCATAGTTTTATGTCATGAAAATATGGACATGAACCATGCAATTTAATGTATTATGGATAGGATGTTTGACACATGGTTTAGCATCATATGGCATGGATAATGTATTTCATAGTTTAACATCTTATGATATTGATGTTTTCCTATAGTTTAATATCATGAAACTAGGATGTAAGATTGATACAGTTTAAGTTCATATATATTTGATGAAAATTGGTTGTTGAGGTA
Source organism: Viscum album (assembly GCA_963277665.1). Taxonomy (NCBI): domain Eukaryota; kingdom Viridiplantae; phylum Streptophyta; class Magnoliopsida; order Santalales; family Viscaceae; genus Viscum; species Viscum album. Next base: position 150,712,607 of record OY728163.1, read on the forward strand.
GTTTATTCATTAAGGGAAAATAGAAAACCCAAAATGAATATAAGATCCAAATTCTAGTATAAAAGATCTCACAGAAATTTACACTTAGTTTAATGTCATGGTATTCAGAAAAATGGGATGCTAGAGTCTAAGGACACACGACTTTAACCAACAGTGTGCCTTTTAAGGTCTTGCATCTAGGACCAATCATTCCCATTAAAGTTCATATGACAAGGAATGGTAGTATATTCTCGTTAATACATTACTTAACTATGAAAATTGTAATAACCACCTGAATTCTCTAACCCCGCATGATTCATGATCATTGTTAGAAACAAGAGAGGTCATAGAGTTATCCAATTATACCAAAATGACAACCAAGGGTCATTTATGGAATGCACAACTTTATTTTTTATCCTGTGGTGCGAATTTTGTTTGTTCCAAAATGATCCATCATCTTATGAATGTGAGGAGGGGATATTGTAATCCATGATCTTTGGTCACTCAAATATGAGAAAATGATATGGGACAACTACATAAGGAATCATCATAGACCATATTTGAGAGGCGATTTCCATTACTATGTTCTCAAGGTGTATGGATACAATAGTAATTTCTCTTAGAGATAAAGATGCCACGAGTTAAAAGGATACATTTGGGGAACACATTATGTAGAGCCATATTGGGCATAGTATTCATAGTCAAAACAAAGGTGTCCCTCAAATTTATATGCTTTTATTATGGACAACCAAGGAAGGTTTGTGAAGATCTAAGTATCTCAAGACATGGAATGTGGTTTGTGAAAGGAAGATGTCTGAGTATGAAGGGAACATTTAGGTTGTAATTAACCATGAATGGGTAGAATTTTCCTTGCACATAGTTGAATAATTTGTAAGAAAAGGAACATTTCATCTCAATCTTGATTTTTTGGATAAGGGAACCTATATTGAAATATACTACATGGATTAGGGTCATATGAATAAGAGGGGGACATAGTTTTTTTATCATGATGTAGTTGGTCTAGGATGTAGTATTTGAGTGTCACTACATATCTCATTAGAGTAAGAATCAAACCACATAGAGTTCTGAGATAGAAAGTTTAGTGCAGTGGGAGACCATAACTGATAGTAGGGGTCCTCTCAAGAGAGGTCCACAACAATGTGTAATTTTATGTCATGAGAAAGGGAAATGAACCCTGAAGTCTAAAATATTACATCAAGAAAGAGTTTTTCTATTTTTTAACATCTTATGACATGGACTTTTCACTACAGTTTAACATCATGTGACTAGGATGTTGTCCTACAGTTTAATTTCATGCGACTAAATTGTTGTTGTGCAGTTTAACATTGTACAACTAGGATGTTTTATTAATGTTTAATGTCATGTGACTAAGAAATTTTCATGTTATTTAACATCATGAAACTAGGATATTTTTCATTCTATATTAGTTCCTTCAATAAGGGATGTTAGTGAAAAGATTGGTCACATGAAATACTTCTTGAGAAACCTTGCATTAGTAGAGGAATGATATACTCATCATCCATGGTAATCAATAAATATTCTCCATTAGAGTAGGCCTAATAGATGAAAAAATGAACTTCCCGTTTTGGTTTAAGATTTGGAGGTTTCTTCCCATGTGTCATTTGGGTCCTAAGATCCAAAAACAATTCTCCTTATAGGAATGAATGGAGGTGAATCTTTTTGCTAAAATATCATGTTATTCGATTCGTATATACCTCTAAATGATGTAGGGTACTCATTCATTTCTCATCTATCCATTCAAATTCATATATTCACTTTTGATATTGTTCATCTATAGATCGATGATCAAAAATGTCAATGTGAAGTGAAGTAAATTGGACCTCAATATATAGGTCTATTTCTATCCCATATACAAGTGAATGCACAGTTGGTTGTTTGGAAGTATTATTTATAGTATATTAATCCCATAAGAAATGCAGAAGTTTATCTAGAAATATTTATTTTTAATGACCACCATTTTCTAGAGTATTTTTTATATATTTTTATTTAAAGACTCTATCTGTATGTTCACCGCTACATGATAGTGGGATGAATAGTTAGACTCAATGTTGTACTCCTCATAGAACCTTTTCAATTTTGAAGAGAAACAATTGGTTCCGTTATCTATTTGTATTTTATTATAGAACAAAAAAATGGTAATGATGTTAGACTTCATGAAATTAATGATTCCCTTTGTCCCAACTTCCTTGAGGGTCATTTCCTTGGCCCATTTTGAAAAGAAGTATGTTGTAGTAAGGATGTACTTGAATTGTTTATCTATAGAAGGAAGTTATAGACCTATAACATTCACCCCCTATATGGTGAATGGACAATAATATTTGGTAGTGTGTAATAATTCTGGGGATTGGTGGAAAAAGTTGGCATGTATTTGATAGGAATGAAACTTATTGGTAAATTTTATGAAATCATATGTCATTGAAGGCCATAAATACAAAAGACTTCTAATTTTATGAGAAATGTTCATCCCTAGATGATGGGAACCATAGGAATCATTATGTACTTCTTGAATAACGGAAATAGTATCTTATCTATTGACATGTCTGAGGAGGAATCCATCGAATACTTGTTTATATAGGATCTTCTGATGATTTTGGGCTATTATAAAGAGTAAATTTGACTTCCCATAATCAAATTTTCTCTTTTTTTAGTTTTTTTTAACAAAAATAACTCCATTTTGAAGATATTCTAGTATAGAAATCATCCAACAGTTTGAAGGATCATCTGGTTCAAGGATGGAATTGACATTGTTGATGTCCTCCATGCTATCACAAAAAAATGGAGATACCATTATAAGGTGCACAATGTTGATAAATATTTCATATCCATCTAGATCTACCAAAGTAGTAGTCACATTTTCTAACACATATTTCTAGGAATTATGTGAGTGAGAGATGTGATTCAATATCATCTCTAAAGGGAATTCTTCCATCAACCCCCACACATAGTCGATCAGTGGGGTCATCTCTTCCTTTTTCATAGAATAATCACCATTGATCTATTTGATCACTAAATCTGAATCACCATTGACCCTCAAGTGTTCTAATGGTAATTTCATTTCCATTTCTATAGTTATGATGAGGGATTGGTACTCCATTTAAACTTTGGTGCATCCATCTAATAGTAGGAAGGAATAAGGTAGGAAAACCTTTGTTGGAGATATATGAATGACTCCCAACCTAAATTTATTGATCTTGGGGTCTTCTATTCTACTTCCTGTTGGGCTACTAGATACACAGTCAAAATACATCTCCCATGTTTGGGGGCCATTTAAAAAAATATAAATATATTTTTATAGAAATTCAATATTCAATGATGTTGTTTCTACAGAGGGATATTATTCATAGAAATATTATAGCACATATCATTTTATCACTTTTTTTCAATAAAAATGAATATTAAACTACTAAAATCTGATTTCCTGCTATAAAAAATACTCAGTCAGCGTATGGAATTTTAGGATGTATTTGAACAAGTTTTCATGGGAGACCTAATGGATCTCATGATGATGAAGGTAGTGTATCAGCTTATCAACTAAAAAATTAGTGTGAGAAAACTCTTATAAATGTATAAATATCAAGTCTCAGTGATGAACATGGTTTTACTAAGATAATAGAGGATTTTCACACTTCCAACATCATTCTTTTGTGTGAGGAAAGCATCCATTGATCACTCTAAGGATTTCGCATACAAAATGATTGGATTTACTTTGAAAGGTAGAATTAACACTGGTGGACTCAAAATATATTCTTGATACTATAAAAGAATTATTAATAGTCATTGGTCCCTTGATAAGTGACTTCTTTCTTCATTAGTTTAGTGAAAGGTATGTATTTTCCTACTAGATTTTCTATCAAGCATTGGGCGTAGGATAAGTGCCACTACAGACCTCTATACTCTTTGAGGTTTTGAGGAGGTGACATTTTAAGGATAGACTTAGTATTATTATGGTCAACCTTGATACTACTATTTCATACCATGAAGTTAAGAAACCTTCCTGAGGTAACATTTAAAGTATATTTCAAGGGATTTATTTCTAATTTATATTTTCATAGCTTGTAAAAAATTATCCCAAGTTCAGTGATATGATCATAGAAGTGTCGGGATTTCACCACCATATCATTAATGTAGTATCCAATGGACTTTTCTAGGAACAGTTTAAATATATGATGCATGGAAAGTTGATATGTAGCATCGGTGTTCTTCAAATAGAAATGAATCACTCGAAAATAGTATGTCCCTTGAGGTCACTTGAAATCAGTGGCATCTTTGTCATTAGGGTACATATGTATTTGGTTATATCCTGAATATCCATTCATAAAGGAGAGATATTGATAGTTAGACATTGCATCGATCAGGATTTCTATAATGGGATCAGTGAAATCATATTTTGGAAAATTCTAGTTGAGAACTATGAATTTGATGAAAACTCTAATCTTCCCACTCTTCTTTTTGATAGGGAGAATATTGGAGATCCACTTCAGGTAATGGAATTCCCAAATGAAGTTGTCCTTGATGAATTTATTAACTTTATCTTTGGATTTGGTAGCATTATTTGGATGCATTATCCTAGCTTCCTACTTATATCCATGATGATCTTACAGAAAACCAAAGTGCTGGGTGGCCACATCAGGATCAAGGCCTAGAATTTCCTTGTAGTTTTGGGTGAAAACTTCTCAATGTTATTTTAGTAAAGTTGTGTATGCCTCTTTTTCATCAAGGTTCATGTCCATGCTGATCAGTATGGGTCATGGATCTTCCTTTATACCCAAATTTATCTTCCAAAGAACATCAATAGTGGAAAATGCACCTTACTCAAATGTTATAGGGGTGTCTTTGAGGTGTTCATATTCCTATTACTCTTCCTCATTTCCATTAAGATTATTAAGTAACGAGGGGGTGTTTTCTAAGGTAGATTAAGTATTAATATCTTGAAGTTGTAAAGATGAATCAGGGGTGTCCCCACCCCCTATGGTTGGTGTGATAGTTCCTCCCAATTCACCCTTAAATAGAGGGGTTTTCTAAGGTTCTAGGGACAAAATAGGGGCATTTACAACTAGTATGCCACTATTATCATAGATATTTAAGACCAATTTAATGTTGTCGGGTTCGGTTGATACAAATAATATCACTAGAGTTTATGAAAACACACCTAAATCCAGACTTGTGATTCAAACTTGGATTATTGACTATACATATTCATCACCAAGATCTTTGAATAGGTTAGCTTGGATCATCTCTAGACCATTATGAGTAGGGACCCAAACAATTTTATCAGCCATGGTTTGTTTTATCTCTCTTTGGTAAAATATATATCTATATATTGAGATTCACAACATTTGAATGGAGATTTATCACCATGAAGTGTCCCAATTATTTCATTGACAAAATATTTGATACATTAGTGGTATAATGAAGGGAATTCCATAAATTGATTGTTCCTAGGATTTCCTTTTATGATTTTGAAGTTGGTATCCTTTTAGATGACCAGGAATTCAGTGTCAAATATAGAGCCTCCAAATTGAGTCCTAAGCTTGAGTCATCTATGGGGATTTTATTTTCTCTTATCATAACCCTAGAGTAACAGAGAGGATGGGGAAAATCAGCTTTAATTTAACCCAATCGAAGAAGTTTTCAGTGTAGAAGGAGATTTAATCATGATCTATTATTAATAAAAGTTTTTCAGATGTCAATATTCCCTATCGTTCCAAACACATACAAGGGTCTGATCTTCCCCTACATAACAACATCCTTGTCCTACTCTATGAAATAGATGATAGTTTGGAATTTTGTGGCATAAATATATTCATAATACGCTTTAGAAGTGGAGACCATATCTTTGAACTCTTGAGGGTTTATCAAGTCCTCTATGAGGTCTTCCTGGAGGTATTTTGATAAATTGAGAGTGTCCAGGATAGGCAGTTTGGCCAGCATTAGGGCCAATTGCTTCAAAATGTCATATTTTTTAGCCAAAGTTATGTGTTTACCGGTATGAGGTTGTTATTTATCATACATTTTATGGTCTTTAGTTCTTGTAATAAGTGTTTCAAACCTTTTAATATAGGTTTAGGGAGATACTATCATTGGTGGGTTTGGATAACTTGGCCTGCCCCCACATGGATTGATGAGACTGTTGCACCCCCTCCACCTGGTCTTCTAAAACAATTGGGTTTGGAATACCCTCGGTGAATGTGGGTTTATTTAAATGTTCTCACTATTATCACTAAAGGGCCTTCCCATTTGTTTTGGAAACATAAATATCATTGGTAGGGATGTGGTTAGGATATTGGGTTTGACCATGACTATTCCTTCCCCTACCGCATTGGTTCCTATAGCCTCTTACTTTGGTTCCCCAATCATGTATAGGGAACTAAGATTCATAACCATACTCAATGTTATATAAGGTCTCTATTAAACGAATTAAATTAATGAAACCAAAGATTCATTCTTTTTTTAATGAGGATTCCTTTGGGTGGGGTGGTGTCCACCCCCTTGATACTAGAGGCATAATGTCTGAGAGGGTCGAGACTAACTTTAGAATCAGTGTAGCTTCATCTTCATATTATCACCCTTTTTTCTATTATGACATTTCTATGAACATAATCTCTTGGTGGATTGTGATTCTAATAAAGTTGGTTACACTGTGATAGAAGAGACTAGATTTACAATTGGTTGGTTCAACAGTGGTTTCAGGATATCATGATTCTGATTGATTGTATTTTTGGTCATCCAGTCACTAAACTTCCATGAACCCTTTCTTGACACTTCACGGCACTCTCCTTTCTCTAGTATGATAGTGGAAACACATTAAACTTGTGAAGGAAGATTGGATAATTTTACCTTCCAGAATTCACCATATTTTTCATAATGTATTTAAAAAACAAATCAATCCTGGATGGTATAGCCCAATTTTCAATGAAAGGGGAAATCATTTGGGTGTTAATCAAGGATAACCTAGTTAGAACTCCTAGGATCTAACAATTTTAACTAGTTATGTTTCATGTATGTTATAAAGTAGTCAGGAATTTTATCTTCTTGAAAATAATAAACCTTATTCTTCTATCCCTTAAATTGATTTAATTTATTTTCCCAATTTTCATCTCGATGGGGATGTTGTTATTGTCATCGTTCAGGGGGGTGGTTTCAATTTCCACTTTACCCATTCCCTTTCCTTAAGTTGTCGATATTAGTCAAGAATTGTATTTTTCACAAGATGGATATTTCCAATATTTTGGAAAGCACATAAAGTTCTTGAAACTCGCATGTATATTTCATAGGAATGAGTGGTGTATGAAACTCATCATGGAGGTTCTCAAAATATAGGGCTAATAAATCTTCCCGAGGATCCTGTAAATTTAGAGAATAATTCAAACCCATCCACTTAGAGATGAAATGTGGTAATCCCTAATTCTTCTGAAGTTTTAAATTTAAGAGTTTAAGGGTCATCATATTTCACAGTGCTAAGCTGAATTGGTAGAGAAACTACTGACAGAGATCTTCCCATGCTTTGATCAACTTGTCTGGTAAAGTGGTATACTGGAAAAAATTTATTCCTTCCAAGTTTTTCAAAAAAAACATATGAGTTTAGATACATCTTATTATTCAATGGTTCCCATCATAGGACCGTAGTGGGATAAAAAAATTCAAGTATTTTTCTAAATCCCTTGAACCATTAAATATTACAATTGCGGTGTTTCTAAAGTTTTATGGAGGAAGAGTTTCATCCACCCATTCAGGGTAAGTATTCTTCTATGGATGTGTTGGTGTATTTATTACTTCTATAGCTTCAAATATGGTTTTAAATGACTCAATAGTGTTAAAAAACTCTGGGGGTGACAAGTTAAATGGGTTCTAGAATGGGGAAATAATGGGTAGTGCCTGACATTGAAGATCTACCTATAATTTTGGATAAAAACCTATATGGGATAGCCTTTGATAACCAACCTAAATTGGGTCTAATTGTTTCCCCAATAAGGTAATTCCTGATATCCCACTATCATTGAGTCAAAATAAGGTATTTATTTACCCCCCAGGTTGAGATAATGTTCTGGATCTAATCTTTTTGGAATGACAATTCCTTATTATTGGGGGCATCAGTTAGAGAGTGAGTTGAGGCTCTACATGAAGAAAATATATGGCATAGATATTTCCTCTGATGAGTTAAATATTAAGTCTCTTCAACTCCTTTATTTTATCTTCATACTGAGAAAATATTTCCTTAAGTGTTAGCAGTTCGGTTTCTTCAGGTAAAGGGTGGAATTTGGAAATTCTCTCAACCTTTTCTTTGGATGAAGCACACTAAAAAGTGGTGGTAGGCAATCCATAGGATTCCCTAAATGTTTTCAATCCTTTTATTTTAGGTTCTCACACCCTCCTTGAGAATTTTAGTGTGGACTATGTTCCGATTAAAAGTATCCCCCTATTATTATTCTGCATTGGTTTCATATTTTATAGTGTTTATAGGGACAGTGTTAACAATCTTTACCAATTCATAATGAATTGAGGGTGTTGCATCACTATTGGGATAATAGGAGGTTATATTGCATTCAGGATAGCGGTAGGAGAGGTCATGATCTTCTGAATTGGTCACACCCTTGGAATATCTCTTCAGCATGCAACATTTTTGGGGTCTCATCCTTTCTTGTTAGGATTCTACCGGGAATTTCTTATGGAGGGTGAACTAAATAGAGTCTTTGGGTAACTTTTTTGTATGCATTCAATCATAAAAAAATAGGATAATTGATGAAGCATGTTGTGAGGACCCAATTTTTGACACACCGCCTAGATGGGAGAAGAATGACCTCCGTGGGGGGGGGGGGGGTTGAGATAAAAATTCCCCTAGACCTATGGGCTTAGGTGGCCCCTAATACACTCTTGTATCACTTGAAACTAGATTTTTTGATCTTAAAGGTGGATATTGTGGTAAAAAGTCCCCAGCCCTATGGGATGATTCTTCTCCTATATTTCCACAAATATGGCTATCAAAACCACTTTATTGATTTTATGAACATTTTTTTAGCATAATATGAGTTATATGTAAGAACTTAATGTGAGATACTTGTTTCAAAAGGCATCATTATTACTCTATGATTGTATCTTCTCAAATCATAGGCATGCTCAATCTTTTCAAATGCCTCACACAAGATTCTTTGGATGGTCTTCTCTCACTGATACTGAATCTTTTGAGATTTATTCATGGTTGAATCCTACTGATAATTTCCTTTATTATTAGAAGGGTCTGCTTCTAAATTTTGGCCCAATGAAATTACGTTCTATGAGGCCAATTATAATAGGCTTTATTGAATAGAGAGAGAAGTAAAATAATGTGCTTTATTATCACCCCATCCTTTAATATGAACACCATATGGGGAATGAATGATCAATTGACATAGCATGTGTAATGAATTAAGACATGTGCATTGAATAACATCACACTACATTTCCAATTTTGGGTGTGGCATAGCTAAAATATCTGGTGAATCAATCCTACAACAATTTTCCTTTATTTCTTTAACATGATCACTATATCCTATATAAGGAAGGAATTTTGTTTTTAAATAGTGAAGAGTCATCCATAAATTCAGGATAATTTCATGAACACATTATTTTTACAAAATCTATAGAATTTTATATTGATGAGTGGGTAATAGCCAAAACATGTCTGGTGTGTTTTATTTATCCATTTACTTTTTCATAACTAATATATTCTCTTTATCTTCTATATAATGTTCCTCTATAAGATCTTTCCAAGGTGGGCATTTCTTGGATCATTTTTTATCGACAGTGAGATTGGTAGGGATCTCTTCTACTATGTTGGAAGGAAGATGACCCAAGGGTGGTTCATGGAGTAATAATTTCTTTAAGATATCTTTCGGTTGAGAAAGAATATATCTTATTAATGATAAGGAATGATGCATGAATGAAATCATTTTACTAAGTTCCTCATGGTATGAGGTCTTTCTCAAATGTGGTTCTTCAAGGGGAGGAACTTCTTGTCAAAATAAAATACCACTATAGGGAGTAAATTCACAATGGACAACATCCTAGGAGGACTTCATCATATATTAATTCCATACTACAAGGAGGATTCTTGTGACATATGCCCTAGGGAAGACCTTCAGGGTGGATGTTGGAAAGGGGATACCTTGTTGATGCTTGATCTTATAACCATAAGGACAGTTTTCATGGTACAAATTAAAATAAAGGTTCTCATAATCATTCTTAGTATGGTCATGAATAATTCATTTATAGTGAATTATCTAGGGAGAACCTCTAAAGTTGATGGTAGTAATGTTATGAGGACCTTCACAACTAAAACTATTGTTTCTATGAATTAGTGACAAGTCAACAGGATATTGTGCCATTACTGATAGATGTTTGAGGGCCTCAAGAACACCTATATTGATCAGAACATGATTTTGAGCCTATTTTTAGATTTATAATCACCTTTTGTGAGATTTCATATTCTATATTCGCTGTCAGATAGTCAGAGTCACATGTTCTAGAAAATTATTTAATTATATGGGATCCCGCCTGAGCGACTATGATTTTTTTGTTGGAATATGAAAACATTTTTCAGGGTTTTTGACGGGATATATTCCTACCCTAGTGTTTCTATTAAAATAGACATATAATTTTTAATTTTAATGAGTTTGTGTGACCTATCATGTTGTTTATTTATCATGGTAATATTCCAAAAACCTTCTTTTATGGGTGTGAGAGTATATTCCCACTCTTGGATAGACTTCTCATTATGTTAAAAAGCTACTTAAAATATTGGGAATGGGTAGTGTTCCCACACTTTAAACACTGCCATTATTATCATTATATCTTGGCAGGTTTGTAGAATGTGATTAGGAATGGGTGCATGTACTTATATCACCGCCAAGATATGTTGGGTGACATTCACAACTAAAATGGGAATATATTCTCATTACATGGTTGGAGAAGGGATATATGTATACTATTGTCCTTCATTTCCTACCAAAATATTCTATCAGGAGTCTTATGGGTGTGAAAGTATGGTATCCCTCCTATTTATTATTTTTTAGATATGTCGAAAATTTCCTCTGGGTATTGCTTGATAGTGCAGGAAGGCTTGATGAAAGTGGGTATGTATATGTGCCTATCACGGGTTTCCACTATAGTTTTTTGGTAGACTTCCATAGGGGGAGGGTTGTGATATTTCTTCTGGTTTATTTTTTCGATCCTTGGAGGGCCTCCCTATGCACCTGAGCCTGAGTGGCCTGATCCAGGGCCCTTAGAAAGGCATCCTCATTATGCTGAGGACTTAACTCTACATAGTGTTGGTGGTTACAACTACTATAAGGATTCCTTTAGGCCAACTCTTGTACCAAGGTGATGAGGCCACTTTTTACCTCTAGATATACCTTCCTCTGGTATGGGAGGAACTTGTTGTTTCATTCAGAGGTGAGGCTTCCAAAATAGTTTGAAATGATGATGGGTGATGGTTTTTTATTTTCCCCCAACCATCATTGGGTAGATAATTGGTGGGGTTTCATGTCCTGGAGAGATTCACATGCAGCCTCCAGTTTCAGTACAGTACCATTGGGTAGTATTTCCAAATCCATGTATTTTACCCCTAATATTGTCGATTCTAGGTAGTTTATGGTTTCCTCTAACTGGATGAGGTTCTGGTTTATATGACAATAGATGCATATATTTTTTGTTGATGGTAAGATGCCATTTTGGATTGAAGAGTGTTATAGAAGGTGTTCCTGAGGGTACTAAATAAACAAAATAAAATAAAATTTGTTAAATTATCTTCACAAGTAGATAATAAAATGTTGATTGATTGATGTGGGATATCTATGTTAGACCCACTTTCATATTTTATGAATAAATGAGATAAAATTTAATAAAATTTGGGTGTCATAGATATTTCAGTTAATGAAGAAAATTCGCATTAGGTTCACCATTTTTTTCATGTCTATTTTTAGGATGGTTTCCAATTGGGTTAATTCATGGAACCAGAAATACCCAATGGTTATTTTATTTATGATGTGGACCTATTTTCTAATGGCAAGTGATCTATGGGAATTTTTATAATGAATCTTAGGTACTCTCATTGGTTGATATGATGGGAGGTCAGACTCGTCATCCCTTTTTTGTGGGGGAATTATTTCCTACTTTAGGACTCCCTTATATATTTAAGTTATATTCAAGAATCCTTTATAAAAATTAATATAAGTTTTCTCATCTTTTACATTCTTAATCAGTCACATATTTATACAGGAGTAACCATATGTATGTATAAAATTTTCTCTATAAATGGAACCATCTATATGTATCTATGGTTCTCCATTGAGAGATCCATATATATGTATCAGATGTTCTATATCTCATATTTTTATTTACTTTTTAATGCTTTATTTTAAAGAATCGTGATTTAAAGCCTCATAATTGGGTACTCTAGAGTTTATTTCCATCCAAAGAGGTGATTGGAGTTTTGATGTTGTAATGAGTCCCCTGAGGGGGGGTTCCTATACATCCTTGTGAAAAGAATCAAAACCCACATGGTTCATTACCAATTAATATGAAACTTCGTACCTTTAAGGGTCATGTGATGAGGACCTAACTATGGATTTTAACACCATAAAGAAATTACATCTAGGTGAAAGGTTCTATGCAAAGGTTTTTGTGGGACTTATGTATGAGAATACCTTGATGGTTGAACCCATGAGAAATATGGATTGATGGGAATGGATTAATCATCAAGTAATTTGGTCCTATGGAGACAACTCTCATCCGGAATATAAATCAATGAGTATGAGATGTTTTTTCCTTAAAGGAATATGGACCTCCATGTATATATTTGTTCCCACTAGGTATACAGACCAGTGAGGATGATGTTGGACTAAAGGTATTGTGTTTTAACCTTGAAGATACACCCTATGTATCTCATTAGGATGGGAATCAAATCCCACACAATTCATAATTTTTTGGGTCTTACACCTAATAGGAGGCCCAATTGTTAATTCATTGGGTATGTGGAGCAATAAAGGTGGTCTCATGGGAAATATAACCCTTTGAGGGTATGGAAATATGATGTAGGTATTACACCTATTAAAAGGACCAATTGAGAGTTTTTATCATTCTTATTTCATAATCACTATTAATCTCTAATCCCATGTGATTTTATGATCTATGAGAGAAATAAGAGATGGTATAATGTTTTCACATTGCACAATCATGTTTGAGAGAGGCTTATAGATGAATCAAAATCCTAGGTTGAACTTTATTATTCATATACTAGTGGATGAGGGTTGGTATATGGAAGTAAGTTGATATCCTTCAAGAAAATATAGGGGATTACTCCTAGAGTGATGCCCATGGTGTAATGTGCTTCCCCTTCCACTAGTGGATGAGGGAGGGGAAACGATAGAATAGGGAAACCTACTCCAAGAAGGATGTTGGTTTTCATATTATTGTTAGTTTATAAACCCTGTGTTAGGACTTATATATCTACTAAGACCATGTATATTGTCTGATTATCTTCACATTTTATTAATCATGTGGAATGAATACCACTGCATAAACTGCTTTCACCATCCCTAAGGCTGGAATCCTTATTATCATAGGAATGCATGACTGTGAATATTATAAGGAACCTATATGTTAGGGAGATTAAATATGGAATCTCCTATACCACAATAATTCAAGATTTAGAGGGTTTTATAATGTATCTATGTACAAATTGTATAAAAATGTTGTTTGTGGGGGAGTCCTTAGAGATGTTGTTCCCAAATAGGAGGTTTGGGTAAAAGAGGGCCCTAGAAACTATGGAATAAAAGAGACTTGGGTCCTAGAGGGTGGTTTTTCCTAATCGTACTTGGGAAAATTATAATAACCTCACCAAAGTGATTCTTGGGTGAACCAAAGAGTACCTATCCTAAGTGATACTTGGGTGGATCAGAGATTACTTCGCTGAAGTGGTACTTGGGAAGATCAGAGATTACCTCACCCAAATAATACTTAGGTGGACTAGGACTACCTCTACCAAGTGATACTTGGGTGGACTAAAGTTATCTTATTCATTTGAGAACAAATCAGGTAACTTCACTTAGGTGAGGATTTATGCTCATGATCAAGAGTCTCCCTAGGTGCTCTTAGAATAATAACACTCAAGTTTCAGCTAAAGAGTGGTCCTTCCCCCTAATGTGTTTGTAATAAAGGGTAAGTGGTTCCTCACATAGTTATTTGTTATTTTAGACCTTTTGGAACTCTATTAACTTGATCTTGCTATTAATTCCCCCTTATTTAGTAAGCTTAGAAATCTACCCGAGGGTTTGGTGGCTTGGTTGTGAGACTTGGGCAAGTAGAGCTTCGATCTATCTCTAGGTCTTCAAAGAGTATAAAAGGAGGAACCTAGTGGTATATTTATATTAAAACCTAGGACTATGGGTAGAGGAGGTAACTTTTCACGATTCACTCATGCAGGTGGTTCATGTAGTAGGTTTCCACTTGTTGGACTTGTATGGGGAGAACCATGTAGGATAAACCTACGTGGGATGGTTGGCCGCACAGGTTGGTCACGCAGAATCAACTTGTGCATGAGACTAGCAGTGTAAGTGCTATGTTTAAGGAACACATTCACATATCCAAAAAAATAACTTTCTCTAATATCTTTATTCCTTAATTTATTTAAAAAATTTACTTTTTTTATTAATATCTCGCTCTAAAAATGGAGTTTCAACAGATGTTTTCTAAAAAAAATTTATACGCACAATATGTTTTTATCTTAATAAATTAAATTGATATATGATGATGAATTATTTCACTTAAATTTTTTTATAATATATTTTAAAAAATATTTTAACATTCATATAATTGTTTTTACATGGAAATTGATGAAGGTAAACTCAATTTTATGACTAACAATACATTTTTATAAAAACAGTTTTGTTGAATTTTATGCACTAATTTTAAAATTAATTTATGTCACTTATATAAATTGAATAATTTAAAATTAAATTCCTATTTTGAATCATCATAATTAACATAATTTGACAATTTTGACTTAAATTTTTTTCATAATGAATTGTAAAATATTAAAAATATGTTACAACGGTTATGGTTAAAATGAGTTTACCAGGGATTAACCTATCATATAAAGTTTAAAATATTAAAAAATACTTTATTTGATTTTATTGGTTGATTTTATTTCTAAATTATCCTTATTATATTCAATTATTTTTAATTTTTGATCCAATTGACCTGAGTAAGACATTATTTTTTTTTCTTTTGAAAAATTACATCTGAGTCCTCCCCCTCCCTTATAAAGGATACTACATATCCTCTCTTCCTCACACTCCATGAGCCTTATATATCAGCATATCCCTACACTAATACATTACTAATATCCCTCCCCTCATCCTATATGTCTTTGTTTGATAATAATATCATCTTTTCATGGCTTAATTTGTAATCCAAAGGAGGTTTCTCAAAAAATAGGTATAACTCGTAACCGTGTACATTCAATTTTTATTTCTTATTATACCTCCTATAAATAAATGGTTTATATTATCATAAAGAATTAAATATATTCAATATAATTATTTTTAATTATGATGATTTATCAACTATTTTCCACCACATTTCTAACAAATGGGAAATGAAAGTATTGTTCATGCATATGTGTGGATAACAACCTCCACGTAGCGATATGATTCATTTTACAACACCATAATTCATGGTTGGTTATTATAATGGATTTAATGTTTATATATAATATTTGTGATATAATTATTCTTATTTAATTATAATATATTACCTAAATTCTTACCTTTACATCAATTAGAAAATGATAACATCGCTTATGCGTACGTGTGGACTATCACCTCCACAAAACGATGTGATTCGTTTTTCATTTACAGTTTACATGGATAGTAATAAGGATTAATTTCATGAATATATATGATTTTAATTATATAATAATGATTTTAGATAGGTTAATTATAATTTACCTATCTTTTTTCCATCCATTGAAAAATGATAACATCATTTTTGTGTATGTATGGACTACCGTCTCCATGATGTGATGTAATTCATTTTTCACCATCACTTTATATGAATAATTATAAAATTATATATGATGAATAAATATTTTATTTATTTTTATGATTATTATTCTATATATAATAAAACCATGACCAATATTCAAGTTTAGGAACCATCAAACTAAGACATGCATGGAAAACAGATCAGTTTTCACATGAATATTAGTTTTAATGAAGAAATTATTAATAAAAGGATAATTATAAATAATAAAGGAACGATAAATAGTATATTATGTACTAATATGGTTCTGGAATATATTTATAATAAATATATATTTATTATATAGGATATTTTAATACATACTAAGTAAGATGAAACATTATGTGATAGTTTCTGTTATAATCTTATTTCTTTTCGGGGTTCTCTATGATAAATTTACATTGAGGTAAATTATATAGATATTAACATTTACACCCAATATATTTTATTATAATAATGTTTTTTATGATATCTTTAGGTATTATTACCATTTTTTCTCTTGGTACATAAAATGATTGAGAAATTTATTTAAAGAAAAGTCAAGCTTATTTCCTCTTTCATTGATGAACTTTTTCTTCTATGTATATACACTTAAAAATTATTTTATAAAGTTATTAACTAATCATGAAATATATTAGAATTTTCCTTTTATCTATCTTTTACTTTATTTAATTTTTTGAAAAAGGAAATCTTTCTAATATTTTTCTGAACAATCCTTTTTCTACTTTTTATATAAGTGTAAAAGAAATGTTTTATTTAAATGTATATGACTTGAACGAACTTCCCTCCATCATGAAAATTATTTTATTTGAAGATTAATATACAAGTATCCATTTAAATTTTCAAAAAAAAATGATTTTAAATTTTATCAAAATAAAAGGATATTTTCTCATATTTTCAAAGAAATTTTTGAATGTTATTTTAATGGTATTTTTTATCTAGGTTGACCCCCTTAAAAGATTATTATTATTCACTGGGGATATAATCTTATGATACCTTTTACTTTATTTATTTTTATGTATTTTGATAATTATGATTTAAGTATGATTATATGAAACCCATTTATTTCCCATGGTTAATAAGCTATAATGAAACCATTATGAAATTGATTGCTTTTCCATAGGTTATTCTATAAGGAAGTGATAGCATGTTTATAAAATCCATTTATTTTAAAAGGGTTATGATATGATGATATGATCATATGATGAATGTTTTATGATACTATGGAACACATATGTATAGTTTTCATTATGTGATGGGTGGGCCTGGAATTATATAACCCTCAAATGAATTGGGTAATAAAGGATTTATCATGAGATAATAAGGACTAGAATGGGGAGGTAACCTAGTTAAATAAGATATTATGTCCACTATGATAGTCTTGGGAGTGAACCTTGACTAAGTAAATGATGGAATGTGGAATAAACTCAATCCACTATGATAGACTTAGCAGTGATCCATGGATAATGAAATGATGTTATATTCCTATGTGTGTGTCAAAAACTTATGTATTATGTTTATAATATGTTCTCATGGCTCATGATTGATTATTGATGATTTCGTACTCTTGTGACTTATGTATTTTTTATGAAAAATCATTATTCTATGATTTATGATTAATGACCTTTGATCGATTGGGTATGATTATTGTAAGTTATCATCAGGTTATGATACCCTTATACTTATCTTTTTGTCACTTATGATCATTGATTGATATCTCTTATATTTAACCTTACTAAGAATATAATATCACCATTTATTATGTTTATATTCCCCAAGTTATGAAGAAATGTTTTAAGTAGGGTATGTCTATAATGTGTACTATGTGAGAAGATCTTCATGAGAGATGTTGAATATATTTCATGAAATTGGATTATTATGTATTTAGTGTTGAAAGAATAAAAACTTTTATCGTTTTATACCATGTTTTTTTATGAGAAGTGTTGAACATTCATCTAAAATGATGTGATATATTTGTATGAAATTCTTGGTTTGACTCAAAATGGGAACCACCAACTAGATTAAACTCTTCTATGAGTGGATAATGTTGCTAAAGATTTATCACTACATGGTAGTAAAAAGGTTTTGATGGAGATACACCATCATACTCATTATAAGGTCCTCGAGTAATGGGTGGTAAATATCAAGGCCACCCATTCCAACCTAGAGTTTCCAGTAGAGTCATAAATCAAGGAACATGCTAATTTATGAAGGAATCAGGCAAGGTATCGAGGAGAACTCTATATGTTCATGATGGGCCCTAAATGACAAAAGGATGAGGAACTACTCCATGATAAGGAGTGTCTAACCATAACAACCATTACCATAGAAATAGGTTTATGTAATTCCACACTTTCATAACTCTAAAAAACCGCTGATAAAAATTACTTTTAACAGTGCTAAAACAGCATTGTTAAAAGTAACCCTTTATCAGTGTTTTTTTAGCACTGATAAAGGTACCCCCTTTATCAGTGCTTTTTTACTAGTGTTGATAAAGGGTATATTTCAAAAAAATATTTCATTAAAAATAATATATTAATATATAAATATAATTATATTAATATAAATATAATATATATTTTTTAAATATGTTTTAGATAAGGATAAATAGGGATTTACATCTTAATATATAAGATATTTAGCAAAAACGACTTATAAAATAATTTAAAAAATATTTTTAATTAATACTTTTCTAATTATTATCAATTAATAGTAATTTAATAAAAATGAGAATATAAAAAATTAAAAAGTAAATTAAAGATCTAAAATAATTTGAAAATGTAACTTGAACTTCAGATGACCATAAATTTTAATCCGAGTGCATGTTTTCACTCTACCACATATAAAATTGAGGCTTGAGATGAGCTCTATGCCCTAGTGATTGATGGGACCCAGATTTCATTTTTAAAGGCAAAAAAAAGTCCCATAATTCCTCCAAAATAGATTTTTTAATCAGGGTACCCCGATTTTTAACATTCAATGGATTTCTAGCCTCTTTTGAGGGGGTCTTATTGCCTTTTTTAGTGGAGTCTAAATTTATTTTCAATTATTATAATCATAAGGATATTACGACATAAATTTTTTTTCATTTTTCATAATGCACTATTATTTATAATTAAGTATGTAAAAATATTTACATGTTTGTATATATTTACACATAAAAATTAAATTTTATAAATAAATATGTAAACATATTTACATATAAAATATCTTTATAAATTTATAAACCATATCTAAATATAAAATAATATCTATTTTATTTAAAATAAAAATATATGAATATTTATATAACTATATAATGTGTGCGTGTGTCTGTATTAACAAACCTATATATATTATCTATATATCCTAATTTATATATATAAATATTAATAAATAATATATGTAAATAAATAAAAATACGTATAATTATATTTATAGATACACATTTATAATATATGTGTGTGTGTGTGTGTGTGTTGTATATATGTATGTATGTATTTATTTATTTATAAACACACACACAAAACATATTTTATAAATGTATTTAAAAATAATCATATAAATATATATATATATATATATTAAAATACGAATAAATAAATGGATAAAAAATATAACTAGATATATATTTATATATCATAAAATGGAGAACAGGACAGCATGGAGGACTGATAAGGGTCCAGGCATGCAAGGGGCAGGTATCAAGTTTGAATCCAATGGGAGGTAGGGGCACACAAGTGGGTGCCAGGTGCTATTAAAGGGGAAAACCTAGAACTTTTAAAGGAGGTTGGGCTCTATGGGAAACATAGTATCGTTAAAGGGTGACTCAAGCATTTATAAAATGGGTGCTCCCCCCACCTCCGATTTTTTTAATTTACATATTTCAAAAAATAATAATTTTATCAGGGCTTTTATTTTTGCACTGATAAAATTCCCCTTTTATCAGTTATTTTTCTAGTGCTGATAAAAGGTTTATTTATTAGCGCTTTTATTAACACTGATAAAAGGTACTCCCTTTTAATTTCTCTTAGATTAACAGTGTTTTTAGTGTTGTTGATGTCGTTTTCTAGTGCTGTTAAAAGACTCTTTTTTAGTACTAGTAAGAACTATATTCATCATAGGTTGTTATTTATGGCATGTCCAAAGATATTTTATGGGATATTGGGGCATCTATGCACCCCATCAGGGTGATTCTCAACCACCCAGTAGTAGAAATCATTATGTAAATACCTATGTTTAATAGTATGGATCCCATAGGGTGGATCACTCAGGTGGAACTCTTTTTTAGCTCAATTATATTCTAGAGTAATCCAACGATACCCTCACCCACATTAGTATGTTATGTAACACCCCAAACTTCCACGGTACATTTCCCTTTGAATAATGCAATAGCTTTTGTTGTACGCAACTTAGAGTTTTAACACATCATGACCAATAAAACTAGTCATTATGAATAGTAATACCCACTCTTTGAAATATTATAAATTTTATTTTTCAAAATGGACATCATTTTTGGATTTAGAATATCAAAATTAGCTTAGGGTGAATTTTTTGTATTTTTCTGAAAACTTTCAATTTTTGATGAATACTGAAAAACATTGCGTTATTGTTTAAAACTGATGTTTTATTCAAATAATTAGTTATTTTATTTAAATTTATATTAGCTAAAAATATATACATAATACCTAAATATTTTCAATGTAATTCATTGGTTTCATTTTATAATAATATTATATATATATAACTTTATTGAACTTTTTACCGTCTTTTACCCACCTGCTTGGCGCATTTGCAAATTTGTATAAAACATAATTTTACCTCTTATTTGAATTGAATTTCAAAAATCCAAAAGACATGGTTGAAATAAGTAAGTAAAATGTGGTTCAATAAGATGAAAATAATTTTTGGGGAATAGTAACTTTTGACTTTTATTTACCACGGTTAAAAGTAAATAGGGTAATTAAAGGTAAAAAATGATATTATAATTACCCTAAAACATGTATTAATTCTATTGGATAAGTTTATTTCGACCAAAATAAATATTAGGAATAAAATATGATCCTTTTGGTCCACTTTTATTACATTAGTACATTTATTATTATTTTATTTAAAGAAGAGTTAAAAGTGTTAAATTCAAGGTTTAATAACTAAACCATTTTTAATATAGGGTTATACATAAGATAAATTTTACTATAAATATTCATTATAAATATAAAAATATTTCATACATAATGGTATTTTATTTATAATTTTTATACATTAAATAATTAAATTTATTTATGATACAATGATGATGTAGTAATTACCTTATTAATGAAAGATTAAAATAATTGATATTATAAATATCCAAATAAATTTAAATTGAGACTTCTGATGAATTATGATAATTTTATAGGTTAATATTACATATTAGGGTTGTTTAAAAAAATTATAAGTGATAAAGTTGTTATGACTTTCAGAAAAACAAAATACCAAATAGTGTCAAAATTGACATAAATGATCTTTTAAAACAAATACTATATTATTAAATGGTATAATAGTCCTAAAAATATAATTTTTTGGACAAAGGACTTATATAATAATATATATGTCATTAATTAACCATTTGGGGTTCTCTTGAAATTTTATAGTAAGTTTATTAACCATTTAATATAATAATACAAGAATACATGGTAAAAGTTAAACTATTTAACTAAGAGTTAAATCCAAAAGATAAGGTTAATATGATGACCTAAACCTATCTAAAACATATTGGTTGAGTTATTTTCGACCCATCCACACCTTATCCTCTAAATAAATCATTTTTTATCCATTATAAACCAAATATTATTGTATAATAAAATAATATTTCAAGCTTTTCCTAAAGTGACCCTCACCACTCTTATAAAAGGGTACTTCACCTTCTCTCAAAATCACACCTCCAAATCCATTTGAATCGGAAAACCCCTACTCAAATATCCTTCCAACTACCCTAAATTCTACCTATAGGCCTTACTTTGATCATAAATCCAACCTAAGGATCCCTTTTGATCAACTCAAAATGAAACATCCGAAGAAGAGGTAATAATTTCACCACCTCTATCAAGTTCTTTTCTTCTTCCACTTCCTATTTCTTTGTTGTTTCCATAAAAAAATAATAAATACCATACCTTATACATACATTGATTTTATTATAAATATGGTACAACCATATTCATTATTCTATCCATCCTATGAATGACAAGTCACCATACGTGCGTACGTACAACTTACCATCTCCACGTCGTGGTGTAGTTGTTATTCAAACACTTAAGTATTTGGATGGGTATAATAATGAGTATAAATTATGTAAATAATAAATATAACATTTTAATTATTCTTTATATATGATATACTATACAATTACACATGATTTAACCATCAGTAGAATGATATTGTCGCTCATCCGTACGTACGGATTACCGTCTCCACGAACGCGATGAAATTCAATCTCCATCATAACCATTAAAGAATAATTTTCATTTTATGATTAAAAATAATGTTTAAGAACTTAATATAATTCTGTATATGAATCAAATACATCCTATCCATAATAAACATGGCTTATGTAACCAAGCATATAAAGGAAAATGAATCAGTTAACACTAGAAATTATGATACTACTGAAATATTATTAAAAATCAATATTAGAAGATCATATATGATATCATATTTATATATTTGGTTCTTGTATAATTTAATAATAATTATTTAACTATTATACAGGAGGTTATAATACCCTTAATAAAGTAAAAGTACAAGGTAAGGGTTAATTTTACAATCTCTTTATTATTTGAGGTTATTTATACGTGAGTATCTGCTGGGACCTCTTTATCATCCATATCTGTGTTTCTTAAAAATGTATTTCAAAACATTTTTACTACTTCCTAGAATATGGGTTAAAGTAATTTATACCCTTTTTACTTTTTATAAAAAATTTATAAAGAAATTGTTCCATCATTTTCCAAACAACATCCTTTACGACCTTTTCGACAAAATTAAGGGAAGAATGTTTTTTAACTTATACGGTGGGTGTGGATATTTTACACCATTATAACACCATAGAAGCTTCCCTTATAATATTATAAGAATATTTTTAAAATAAATGTTTTGTTTTAAAATAATAGGACTTTTAAATGATTTCAAAATAAAAAGAAATATTTCTCTCAAATAGTTTTGATTTCATCTATGCCAACATCCTTTGATGGATTTTACACTTGTTTGAAGTTGATTTATTATGATAAAATATTCCATATTTTATTGAAGGTTTTGTGATATGTTTTACTGTGGATGTGTTATTTTTATACCATTCATGGTTTATGGTTAAAGTATTAACATTTTGTATGCTAGTTTTAATACAAATGTGTATGTTATGTTTCAACGTTTTCATATGAGGAATGCATTGGGCTTAGTAACTGATGGGTGAAGCACATTATAGATCTTTGATGCATCAGTAGGTATCACGAGACAAACTAGTGTCTAGGAACAAGCCCTTGAAAAAATATTATTTTTAGTCTTGGCACGAGGCCTTAACTATGTGGTTAGGATGTCCATCATTATGCATTCCATCATTATGAAATTGGCTATTGATATTACTTGTGATTATTCTAATAGTAGAACATCCATGTGAATAAGTAAATGGAATTATTTGATTTATATTTTCCATATTATTCTCATGTTTAAGTTTAAAAGGCTTGTGTTTTAGTCTTATACATTTCCTTACATATTTATGCGTATTTATGAAAGTTTTTGCTATATTTTTGTCCTCACTGAGCACATGATCTCACCCCTTTCTATGTTTTAATTTTCCCAGGATGTGAAGTATATTATGACTATCCTGTAGGGATAGTATAAGGGAGATTATTTTGTTAAAAGTAGACACAATGTTGTTTTTTTATTTCATGATGTAATTTAAAACTTATGTATGTATCCAGTACTTCCAAGGATACTAAACATATTGGTCTTTTGGGATTTGATCCCTTGTGATTATGTCAATGTTATGTAATAATGCACCGACTCTGGTTAACTAGGGTTGGGCGTTATAGTTGGTATCAGAGGAAGTTTAGTACAAACCTTGGAAGCTATATTTAGAAAAACTCTGATTAGAGAACATTACCCTAATATAGACTTTGATAATTAATATAGAAGAACTTCCTAGAATTTTGGTAATATATTGATTTTGTTTATTTTACAAGAAATACATCCTTGTCTGGATACGAGCAGTTAGAGTCGGATCTTCCATAGATTTACCTAGGAGTGAAAACTCCAACAAGGAGTTTCGAGCTTCACTTGGGGTATCCTGGTACACAAAAATGGGTCTTTCTGCACTCTTGGTTACGACACTCCCAGGGGAGATTCTTAGGATAATTCACATTTTCTTTAAAAACCATTATGAAGGATTTATGATTATATACATCCTCAAAGAAAACATTTTTATTATTATAGATTATATCCATAAACTTTCAAATTATGTTAAATATTTTACATGTTTGGAATTATGTATTGTGATTCATAAATTAATATAGGGTATGCTATTGTTTAGAAATAGAGCCTAGTGGAAGGAATGGAAACCATATCAATGTACGTAATACATGTATGGATTTCCCTCCTACTCAAGATAATTATATTGGAGATGGTGATGCAACTTGTGTTAATTAGATTATCACCATATTGGGACAACTCAATCAAGTTATAAATATTAACCTTACCCGTATAGAGCACCTTGATCTACAATGTGTAGGATCAATGTTAGAGTGCTTCATGAGGAAAAAACCACTAACATTAAATGCGACTAAAAAACCATTTGTAGCTGAGTAATGGATAAGTTCCTTAGAGAAAATATTTTATGCTTTGAGGAGTAGTGAAATGGAAAAATTTGTCATGGTAGTATATCACCTCACAGGAGATGTAGATCAATGGTGGTCATTAATTCAAAACACAAAGGAATATAAAGAAGTATCAAATATGGAATGGAGGGAGTTTAAAGATATTTTCATAGAAAAATACTTTCCTCGTGACAATTGAGTGGATATGGAAAGACAATTTATGAGTCTAAGGCAAAATGAGGATGATAATGTCGCAAAGTATGAGGATAACTTTACAAGGCTAGGAAGGCATGCAATAGATTATATACATAACCCAAGGAGTAAGATTAATCGATTCTTTGATGGGTTAAAACCATTTCTCCATCGAGCATTAGTCACAGAATCCTTCTCATCATACAAAGATATTGTCTCATGTACTATCAAGACAGAAAAGTAATTCTCTAAGTATTATTACTTTAAAGCAAAGCAAGAGAAGAAGAGATTTTCTAAACACTCTGGAAATGGAAATAAAGGGAAGAAGGGAAAAGTTTAAAATCCATACTGTGGTAAATGTGGGAAGAAACACCTCGGTACTTTCCCGAAGGGAATGAGAGTCTGTTACAAGTGTGGTGAAAAATCCCACCAAGCTCATGATTTTAATGAAAAGAAATAGGTTCTCAATGTTAAATGATACAATTTTAGAGAAATGGGGCATTATGAAAATTAATTTCCTAAGAACCAAGAAAACTTACCTCAGAAAAGGCCGAGGGAGAAAGTCCAAAATTATGTGATCACTACTGATAAGTTTGAAGCTCTGAAAGACAGTGTGGTAGGTAATTTAATGGTTTCCTCAAGTTTATCCAATGATTTATTTGATTCTAGATCATTGCATTGTTTCATATATTCCCAGTTTACTAGGAAAATTAGATATTTCTAATTTGATTTAATAAGGGAGTTGTCACTTGAAAATCCTAAGGGAAGTATCATTGCAACAATGTTTTGTGAATCAGTTCCCATTAGGGCATATAAATGTTCTTTATCTACTGATATCATCATCATACCTATGATTGAATTTTATATAATACTTAGAATGGATTGGATTTCGGACCATGATGCGAAAATTTATTGTCATAAGAAGAAGGTAACATTTTTTTATGATGATAAGAAGTACCTTATCATTAGAGCAGAAATGCCACCACCTGATTCTTATCTAGATCCACCCCCAGTAGCTCTATTAAATTCAATTATTGGGGAGGAAGAGAATGAAATAACCCTGGGAAAGGAAAGTAATGTTCAAATAAAGTACATACCTATTGTGAAAGAATATGTTGATGTGTTTCTAGAGGATTTACTTGAACATCCTCTAGAATGAGAAATTTAGTTTTCCATTGATTTAATTCCTGTTTCAAGGCCCATATCGAAGACCCCTTATAGAATGGCCACTGTGGAATTATTATAACTGAAGAAAAAACTAGAGTAATTGAGTAATAAAGGATTTATTCTCCCTAGTGTTTCTCCATGGGGAGCCCCTATTCTTTTTGTTGAGAAGAAAGATGGATCTATGAGGTTGTGCATTGACTACTGGTATATCAATGCTATAACAATAAAGAACAAGTATCCCCTACCTTTCATTGATGATATATTTGATCAACTTCATGGAGATCAATATTTTTCAAAGATTGACCTTCCATATGGATATCATCAGTTATGTGTGAAGAAAGAAGAAATTATGAAAACAGCATTTCGAACCTGGTATGGCCATTACGAGTTTACAGTAATGCCTTTTGGATTGACTAATGAACCCTCTGTTTTCATGGATCTAATGAATAGAGTTTTCAAGAAATATCTTGATGACTTTGTAGTAGTATTTATTGATGATATATTGGTATACTCAAAAAGCTACAAAGATCATGAAAATTACTTGCGCACTATTCTAAAACCCCTCAGAAGAAATGAATTATATGGGAAGTTTAGAAAGTGTGAATTATGGCTTCAGGAAATTTCTTTTCTTGGTCATATTATCTCTAAGGATGAAATCTCTGTTGATCCTTCTAAGATAAGAGCAATACAAGAATGGCCATCACTAACAAGTATAACTGAGCTATATAGTTCTTTTGGTGTAGCAGGTTATTATCAGCGTTTCGTCCAGAATTTTGCCCGATTGGAAGACCCATTAACCAATATCACACATAAAGGGGTTAAATTTATTTGGAGAAAAGATCGTGAATAATTTTTTGAAGAACTGAAGAGAATATTAGTCAATGATCCTATCTTGACTCTACCATTGGGGAATGATGGGTTTGTTATTTATAGTGATGCTTTAAAGAAAGGACTTGGTTGTGTCCTTATGAAGAATGATAGAGTTATTATATATGCATCACACTAGTGCAAAAACACTTTTTCGCGTCGGTTTTTTTTTATTTTTAACGTCGGTTATAAACCGACGTCTTTATAGGCGACGTTAAAAATAGCGTTTTCGCGTCGGTTCATAGAAACCGACGCGAAAAATAATTCGCTTATGAGCTTCGGCGTCGGTTTTTTATAAAACCGACGCCGAAGCTACATGTAGACATTATTTTCCGCGTCGGTTCATTAAAAAACCGACGCGGAGAATATATTCGAATAGGTTTTCCGCGTCGGTTTTTAGAAAAACCGACGCGGAAAACCGCATTCAACCGGATTTTCCGCGTCGGTTTTTCTAAAAACCGACGCGGAAACCCGCTTTCAGGTTTTCCGCGTCGGTTTTTAGAAAAACCGACGCGGAAAACCGCATTCAACCGGATTTTCCGCGTCGGTTTTTCTAAAAACCGACGCGGAAACCCGCTTTCAACCGCGTTTTCCGCGTCGGTTTTTCTAAAAACCGACGCGGAAAACCCTTTCGGCGTCGGTTTTTAGAAAAACCGACGCCGTAAATAATTTTTTTTTAAAATTATTCGGCGTCGGTTTTTAAAATAACCGACGCCGTAAATTTTTTTTTTTTTTTAAATAAAATACATATATTTTCTCCTCCAAACAAATCGGAACCCTGAAAAAAAATAACGAAGTATACAAAAACAATTAAACAGCTTTAACAGAAGTACTTCAGAAAACTCAAAGTAAAGCAGAATTAAAATACACGTACCTACATGGTGCATTTTCTTAATCTAACCATACTCAGTATCAATCATTGTAAGTTTCCTCCCATAGATAGCACCAATCCTGTCAAAACAGTAATGAAACGAGTGAAAAAATCAATCCAAGTTATTAGTGCAATGAATAATCATTAAATGAAAATGTGTAATTTATTTGAATCATTCATTTTTTCACAAAGTAAATTACCAAAATGAAATGATCAAAATTCCAGGAACACTCAGCCGATGCAACCTCTTCCTCACCTCCCCCACTGAAGATGTTGGGGGTGTCTTTTCACCATAGAATCCCCACCACCCCCAACCTCAGGTTTTTATATTTGCTCTGTATAGACGTGCATTACCTATTCACTATTGTTATTTGTTTAAGTTATGGAATAACAGAGAAATAAATTTGAGTGCAAAAAATAGGTTAGAAAATTGAAATCAAATGCAGATTGAAGATACATAAAGAAACATACCTTAAAAATTGACGCCTTCTATTTTATCTTTGTGCAAACCCACTAAGCGTTGTTTCAGGTATTATGTGATATGCTTCTCGGCAATCATTTTTCGATATTTATTTGCATAAAAAATAAAAAGGCCTAGAAGATATTGCTGTGCATTCAAGGGAGACAATTTTTAGTGTTTGTGAATGTTATTTCGCTATACGAATCTCTATGTTCATGATCCAAGTACCACCCTACAGATTTGTCACTGTACAGACAAATGATTTTAAGAAATAACAATGAAAAGAAATATAATAACTAATTCTGAATTAAAATACACGTACCTGAAATATACGACATGCTTATTGTTGGTTATTGTTGAAGGATTCATTTGATTATTAGTAGATTCAATAAAACAGTTTTTGCAGAGGCACTTGAGAAAACTCAGTAAATCAGAATTAAAATACACGTACCTGAAATATATGACATGCTCATTGTTTGTTATTGTTGAAGCATTCATTTGATTATTAGTAGGTTCAAACACCTAATATATCATAAGAGTTAGTTTTTTAAACCCATATATAATATTATTTATAAATATTAGTATACATACCTCAAATCTTAATCAGACTTAACAAATAGTCCGCAAAAGTAGATTGAATATGAATCATATCAGATTGAGAATATGACTGTGAATCATTGAATACCTACAATAATATTGAATGATATGAAATTAATAAATAGAAGAAAGTGGATGAAAATATATAAAAAAGTTAATACAACTAACCTTATGAAAATCAGTAGTTTCCCCAGTTGTGATTATCTCGTACATAAATCGTAGAATATAATAACCACATTCAACGCTTCCATTTTGACGATGACACTGCAGTTATAAAACATTTAACTAATAATGAAACCCAATATATAACAAAAATATAAAAACTAATTACCTGTACTTCCACATATTTGATTTTCGTTGGTTTCTTTTCATTTGTAAAATGTTTCCATGAACTGCATTGTTTTATATAAGAACTAATAAAACTTGTGTAAACAATTAAAATTAAACATAACAAACTTCTAAAAATAAAAAAACAACTTACCTGTTTAATAAGTTGGAAAACGTTTTACGCACTTTTCCTAATAAAGAGCAAAACCAATATAAGGTGCATTCATTTGGGCAAAATACACCTAACATCCAATGCCCCCTATAATACAAAAAGTTCATAATTAATGACATTATAATGATCATGAGTTCAAAATTATGTTGATATTCTTACTTATCAACAAATGGCAAAAACCAGCACTGAATCTCTGTTTGTGATAATCTCTCGGATATATATTTAACTTTGTCATCATTTTTCACATGTTTGACTTCCGAGGAAATGTACTCTGGATCTATAAAGCTATAAATGCTTGTAGTTTCATTTTGTAAAAGAATCCTGTATAGATACCTAATTTAAAAAGAAAACATAGTTAGTCAATGACATAACAATATTTTAGTAAAGAAATAGCAATTCAGACGTCAATTTACTTACATGGAAAACAACTGCACCACATTCAGCCCGATCTCTTCAAAATTAACTAAATTCATGATATCTTCTTTCAATATTCTCAATTTATAATTTCTTCCACATATATCGGGCGTCATCCGAAACTCATAGATAAAATTCAAGGAAGAAGAGCACTGAGATAATCTTTTCAACCCAGAAGAAATATCAGAAGTATCTACAGCCGACTGTTTTTGAACATTTTGCTGCATTTGTACAGTTTCTTTTGCTTTCAGATATTCCTATATAAGTTAAATGTCAGAAAACATTATAAGTAATTTGGAATCATTTCTAATTACTAGTTAAAAAAACTCATACCTCATGTGAAATATAACGAAGAAGTGCAGTTGGCCAAAGTAAAAAATGGCCCATGCATTCCCCAACACTGGTGATCTCCGCAGTAGGAAATGGTAGTAGAGCAGTAGGATCTATAATAAAAAGTACTGATACTCTAACCTGACCCATCTGCATAGGCTGATGATGTACCGAGTCCCCCAAAAAATACACTTGTCCTAACGCAACAATATGTACATGAGGATCTCCCGCAAACAACTCACAATATAAGGTTTGATCCGATGGAGGAGGTGGAGGCTCAAAGTTAGCAGGTGGGGCAGGGTAGTCAGGGTGAGCAGGCTGAGAAGTCAGAAAAATGAAAAGGGTATATTAGTGTTTAAAATTTTTAACATAGAAAAATTGATTAAAAATTAAATTAAATAATATACCTCAAATGGTTGCGCAGACGGGGCAGGGTAAGCAGATGAGGCAGGGTAGTCCGGGTGAGTTGGCTGAGAATGTTGAAAAATGAAAAAGTTATATCAGTGTTTATAATTTATAAAATAGACAAATTGATGACATTAAATAATATACCTCGGAAGGCTGCCCAGACGGTGTTGGGTAAGCATATGAGGCATGATAGTCTGAGTGAGTAGGCTGAGAATGTTGAAAAATGAAAAAGTTATATCAGTGTTTATAATTTATAGAAAAGAAAAATTGTTAACAGTAAATAATATACCTCGGAAGGATGAGCAGACTGTGACTGTCTTGCCAAGTGTTCTAATAAAGCCTTCTGTACTGCTGCTTGAATTTGATCACCCATAGACCGTTTCATATCCTGCAGCTCTTCTTTTAAGGATTCAATTTCCGGGTCTCTTGGTTGCTTACTCTTACCAAAAACCTTCCGAATACTAACACCCGCCTGATATCCTCTAACACGGCCGGGGTGTTCAGTCTTTCCCAAAGCAGTGGCTAGGATATCCATCCTACCCTCAGGGATAAAAGAGCCCTGTGTCTCTTTCTCCTGAAGTTCATCCTGAAATGAAAAATAAAAAATTTATATTAGTGTTTATAAATTATAAAAAAGGAAAATTGTTAACAAAGAATTAATATTTACTTACAATTCTATCAGCCACTTGATGAGCTTCGTCTGTAAGATATTGTTCATTTTTTTTTCTTCTTGCTCGTTTCCATTTCTCATGGCGAGTGGGAGGAGATGGAGGACCATACTGGACCTCTTCTGAACCACTACTTGATCGAGCTCTTAATGCTTCAAATTTTTCTTCAATAATTTTCTGCTCCAAATACGAGTATCCTCCACGTGATAAAGTATGAGGGTATACGTTTTTCAACTGGATCTCCTGATGAGATCTTCTGGAGGCCTGTTACATAAAAATAAACACATTAGTAATAAGGAAAATATAGCATAAATTTTAAAATATAAAACAATTACAATACCTGAAATTTCTCTTCCTGACGACTGTCAACAAATCGCTTCCATGTTTCTTCATCTATATATGGATACTTAAGACATGGGCTTTCAAACCTTCTCTTTCCAAAAACATAATCTTTCGTCAGTTTGTTTTTAAAATCTCTCCATCGAACCGCCGCTAAAGAGAGATGTCTTTTCCTAATTTCTTTGGTTTCCTCAAAATTGAATGTCATCTGTAATTGAAAAAATAAAATATGTCATTTAAACTATATAATATTAAAAAAATGAGATAAAATAAATAAATAAAGATATTTTACCGTCACGGCCTCCCAAAGTTGTTGCTTCGCCGTCCTGTCCACTGACTTCCAATCAGGATATAAAATACTAATCCTGCAACGGCTCTGCATCGCTATATAACTGACAAACTGAACTGCATTTGGGCCAACTGCATTATTATTATCATCAAAACGGATGTGTAATTTGTTATCATCACGAGCGAGTGATAGTTTTGGTAAACGTGTAATACCACGTTTACCAACTAGAGAACTTGATTTTTCAGTAGTAACTGGAGAAGTCTCCTCCGCCGAGGACGCATCAGTAGTCCTGCAATTTTTTTTAATAAATTAACAGTTTTATTTCATTAAATATGTATATTACTGAATATTTAATAATATGTCAAAATAGATATACCTCGGTAACTGCTCATCTCTATCTGTATTTGACATTGCTACTAGAAAGTGTAATGAAATTTTGGGTACCTGCATATCATTAGAAAACTGAATAATTAGAAACAAGGAAATGAAAAATAAATATGTAAAAATAGAGGCATGCATTTGTAAGTTTTAAAAATAGACACAAAATATAAATATTTACCAGAAAAATTAGGAGACTAATTTAGTGTTTTCCCACGTCCCTTCATCATGATCGGTACGTACTGCATGCACTATGTCTGTCTTATATTCATTGTAATCATCTGAAAATTGCATAATAGATGAATAACGCTCATGTAAATCACTAGCATCATCAGAATCATCATCATCACCCAAATGATATCTTTTCCCTTGCAAAACAACTGACCACTGATCATTCGACGGATCAATGACATAAAATACTTGTTTTGCATGTGTCGCCAAGATAAATGGTTCCTCATTGTGATTAAATCTTTTCAAATCAACCAGTTTAAACCCATATTCATCATGTTTCACGCCACTATTACTATCAACCCAATTGCACTTAAAAATAGTGACTCGAAATTTAATATAATCAATTTCCCATATGTCTTCAATAACTCCAAAATATGATGTTGATGCAGAAATTGGGTTTTTATCTTTGGCACTCGAAAAATGCACTGCTTCAGCGAATACCATCACACCACTATTCTGAACGGTACTCTTGTCATCCAGGTTTTTTGTGTAAAATGTGTAGCCATTGATATCAAAACCAGACCAAGTGATCACATTAAAAGATGGTCCCCCTGATAACCACTTCAATGTTTCTGATACAGATATATCTGAGGTGACTTTCTCTTTAAACCATGAAACAAATGTCTTCTTATGCTCAATCATCAACCACTTTTCATTTCTTTTCTGATATCGTAACTTTAATTCAGCAATATGTGAGGATATATATGGTTGAACCTCATCTGTGTTGTTCAAAATGTATAAATGTGCTTGCATCACTTCATCACGTGGAATGAACTTTACCTTTAAGCCTCGAACCCCTCTACCTTCTCTGTCAACTGTCATATGTCGAGATAGAGGGAGACCAATATGCTCCACTTCATTCAAATAATCAGTACAGAACTCAATCACCTCTTCTGATACATATTTTTGAACAATAGAGGCCTCTGGTCGATAAGGATTTTTAACATATCCTTTCAAAATTTTCATATATCTTTCAAAAGGATACATCCATCTTAAATAAACAGGCCCACACATTCTTATCTCACGCACCAAATGAACCAATAGATGAACCATTATATCAAAAAATGTGGGTGGGAAATACATTTCTAGTTGACAAAGAATAAGAGTTGCTTCATTCTCCAACAAATCTAACAAATTTTGATCAACGACTTTGCTACAAATGGATTTAAAGAAATTACATAACCTGATGATTGTCTTCCTGACAGCTTTCGGTAATATACCACGCACTGCTACTGGTAGAATTTGTTGCATTAACACATGACAATCATGTGATTTCATACCTATTAATTTACAATCCTTCAATGACACAAAATTACTCACATTTGAAGAAAAACCACTGGGTACTTTAATACCATGAAGACACTGACAAAAATTCATCTTTTCAATCTTGCTTAATGTGTGACAAGCCGGAGGTAAATATGTTCTTTTTCCTTTCACAGCGGGAGCTAACTCCAAACGTATTCGCATTAACATCAAGTCCAATCTAGCATGTAATCCATCTTTTGTCTTTCCTTTTATGTCTAACAAAGTTCCAATCAAACTATCACATATGTTTTTCTCAACATGCATAACATCAATGTTATGTTTTATCTCTAAAAATCTCCAATAAGGTAGTTTGAAAAAAATAGACTGCTTCTTCCAGATATGTTTTTGTAAACCAGAACTTTTTCTCTTTCCGAATGTTGAATCAATATCTTTCACTCTGTCATAATATTCTTCAGCTGACAATGGTTGAGGGGGGAGGTTGTATTCTTGTAAACCGTTAAATGCTTTTCTCAATCTACGATAAGGATGATCAATTCGCAAAAATCTTCGATGTCCCATGTACACTGTCTTTCTTCCATTCTGCAATTGATAATATGAAGTTTGTTCTTCACAAATTGGACATGCTTTATGTCCCTTAACACTATATCCAGATAAGTTTCCATACGCAGGAAAGTCGTTTATAGTGAACATTATCATAGCACGCAAAAGAAAATACTCTTTCTTGTATGCATCGAAAACTGTAACACCTTTCTCCCATAGCAGTTTTAAATCCTCAATCAATGGTGTAAGATACACATCAATATCATTTCCTGGTTGTTTTGGTCCAGAAATCATCAAGCTCATCATAACATATTTTTTCTTCATACATAGATGTGGGGACAAGTTGTAAAGTACCAGCAAAACAGGCCATGAACTATGTTGGCTACTGAGGCTCCGATATGGATTCATTCCATCAGTACACAATCCCATTCTGAGATTTCTAACTTCACTTCCAAAATCATGAAATTTTTTATCAAAACTCTTCCACTGTGGTGAATCGGCCGGGTGACGTAAGTTACCATCAGAAATGCGCTCATCTGAATGCCATCTTAACCTTTTTGCATCATTTGAATTTGCAAATAGACGCTTCAAACGAGGAATAATTGGAAGGTACCAAAATGCTTTAGATGGAGTTTTGATTTTGGTACCTAAAAATAAACCAGAATTGAATTATCAGAATTGTTTGAAAAAAATATTGGATGATATCATTGGAAAGTAAAAAAATTGATTTTTCATAACGTTACATGACATCACCTGAAAATGAATCTGAGTTGACTTTCTCATCCATCTTATAGCGCGATGTTCCACATGTAGGACAACTTGATAAATGTTCATTTTCTTTCCTATATAGTACACAATCATTGGGGCAAGCATGTATCTTTTTATACCCCAATCCCATTGGGCATAATATTTTCTTCGCCTCATAATTGGAATCTGGAAGCCCATTGCCTTCTGGAAGAAGCTCTTTTAAAAGCTCAAGTAAACTGGAGAAACTTTTATCACTCCACCCATTTTTTGCTTTTAAGTTAACTAATCTCAAAACTGCTGATAACACTGTATATTTACTGCAACCTGGGAATAATGGTTTCTCAGAATCTCCATACAATCGTTCAACAGTTGGTGTTTTTTCGATGGTTTCAACACCTAAATCATGAATTAATTCTTCAATACGATCCTCTGCCTCATTATGAATATCGTCATCAACATTGGATGTTGAATTTTCAGTTCTTTCACCATGCAAGATCCAACGTGTATAATTAAGGCTAAAACCATAACAAATGAGATGATCTTTGATTTCTCTGAAGTTTAACTTTCTCATATTTACACACTTCACACATGGACAGAAAATCAAATCAATATTTTGATTATGCCGTTTAGCAAATTCCAAAAAATTGTCAACTCCTCTTTCATATTCACTAGTAGTTCTTCGTAGATAAATCCAATTATGATCCATTAATACCTGATATCACAATATAATTGATGAATATATTAAAACATAAAAACATTTAAATATCTATCAGATAAATTGTAAACAAAAACATATTCCATAAAAACTATTGATAATCAGATAAAAGACATCAAATATGAAACACGTTTACAAATATAGTAAACAGTTAATTTTAATATTATATACATGTGTGTTATATTGAAATACAAGGACAAAATGGTTAAATCAAAGGTTTCATTTTTTGAAAATAAAGTTCCATGATATAAATATTATATGAATGACATACAAGATAATATGATTTCTCACTATGACTACTATTGATCACACTATATTTATTTTTTTATTCATTTGATGTAACATGAATGAATCATGGAAAACTTAATGTGAAAAATAGTGCAATAACTATCCTTATTTAAAACAATGTGTATTAAAACACACATGTGGAACTCGATTAACAAAACTACTTGTGGGATTTGAAGAGTCATTAAAACTATTCAAAAGGGCTCCATATGGTTGGCCTAACTATGGGGGATAGACCTATAGCTACAAATCTTCATCCACCATCACCCCAATATTAAGTGAACCCCCAAATAGATTACACATCATTGGTAATTCAATCATCATTTTTATATCAAACACATAAAACCAATCAAAATCAATATCAAAATCCAACAATAAATCCTAGAATTACATAAACACTCAAGGATTCAAATGGAAAAGATATTATGACACTTTTCCCAATGTGTAGCACTAGATTTTTTATAACCTATATCCATAATAACATTATAATGCCAAATAACAAAGGGAACTTGGAAACCCAAACCCTCTGAAAAATCTTGGTTTTGATACCATTTTCATGAACCAACCCAAGATATCTATCCATTAAACACCTAAACTAGACCATGACATACTTGAGGGGAGTACCTAATCCTCATAGACTAACAATAAGCATTATAGGCATCTAAAACAATCACTAGGTATGATTTCACCCATTAATCATAGTGTAATTAACATCATATTTCTATCAGAAATCTGAAATGACCTATCCATAGGTTATACATCAACACAAAATTTGAATCAGTAGAAATAATATAAAGAATAACTATAAATAGATATAAACTAATTCCCTCAATACACTTCATCTCCTAAATCACCTAGTCCTCACAAAAGTAATTCAATACACTTTTAACCATAATTTTAAGTAGTAAAAACATCATTTAAATGGAAAAAATTTACACATATTCTATTTAAATAAATCCGTAAAAAACCTATAATAGGCACACTTGGGATAATTTGATAAGTAAAACAATAACTGAGCTCAAGTCCCCACTAATCACTAACCCAAACTGAAACAGAATGCATCCTAAGAGGGAAAAAGAACTGGATAAGATCCTAAAACTGAAATGTAGATAAACATGAGTATACAAATACTAATTAGGCCACTACTCACCTTACAAAATTTCTAACTTTTAATTAAAGCCCCTTTTAATCTAGTTTGAAATAAAATAAAATAAAATCTTACATAATTATTTAAAATCCAACATAATATAAAATCTTACATAATTATTCAACCCGAATTGAGATGTTAAATCCAAACTGCGACCGGTATAATTACTTCCAAAAACAAACAATATCAAATCTACACCAACAATGATAATACAAACAAAAAATAATGATAAATTACAACTAAAATCTAACCAATAATCCAAATCACGCAAAATAGGGTTATTGATAAAGAAATAAACAATGGGATATGAAACAAGAGATAAATAGGAAGAACACATACCCAAAATCGTGCAGACGACAAAAAACCTTCAACAATGGCCGTTCAAGATCGCAAATCAAGTTCGAAGGTCGTCGGGAGTCCGAAGCGCCGCAGCGGAACTCGATTTCGACGGACGAACAAAATGAGGGTTTCTGTCCGTGAATATTTTTAAAAGACTTTTCGCGTCGGTTTTCATTAAAACCGACGCGAAATATATTTTTTTTATGAGTTTCGGCGTCGGTTTTCATGAAAACCGACGCGGAAAATATAGTCGAAGAGGTTTTCCGCGTCGGTTTTTCTACAAACCGACGCGGAAAACCGATTAAAACAGGATTTTCCGCGTCGGTTTTTAGAAAAACCGACGCGGAAAACCTCTTCGACTATATTTTCCGCGTCGGTTTTCATGAAAACCGACGCGGAAAATCCGGTCGAAGAGGTTTTCCGCGTCGGTTTTTAGAAAAACCGACGCGAAAAAAAAAACATAATTATTTTTGGCGTCGGTTTTGTGTAAAACCGACGCCAAAAATTCCCCGCATATACTATTCGCGTCGGTTTTTAAAAAACCGACGTTATTACGACGACGTTAAAGCCCGTATTTCCACTAGTGTCACGATAACTAAAAATTCAGGAAAAAAATATCCCACTAATGATCTTGAGTTAGCAGCTATAATATTTTCTTTAAAGATATAGAGACATGATCTCTATGGTGAAAAATATGAGATATATACTGATTACAAGAGCTTGAAGTATATTTTATCACAAAAAGAACTCAACATGAGGTAAATGAGATGGCTTGAACTACTCAAGGATTATGATTGCACTATACACTACCACCCAGGGAAGGCAGATAAGGTGGCAGATGCTTTGAGAAGAAAGGATCATGGTGTTTTTAACAAGATGGGAGTTGAAAGGAATCCTATGTTCATGGATCTAGTAAAGATGGATATGGGAATAATCATGGAAGGTGAAACATCAATACTTTTTCAAATGGTTTCTAAACTATATTTACTAGAAAGGATAAAAAGTTCTCAGACTGATGATGAGGAGTTTCAAAAGAAAATTAAAGCTGTGAATAATGGGAGATTGATTGACTTCATATATGAAGATGGGATTTTGAAATTTGGAAAGATACTTTTTGTTCCTGATATACCTAATCTAAAAATGGAATTGTTGGATGATGCTCATATCTTTAATTTCTCTATACACCTTGGTATCACTAATATGTAGAGATATTTGAAGGAACATTTTTGGTGGGACAAAATGAAGAGAGAGATTGTTGATTATGTTTCAAGATGTATGGTTTTTCAACAAGTTAAAGTTGGAAGACAACATCCTAGAGAAGTCATTCAACCTCTTTCCATACCTGTGTGGAAATGGGATTATATTACAATGGACTTTGTCATGGGACTACCAAAGACTCCTAGAAGGAATGATGCAATATGGGTCATTATTGATCATCTTACCAATTCAGCACATTTTATTGATATAAGAGAAGATTTACCACTTGAACATCTATTAAGACTATATATTAATGATTTTTTAAGACTTCATGGAGTACCCCTATCGATTGTTTCTGATCATGATCCCCATTTTACATCAAGATTCTAGAAAAGTCTTTAGAAGGCCTTGGATATTGAACTTCGTTTGAGCACTACCTACCACCATCAAACTGATTCACAATCAAAACGGGATATTCAAACCTTAGAATACATGTTGAGATCTTGTTCACTTGACTTTAAAGGTATGTAGGATCAATATTTACCTCTGGTAGAATTTTCCTATAGTAATAGCTTCCATTCAAGTATTCAGATGGCACCATATGAAGAGTTATATGGAAAGAGATGTCGCACACCAACTTGTTGGGATGATGTTGGTTAAAGAAAACTCATAGGCCCAGAACGTGTTGAGGAAATAATAGAAATAGTGAAGGTTATCCAAACCCACATCAAAGCAGCTCAAAGTAGGAAAAAGATCTATGCCGATAACCGAAGGAAAGATTTGGAATTTTGAATAAAAGATCATGTTTTCTTGAAGGTATCTCCATGGAAGGGTGTTATATGATTCGGTAAGAAGGGAAAATTAAGTCCCAGGTACATCAGACCTTTTGAAATTCTATAACTAATTAGAGTTGTAGCTTATCATTTGGAAATACCGCCAAGTCTCTCTAAAGTTCATGATGTGTTCCATGTATCACTATTAAGAAAATACATGTCTGACCCAACACATGTACTCACCTATGAAGAAATAGAATCGGAACCCAATCTATCTTATTGTGAAGAGATTTTCAAGATTATTAATACTAGAGAACAAGTGTTGAGAAACCGAACGACTCGTCTGGTGAAAGTTCTATGGAGAAACCATAAGATGGAAGAGGCAACATGGGAACCTGAGGAACTTATGATGAAGAACCACCCAAATCTTTTTATGTAGTAATATTATATAAATTTCAAGGATGAAATTATTTGAAGTAGGGGAGAATGTAACACCCCAATCTTCCACGGTATGTTTCCCTTTGAATAATTCAATAGCTTGTGTTGTACGCAACTTGGAGTTTTAACACACCACGACCAATAAAACTAGTCTTTATGTATACTCCTTAAAATTTTATAAATTTTATTTTTCAAAATGGACTTCATTTTTGGATTTGGAATATCAAAATTATCTTAGGGTGAATTTTTGGTATTTTTCTGAAAACTTTCAATTTTTGATGAATAGTGAAAATCACTGCGTTGTTGTTTAAAACTGACTTTTTATTTAAATTTATGTTATGTAAAAATATATACATAATACCTATATATGTTTAATTTAATTCATTGGAGTCATTTTATAATAATATTAGATA
Organism: Viscum album; assembly: GCA_963277665.1. NCBI lineage: Eukaryota > Viridiplantae > Streptophyta > Magnoliopsida > Santalales > Viscaceae > Viscum > Viscum album. Next base: position 150,753,079 of record OY728163.1, read on the forward strand.
TATAAAATTTTATTGAACTTTTTACCATCTTTTACACACCTACTAGGCACATTTGCAAATTTGCATAAAACGTAATTTTACCGCTTCTGTGAATTGAATTTAAAAAATATTAGAGACAATGTTGACATCAGTAAGTAAAATGTGGTTCAATAAGGTTAAAATAATTTTTGGTGAATAGTAACATTTAACTTTTATTTACCATGATTAAAAGTAAATCGGGTAATTAAAGGTAAACAATGATATTATAATTACCCTAAGACATGTCCTAATTTTTTTGGATATGTGTATTTCAACCAAAATCAACCTTATGAATAAAATATGATCCTTTTTATCCACTTGGATTAGATTAGGACTTTTATTATTATTTTATTTAATGAATAGTTAAAAGTGTTAAATTCAATGTTTAATAACTAAACCATTTTTAATATAGGGTTATACATAAGATAAATTCAACTATAAATATTCATTAGAAATATAAAAAGAATTATAAATAATGGTATTTTATTTATAATTTTTAGACCTTAAATAATTAAATTTATTTATGATACAATGATGATGCATTAATTACCTTATTAATGAAAGATTAAAATAATTGATATTATAAATATCCAAATAAATGTAAATTGAGATTTCTGATGAATTACACTATTTTTTTATGGTAATATGACATATTAGGGTTTCTTAAATAAATTTTTTTCTAAGTGATAAAGTTTTTATGACTTTCACAAAAACAAAATACCAAATAGTGTCAAAATTGACATAAATGAGTTTTTAAAACAAATACTATATTATTAAATGATATAATAGTCCTAAAAATATAAGTTTTGGCCAAAGGACTTATATTATAATATAAATGTAATTAATGAACCACTTTTGGTTCTCTTGTAATTTTATAGTAAGTTTATTAACCATTTATTATATTAATTCAAGAATACATGGTAAAAGTTAAACTATTTAACTAAGAGTTAAATCTAAAAGATAAGGTTAATATGTTGATCTAAACCTGTCTAAAACATATTGGTTGAGAGTTTTTCGACCCATACTCACCTTATCCTAGAAATAAATCATTTTGGAGCCATTATAAACCGAATATGATTTTATAATAAAATAATATTTCAAGATTTTCCTAAAGTGACCCTCACCTCTCTAATAAAAAGTTATTTCCCCTTCTCTCAAAATAACACCTCCAAATCCATTTGGCTCAGCCAACCCCTACTCAGATATCCTCCCAACTATTCTCACTTTGACCTAGAGTCCTTACTTTGATCATAAATCCAACCTAAGGATCCCTTTTGATCAACTCAAAAGGAAACATCTGAAGAAGATGTAATAATTTCACCACCTCTTTCAAGTTATTTTCTTCTTCCACTTCCTCTTTCTTTTTTGTTTCCATATAAAAATAATAAATCTAGTACCTTATACATACTGTGATGTTATTATAAATATGGTACAACCATATTCATTATTATATCCATCCTATGAATGACAAGTCACCATATGTGCGTACGTACGGCTTACCATCTCCACGTCGTGGTGTAGTTGTTATTCAAACACTTCATTATTTGGATAGGTATAATAATTAGTATAACTAATGTTGATAATAAATATAACATTTTAAGGATTATTTATATATGATATACCATCTAATTACATAATATTTCACCATCAATAGAATGATATTGTCGCTCGTACATACGTACGGATTACCGTCTCCACGAAAGCAATGAAATTCATTCTCCATCATAACCATTCAAGAATAACTTTCATTTTATGATTAAAAATATTGTTTAAGAACTTAATATAATTCTGTATACAAATCAAATACATCCTATCCATAACAAACATGGCTTACTTAACCAAGAATATATAATAAAATGAATCAGTTAACACCTGAAATGATGATACTACTGAAATATTGTTAACAAAGAAATATTAGAAGATCATAAATGATATAATATTTATGTATGTGGTTATCATATAATTTAATAACAAACATTTCACTATTATATAGGAGTTTATCATTCCCTCAATAAAGTAAGAGTACAAGGTAAGGGTTAATTCTACAATCTCTTTATTATCTGAGGTTGTTTATACGTCAGTATCTACTAGGACCTCTTTATCATCCACGTTCATGTTTCTTAAAAATGTATTTCAAAACATTTTTAATATTTTCTATAATATGGCTTAAATTCATTTATACCCTTATTTTACTTTTTAAAAAAAAATTATAAAGGAATCATTCAATCGTTTTCTAAACAAGGTCATTTACGACCTTTTCGGAAAAATTAAGGAAAGAATGTTTTTTTAAATTATACGGTGGGTGCGGCTATTTTGTGCCGTTATAACACCATAGAAGCTTAACTTACAAGATTATAATAATATTTTCAAAATAAATTTTTTCTTTTAAAATTATAGTACTTTTAAATGATTTAAAAATAGAAATAAATATTTCTCTCAAATAGTTTTGATTTCATCTATGTCAACATCCTTTGATTGATTTTACACTTGTTTGAAGTTTATTTATTATGATACAGTATTTCATATTGTATTGAAGGTTTTCTAATATGTTTGACTGTGGATGTGTTATTTTTATACCATTCATGGTTTATGGTTAAATTATTAACATTCTGTATGCTAGTTTTAATACTAATGTTTGTGTTATGTTTCAACCTTTTCATATGAGAAATGCATTAGACTTAGTAAGTAATAGGTGGATCCCACTATAGCGCCTCAATGCATTGGTAGGTCACATAAGAAAAACTAGTGTCTTGGCATAAGGCCTTGAAAAAACCTTATTTGTAGTCTGGGAAAGAGGCCTTGACTATGTGGTTATGATTTATGGCATTATGCATTCCATCATTATGAAATTGGCTATTGATATTACATGTGATTATTCGACTAGTAGAATATCAATGTGAATAAGTAAATGGAAGTATGTGATTTATATTTACTATATTATGATCATTTTTATGTTTAAAAGGATTTTGTTTTAGTCTTATACATTTCCTTAAATTTTTATGCTTATTTATGAAAGTTTCTGTTATATTGTTATCCTTACTGAGCACCTGATCTCAGCCCTTTATATGTTTTATTTTTCCTAGTATGTGAAGAAGTATATTATGACTGGCCTGCAGGGATAGTCTAAGTAAGATTATTGTGTTAAAAGTAGAAACAATTTTGTTTTTTTATTTCATTATGTAATGTAAAACTTATGTATGTATCTAGTACTTTTAAGGCTACTAAACTGATCGGTATTTCTGTATTTTATCCCTTGTGATGATTCCAATGTTATTTAATAATGCACCGACTCAGGGTAACTAGGGGAAGGGCGTTACATGTTATGGGTAGTAATCCACTGGTAAACCATTATTAAATAGCTCTATTCTATAATATCCTAGTATTTTTTTAAGTGGAATTCATGGAATGTTTTAGTGGGATAAAATCTAGAATCTGTATAAGGAGTTAGCCACTCACCCTCAGAAAGGAGTGATGAAGGATTACATTGAATAGTTTGATTACTTGGCCTCATTGATCCATTGATAACATGAGAATTAGTATATTGGATATATACTTCATGGTCTCTATGATCAGATGTAAAACTAAGTTCTCATACATAATCATGTGATGTGGTTGAATTAAATGTGTATGGCATGTCATGTTGATAGTTTTATTAAGTTAGTGGTGGGTCTCTAAGTTTAGAGCACTGGATCACACACTTGGTTGGTATGTGAAGGTTTGGGTAACACTATACATAACACAATAGTTCACAACCCCTTATTTGTAACCCTACTCAACTTGGGAAATGAGTAAATTTAAAGAATGGTGGTCCTTATCATGAGACCCCAAAACAAGGAAACTCTTGAGGTATGAGAGTACAACACTTAACTACCCAAGAGTGGGAGGAATTCCATAATAAGGGTATTTATTTATGATGTATAAAACCTTTTATCCCCACACAAAAATTTTAGTACTCTAGAATGTGTGTTGTACTATTAGTTGAAAAGGTGTGTGCTCTAGGGGAAGATGAATTCGCTCCAATTTTGGAGCTAGAACAAAGGGAGTAACTACTTCAAGATGATGCATAATTCCTAATGTTAGACTTCCATAGTTCCAAATCCCATTACCACCCCTTAATAAAGTAGGTTTTGACTATTATTAAGGTGTAATAAAATTTATGAGGGATTTTTTTATTAGTTATATTGGATAGTGGAGCTACACACAACTTCATATCCCCAAAACATTATTCACCTCTCCGATTGGCAGTACAAAATACTAACAAAAGAATAATCAAAATTCAAGATACCTTATGGTTATGGTATCAAAGATTATTCCAGAACATCCACAATATTTATGAATTTATTCATGTTCCATTGATTCCAATATATTGAAAATTGGGGGTTTTGACCTGGTCTTAGGGATTGTTTGGATTCAGATGCTCGAGGAAGTCTATATCAATTAGTAGATCATGAAAATGATGTTTGAGTAGGGTAGTGGGTGAATATCCTCAATGGGGATCTATCCATAACCAAGTTAATATCCTCTATACACTCACAAACCAACCATTCATAGGGTAGTAAAAACCATCTTGTATTGGTAGCTAGAGACCAAAGTTACTGTGAAGCTCTATAGGATTTTCAATAAAATACCATTTTTAGGGGGTGATTCTAACCTTCTAGTTGGTTCTTAATACACCCACCGATATACCTATTTGATTTCCCTATGATAAAAAATAATTTTATCCATGTTAAAAGTACATATGTCTATTTGAATCTACCGGTATCGGTATTCCCAATAAAATGAGATTGAGTGACAATTTTGGGAGTTACTTCAACTAGGTATTATTTATGATAGTACAAGTTCATATTATATATAGTTCTATTGGTTAATATAAAATATTTATCATGGTGAATATACATCAATTATTGACTAATCAATAAGTCCAAAATCCTTGAAAAGTATCCTAACCCAATTATTGACAACTACTAGACAAACTACATGGCACAACATAATTTTCTAAACTAGAATTAAATTCCAACTACCATAAGATCCATATATGGTATGGTGATGGATAGATAATGAATTTATATAAAAACAATGATCATAATGAGTATATGTTAATTCCTTTTGGTCTCCCAAATGATCCCTCTACCTTTCAAGCTATAATGAATTATTTGTTCTGGCCCTACTTGTGCCAGTTTGTGCCCTATTTCTTATTTAAATAAGGCATTGGATGAGATAAATTTTTCAAAGTATGTATAAAGAAAATAAATATTAAGGCATTGGTTCTGAACATTCGGAACTGGAGCACCTACATCATTGGAATAAAATTGATTATTTCTTCCAATCATTAAAGACTGAAATTTTTATTGCAATAGTTGATCACATTCATAGACCAATAGTGCTAGATTACTAAGATGCTTGGATATAACATTAATGTACTCTACAAGCCAGAAAATGAGAATACAATTGTAGATAAATTTTCTATGATATGATATTTGTCTTAATTTATATTTTATCAATATCCCATATTCTCATAGGATGTCCATGATTTAACAGATTTACTTCTTGATGATCCCTACGTACAAAACATTATTCAGCAGCTTTAAACCAACTACAATACCCAAAGTGGTTTATTTATTCCCATAACACCATATTCTACCAGGATCACCTCATAATTTCATCCTATTTTCCTTGAATACCATTGCCTCTCATTGAGTTTCATTAATCTCCACATGGTGGTCACTCGAGTTTTTATAACACTTATTCAAAGATTGTGGAAAAATAATATTGGTTGGGTTTGTGGTGGAAGGTGTTGTAGCATGTCTTGTTTTGAGACACCTATTAGTGATATAAATATTCCAAATGTTCCCTAATATGGAAAGTATATCCCCCATCAATTTTTAATAACATTTAGGATGATCTCTCTACCAAATTCATTACTAGACTACCCAAATCTAAGGTGTACAAAATATCCTTGATATAATTTTAGACTATTCTCTTTTTATTCCATTGAAGAACCTATTCACCACCAATGTAGTGGATGAAATATTTTTAAAGGAGGAAATCCCAATTCATGGTGTTACTAAATCTATTACAAGTGATCATGACCCTCATTTTATAAACTAGCTTTGGAAAGAAATTTTTTAGTTACAAGTTACAAAGTTATAGATGAACTTAGCCTATCAACCACAATCAAATGGCCAGAAAATGGTTGTTAATGACTCTATTTGGAAACTGACCTTTATTATTTTGTGGTAAAGTAACCCAAGGTTAGGTCCTTTTGGATACCTTGTGAAGAATTATGGTATGATACCAAGTGGATTTCATCCATCAACTCTCTCCTTTTGAGGTAGTATATGTAATAAAGCCTCTAAACATTTAATAATTTTTTCCTAGTGAAGTGAAGGTCAGGGTCATAGCCTCATCCTTATTGGGTCATAGTGATGGTCTTAAAAATATTTAACATAATTTATCCAAAGCATATAGTTTCATGAAGCACTAGGAAAACCAACACTGACATGACCTCAATTTACAAATTGATGACTAAGTGTACCTAAATCTTAGTTCCCTCCACCATTAGTAGTTTACTCGCTACATCAACCAAAAGTTTTATCCCTATTATTATGGTCCTTTTAAGGTTCATCCCCAGGTGGATAGTGTGTCTTATCTACTTAGTTTACCTATAGATGCATGAATCCATCATGTGTTTCTTTTTTACTAGCTAAAAAACTATTAGAAGAAATACTAAACCATGTTGGATAACCTAGAAACAAGGGAGTATAATTCAACATTCATAATCAATTTCCCTTGTGTAGTATTGTGGTCAAAACTACTTTTTTAGATGGGTTGACTATTAGGATGAGGGATACCTTGGGTCCTTAGAGGGCATACCCTATGAGGGGAAATGTGGTCCTAGTAGACAGTTAGCTTCTTGAAAGTTGTGCCAAAAGGTGGTCCCCATAGGTTGTTAGAGATCTAATAGAATATTTTCTTTATTGGTTTTTACATAGTATAGGACATAGGGAAGTGGGGTGGTTAGTGAGTATTCTGGTAAAATCAGCATGGGTCTTGGGATGAGTAGAGAGAACAGGCTCTCGTGTAGTATTGTTTCTCTATTTCTTCTCCCTTTACTCTTTAGGCTACTCTAAAATCCCCCCTAATAAATATATAATACACTAAAAGAGTCTTTATTGCGTTGCATCTATATCATTATATGATCTGAAAGTTTTTAATTTGAAGTAAACCATCTAGTACAATCATTTTTTACACTATTATGCTTTTATAAATGATAGATAGAGGCATAAGAGCCTCATCCTGGTTGGTACGGACTCAGATTGTGCATCCAAGAGACCTGAGTTCAAATCCGGGTGGAGACATAATTTTTGGGTTACTATAGAAGCACTGTAGAAGGTATTGTAGCAGGTACTGTTCGGTCTGTAGTATAATTAACTATTCATATGTTTGGGATTTCAGACCACCATTTTAGTCCTTGAGTCCTTCAAGTCCTTCAGGATACCAAAGGCATTTGTGTCAGTAAGGCTTTTGGGCTATCTCAAGACATTCGGGTCACCTCAAGGCCTTCTGGCCACCTGAAATTGTGCTTAATGGACCAGGAAGACTCTACAAGGAGCAGGCTCTAGATGAGTATTTTGAGTAGGCGCATTCACTAGAGAGGAAACTAACAGATTTGGAAGAAAGTGGGGGTATGGAATTTCCATTCGGACCAGCCTATGCATAAACGAGAAGCATGTCGAACAGTCACAAAAAGGTGGAGAGTTGATATCATGATGTAGAAAGTAGAGAGGAGCAGTTCCTTGTAGTTATAGTCTAGATATTTCCCCTAAGACATATGGGTCATGAAATATCTAAGACTACAAGCTTTTTAAGGGTTCCCCCTCATCCCTTGAAAGGGGAATTATCAAAAAAATAAATAAAAAGAAGGCCTTAGGGCCATTTGAGGTGATAAATGATAGATAGAGGACTTTAACAAGACATTGTTGGATATCATATAGAAAATGGTAGATAGGTATAGGAAATATTATCCTAATAAACTCTTTAATGTATTGATATATTACTACAACAACACACATACTCTTACACTTGGGACCACTTATTCACTGGTGTATTACAACAACCCACACTTTTATCAATGGAATTTTCCTTATTGTAATTATGTCATAAAACACATGCATCACATAGAGAACTGAATAAAAACATTATTCTCATAAAGGAAGAAAAAAATAAGTGTTATTTATAGAAATTAAGGAACCTATACAGATAAAATAGTAACCAAACTGTCGTAATAGTATTATGACCCTTAGGAATAGTAATCCAACCAATAGAAGAGTAAACTCGCCTTTAAAAGTATAAATGAAATTTTGGAATCTTATAAATTAAAATATACTATAATTATATCATAATATAAGTAAATAAATGTTTTAAAAATGATAAATTAAGTGTTGGTATTTTTTTTGAAATGTAAATGTTGATTTATAATTTTATAATTAATATAATCATTTAAAAGAAAATTTATTTTTTTGAAATAGATTCATAAATTGATATTTTTTTATATTATCACTACTGGAAATGAACCCTTTACCAACGGTTCTAAACCATTGTTAAAGGCTAGATAACCATTGGTATAATATATACCAACGGTTATCCAAACCGTAGGGAAGTAATCCATAGGGAAACACATATGCCAACGGGTTCTGGAAAACCATTGGGATATGTTAAGAAAGCTAAATTATACCAATGGTTATGCCTAACCGTTGGTATAAATTTTCACCAATAGTTTGAAACCATTGGTAAACACACTATTCCAATGGTTTCAAACCATTGTAATATAGTTTTGTATAGATTTTTACCAACGGTTTGTGTAAACCGTTGGTAAAGGCTGGACATTTCACTATATTCCAACGGTTTGTAAACCATTGGGAAAGTGTTTTTACCAATGGTTCTCTTATAACTATTGGTATAAAACACATTCACAGCCTTATTCCAATGGTTTACAACCGTTGGCATAGGCTTTGATGTGAAATTTAGGTAGCAGCCTGCTGCAGGCTACCCTTTCTGTATTTCCAGCTTCCGAACTCCAATTACCTACAATAACCAACTATAACACATACATATACACAATTAATTCATATAGATTTAAAACATAATGCACCCTATAACTATACACATATATAATTAAAACACAATTCATAAGGTAATTATAAACATACATAATTGATTTAGAATTCAATTCAGAATTGAGATGACAATTACATGTGCAATCCAGAGTTCAATTCATAATTAAATACTGAATTGAATTCATAAATAATTTAATTATCAATTATGAATACAATACATAAAAAACTGAATATTTAATTATATGTGTTATACAGAATTAAGAATACATAAAAAATTGCATTTTGTATAACACATACACGGTTGAATTTAGAAATTAGAAGCTAATAACCCCAAAATAAGGAAATGGATAAATGACTTCAACCAAACACAAATATAATGTCCCATGGTTTGGGGAGGGTGTCTTTGAACATAGTGATGATGATAATGGGTGTGTATCAATGAGCGTGTGTGACTTAGGGAATGTAGTGGTCCTTGTCATATTAAATGTCATGTGTTTTAGAATAGGGGTAGGATTTACTCACAAGAGAAGTGGATTGTTTGAGGTTGGACCATGGATCCTTGTGCTAAAGTATCAACACAGTCTGAATATGTTTGGTCAGTTTTCCATATGCTAGTTGTTTTTACTTAAAATGATGTCCATTTTAAACAAAATACAGACAATTCGAATGATACCAGCCACACCGTGCCTCGGATTGAGGCGGGGTTGACTCATACACATCACATATGACCCATGGATCATTGTCCTAAAGTATCAAGACAATCTGAATGAGTTTGGTCGATTCTTCATATTCCAGTTGTTATTTTCACTTAAAATGTTGTCTGTTTCAAATAAAAGTTAGACAATTTGAGTGGTACCGGCCACACCATGCCTCAGATTGAGGTGAGGTTGACTCGTACACGTCACAAATGACCCATGGATCGTTGTGCTAAAGTATCAACACAATCCAAATATGTTTGGTTGGTTTTCCATATGCCAGTTGTTTTTACTTAAAAGAGTGTCCATTTTAAACAAAAGAAAGACAATTCAAGTGATACCACACACACCATGCCTCAGATTGAGATGGGGTTGACTCGTACATGTCACAAATGACCCCAAGATCATTGTCCTAAAGTATCAACAGAATCTGAATGTGTTTGGTCATTTTTCTGTATGCTAGTTGTTGTTTTCACTTAAAATGTTGTTCATTTCAAATAAAAGTGAGACACTTTGAGTGGTACCGGCCACACCGTGCCTCGGATTGAGGAAGTTTTGACTTTTAAACATCAAAAATGACCCATGGATCCTTTTTCTAATGTATCAACACAATCTGAATACATTTAGTCGTTTTTATGTATGCCAATTGTTTTTACTTAAAAGGGTGTCCATTTTAAACAAAAGAAGGACACTATGAGTGATATCGGTCACACTGTGCCATAGATTTTGGTGGGTTTAACTCGTACACGTCACATATGACCCATGGATAATTTTCCTAAAGTTTAAACAAAATCTGAATTTGTTTGGTGGGTTTTCTGTATGCCAGTTGTTGTTTTCAATTAAAATGTTGTCAATTTCAAATAAAATTGAGACACATTGAGTGGTACCGGCCACACTGTGCCTCAGATTAAGGCAGGGTTAACTCGTACATGTATAAAATGAACCATGGATCATTGTGCTAAAGTATCATCAAAATCTAAATACATTTGGTTGGTTTTCCATATGCCATTTTTTGTTTTTACTTAAAAGGGTATCCATTTTAAACAAAAGAAAGACACTTCGAGTGATACCAGCCACACCATGCCTCAGATTGAGGCGGTTTGACTCGTACACGTCACATATGACCCATCGATTGTTTTACTAAAGTATAAATATAATTCAAATGCGTTAGGCTTGTTTTCTGTATGCCAGTTGTTGTTTTTACTTAAAATGTTTCCCATTTCAAACAAAAGAAAGACACTTCGAGTGATACCGGCCACACCATGCCTCAGATTGAGGCGGGGTTGACTCATAGACATCACATATGACCCATGGATCGTTTTCCTAAAGTATCAATATAATCTGAATGATTTTGGTCGGTTTTTTATATGCTAGTTTTTGTTTTCACTTAAAATGTTGTCCATTTCAAATAAAAGTGAGAAACTTTTAGTGGCATCAGCCACACCATGCCTCGGATTGAGGTAGGGTTGACTCGTACATGTCAAAAATGAACCATGGATCCTGGTGCTAAAGTATCAACACAATCTTAATACGTTTGGTCAGTTTTCCATATGCCAGTTGTTTTTACTTAAAAGGGTGTCCATTTTAAACAAAAGAAAGAAACTTTGAGTGATACCGGCCACACTGTGCCTCATATTGATTAAGGGTTAACTTTTACATGTCACATATGACCCATGGATCATTGAACTAAAGTATCAACACAATATGAATGCGTTAGGTCGGTTTTCCGTATGCCAGTTATTGGTTTTACTTAAAATGTTGTCCATTTCAAATAAAGGTGAGACACTTTGAGTGGTACCGGCCACACCGTGCCTCGGATTGAGGTGGGATTAACTCGTACATGTCACAAATGACCCATGGATAATTTTTCTAAAGTATTAACCCAATCAGAATATGTATGGTCAGTTTTCCGTATGTCTGTTGTTTTTACTAAAAATAATGTCCATTTAAAAAAGAGAGAGACACTTTGAGTGATATCGGGCACACCGTGCCTTGGATTGAGGCTGGTTGACTCATACACATCAAAAATGATCCATGAATCGTTTTCTTGAAGTATGAATACAATAAGAAAGCGTTTGGTTTGTTTTCCTTATGTCGGTTGTTGTTTTCACTTAAAATGTTGTCCATTTTAAATAAAAGTGAGACTCTTTGAGTGGTACCGTCCACACCATGCCTCAGATTGAGGCGGGGTTGACTCATACATGTCAAAAATGACTCATGGATCCTTGTCCTAAAGTATCAACACAATCCTAATATTTTTGATCATTTTTTCATATGCCAGTTGTTTTTACTTAAAAGGGTGTCCATTTTAAACAAAAGAAAGATACTTTGAGTGATACCGGCTACACCATGCCTCGGATTGAGGCAGGGTTGACTCATAAATGTCACATATGACCCATGGATATTTGTATAAAGTATCAATAGAATCCAAATGCATTTGGTCTATTTTCCATATGCCAGTTGTTGTTTTCACTTAAAATGTTGTCCATTTCAAATAAAAGTGAGACACTTTGAGTGGTACCGGCCACACCATGCCTCAGATTGAGGCAAGGTTGACTCGTACACATCAAAAATGACCCATGGATCCTTGTACTAAAGTATCAACATAATCCCAATACGTTTGGTCAGTTTTCCATATGCCATTTGTTTTTACTTAAGATAGTGTCCATTTTAAACCAAAGAAAGGAACTTTGAGTGATACTGGCAACACCGTGTCTCGGATTGAGGTGTGGTAGACTATTACAAGTCACATATGACCCATAGATCATTGTCCTAAATTATCAACACAATCTGAATGTGTTTGGTCCATTTTCCGTATGTCAGTTGTTGTTTTCACTTAAAATGTTGTCCATTTCAAATAAAAGTGAGACACTTTGAGTGGTACCGGCCACACTGTGCCTCTAATTGAGGTGGGGTTGACTCGTACATGTCAAAAATGACCCATGGATCCTTTTTATAAATTATCAACAGAATCCGAATACGTTTGGTTAGTTTTTCATATGCCAGTTGTTTTTACTTAAAAGGGTGTCCATTTTAAACAAAAAGAAAGACACTTAGAGTGATACCGGTCACACCGTGCCTCTTATTGAGGAGGTGTTGACTCGTACACATCACATATGACCCATGAATAGTTTTACTAAAGTATTAACACAATCTAAATGCATTATGTGGGTTTTCCGTATGCCAGTTGTTGTTTTTACTTAAAATGTTGTCCATTTCAAATAAAGGTGAGACACTTTGAGTGGTATAGGCTACACCGTGCCTTTGATTGATGCGGGGTTGACTTTTACATGTCACAAATGACCCATGGATCATTGTTCTAAAGTATCAAAATAATCAGAATATGTTGGTCGGTTTTCCATATGTATGTTGTTTTACTTAAAATAGTGTCCATTTTAAAAAAAAGAGAGACACTTTGAGTGATACCGGCCACACTATGCCTTAGATTGAGGCGGGTTGACTCGTACACATAAACAAATGACCCTTGAATCATTGTCCTGAAGTATCAATACAATTAGAAAGAATTTTTTCAGTTTCCCGTATGCAAGTTGTTATTTTCACTTTAAATCCTATCTATTTCAAATAAAAGTGAGATAGTTTGAGTGGTACCGTCCACACTGTGCCTCGTATTGAAGCAGAGTTGACTCGTACACATCACAAATGACCCATGGATCATTTTCCTAAAGTATAAACAGAAGATGAATGTGTTTGGTTGGTTTTCCGTATGCCATTTGTTGTTTTCACTTAAAATGTTGTCCATTTCAAATAAAAGTGAGACACTTTGAGTGGTTTCAGTCACACCGTGCCTCAGATTGAGGTATAGTTGATTCGTACATGTCACAAATGACCCACGGATCCTTGTGATAAATTATAAACTCAATAAAAAGCTCCCAAGAGCTCTTAAGGGTGGATCTCTTTCGATCCTTGGGTGTTCTGAGTGTCGTCAAGTGCGGATAGAAGATCCGGGTGAGTCCAATCCTCTCCTTGCTTCCTCTTTTCGATTAGGGTTTTCACTCTTCTCTCATCTTCTTCCAAAGCTCTAAAACCCTCTTCTTCGTTGAGATTTAGGTTGAATCTTGAAGAGAGCTTAGATTGGGATCTAAGATGCCGAATTAGGAGAGTGATTTTCTCCAGAATCAAGGTAGGTGGTCCTTAGCCTTTCATAAATTGTTGTGATGTTTTATATATGCCTAATTGTCACTCTCCCAATGTTGGGTTGTCAGGTTGGGGGGTGTTTGGGGTCCAGGGAGGAGGGTGGGGGCTGTTTGGAGGGTTGTCTGGGGTCCAGGAAGGAGGGTGGGGGTTGTCCATGGTCCAGGGAGGAGGGTGGGGGGTGCTATCCGGGGTCCAGGGAGGAGGGTGGGGGCTTTCCAGGGTCTAGGAAGAAGTGGGGTGTTTGGGGTCTAGGGAGAAGGGTGGGGGAAGTCTGGGGGGTTGTCTGAGGGGCTGTCTGGGGGGCTATCTGGGGGGCTGTCCGGGGGGCTGTCTGAGGTCCAAGGAGGAGGGTGGGGGGGCTGTCTGGCTGGCTATCTGGGGGTCTATCTGGGGGGTTGTTCGGGGTCCAAGGATGAGGGTGGGGGGCTATCCCGGGGATGTCTAGGGTCTAGGGAGGAGGGTGGGGAGGCTGTTCGGGGGGTTGTCCGGGGTCCAGGGGGAGGGTGGGGGGCTGTCCGGGGGGGCTGTCTAGGGGGCTATCTGGGTGGATGTTTGGGGTCCAGGGAGGAGGGTGGGGGGGCTGTCCAAGGTCCAGGGAGGAGGGTGGGGGGTTGTCTAGGGGCTATCTGGAGGGTTGTCTGAGGTCTAGGAAGGATGGTGGGGAGGCTATCTGGGGGCTGTCTGGGGGGCTATTTGGGGTCCAGGGAGGAGGGTGGGGGCTTTTTGAGGGGCTTTCCCAGGTTCATGGGATGGTATTTACATATTTTCTAAGCAAATTATTTCAAGGTTAAAAAAATAATTTCATTATATCAACTTCTAATCAGACCACCAATTTTCTAAATTCCACTAAAATTTTACAATTTCATTAAAATAGGGGGATTTCACAAAAAAAAATCAGGTCAAGTTTTATTATTTATTGATAAAAAAATAAAGATAATGTGACCTACCTAATCACACATATATTCAGGCACAACAAATCAATAAACATTAAAGGTCAGTAATATCAGTCAAAAATGTACCTGATCAATCTGTCCCTCATCACCATAACTATCATCACCATCATCTTCACCCTCATCCACATCATCATCCCCATCATTGTCCCCACCCTCCTCCTCACCCTCATACTCAGCCTCGACCTCCTCATCGACCTCCTCCTCCGCCTCAACCTCCTCCTCTACCTCCTCCTCTGCCTCAGCCTCCTCCTCGCCCTCCTCCTCCTCCGCCTCAGACTCCTCTTCTCCATCTTCTCGACCACCACTAGAACTGTCACCTGGTGCACCATATATAGAACACATCGATGACATATATTCATCACAAGCAGTGTTTCCCTCTGGTGTAAGTTTTGGATGTAAAACTTCCATCAGTTTCATAAATGTAGTGTTTTCCCTAGAAAAATGCTCTACCATCTTTATGGCCCTTTTTTATGCCTTTTCTGCATGTGCCTTAACCTAATACAACTCGGTGGCACTGCAAATTGAACTTGAAGAGGGCCAATGCCTCATCTAAACTATACTCTTCCCAGGTCAGCAACATACTCTACTAGGGTTCTCATCTCCCAACACCTGATGTAAGTGATTGTTTGGCCCAAAATTGTCAGGTTCTTGGGCATCAAGGGCCTCTAAAGCAGCATGTTACAAATATAAATAGATTATTAAGTTACAAAATAGAGATTAAAATTATAAATCTACAAAGTAAAACTTACAATCTACTGCTGAGTCGGTTCATTAACCGCACTTTTATCTTTCTTCTTTCTACTTGAGAAAAACAGTTTGGCTCAAGACACACATCCTTATATATTCAATTTATGCCTCTACAATGACATTGAATGTAGGAAACCATAATTAAAAATAGGATAACAAAAAAACAGTAATTTCATAACTAAAATTTTATAACAACTTTAGCAATCAAATAAATTATGAAGGAAGCAATAGAAAGTGTAAGTCATAAAGAAAGATTATAAACTATCATACCTGCTATCTCTCATGATGTGTAATTGTAGTACGTCCCAATGTGTGGATGGATTTCTTAGCATCAATGTTTTTTTATTTCTTCTAGATGCATCCTAAATAAAATTCAATAATTAGTATTAATGAAAAACATGAAAACTTTCATTTAAATACCTCTAACAGACAATCATACATGATAGGGACTGCCTCTAACTCTATACTCACTCTAGTACACCAGCCAATGTACAACTCATGATTCTAATCTCTCCAAAACTCGCCTAAATCCTTTAGACATGCTGGTCGTGCACCCTCACCATCGGCGAAATTAAACCACAACTGACACCAAAATATTAATAAAGATAATTACAAAAATTAATATATTGCATTAAATACAACAGATTTGTGTACCCATATCTCTTCCCAGGCTTTATCCCTGACATCATTTGGCAGCTATCTCCATGAGAGCGGGCTGACAGGAATGATGTCGGAATATTTGGAAAGCTCCGCCAAAAAAACTCCAACATTACTGCCCTTATTTTTCAATCATTTGACTATTTTCATTTTAGTCCACCATCAATTTCGTGAGGAGGTTCCACACCACATGCATGCGTGTACGCCCCCACCCCCACCTCCTATTAGTAGAATTATCTATTATGAAAGAAAAAAAATATTTTTCCAATACATGTTATAATGAAAATAAATAATGTTGTAATAATTTCTTAGGGTTGTATAAGTATACCTATGGTAGTATGATCAATGGGTGCCACTGGATCCACAGAAACCGAAGGAACACCCTATACAGATGGAGTGAGTCCCAATGTATGCTCTGTAGGGACAGAATCTGGCACTCTGGCAGAGCAGGAGTTGAAGAATATGGAATATAAAATCCCAGAGAGAGCAAATAATAAGTAAAAGAAGATGAAAGGGATGGTTGGCCAAATGCCGGATGGGGAGTGGGAATCATCATCGGATATGGTACAGACAGGTGAGGAGGGTCAGATATAGAGGGTGGTGAAAACATGGGAGGGTTAAATATCTTGTGTGTCCCTAATGGCACACCGGGATCAGAATGTGGGATGGATGGTATGTCAGTGGGAGGGTCAGGGTCTAATTGGGTACACCGACCAGATCATCTTGCTCTCGTACCCCCCCCCCCCCCTCATACGAACACACCGAGTACTAGGACCACTACTAGGATGCTCATAAAATAATTTTCGCCTAATATATGGATCCTGAAAAAATGTTTAAAAAAATGAATCACATGACATTATATATTATTTAAATAAATATATTTGAAATAAAATACTCATTGTAAGCACTAGTGGTGGAATTCCCAGCTCAGTCATGCGACGATTGTTGTCCATAATCTATTTCCATCACCTCTCTTTAATTGGTTTAATTTCCTGCATTTGAAAACAAATATGGAAGTAAATAGAAAAGGATAACTAATGTGTAACCAAAAAAACAAATTAAATGAGAGGTAATAGGGGGATTCATGTATAATTTAACTAGCCATTGTTTTAGGTGAGCTTGAACAAATATATAATAAAGTCAAGAAACCATACAACATGTAATAAAGAAATTTAATTTTTAGTAGGATGATTATTTACTAAGTTTCATTAGTCTATTAAAATCATGGAACATTGATTCTACCAGATTCATAAGTGGTAAAGAAATTGTTAAAATTAAGGAAAAATTTAATTTCTTTAGATTAGGTAGATGATGCAGGTTTCAATACATGTTTTGCAAAGAATACAAGCCATCATGTTCATTACCTGGTAAAATGTTCAAGAGAGGTCTTAGAGTCATTCAAATTTTATACAAATCATAGTTGAATCATTGAAATGTTCACCAAGTTTGAAATTTTGGTTTCGTAGATTTAAATATAGTTCAATTCCAAATTAGAAAATGCAATTCAAATAAAAATTTCAACCAATAAACATTGAAAATTCACATAACATTCAAGTTGGAAACCACATATTTGTAATCAATATTAAATCAATTTTAATATAACCAACCTTAACAACCCAACTCGAGGTAAACCAAAAGAATTGAGAACATGAATGGATGATTTTATATATTTCCCACCATAACTTCAGGTTCATAGTCAACTCTGAAAATTGATCTATTGGAGTCATCAAAAGAAATAAATGGATTGGTTCTAATAGCAGTAGGGATGGTTTCAATTCCATCATCACCATCATCAAAAATATTTCTTGGAATTACTTCAAATATGACACCAAATTCAGGTCGAAGTTGGTCTTTGACATAAAAAACTTTTTTTATCATTGATTCATATACATATGGTTCTTTGGTAGTAAGATTTTGTGTCATATTAATTACTCTAAATCCACAATCATCAATAAATGTGCCCTATCTCATCATCGAATCAAACCAATGGCATTTCATCATCGTAACTCATCCATGAGAGTAATAATCTAATATTATTATTTTTTTCAAAGACTTCATAATAACCCACATTTTCAAATCGCGGTCTACTATCTGATGCACTGGAATAACAATCTATTGTGGTAGTAACCATAACACAGTCATGTTGCATTCTCATGTTCTTTGCTCATTCAGTGACAATAAATTTGTACCCATTGATAACAATTGATTTACAATCATGAACCATGGTATTAGGGCCAAAATCCAAAGCTCTTATTTCCTCAAAGACAGAGTTAGTAGGCAAACTCAATAACTACAATATAAATGAATACTAAACTTAATTAAATATTGATTTAATTATTTTCAACAATAATATTTTTACCTTCAATTTTAACCAAGAAGACAACTCTTTGCTATGAAAAGTTTCCCTCCTCAAAGATAAAGAACGATTCTTTATATTTATCATTGTTTTATGTTCCCTATAGATAAAAAAATATGAATAGTTTAATAGATATATATGTAAGATATAAATATTCAATTTAGTTACCTGATGTAGTCATTGAACAAATCACAGTTGAACAAAACTGTGTGATGTGCCATCTCCCGCTCTTCATGGCTTAATGTCTTCAATGTATATGATCCAGGAATTCCTTCTGTTTGAGTAAGTGATGGAAAATTGGTTTCAATTTTCTCATATTATTCTTCTTCATTTCTCATTGGTCTATTCATTCTTATAGTAAGATCAGACAAATACATTGAGCAGAAATCCGTACATTATTGAGACAAGTAACCGTTCACGATAGAACCTTCAGGATGATTCATGTTTCAGACATAAGGCATTAATGTGTACATATTTCTTTCAGTTGGATACATCCAATGAAAATAAACAAGTCCTCTGAGAAGTATTTCAGTGGGAATATGGACAGTCAGATGCAACATGCATGTGAAAAATAATGGAGGAAATATTTTCTCCAACTCACACAAAATTAATGGGGCATCTGCCAACATTTTTTTCAAGAAAGACTTGGAAAACTTCTTAGCATAGAGGTCTCTAAACAAATGGCACAACTTAATAACAGTCACCCTTACATTATTGGAAAAAAGATAATGGATTGCTATTGGAATCAACTCATGCAGAAGAACGTGATAATCATGAGTTTTCAAAGATTTTAGCTTCAGCTCTCTTATGTTGACCCATTTATATATGTTTCTTGAATAGCCATCAGGAACTCTAATAGTCTCTAATACTTCCAGAAATTGTTTTTCTTTTCATAGGAGTCATCACATAGAAATCACATGGAACTTTCTATTTATTTTCATTGATACGCACAGGATGCAATTCTGGTCTGATGCCCCAATCCTCTAAGTCATTCCGAGACCGTAAATCATCTTTTGTATTTCCATTAACATTTAGAAGTATCAAAAGCAACATTTCACATATATTCTTTTCAACGTTCATTACGTCTAAGAAATGATGTAACAAATTGGTTGACCAATAAGAAAAATCAAAAAAGATACTCCTCTTCCTCCAATTGTAACAGGTTTCAGTGGAAACATTCTTTCTCTTTCCAGATTTCATTTGACCCTTACCAAATGAAAAAATGAAATCTTTCGATTAATTAAGCACATTAGTTCCAAACATACGCTGAGGTGGATCATCGGTCTCTGGTATTATCAAATCTTCAACAATTATTTCTATATGGATAGTCCATTGGTAAGAATCGTCGATGTCCCATAAAATTTAAATGACAGTGATGTTTCAGTCTTCTAGATTGTGTATTCTTTATACAAACATGACATGATAGTTTTCCCTTCGTGCTCCATCCAGACATCATTTCAAAAGAAAAAAAATCATTGATCGTCCACATAATCACAGCACGCATCTGAAATATGTCTTTTGAATATGCATTATATGTGGACACACCCACATCCCAAAGAAGTTTCAACTCTTTTATTAAATGTTTTATGTATAAGTCAATATAAATGTCGGGATCAGAAGGTCCAGATATGAGTATACTCAAGAAAGTGAAAGGTTTTTTCATACACAACCATGGGGGAAAATTATAAATGTGTATAAAAACTGGCCATGTGCTGTGAAAAGTAAGCATCTGCCCAAAAGGATTAAAATCATCGCATGAAAGACCTAGCCTCGCATTACACACATCAGCTACAAAATCAAGATATCAAGCATCAAATCTCTACCATGAAAATCCATCTGTAGGGTGAACCAACTCATCATTAGTCTTCTTTCTCTCGGTATCATGCTATCTCATTTTTATTGATATTTCATCAGACATAAAAAGATTCTGGAGTATGAGGATCAATGGAAAGTGCCACATTACTTTCTTTGGCATTTGAGATAGTGTTCCATCAAATTTTTACTTCCAGTAGGATGTGCCACATATTATACAATCATTTAGTTCAGAATTTTCCTCTGAGAATAAACTATAATCTTTCGGGCAAGCATGAATTTTGTTTCTTGAAAATCCAAGTTCCTCAACTAACTTTCATTCCATATAGTGGTTTGAGGGAACATCTACATCATCTGGAATTAAATCCTTCAAGAAGGTAGGAATGTAATTGATTGCTGTATTATAAATCTCATACATAGTTCTCCCATGAAACAATTAGATTAAAAATTCCAACTTTTTTATTTTATCGCACTGTCAATATACTGGAATCGTGACAGCATCATTCCATTTTTTCACCCTGACAATATCATCATTTTCATTTGATGCATCATCTTTCCTCATATAGATGTCTTCTTGAGTAGAAATCCTTTGCTTTTCATGATGAAGAATAAATATAGACCGGTCATCTAAAAAATTCTCCAGTCCAGTCCTTTCATTTTGATCATCAGTAATTTGAGATTTCATTTTCTCCCCATTATGATTACACACATAGTAGTTTGCTTGAAAACCATATTTGGTTATGTGGTAGCTGACTTCTTCACAGCTCAACCAAGGTCTACCAACACAATTGGAACATGGGAAGTGTATGCAATCACTATCTGAAGCATTGTGAAATGAAAAATCTAAAAAGCTCTGCAAATTGTTTTGAAAATGGATTGAGATATGATTGGTTTCATACATCCAACTTTTATCCATTCTATAAAAAGAATTGCTATAAGTAATTTCATTATAAGAAATTAAATAAGATTGAAGTTTAATCGAAAATATATTTAAGTAAACAATAAAAGAAGGAGTTTCTAATTGATGTAGTGAACTATTAAAACAATGTAAATATATACTAATTCAGTTATGTATGCCTAAATTTTAGGAGAGATGTGTTTTGTAATTTTTTCATTTATCACATACAAGAAGACATCATAGACCTGATAAAACATTTTTCAATATATTAAAAAAGTGAAGGCTTTTCATGAAATATGTAGAATGTGTAAAGAGAGTTTTTTAAATAAGTTATTGATGCTAAAAAATGGAAATATTGTGAAAAGTTAGTACATTTCATAACACCCAGACTAAAGTCCACAGAAAGTACCATATCACCCCACTAAAAAAAGGAAAACCACCTACCCCACTACCCCAACCATCCCCAATCCCTTCATATAGATCATCCTTATATCCATTACCCACCTCAAGAAAATATGACAAAACAAACCATTTTCCATTTTTGAGTGGGGATACATCTCACCAGCACATCCATTAGTCGATATGATTCACTAACTACATAAAAGGAGTGGTTATGAAGACTTCAAATCAAGTTTATTCATATAATAACAACACTATAATTGAAAAATGAAAATAGAAAACAAATCAAACTACACTTATTGGGTATGTCATGCCATACAAGTCACCACCTGGTTTAGGTAAAATCAAAATAGAAACAAAGAATAATAGATGAAAAACTTTAAAACTAAGTTAATCCTTACAGATTTGGAGTGTAGAACTAAAAAATTGATTGACTTCAGATGGTTTTATAGGGGGGAAGTAGTTACCAACCTATGTAAAGAGAGAGGCCTCTAGTTTAGAATACAAGGGGGACTTCCCCAAGGCTTCCTAAATCATAATCACTATGAATCCAAGGTAGATTTCCCCAAGGTATTCTAAACCAAATAATCATGAATCCAAGGGGGTTTCCAAATGGAATTAAAATCTATGTTTTTAACATTAATCCTTGGTTGGTTTCTTCAAGTAATTCCAAATCATTAATCAAAGAACAAGTACTCAAAAATTAAATTAAAATTTATTTATATTCATTTTCAATAGGTCTCATATAAGAGGCACACGCCTCAGGTCCAATTATGTGTTATAGGCATCCAAAATCATTCAATCATTTTCAATAACTCATTCTTGGAACCCCTATGGTCATACCTTTCATTACCCAATTATTTCCCCAAGTCAATCGCACCCCATGGGTGGATAAATTTTAGGCTTCTACACTAATAGGTTATTCATGGATCGTAAAGAGGTTTAATTTCATAAATTATAGACAAAAACATTTATTTCTAAATTTGAGATTAATAATAAAGTATGTAAATTATACTACACATCATAAAGAACACAAAATAGTGATAATTTTAAGGGATAGTTTATAAACCATCTTCTATATACTCACAGACATCTACCAATCAAGTATTAGTCATTGATTCAATATCAAATAGTGTGAATCATAAAATTTTCTAAAATCCCTAGAAATAGGGAATAATGATGTGATATTTCTATATAGTGAAAAAAAGGGTAAAGGTTGAGAATATAAGTATATCCACTCATAGTTTGGATGAACAACACTAGAAACAGATAAGATACCTCAACTCACCATGTTAGGTCACATAGTTTGGTAGACCACACACCAACCATGTCAATTACCTCAATGAGGGATTCTATGTCAGAATTTGGGAAGATTTTAAAGGATTATAACCTGGATGGGGGAGTTTCAGTCGATCGGATGGAAGACCTCAGGTTAGGGTTCACCTACACGGGGGCTTCTGAAAATCGGGGGAAATGTCTGGCTTCTGTGTAATTGGGGGTCAGGGTGCTGTATTTGGGGGGGGGGGGGACTTTTCCCAACGGTTTTTAAAAACCATTTGGAAAATAATATAATTTACCAATGGTTTGTAAAACCCATTGTTAAAGGGAGAAAAATTTGTAGATTTCTCAACGGTTTCTTCAAACCATTGGGAAATTCTTCACTTACTCAACCTTTACCAATAGTTTGAATAAACCATTGGTAAAGGAACCCTATACCAACAGTTCTATTGATCCATTGGTATAAAAGTGTTGGGAAAACCAAACTTCCCAGTAGTGTATAATTATAGGACAATTTTATGAGACCTTAATCAATTTTTCAAATTGTCGTAAAATTGGTTATAATATTAAAATCGGTATTTTTTGAACAAATGATGATTTTAATTAAAAATTATATTTCTCATATTTAAAAAATTATTTTCATAAAATTGAGTCCATTTTTTAATTCTACATGTTAAAAAAAATGGTTAGGATTATTTTTTGGGATTTTTCAAAAATAGCTGAATTTCTAGTGAATAGTGAAATATGATAATTTACGATATATGCTGAATACATGAATTTTTTAGTCATTGTTGATGTATGGATGTTGTAAGCCCGATTATCTAAAAATATCCTTATCTATTTACTATATTTAGTAATGATAATCAATATTATTTATATTCATGATCCAATATAATAAAGAAATAAATAAAATAATCAAACAACACCCATCACCTCCCCTATAAATACCACCCCTCAATACCTCTTCTCCTCACACCTTATAAGACTTGTATCTTATTTAAATTGTCTAAATTACCTTTAAAAGACTATTATACATTTATAAGGTCTAATGGTCTAAATATAATACCAAACCCAAGTGCCTTAAGGAGGTTCTCAATGAGACAATATTCAAGAGGTAAAATCCCCAATCCCACTATTTTAATTTCTTTTCTTTTCTTATCCTCTCCTTACCTCCCCTATAAAAAGTTTCATGATAAATCTAGTATATTATATATAATTTAATTTTAGTCTTTTAATTAAATATAAATCATAAAATCTCTTCTCTTATCCTTTTATTCTAAAAATGAAAACATTGTATGTACTGTGTCGAATTATCACCTTCGTGGGCGTTGAGTTTTATTTTTCCATTACCACCTTAAATTATGGTCATAAAACCATTATTATGGTTAATTAAGATTTTAATATTCATATTATGAGTTATATCATTTTATAGAACTAATATATAAACATAATATTAAATAAAATGATACAATTTTGTGATGGTCATAAAACCCCCCCAAAATAAATTAAAACATTTTCATCAACATTTTATCTAATGAATCATCCTCATGCCATAAAGATAAAATTATATATGAGAAAATTTAAAATTATGTAAGTTAATTAATACTAAATAATTTAACTTCAAGGTGATTTATCCCCATTTGACAAGAGCTCTCACATTTATACTCAAGGGAACTGACCATAAACCATGTAACGAACACTCCTGAAATGACAAAATTGAACTCTATAACTCATAGAAATGGACATAAATGAACTTAATAAAATTATAATAAATTAAAAAAATGTATAATAGGTTTTTTATTGAGTAATTAATAAATCTAATTTTATTATTTAGGATATTAAGTGCAAGGGAAGAACGTATCCGGACATAAGGTAAAGGGATTATCGAACCCAACTCCTTTTCTTTGGGTTATCCCTCTTTCACAACATATTTAGTATGAATAATCATTTAATGTTCCTTAAATATAATCTCATTGTTATTGCCTTTTATTTTTATGGATATATATATTTCCAAGATGAATTTACGAGAAATACTATTATTTTTCCAAAAAAGAACTATACATTCCAAAATGTAACTTGACACCTCTTGAGTTATTTCTTCTCCACTCAAAAATGATGATTCTTATACCAAATATGTTATTTTCTTTTTCTATTTGGGAATATCAAGTTTATTAATTAAATCATGATTGATGAAATCCTTATAAAACCCATTCCTTTACATGTTCCACTTCATGACTTTTATTGGTATACGTTCTATGTGGCATGCATGATTATGTAAATGTTATGATGTGATGGGTGGGCCAAAAATTTTATATCCCTCCAATGAATTGGGTAATGTGATGTATCTAATGAGATAATGTGTATTATGCATTAACAAATTTCTAACTTTATTCACATTGATTATGTTATTATTATTAAAATATGTTATGAATGAACATGATGCTAACTTTGTTCATAACTATGTGTGGTATTTGATCACTAAGACATGAGGTTTCATTTTCATGCACTAACATATTATATGCCTTTATCCAATATTTCCCTCATAATGTTTATGATGATCATATGCTTATGTTATGATGATTATGATTATTCTCACTCATGTCTTATTGATTCATTCCCCTTATTCATCCTCTTACTATGATTTTATCTCACCCCTTCTCTTTGATGTATAACCTTAGGTGACTATGTGAACAAAGGAGAATGTGAGATTTAAAGGGATAAAGAAAAATATTTTAAATAAATTTTTATATTATATTATTGTAAAAGTTATGTATGTTCCTAGTTTTATCAAGACAATAAACCTTTGGATCCTGGTTTTGTAACTTTATTATCTTGTTTATCTTTCAAATGATGTAATAGCTATGTAAGAAAAGTAGGGTCACTATTTTTGGTATCATAGAACGGTTTAGTAAAATCTAAAGGAGAAAGGGAAATATTATGCCATCACTACTACAGAAGTGGAGCAAGAAAACAATGTCGTATAAGGTACACTTCCTATTCACAAAAGAATTGAAAAATTATTATTTGATTATGGCTCTATGCATTGATTTATATCCTAAAAGTTTGATAGAACTGTTGAATCTAATCCCCAATACCTTGAAGTATAGATATCGATAAAAAAACCTAGTGGTGTGATCATTGAAACCCAAGTGTTGGACTCTTATCCTATTAGAATATGTGGGAATATTCTTCCAGTGAATCTCATGATACTTACCTTGGTGGAAGTCAATGATATAATGGGCATGGGTTAGATCTAGTTATATAGAGAACACATAAACTTTCGAGAAAAGGAAATATATTTTCATAAGGAAACATCCAAAGAGGATTCGCTGCTAACGTATATCCCAGAAGGAAATATTGAATATTCAGAAGAGAATGATGCACGTTCTCCATGCTCCTGAAAGAAGTAATCTTCCAAGAAAATATCTTGGATCTAAAGACCATAGATATCATTTGAAAAATCTCTCAATGGTGTGGGTTTTAATTATATGTGAAGAAGTGTACCTTTCTTAAATGGTTGATTCAGAGGAATTTATCAACCTATATTAAACTCCCATTGTGAGGGAATGCATTCATGTATTTCCGAAAGAGTAACCCAAACTTCTCCTAGATTGTGAGGTTGAGTTTTTAAGAGAACTCATACTTGAAGCTAATCATATATAAAAATTCCCCTACCAGATAGCCTCAATCAAACTGTATGAGTTAAAGAATCACCTACAATATTATTTGGACAAAGGGTTTATAAACCCTAGTGCATCACCTTGGGTTGCACTAGTGATCCTTGTAAAGAAAAATAATGGATCAATGTGGTTGTGTATTGATTAAAAATATCTCAATATGATCACCATAAAAATAAGTATCCTCTTCCAATGATTAATGACTCATTCGATCAACTTTAAAGAGATTAATAATTCTCAAAGGTGGATCTTCATTCTGGATATCATCAACTAAAGTTGAAGAAGGAATATATTCAAAAGACTACTTTCCTTACAAGGTGTGGGAACTATGATTTTCAATTGATTCCCTTTATAATTAATAATTCCTCTGCAATATTCATGGATTTAATTAATATAGTCTTTAGAAACAACCTTGAAAAAAATTTGGTCGTGTTTATCAATTATATTCTCATCTGCTCCAAGAGCAAGGAAGAACATGAAGAACAACTAGGGATTATGATAGTGATGTTATGGAAGGATAAATTGTACACCAAGTTCAGAAAGTGATACTATAGTATTAATAAAGTCACATTATTGGGACATAATATCAAAATTGAGGGAATTTATATGGACCCTTAAAAAACAAAGGCAATTAAGGGATGGCCCATACCCACTTATGTCATAGAAATCTGCAGTTTCCTTGGATTAGTAGGCTACTACCAACGTTTTGTGAAAAAATTCTCAAAATTTTCTAGTGAACTGACTAAGTTAATAAGGAAAGATCTAAAGAATGTATGGATAGAAGAATGTGAGGAAATCTTCAAGGATCTAAACAAGAGGCTAATCACTGCACCTTTAATCACACTACCAATAAGTGGAGAAGGTTTTGTGATATATAATGATCCTTAAAATAAATTCTTGTGTTGTGTACTCATGCATAATGATAAAGTGATAGAGTAAAACTCACTACATTTGAATATCCATGAGAAGAACTACCTGATTCATGATTTAGAACTATCAGTTGTGATTTTTACCTTGAAAATCTAGTGAAACTACCTCTATGGTGAGAAGTGTAACATATATAACGATCACAAGAGTCTAAAGTATATATTCACAGAGAATTAAAGATACATGCATCAAATAATATGGTTAGAGATAATCAAGGACTATAATTTATCTATTCATTACCATCTGGGAAAGGAAAAAAAGATAGTTGATGATCTTAGAAGAAAATAACCTACGACTCTATCTATGATGTGGATTGAGAAAGACCCAATATTCATGGATATGCAAAGAATGGATTTGGAAATCATAACATTAGGGAATACATCCTCCCTTTCCCAAATAATCACCCAGCCATTTATCCAAAAGAATATTAAAAAGGCACAAATGGATGATATGGAGTTTTAAAATAAGGTGAATGCAGTAAAGAAAGTAAAGATACATGAGTTCCACATTGATAATGATGGTGTGATTTGGTTTGGAATATGGTTGTGCGTGCCTTCATCACCTGAGATAAAGAAGGATATATTGGATAATGTTCATAGATCATCTTTCCATATCCATCATGGAAGTACCACGATGTATCATGATCATTAGGAATACTTCTATTGGGAAAACATGAAGAAGGAGATTGTGTATTTTATCTCAATATGTTTGGAATGTCAGCAAGTTAAAGTAGTGTGATAGAAGTCCAAGGGGATGATGTAACCATTTCCTATACCCATGTGAAAATGGGAGAATGTATCAATGGACTTTATCACTAGTCTCCTAAAGAAATTCAAAGAAAATAATCTTATATGGTTTGTGGTGGATTGACTCACCAAGACTGCCCACTTTATCATTATTTGGGAAGATTTATCTCTTGAACAACTTTACAAGATATATGTGAAGGAAGTGTTTAGGTTTCATGGGGTACCACTTTTGATCGTATATGATTGTGATCCAGGGTTAATATCTAAGTTCTAGGGAAGTATTCAACATGCTTTGAGTACTGAATTGCATTTCAACATGGCTTATCAACCCCAAACTAATTTCTGATCCAAAAGGACTATTAAGATGCTTGAGGGCATGCTAAGAGCCTATTCAATTGAATTAAAAGGAGAATGGGATCAGTATCTCCCATTAGTTGAGTTCTCATATGACAACTTGTTCCACTCAAGTATTCAAATGGCTCCATATGGAGCTCTATATGGAAAGAAATATATAACTCTAACCAGTTGGGATGATGTTGGTGAATAGAAGCTACATGGGCCTGATCTCATGAAAGAAATGATCGAGATGGTTCAATCCATCCAAAAACACATAAAAGATTATCAAAGTTATAAAAAGTGTTATGATGACAACCATCAAAGGGATTTGAAGTTTGAATCTATAGAAAATGTTTTCCTTTGAATATCACCATAGATGAGAGTTATGTCGTTTGGAAAGAAAGGGAAGCTTAGCCCAATGTATATTGGACCCTTTGAGATCCTTAATCATATAGGAGTATTGGCCTATCATCTTTTACTTCCACCAAGTATGGATCATATTTATGATGTGTTCAATGTATCACTCCGGAGTAAGTATATACATGACCCCTCACATGTAATAAATCTCGAGGTGGTACAACTGGATAATGATTTCTCATATGAGGAGAAACCGATAAACATCTTGGACCGAAGATAAAAATTCATATGCAATAAGTGAACTCACCTTTTCAAAGATTTTTGGAGGAATCATAAGTATGAAGTGGTGACATGGGAATCGGAGGAAGCAATGAAGTATAGTTACCTTAATTTTTTCACATTAGTATGTAAAATGAAATTTCAACAAATAAATTTCAAAAGGGGGAAGAGTGTAGCGACTCAAACTTTTATCAATAGAATTTACCTTCTTATAATTATGTTATAAAACACATGAATCACATAGATAACACAATAAAAACTTTATTCTCATAAATTAATAATGAAATAAGTGGTATTTATAGAAATTAAGAAACCTACATTGATGGAATATTAACCAAGTCGTTGGAATAGTAATATAACCCTAAGGAATACTAATTCATCCAATAGAATAGTAACCTCACCTTTAAAAGTATAAATAAAATTTAGGCATATTATAAATGAAAATATGATAAAATTATATCATATTATAATAAAATAAATGTTTCAAAAATGATAAATTAAGTGTTGGTATTTTTGTGAAACGTAAATATTTATTTACAATTTTATAATTAATATAATGATTTAAAATAAAATTTATTTTCATAAAATAGATTCATAAATTAATATATATTTTTATAAATATAACATAATTTTATGATACCTTAATTAATTTTTCAAAGTTTCATAATATCAGTTAAAATATAAAAATTGGTATTTTTTTAATAAATGATGATTTTAATTAAAAATGGTATTTTTCATTTTTAGAAAATTATTTTCATTAAATGGAGTTTATTTTTTAATTCTAAACATAGAAAAAATTGTTAGGATTAATTTTAAGGATTTGACTAAAATAGTTGAATTTTCGTGAATAATGAAATATGATAATTTATGATATAAGCTAAATACCTGATTCTTTTAGTCGTTTTTTATGTATGGATGATATAAGCAAAATTATATCGAACTATAATTCTATATTTACTTTATTTAGTGATTTTAATTAACATTATTGATAGTCTTGATCCAAAATATTAAAAAAATGAATAAAATAATCAAAATACACCCCTCTCCTCCCCTATAAATATCACACCTCACCACCTCTTCTCCTCACATCTCATAAGCCTTGTAGCTTGTATAAATTATTAACAATTACCTTCTAAATATTATTCTCTATTTCCAAGGGTTTCTAGTCTCAAGAAAATACCAAACCCCAGTTCCTTAAGGAGGTTCTCAAGGAGACGACATTCAAGAGGTAAAATCCTCAATCCCTCTCTTTTAATTTCTTTTATTTTCTTATTACCTCATTACCTCCCTTATAAAAAGTGGAATTATAACTACATTATATTATATATAATGTAATTTTATTATGTTAATGAAATATCCATCATCAAATATCTTCTCTTGTCCTTTTATTCTAAAAATGAAAACATCATATGTGGCGTGTCGATTCTCCACCTTCGTGGATGGTGGGTTTTAATTTTCCATTATCGCCTTCAAGGTTGATCATAAAATTGTTATTACGGTTAAATAATATTTTAATATACATATTATAATTTTTATCATGTTTTGGAATCAATATATAAATATAATATTAAATAAAATGATACAAATTTGTGATACTCGTAAAAACCGCCAAAATAAATTAAAACATTTTCATCAATGTTTTATCTAATGAAGAATCATCATAACATATAATAAAATGATATATGAGAACATTTAAAATTATTTAATTTCATTAATACTAAATAATTTCACTTCTAGGTAAGTTATTCCCATTTTACAAGAACTCTCATACTTATACTGAAGGAAACCAACCATAAACCATGAAACAAACACTCCCAGAATGTTGAAATTGAACTCTATAACTCATCTAAATGGTCATAAATGAACTTAATAAAATTATAATAAATAAGATAAATTTATAAGAGGTTTTTGATTTAGTAATTAATGAATCTAATTTTATTATTAAGGATATTAATTGTAAGTTCATAACACATCCGGACATAAGGTAAGGGGATTCTCAACCCCAACTCCTTTTCTTTAGGTTATCTCTCTTTCTCAGAATATTTGGTTTGAATAATCCTTTAATGTTACTTAAAAATAATTTAATTGTTATTAAATTTTATTTTTTTCTATATTCATGTTGAAAATATGATTTTATGACAAATACTATGATTTTTTCAGAAGAAATCTTCTTTCACAAACACATCTTGACGCCACTTGAGTTATTCCTTCTTCAATTAAAAATGATGATTCTTATACCAAATATGTTCTTTTTAATTTTTCATTTTGGAACATAAAGTTTATTCATGAAATAATGATTGTTTAAATCCTTATGAAACCCATTCATTTAAATTTTTTACTTCATGAATTTGATTGATATATGTTCTATGTGGCATGCATGATTATGTAAATGTTATGATGTGACAGGTGGACCCATAATTATATATCCCTCAAATACATTGGTAAATGTGATTCATATCATGAGATAATGTGTATTATGTGTGAACATGATTCTATATTTGTTCATAATTATGATGTTATTATTATGCACATATGTTATGCATGAACATGATGCTAGATTTGTTTGAAACTATGTGTAATGTTTGACCACTAAGACATGATGTTTCATTTTTATGAATTGCCACATTCCATGACTTTATACAATTTTCCCTCATGATGTTGATAATGATCCTATTCTTATGTTATTATTATGATTATTATTCTCACTCGTGTTTTATTGATTCATTCCCCTTATTCATCCTCTTACTATGATTTTAGCTCACCTCTTCTCTTTGATGTGTATCCATAGGTGACTATGTGTACTAAGAAAAATGTGAGATTTAATGGGATAAATATGAAGATTTTAAATAAATGTTTATGTTTTATTATTATGAAATTTATGTATATGCCTAATTTTCTTAAGACGCTAAACCTTTGGATCCTGGTTTTGTAACGATATTATGTTTTTTATCTTTAAAATGATGTAATAGTTGTGTAAGAAATGTAGGGTCACTATATTTGGTATCAGATAATGGTTTAGTTAATTTGAAAATTAGTATTTGAGAGCATTATTGACAACCCTTAGTATAAAACTAATTATATTTAATCATCCAATAATATTTTATAAACATAGGGATCCCATAAGATATGACTTTAGAGTTGATTACAGAAAATTATAAATTATTTATTCTTGAATTTTTGACTTATGTTTTTTTAAAACCTATTATATTTTAAAAAATCATGGGAACTAGGATAAACTAATCCAAAAACTCATTTGAATGAAAATAAAATTATTTTCGGAACTATTGGGTTAGAATAATACAAAGATACACAAGAGGGGGTGAATTGTGTCGCTTTGATACTCTTGACAGATTCTTGCTTCTCGATTACTTTACAATTTATAAAGATATGAATTGTTCTCTTATGTAAGTAAATTGAGTAGAGGATAAATAGTATACAAGAACGCAAAACTTTTTATAGTTTTCTGGGGCACAAAGATCCCCTATTCCACTCTACCAACACTCTCTCTTCAAGCTTAGTGATTTTCACTAGTAAGGTCCTCTTATCACAAGACCTATACAGATGAGTTCATGTAGTTGATTCCTTTACAATAAGGATAAATCGAGCCTTATAGTTATTTTACAAGTAACTGGTTTCTCCACAGCTTATTCTGAGAAGCTAATACTCTTCCACGACTAAGTTTGAGTTTCCCAAACATCAATAAATAAAAATATTTTGATTTGATTGAATTAATATGTTCTTGATCATAGTTGTAGTAAAAACTAATAGAATATGAATTTTATTGTTCAAATATTAAATTATTCAATTAATAATAGCTTTGAAGAGATCCTAGTTTTTAATGATCTCAAATAACAATAGCAACAAACAAACAACATCAATTACATAGTAGCACGAGATTTAACAAAGTTTTCTTGAACCTTTTTTTCCTTACAGTTTTGGTCCTGTATTCAAAAAGATATTGAAAAAATATATATTTTTATTTTTTTTTTGTGGGAAAAATTAATATTTATATTATATAGAAATATTTTCTTTCCTTCGGTTGAGAATATCCAAGGATATTTCTTGATAGATCACAATCATTCAAATTTAAATCATTCAAGAGAGTCATAATTTTCCTTAACAATAACAATGATTTATTCCATTGAATATAGTCCTTTGAATTGGTTATGAAACATCATTGAGTTGATATTTATTTCTATCAATAACATTGCATAAATCTCAGACAATATCATACATTTAAAACCCCATCATTGAATAGTCAAATGTAGGGTTCCTTTTTGTAATGAAAAAACACCAAATGTAGGGTTGAAAATGTACAGTTGATTAAAAAAGTAGGTTTGATGTACCTTACCATTATTTATATTAAATGTAGGGTTCCTTACAAACATAGGGTTTATTATCCATAATTGCCTTTTCTGAAATGTCAGGTTCCATCCAAATATAGGGTTGATAAATAATACTTTTCCAACTGCATTGGTTATATGATACATATGTTTTGTTCCAAATGTAGGGTTGATTACTTAATTACACTTGAATATATAGGGTATGAAAAGTTTTTCCAGAATAATTTTAAAACACATTAAGAATACTTAAAAAATATTTCTCATAGATCAATGTCTTGAATATAATTCAATAATAAATATTTTAATGAATATTAATTTTTTGAAATTCACTTAAAATAAATTCATTATTAAAACAAACAATGATATTTGTGAGCGTCAAAATCAATAATATTTATAGATTATTGTTGAGAAAATATATTCCTAACAATATCTCCCTTTTTATGATCACAAAACCCATAGTATAACTTAGAAAATATAGTATTTGTGAACAAAAATAATTTCTTTTAAAATATATAGTGATTATATTTACAAAAATACACAGCGCATCCATTCCCTTATATAAAATAAAAACTAGTAATTGAATAAAGGGTGCTTTTTTCCATATTTCCCCCCTTTTTTCAGATAAAAAATAAAGTAAATGAAAATGGATTAAAATATATTCAATGTAGCACATTACTAAAAATGAATGTTAAAATCTATGTAAGATAAAAAGTGATATGTATTCTGGTAGTAGAGACAACAAAAATTAAGATAAAATTAAATATAATAATAAATAGTAATTCATAAAAAGATTTTTATGATTAAAATAATAATGTTGGCTGAGAAATGTTTAAATATAAGGGTTGGATCAAGGTTAAATGGTTGTTTTAGAAGAGGTGTTGGATTTTGGTGAAACTTGAAAAGCCTGAACAACTTCTTTCAATTCTTCCATTTGTATTCTTAAATATTCTCTAAGATTTTCAACTAAATACCTCATAAAAATATTTTAATCTTGATAAATCTTAAAACATTCAACGAAATTCACTTTGAGAAACACATGAACTATTTCTTATGAGTGATCAAAATAAGATAACATTGATCCAAAATGATTGAGTAGAGTCTTGATTCCTTATTCTATTGAAGTAAGTTTATCAATACTATCTCATTGGTTTTCTATAATCACATTGAGATGTGAACTATCAAATTATTGAGTATGAATCTGATCATTGAAACTAGACATAACAATAGTGATTTCTTCAAATCTTCTTATTAAATATGGAGAAGTTTGAGGTTTTGATGTACACTAATTCTAACAAAGTGAAACTAACTTTCCAAATATCTTTTTAAGTCTCCAAAATATATTCTGGAAACATATTTTTCTTGAATATTTCAAAACTAATAAAAATTTTCTCTACAAAAAACATTAAAATATCTTCTTGAAAAAAAACTTTCTCTAAGATTATCAGGTTAATTTTCAACTATTTCTAATTCCTCTCTAGAAATAGTTAAACTTCTTAAATCTTCCAAATATTTTCTTACAGCCTCTAATTCACCTTGAAAACTTGAATTTGACTCTATTAGTTTGTTTAATTGAACAAAAAATCCTTCAATTTTATTTTTCAAAGAATTAGAACATTATACTTCATAAACTTGAGATGGGTGGCCTCTATCAACCAAGGATAAAGATTTTTTTTTACTGGTCTCACTATAGAAAGAAAATTTTACCTCAAGAACTTTTGTGACCTTATCAGGTTCAAAGGTTTCCTTTTCTAAGGAATTAGATATAATCAAAATTGATTTATTCTGGACTAACCTTATATTATTAGTCACTATTTGTTGAGTTTTCTCATTCCTTTATGAATTTTCTTAGAACTATTCTTTAATAATATTTTGTTTAATCTGGTCTTCATCTTGAGATAGAGACTCTTTCTCTTCACTATTGACTGGTTGATTTTATAGTGGGGATACATTACCAGTTGCAACAACCACTAATTTTGGTGACTGAATTTTTATTTCCTTGGCTACAATTTAATCCCTTTTTTGAGGCGAGATAACAAGGGCCTCATCAATTTATTATTCAAAATTTTATTCAATAGATTTAGCACCATATATTTTAGTTTCTGGGTCAGAGACATTGTATCTGATTCAATGTTTCTTTGGTTAGACTTCATAATCTATTATTGATTTTGAAACTTCTTCTCCTTGAATTTGGATCACAGTATCTGATCCCAAATTTCTTTTCTCCCCATGATAAATAGGACCAGGTACTTGTTGGTTTTCTTCATCAATAGGTAACACCTTTTCTTTTATTGTACTCCAGAAGTAATATATCTTCCTGAGAGTTAAAATATTGATATTGCTACTATGATGACATTTGGATTTTATCTTAACATATCTAATAAATCCTTTCTGATGTAGAAGCATTGAAATTATCCTTCCATAAGAATAAAAATACATCCTTTCCACCTCTTAGAAATAGTGATGCATGTACCATAACATGTACCTTGGGAAATTAAACTTCACATCACTCATCATCAAAAACATTTTATACAAGTCTGGATAAAGGATATTTTCAAGTTAATCAGTTCTTAGAATTATAGATAACTGGATAAACATGACTAAAACCTTCTAGTCAGCATCAAAATCCTTAAAAACATTTTTCTTATCTGGGTAGATCCAAATAGAAATGACCTAATATCCTCTAATTTATTTTCTTAGTTTCCTTTTGACCAAATATCAAAATGAAAAACCCCTTCACAGGGACACTTAAAAACTTTGTCTATTTCTATCAAAGATATTCAAAAATTTCTATGATATATCTTAGATATGATGACATCCTCTCTGTTACCGAAACTACACTAATATTTTATGAAGAACTCTTTTACTTCTATATCAAAAATAAATTGGGTGTTTCCTTCAGTAAAAATAGTTTCTAAAACTTGAAAATCTAGAGAATTATTCAGAAGAAGATTTATCATATTGGAAAAAATGAAGTCTATTAACTTTCCTAGTATAATTTTTCTATAGATTATGGGTTTTTTCATTCTACTTTTTTCGTCTTCTTCTATCCTCAACATTCCTAAGAATTTGAGAGTTAAAGGGTTCAGATTATAGGGATTTAAAAGAGAAAAGAGAGCTCTAGAAGTTGGAAGGGTTCTAAGTCATTGGGTAGGTGAGAGAACATAGAGAGGAAGGGTTTTATAATAGTTTTGGGTGATGCGGTTCTAGTTTCATGAGCCAATTTACTCACTGTAATCATTAATAATTTACTTCTAAAAGAAACACTTTTTCAAAAATTAGAATAAAATCTGGTTTTTATTTTAATAATAAGTAAAATAATAATAACTAAATAAAATAAAATAATTAACAAATAAATTAATAAAAAATTAATTAAAATTAAATATTTCTAACTCCCCCTTAATAAAATAAAAACTTACATTAGGAAGTGATTTAGTAAATATATCAGCAAGTTGATATTCTGTATTTTCAAATTCTAAAGATATATCCTTCTAAGAACATAATCACTAAGAAAATGATGTCTTATATCAATATGCTTGGTTCTAAAATAACTTATAGGATTTTTGGAAATATTAATTCCACTGGTATTATCACCTAAAATAGGTATATTATTAAATTTAAGTCCAAAGCCCAGTAAGTTGTGTTTCATCCTCGTCACTTCCACACAACAACTACCAGAAAATATATATTCTTCCTTGGCTATTGAAAGAGAAAATGAATGGTGTTTCTTACTCAACCTTGAAACTAAATATTTTCCTAAAAAGTGAAAAGTTATTGATGTTATTTTTCTATCTAGTCTACAACTTCCAAAATCAGCATCTAAATATGCAATTAAATTAAAATCATAGGTTTTGGGTAAAGTTGAGATTGAAAAATAGTTTCTTTTAAATATCTAAAAATTATTTTAAGAGCAATAAGATGAGATTATTTTGAGTTTGACTAAAATCTAGCGCATAAACATACAAAAAACATTATTTATGGTCTACTAGTGGTAATATATAACAAACTACCGATCATTAATTTGTATAACTTGTTTTAAATAGGTTTTTTAGCTTCATCCAAATCAAGTTTTACATTAGTATGCATAGGATTTGTGTAATTCTCACTATTTTATTGTCCAAAATTTTCAATAAATCAATAATTTACTTTCTTTCATTTAAAACATTTCTATAATATTTTTGATAGATTTGAAATCCTAAAAATAAATTTAATTCTCCCATCATACTCATTTAAAATTCTTTTATCATAAGATTTGAAAAATTATCACAATGCTCTTTATTTGTTGATCTGAAAATAAAATCATTAATAGAAATCTTCACTAATAAAATATTAGAGTAAATGGTTTTCTTAAAAAGAGAAGGATCTATCAATCCTATAGAAAATCCATTTTTCAATAAAAAAAATGAGCTTAATCTTTCTTACCAAGATCTAGGTGCTTTTTAAGGCCATAAAGAGCTTTAGTAATTTTAAAAACGGAATCTGGTATATGAGGGTTTTCAAAAACCTAGAAGTTGTTTGATATAAATTTCATTTATTAAATATGCCTTTAAAAAGGTATATTTTACATCTATATGATATAATTTAAAATTCATATGACATGCATAATCTAGAAGGATTCTAATTTCCTATAATCAAGAAACATGTGAAAAGGTTTCATTATAGACTATACCTTCTTCTTGATTTTATCATTTTGTTAATAATCTAGCTTTATTTCTGGTAATGATCCCTTGATCTACCTATTTGTTTCTAAAAACCCATTTGGTTTTCATTACTGGATAATTGGTTTTTTTGTATACTAATTCTAAAACTTTATTTCTACTAAATTGGTTAAGTTCTTCTTACATGTATAATAACCAACTCTTATCATTTAAATATTATTCTTTTGTTATAGACTCAAATTGTGATAAAAAGGAAGAAAATTCAGGTAATTTTCCTAAATTTCTTCTAGTTATTACTCTTATACCTATATTTCCTATTAAAGTTTATAAAGGATGATCTTTTGAGGTTATAGACTCTCTAGGTAAGATGCTTTCAGTTTCTTCTATCATGACGCATCCTC
The DNA here is from genome assembly GCA_963277665.1 of Viscum album. Taxonomy (NCBI): domain Eukaryota; kingdom Viridiplantae; phylum Streptophyta; class Magnoliopsida; order Santalales; family Viscaceae; genus Viscum; species Viscum album. The sequence continues at coordinate 150,791,884 of OY728163.1, forward strand.
AGGGCCCATGTCGTGACTAACACAAGCCCGCATTCCATAGGCCAGGGGCTGGAGACTAGCACCAAAGGAATAAATCCCTAAGTTGGGAAGGCATTGCCTTTATAAAAGTAAAAAAACACAATAGAGTACGCAACAGGTAGTAAACACTAAGTAAACTGAATACAAAAGTGTGTGCTGGAAAGTAAATGGGCCAGTATACAAACCCAACTAAACAATGAGTACAAGTAAAAAGGGACAAATAGATGGAAGTAGAGAGCAGCTCCTGGATCATCCTCCGGGGTTCCTACCTGAAGGGTTGGTACAGATGGCCTCCTCAGTGCTCCACATTCCTCTGTCTCCTCTAGGTACTGATTCATCGTGAGGTCCACCTCTGGGTACCGTCCAGTTCTCGTACACTCTGCCTCGGTCAGCGCTGTCTGTCGTCTGCATCCAACACAATGAGGTGTGGGCATAGCCCATGCAGGGGTGAGTATAGCAATACTCAGTAGGGACCCCAAGACCCTCAAGGTCTCACAAAATCCACAAAGGATAAACCACAGAAAAAGATACAACCACGAAGTATCAACTAACCCTACTTAGGTATATGCCCATACATATACTTAAGTTCTCAATCTCAGTTTGGCTTCAACTCTCGAGCCCCAAGCACAACCCATTCCACACAGGAAGTAAAGTCAATCACATTGATGATAATGATTGAAAGTCAAGACTCAGCTCACACAGGTATACATATTTTGTATAGCGATAGAGATGATCAGTTGTAGTCACTGATTCATTTAAGATGTCAAACCCACATAGGATCCAAGTACAGAAGTCATCACTATCGAACCCACGTAGGATCCAAGTACAGAATTCATCATTGCCGAACCCACATAGGATCCAAGTACAGAAGTCGTTACTGCCGAACACACGTAGGATCCAAGTACACAATTAGTCACTGTCAAACCCACATATGATCCAAGTACATAAGTCTTCACTGCCGAACCCATGTAGGATCCAAGTACAGAATTCATCACGACCGAACCCACGTAGGATCCAAGTACATAATCCATCACAGTCGTAGCCAGATCTATGGTTTCCGCACACATCACGCTCGATTCCGGGAGGGTCTGCTCCTCGAGCAAAGAGGTCGACACATCAACTATCACAAAGTCTAGATTTGATGTATCCCAAAGTTTCGTCTCATCAAAAGCAACCCAACGCGATAGATGGAGCGTTAATCGGACGCCCAGTCTGAGAGTTATTGGTTTTTCCGTTCCAGGGGCTCGGTTGGAATTATGCTCGTTCCAAACCCGGTCGTTTTCCAAATTTTTCCAAAACTCACTTAGAGTGTCACAAAAGTACCATCTCGTCATGAGGATTCCAGTGCCACAGATGGCGTGTCGATCAGACAGACGGTCTATAAGATATTTACGTTTAACCAATACGGGCCCGGCCCGTCAAGCCCAGAGGGCTGGCGGGTTGGCCCGACCCAGTTTGGCGGGTCTGACCTGGCTGGGGGTCGGCCCAGCCCGGTGGAGCGCGGCCCACCCAGGGGCCCAGCCCGACGGGTCCGACCCGGTTAGTGGTTCGGCCTGGCCCGGGGGGGCGCGGCCCACTCGCGAACCCGACCCGGGTCACGGGCCGGTTCAGCTCGCCCAGCGTTGCCAAGCGGCGCCGCCCCTCCTTGCTGCCTGGCTGGCCGAAGCTGGCCGGTTCGTCTGATGCGAGTGGCCCGCATAGCGGGCCTCTGTCCTCCCACGTAGCGTCGTGGTTCCTTCCACCTGGCCGGTAAGCGGTCGGCCGGTTCGCCCGCCGAAGCGGCCCACCCAGCACGGGTCGCGGTCTTCTCCGCAGTGCAGCGCCATGCGGTGTCGCGATCTCCTTCCTGGCCAGTCGTAGCCATCCGACTCATCTAGCAAGCGACCCATGGATGCAGGCCGCACCTCCTCTGTGCGGCCCCTGTAGGTGTCGTGGTTCACCATCCCGGTCGGCCGGTTCGGTTAGCCCAAGCGGCCCACGGTAGCGGGCCGTAGTTTCCTCCACACGGCCGGTGCGCGGTCACCACCTCCGATCGCTGCCACCAAAATATTCAAGAACCTACGGAGGGTTGTCGGGTCGTTTTCATTCGGCCCACGCCCTCCACGTTAGACGATAACAAAAGGCCGAAGACATTCAATGGTTTTCAACAATGAATGAGGTACAATTTTATTCAATTAAAATTGATCATAACCCCCTACCTTGTATTTGACGTTGCACGTCGATGAGCCGTAGAAGACGAGCATCACGGTAGTCGGACGTCGCGGAAGACGTCGTTGCGTAAGACGGATATCATTCCGTCAACATCGGAGAAAAAAGTAGTTAGCCATTGGTGATGATCTTCGCGGTCGGCATCCTCTCCCTTGATGTGGAGGAAGAGAAATAAGATGGGCGTTCTTCGTGGGCGTCGTTGTTCTTCGTCGAGAGAGGAAATTGTTCTTCGTTGGAAGAAGTCCCTCTCTATTCTCCAAAGCTCTCCCAAAACAATATGTGCCAACCCCAAAAATAATAGCTTGGCTATTATTTTTATTCTCGATAAAAATTTCAAATTAATTCAAATTTTAGAGGAGCCAATTAATTAATTGTTCATTAATTTAGAGTGTGTTGGCACATTCATGAGAGGAGGGTGGAATGTGGAGAGTTTAAAATTTAATAGAAAGGAGGTGGCTTCATTTAATTCAAAGAGGAGTTAAAAAGGAGTTGAGGGGAGGTGAAAGGTTTGAGTTAGTGTGGGCCCCACCACACATTATCCTCTCATGAGAGGTTATGTGGGGGTGGGCCCCACCACTAACCTCCCTTTGGAGATAATAACTACCAACTAAATAAAATATGTGTTACTACACATTTTTATTTAATTTCTAACTTTTATGTAGAAACCCAAAAAATAACTTCCTTCCTACATAAAACACAGTCACAGTAAAGGTCCCCTTAAGCTAATACCGGCACCGCGAATTTATCGGTGTCCTCAAATTTCAATTTCGAGCACTGGTTCAAAAGAGAGAAAAACCCGCAAATACGTTTACTGAACGTACCCGAAAAAAGCTTCAGAAATTGATTCCGGGTACACCAGGCCTCAGAATCAGGCGCCGTCAGAAACTGTGGACTCGTAAAATTCCAAAGAATTTAAGAAAAAATTTCATTGAAATTTCTAGGTCTTTACATTATCCCCACCTCAGGGATTTACATCCCCGTAAAGCTACAACACACACTAGGGAAACAAAAGTGGGTACTGAGCACGTATCTGAGCCTCCCGCTCCCACGTGCTCTCCTGGAGGTTCCCGTGATGCCAGCAAACGTAGACCAGAGGAATCGACCATCCATGTAGGACCCACTCATATCGATCCTTGATCTCCACTGGGACCTCTGTGAATATTGTCCCTTCATCTATGTCCAGCTTCCCGTGGTCGATGATGTGGGACGGGTCATGCACGTATCTCCTCAACTGAGATACGTGGAAGATGTCGTGCACCCAGTGCAACTGATGTGGAAGGGTCGGGCAGTAAGCCACCTCGCCTACCCTTCTGAGGACCTGAAAAGGCCCAATGAAATGTGGAGATAACTTGCTGCCTTGGCCAAATCTCTGTAGACCCTGTCGAGGTGAGACTCGTAGGAAGACATGGTTGCCATCCTCGAACTCTAGTAGTCTCTGTCTCCTATCAGTATAGGACTTCTGTCTACTTTGTGCAATATTCATCTGCTCCTGGATGATCTGCACCTTCTCTGTCGTAGCCTAAACCATCTCTGGTCCTACAAGTGCTGACTCCCATGGGTCAGTCCAGCACAAATGTGATCTGCAAGGTCTATCGTACATTTCCTCATAAGTTTCCATCCTGATGGTGGAGTGGTAGCTGTTGTTGTACGCAAACTCCACCAAGGGTAAGTGATCCTCCCAGCTGTGAACAAAGTCAAGGACACATGCACGAAGCATTTCCTCGAGAGTCTGAATGGTCCTCTCAGTCTGACCATCCGTCTGAGGATGGAAGGCGGTGCTCAAGCGAAGCTGCATTCCAAAATCCTCTTGTAATCCTTTCCATAGCCGGGAAGTGAAACGAGCATATCGATCAGAGATGATAGTCGATGGTATACCATGAAGTTGTACGATCTCCTGAATGTAGAGTCGTACCAAGATCTCTACTAATATCTGTTCTATGATCGGTATGAAGTGGGCCAACTTGGTGAGTCGGTTGACAATCACCCAGATAGAGTCATGTCCTCTGGATGTATGTGGAATCCCTGTCACGAAATCCATGGATATTCCATCCCACTTCCACTCTGGGACCTCTAAGGGTTGTACCAAGCCTGCTGGTACCTAGTGCTCTGCCTTCACCTGCTAACAAGTGAGGCACCGTGATACAAACTCTACTACCGCCTTCTTCATACCTGACCACTAGTGTTGTCGTCTGAGGTCTTGATACATCTTCGCCACTCCTGGATGTACCTCTAGAGGGGAAGTGTGGAACTCCCTCAACATATCCTCCTGTAGTGAAACTGGTACCATGGTACGTCCCCTAAAGAGGATGACGTGATCCCCACCTTCAGAAAACTAATCAGGTGCCTTCCCTGAGGATATCTGAGCACGTCGTGTCTCACATTCAACGTCTCCATGTTGTGCCTCCCTAACTCGCTGAAGGATTGGAGGACTGACTGTGAGAGACTGAAGAAAGGCTGCTCCATCTCTATCCACAAAGGATATCTGCAACGCGGTCAGCTGCTCTGTCGCCTCTCCTAGCAGCTAAATGCCCGATATCCTGCTGAGAGCGTCTTCTATAACATTCCCCTTACCAGAAGTATAGACTATCTCGAAGTCATAGTCCTGGAGGAACTCGATCCATTTTCGCTGTCTCAGGTTCAGGTCCTTTTGCGGGAAGATGTACCTGAGACTCTGGTGGTCAAAGTAGACTGTAAAGTGCTCGCCCATCAGATAGTGCCGCCACATATTCAAGACGAAGACCACTACTGCTAACTCCAAGTCATGGGTAGCATAGTTCTGCTCGTTCTATCTCAACTATCGTGAACCATACGTGATCATTGCTCGCTCATGCATCAGGACATAGTCGATTCTGGTCCCTGATGCATCGCAGTAAACTACGTACCCAATGCCCTCCTCCGGTAGCCTCAAGATGGGCGCACTAGTCAATCTCTGCCGCAGCTCCTGAAAGATCTGCTGGCATCTCTCTGACCACACGAAGGGTTTTCCCTTCTTCATCAATGCTGAAAGAGGTGCTGCAACTCTGGAGAAGTCTGTCACAAATCTCCAATAGTATCCAGCCAGGCCTAGAAAACTCTGAACCTCCATCACACTCTGGGGTGGCTCCCAAGCAATTACTTCCTCGATATTCACTGGGTCCAATTCAAATCCAGCCTCTGAGATGACATGTCCCAAGAAATGAACCTCTCAAATCTAGAACTGACACTTTGAGAGCTTACCATAAAGCTAGTGCTCTGAGAGTGTGTCTAGTACTACCTGCAGATGGTAGGCGTGCTCCTCCTCAGTAGTCGAGTAAATCAGTATGTCGTCGATGAAGACTATGACAAATCAATCGAGGTAAGGCTGGAAGATCCTGTTCATGAGACTCATGAACACTGCTGGAGCATTGGTTACGCCGAAGGGAATAACCAAGAACTCATAGTGCCTATACCGACACCTGAAGGTCATCTTCTACACATCCTCATCTCGAACTATGAGCTGGTGATAGCCTAACCTAAGGTCTATCTTCAAGAACCATCATGCTCCCTTGAGCTGATCAAAGAGGTCTTCAATCCTCAAGAGTGGGTACTTATTCTTCACGGTCACCTGATTCAGGCGACGGTAGTTGAAACACAGTCGCAAGCTCCCATCCGCCTTCTTGGCGAACAAAATCAGAGATGCCCAGGGTGAAACACTGGGTCAGATAAATACCTTTCCCTGCAAGTCCTCTAGTTGTACCCACAGCTCATGAAGCTCGGCGGGAGCCATCCGATATGCTAGAGTAGATATCAGTGTTGTCCCAGGGTACAGGTCAATGTAGAAGTCTACCTCTTTGTGAGGAGGTAATCCTGGAATGTCTTCAGGGAAAAAATATGCATACTGATCCACCATAATAAGAAAACTCAGACTCCGCACATCAACTGCTCTGAGGATGAGACTAGCCAACTGATGGGTGATCGGCTACCCCCTTCTCTGTGTAAGTCCATCCTGCACTGAAAAGTCTCCCTTCTCATCGGTGAAGGTGAAACTGGTCCCATCCATGCAGATACACCGCACTTTGTGCCTAATATAGTCAATCTGAACATGAACTATGGATAACCAGTCCATACTTAAGATGACATCATAAGGCATCGACACCACTACAAGAAGATCCCAGCCAAAGATCTCACCTCCTAGAGTAAACTCACACTGCTGAAACCAGTGCATAATCATCGAGTATGCTCCCATATGAGTCTCTAGCCATAAGGATCGAGCCAACGGCTCCGTCGGAATGTCCGAGCTCTGAACAAGGGCAGCAGCAACAAAATAATGACTTGCACCTATGTCTATAAGTACTACAGTAAGGGTGGAGTATACACATATTGTACCTCGAATCATCTCAGGTGCACCGTGGTCATAGGCCTCGACTGCCTAGAGTTGAGCCTGCCTCTGTCCGCCAGCTCCCTGTGGTCGGGGTGGACCTCCCGGTGGTGGTGGTGGTAGTGCCTCGAAACGTCGTCCACCACCCGATGCTCGGCCAGCTCCTCTGCCACGTCCGCCTGCTCCTAGCGTACCACCACGGTCGAACCTTTGCCTCTTCCTGGTAGGTCCCTCTACTGTCTGCTGCAGGTCCGCATGGCAGGTCAGGTAGTCTCGAGCCATGTGACCCTGCCCGCCGCATGCATAGCACTGCCTGCACCTCGTATGGATGGCTCTGTATCGTGTGCCCTGCACAACCGAACCTGTATCCTGAGGTCACCCACCTAATGGTCTGGTCCGCTTGGACCTCTGCATCAACTGTCTACTAGTGTCTACAAAAGACTCCTCTATATGTTGTCCTGTGGAGGGTCTCACCGATGGTGACTGCTCAGCGAGAAAACTCTCCACTAGAAGGGATCGCTCCAGCACCCCCGCCTACATTGGGATGTTGAGGGGAATCTTCAAAGCCCTGATCTCATGCCTGAGTCCCTGCTCGAAGGTCCGGGACCTGAATAACGGGTCCCTTACCATATCTGTGGAGTAGCATGAGAGGTCAGTGAACCTTGATGAGTACTGAGCTACTGTCATGCTGCCCTACTGCAGATGAAGTAACTCCTGAATCTGCACCACACGAAGGGTGGCTGGAACAAACTCTGAGCGTAAGAGACTCTCGAAGTCCGTCTAGAGTAAATATGCCTCATCATGCACCTGGAGCATCAGGCCCCACCATCTACCTGCTGCTGCGTGCAAGAGAATCGCAGAAATGATCACCATAAGGTCGGCTGGTGTCCCTACCAATTTGAAAACTCTCACGACAGCCTCCATCCAATCCTCATCTGCCTGTGGGTTCGTCTCTCCCCAGAACTTGGGTGGCCTTTGTCGCTAGAACTCGTGCAACGCACTCAGGAAGCATGCACTCTCTATTGTTGGGGCTGGTGGTATCGGTGGTCCAGCAGATAGTGGTACCGCTGGTACCTCTAATATGATGGGGCCCTACACCGAGGCCTCGTCTCTCAGTGGGCTACCATATCGTACGTAACTTGGAACCCTAGCTGGCTACCTTTGTGGGGCCATCCTGAAAAGAAACTGGTGTGCCATGGTTAAAACAGTATACCTGCTGAGCTAACACAAAGTAATCATGAAGAAACCTTTTTCAAAGGAAACACACACACAATCAGTGTTTTCATGCACTGAGTCGAAAATTAGAGGTCAGGGTCCTGGTGTATGGATACGTCGGCCGCCGCACCAACACTAGACTCGCTGGACTGAAAACCACACTCAATACTCTTAACACTATTTCTTCACTGAAAGAATGATCAGAGTCCTGAGTTCTGCGGTAGAACTAACTCCTATGATACCAATTTTTCATGACCCGTCCTCGGGGCCCATGTCGTGACTACCCCAAGCCCGCCTTCCATAGGCCAGGGGCTGGCGACTAGCACTAAAGGCATAAATCCCAAAGCTGGGAAGGCATTGCCTTTATAAAAGTAAAAAAACACAACAGAGTATGAAACAGGTAGTAAACACTAAGTAAATTGAATACAATAGAGTGTGCTGGAAAGTAAATGGGCCAGTATAAAAACCCAACTGAACAACGAGTACAAGTAAAAAGGGACAAACAGCTAGAAGTAAAGAGTAGCTCTTGGATCATCCTCTAGGGTTCCTACCTGAAGGGTAGGTACAAATGGCCTCCTCAGTTCTCCAATTCTGTTCATCTCCTCCATGTACCGATTCGTCGTGAGGTCCACCTATGGGTACCGTTTAGTTCTCGTACACTCCGCCTCAGTCAGCGCTGTCTATCGTCTACATCTAACACAACGAGGTGCGAGTATAGCCCGTGCAGGGGTGAGTATACCAATAATCAATAGGGACCCTAAGACCCTCAAGGTCTCACAAAATCCACAAAGTATAAACCACATAAGAAGATATAACCACAAAGTATCAACCAACCCTACTTAGGTATATGCCCATACATACACCTAAGTTTTCAATCTCAGTTCGGCTCCAACTCTCGATCCCCAAGCACAACCTAGTCCACATAGGAAGTAAAGTCAATCACATCGATGATAATGATTCAAATTCAAGACTCATATCACACATGTATACATCTTTCGTATAGATATAGAGATGATCATTTGTAGTCACTGATTCATCTAAGCTATCGAACCCACGTAGGATCCAAGTACAGAAGTCGTCATTATCGAACCCACATAGGATCCAAGTACAGAAGTCATCACTGCCGAACCCATGTATAATCCAAGTACAGAATTCGTTACTGCCGAACCCACGTAGGATCCAAGTACAGAAGTTGTCACTGCCGAAACCATGTAGGATCCAAGTACATAAGTCGTCACTGCCGAACCCACGTAGGATCCAAGTACAGAAGTCGTCGCAGTCGCAGCCAGCTCTAGGGTTCCCGCACACAGCATGCTTGATTCTGAGAGGGTCCACTCCTTGAGCAAAGGGGTCGATACATCAATTATCACGAATTCCAGAGTTGATGTATCCTGAAGTTCCATCTCATAAAAAGGAACCCAACTCAACAGACGTCATGTCAATCGGACGCTCGGTCTGAGAGTTGTTGGCTTTTCTGTTCTAGGGGCCCGGTTGGAATTATGCTCATTCCAAACCCGTCCATTTTCCAAAGATGTACAAAACTCACTTAGAGTATTGTAAAAGTACCTTCTTATCGCAAGGATTCCAGTGCTGCAGACAGCACGTCGATCGAACGCACGGTCTACAAGATATTTACGTTTAAGCGATATGGGCCCGACCCGTCAAGCCCATAGGGTTGGCGGGTCGGCCCGACCAGGTTTGGTGGGTCCAACCTGGCTAGGGGTTGGCCCGTCCTGGTGGAGCGCGGCCCACCCAGGGGCCCGGCCTGGTAGGTCCGACCTGGATAGGGGGTCGGTCGGCCTGGTGGGGTGTGGCCCACCCACGGACACAGCCCGGGTCGCGGGCTAGTTCGGCTCGCCCGGTGGCGCCGAGCGGTGATGCTTCTCCTTACTGTCCAGTCGGCCGGTTTTTCTGATGCGATCGGTCTACACAGTTGGCCTCTATCCTCCCACGCGGTGCCGAGAAGCGCCGTGGTTCCTTACGCCCGGCCGGCAGGCGGCCGGACGGTTCTCCCGCCGAAGCGGCCCGCCCAGCGCGGGTCGCGGTCTTCTCCACAGCGTGGCCCCATGCGGTGCTACGGTCTCCTGCCCGGCTGGCCATAGTCATCCGGCTTGTCCAGCAATCGGCTCATGGATGCGTGTCACACCTCCTCCGCGTGGCACCTGCGGGTGCCGCGGTTCACTAGCCCGGTCGGGTTCAGTTTGTCCGAGCAGCCCGCAGTAGCGGGCCGCGGTTTTCTCCATGCGGCCGGTGTGCAACCGCCGCCTCCGGTCATCGCCGCCAAAATATTCAAGAACCAGCGGAGGGTTTTTGGTCCATGTTCGTTCGGGCCGTGCCCTCTGCATTAGACAATAACAAAAGGCCGAAGACAATCCAAAGTTTTTAACGAAGAACGAGGTAAAATTTTATTCAATTAAAATTGATCATAACCCCCTACCTCGTATTTGAAATTGCACATCGATGAGCCGCGGAAGATGAGTGTCGCGGTAGTCAGGCGTCGCGGAAGACGGCGTTGCGTAAGACGGATATCGTTCCGTCAACGTCAGAGGAAAAAGTCGTTAGTCATTGGCGATGATCACCGCGGTTGGCGTCTTCTCCCTTGAGGCGGAGGAAAAGAAATAAGATGGGCGTTCTTCGTGGGCGTCTTCGTTCTTCATCGAGAGATGAAATTGTTCTTCATTAGAAGAAGGCCCTATCTATTCTCCAAAGCTCTCCCAACACAATATGTGCCAACCCCAAAAATAATAGCTTGGCTATTATTTTTATTCTCGATAAAAATTTCAAATTAATTCAAATTTTAGAGGAGATAATTAATTAATTGTTCATTAATTTAGAGTGTGTTGGCACATTCATGAGAGGAGGGTGGAATGTGGAGATTTTAAAATTTAAAAGAAAGAAGGTGGCTTCATTTAATTCAAAGAGGAGTTAAAAAGAAGTTGAGGGGAGGTGAAAGGTTTGAGTTCGTGTGGTCCCCACCACACATTATCCTCTCATGAGAGGTTATGTGTGGGTGGGCCCCACCACTAACCTCCCTTTGGAGATAATAACTACCAACTAAATAAAAAATGTATTACTACACATTTTTATTTAATTTCTAACTTTTAGGTAGAAACCCCAAAAATAACTTCTTGCATAAAACGCAACTGCAGTAAAGGTCCCCTTAAGCGAATATCGGCGCCGCGAGTTCATCGGTGTCCTCGAATTTTAATTCAGAGAACCTGTTCAAAAGATAGAAAAACCCACACATAAATTTACTAAATGTACCCGAACAAAACTTTAAAAATTGATTTCGGGCACACCGGGCCTCGGAATCAGGAACCATCAGAAACTGCGAACTCGTAAAATTCCAAAGAATTTGAGAAACAATTTCCTTGAAATTTCCAGGTCTTTACATATTCAGTCTAATGCTCTTCTATACTGGAGTGAATTTAATTTATTTTTTTTCAAAATCATTCTTAGGTTATTCAAGCCTCACGTTGTCGAAAGAGTCAACAATTTCATCTGTTTGATCTTTCCTTTTATCGAAAGGTTCACTTTCATAAAACTTCACATGAACTAATTCTTCAACAATCCTTGAATTTTTTTTATACACTCTATAGGATTTAGAAGTATAAGAATATCCTAGAATCATTCCTTCATCAGCCTTTGGATAAAATTTACCAATGTTTTCCTTAATATTAATGATATACATCTTGCATCCAAATACTTTAAAGTACTTTAATTTAGTTTTTCCATTATTTCAACATTCATAGGGTGTATTTTTTATAATTGGAATTACTAAAACTCTATTCATGATATAGAAATATATATTTGTAGCTTCTACCCAAAAATAGTTAAGAAATAAATATTCATTTAACATAATATTTTCCAATTCTTAAATAGTTCTATCTCTTCTTTTAAAAATTCCATTTTATTGAGGTGTTCTTGGTGCAGAGAAGGTGTGTTTAACACCTAAGTGTGTGAAAAAAGAATTAAATTCTTGGTTCTAAAATTCCCCACCAAGATCACTTATTAATGAAATTATTTTAATATATTTATAGTTTAGAACAATTTTACAAAAGTTTTCAAAAACAATGAATACTTCACTTTTGAGTTTTAGAAAATAAACCCAAGTAAATCTTGAAAAATAATCAAATAAAACATAAAAATATATTTTTCTCACAAAACTTTGTTCCCTTGATGGTCTAAAAAAATATATGTGGATAAGTTCTAGTGGTTTAGATGTAGAAACATTGTTAAATGATTTGATAGATGATTTGTGTTGTTTTTCGATTTGGAATGCATAAAAAATCTATCATTATTAAATTTAAGACTAGGGTAATTAGAAATTAAGTGCTTCTTATATAGTTTATATAAATAAAATATATTACAGTGTCTAAGTATTCTATTCTATATCCAAGACTCGTTTTTCTTAGTAGTTAAACAATTCAATTTTGTTTACATAAGTAATTAAGATCCAAGGTATAAAAAATTTCAGTTCTAGGTGCTCTAAATTTAAGTAGTTTATCTTTGAAAACTGAGAAAGAGTTGTTAGAGAAATCAATATAAAATCAATCATCACAAAGTTGAGAAATATTTATCAGGATTTTCTTTATCCCTTGTACATATAGTTCTTTTTTATTGAGATTGAATTTGGATCTCTAATGGATCCAACTTTCACTATCTTCTAATTAGCTCCAACTCTGCATTTTTTTATTTATTATCTGGAAAAAACCCAAAACAAGACAGGACCATGGGAAAGTCCAAAACAAAATACAAACCTAAGGAGGCAAAAAATAATGGAGACCAAGTTGATCTCCTCTAATCAATTCAATCCCCTCCATTTTCAGTAGAAGAATGCTGGAAAAATAGGTAACATTTCTCCCTTGGTCTGCCACTGCCATGGAAGCAAGATGATCTGCTACTTTATTTCCCTCATGCCACGTATGAAAAACCTGAGTGTTTTTTTTTATGTTGCCCTTAAATTTCCTGATTATATATGCAATCGACCAAGGAGTGGGTATAAAACCATGCATAGCATCATGAATAATTCTGGAGTCAGTTTCAATTTGCTCAAAAATAAAGATTTTCCGGCCACACAATTTAAGGCCAGTGAACATATCATTAGCCTCTACCTTAATTGAGTTCCCCTTACCATAATAAGTGGTGAAAGAAATAAGAAAACTCCCTTTAAAATCCTAAACTACCCATCCACCATGCATAATCCCCAAAATACAAGAACCATCAAAATTAAGTTTGTAACCCACATTCGGAGGAGACCGACAGACCCAATTTCCTCTTAAAGCAGAACTAGTATGTTGTATTAAAGGGACACTCACCTGTATGTTTCTCATAGAGGGGGTATGAATCCATTCATTGTAACCACTGACCAAATTAGACAGGATGCACTTGGTTCTCGTGACAACATATCTTCCTTTAGAAACAAGACCCTCAAATATGGCTTTATTTCTGGCTTGCCAGATACACCAGCAACCCACATTCAGAACCAGCGCCCTAGCCATTTTTTCAGGACTTCCATCATTCAAACCATAGAACCATCTTTCCAGGAAAGGAGCACTGAGTAGATTTTCAGAAAAAAGACCATTAAATTCTCCAAAACAAGACCAGACATCCATAGCCCATTATCCCTCAAAAAATAGATGGTTAGCATCCTCCTCCTTATGATTTATGTAGCAGTGACATTTAGAGACCATATTAATACCCATACTTCTCACATTATCATTTGTAGTTATGGCCTGATTTCTAATCCTCCATATTAGAAAACTGAATTTAGAAGGAATTTTGTTGCACCATAACACTATCTTCCAATTAGCATTGTCTCCAATGGTGACTAATCCTCCGTCCATTTCTTCCAGTGTATTGTAATTGGAAGAGTCTCCACTCATGTTCCCTGATTATCCAATATCCATATAATGTATATCATTTCTATTCATGTGGTCCTTTTCCTGGAAAATTATTTAAACAAGATTTTGTTTTGGTACCCTTATTTTCTTGGGTCCAGCTATGTCAGTAAGAAAAAATCCGGGAATCCAGATTTGCCTTATTTTTCCAAACTTCATATTACTTATTTTAGACATGTTTTTGGAAATAAAATCTCTTTTAATTACACTTATATTAGGATTTATTAAATAAAATTTGTTAGAGTAATGTACTTTCATTCCACAATATAAGTAGGTAGAATTTTTAGAAATGGACAGAAAATAATTTTTGTATAATTTTTATTTTTCTCACTTACTTCCCATTCTATATTTTTCTCTTTTGATAATATTTTTTCCAATAAGATAATTTATAGATTTTCACCTTTAGTTAAAATATTGGCAACATTTTCAAATGATTCTACTTTATCATGTAGTTATTTTATTTTATTTTCATGATCATTATAGTTTGATATAGTTTTATTAAATTTTTCTTTTAGTTCTTGGTGTTGTTTTAACATTGCATATTTTTCATTTAAGATAGCATTGTGAATATTTTTTAGGGAATTATGATTTTTTACTAAAGAATCATATTTTTCTTCAAGCATTCAGCAATAAGTAGCCAATTTTCTATTTGAGTAGTTATCAGAGTCAAAAGAAGAAGAGTAATAGGTTTGTACCTTATCTTCTTCTTTATACATAAAGAACATATTCACTTTCAGATTTTATGTCTCTTTTTATGAGTAATATTTGGAAGATATAATGGAGTCTTCAAACACACTCCATGTAGCTTTCATATCTCTTTTCCCTTTATGTTCATAATCATTTTTCTTCTAGTTTTTCTTATCTATATTTCTTGTTTCTTCCTTTAGTTGGGAGAAATCAGGTCTGATATGACGCATATATCTTCATTCATATCATCTTAATTATTTAGATCATTTTTCAGCTATCTTGATGGATTTTTATAATCCTCTTTTATTCTTATAGAATTTGTTTAATTTCCTATCTAATTTAGAGAGTTTAATTTTAGATTCTGAGTAGTCTGAATATTTTGAGATTTTGATATCATCTCTCGAGTTCTTTTCATGCTTATATGATGTAACTTTAAGGGAAGTGTTTTTTTTACTATCTTATGATATTTAGATTCAACTTTAATTTCTAATTCATACATCATTAGGGTTACAATTAATTCTTTCATAGTCAAATCATTGACTTTTGATGATTTTCGTATTATAGCAGATATCCCATTTCAATTTGAAGGTAGTACTCTGAGTACTTTTAGTGCTTGATCAAATTGAAATATTGTAGTTCCTAAAGCAGTAACATCATTCACTATTTATTTCAATCATCCATCAATTTGGGTGATGATTTAACCATCATACATCCTAATGTGTCAAAATTTAGTTTTATAGTAGCATACCTCATTTGTCTGACATTATCAGTTCTTCATATCAAATAGTGATTGTCTTACAAATTTCATAGGTAGTAGGGCATTGTGATACTTTATTGAATTCACCAAGACCAATTCCACAAATGATATCATTCATTTCTTTTTATTTGATTTTATACTCATCTTCCTTTATAGCATCCCATGTTTTTGGTTTCTCAGGAATTGCATAAGGAGTGATAATTTTCATATACACTTTTAATCCAAGATTCTCCATATCGATGATCATATGAGATTTCCAATAACCATAGTTATATTCATTAAAGTATTGAGCTTGAATCAATGACATACCTTCTTTTGGATCATCCATTTACATCTATCTTTGTATAGACCTTATAATTTTTAGATTGTTAGACCTTTTTCTTCTTTATTAAAAATCTCTCCTCTAATACCAATTGTTTGGTTGGAATAATACAAAGATACACAAAAGGGGGTTGAATTATGTATTTTTGATAATCATGACAGATTATAGCTTTTGGATTACTTTTCAATTTATATAGATATGGAGTGTTCTCTTCTGTATGTAAATTGAGCATCAGATAAATAGTAAAGATAATCACAACAATTTTTATAGTGTTTTAGGGGAAAAATATCCCCTAGTCCACATTAGCAACAGTCTCTCTTCGAGTTTGGTGATTTTTACTAGAAAGGTCTTATTATCACAAGACCTTCATAATTGAGTGCAAGTAGTTGATTTCTTTATAATAAGGTTAAACAGATCCTTCTGGTTCTTTTATAAGGAACTAGTTTCTCTATAGCATAGTCTGAGAAGATGATACTCTTCCATGACTGAGTTTTATCATCTAAAAATTCAATAAATCAAAAGATTTTGATTTGACTGAATTAACAGGTTCTTGATCACAGTTGTAGTAAAAACTAACATAATATAGATCTTCTTCTTCAAATATTAAATTCTTTAAGTAAGAATATCTTTGAAGAGATCCTGGTTATGAATGATCTTCAATAACAGCATCAAAAAACAGCAAAAATTACATAGTATCATGAGATTGAGTAGATTTCACTCGATCTTTTATTTCCTTGTACCAGTTCTTTATTCAAATAGATATTGAAAAAATATATAGTTTTATATATTTTTGTGGGAAAAAATACTCTTGATATTATATATTAATCTTGGATTTCCTTTAGTTTTTCAGATCCAATAATATTTCCTAATAGATTTAAATCATTCTACTTTAAATCATTCAAGAGATTTGTAACTTCCCCTATAAATAGAAATGATTTATTCTGTTGAATATGGTCCTTTGAATTGATCATGAAATAGGTCTGATTCTATCTTTATTTCTATCAAGAACATTTCATAGATCTAGGATAATATCATATATTTAAAAATTCTTTATTGAATAGTCAAATGTAGGGTTCCTTATTCTGACAACAAAACACCAAACGTAGGGTTGACAACATATGGTTGATTACAAAAGTAGGGTTGATGGACCATACATTTATTTACATTAAACGTAGGGTTCCTTACAAACATAAGTTTGATTATCCATATATCCCTTTTCTCAAATGTCAAGTTCCATCCAAATATAGGGTTAATAAACAATACTTTTCCAACAACGTTTGGTAAATGATCCATATATGATTTTCCAAACATAGTTTTGACTCCTTATATTATGCTTTCACGTGTAGGGTATTAACAATTCTTCCAGAATACTTTTAAAACACGTTTAGAATACTTCAAAAATATTTCCTATGGATCAATGTCTTGAATATAATTCCAGAATAAATATTTCAAAGAATATTAATTTCTTAAAATTCATTTAAATTAATTTCATTAGTAAAAAAAACAAGGGTATTTATGATCATAAAAATCAATAAGATTTATATATTATTGTTGAGACAATACATGCACAACATGAATGACATTCCCAATTCCTTGGGAGTTGGAGTTAAAAATTTCATCGTAATGCCTACCCAGCTATCATAGGCTATGAACAATGACCTAAAAAATGTGGAACATCCACCTTTATCTAAGAGGTAGAAACTAGATATCAAATCTTTTATGTGGTAATGGACACTGATATTTAGTGGATCTTCAGATCCACTTATTATAGAACAATGGGTTAACTCGATGGACAATATTTTTATATTCTCCATTATTCTAAGAATGAGAAGGTGACTCTATCCATATATAATTTAGATGGATAGATCAATCAATGGTGGGAATTGATTAAAAACAACAAGATGAAGGATAAAATAGAAGATATGGCGTGGTAATTCTTTAAGAAAATATTTCTTAATAAGTATCTCCCTCAAACTCTTAAGACAAATATAAAGAGATAATTTATAGGGCTGAAGAAAAAAAAGGTGAATCTATAATGGCTTATGATGTAAACTTCACAAGGCATAGAAGGCACGCATTAGGTTTTGTTATCAACAATGATAGAAAAATAGATAGATTATTTAGGGGTTTAAAACCACACCTTTGAAAGGCTCTAGTTATCAGAGACATTGAGAGTTATTAAGAAGTGGTTTGATGTAATCTCAAAGTAGATATGGAGTTTGGATAATGGTCCAATGGTTATGAAGATAAGAAGAGAAGAAATTATTTTCAAGTTGGTGGATAAAATGACAAAGGAGGAAAGAGGATCTAACCACCCACATGTCAAAAGTTTGGGAAGAATAATTATGTGAATTACCTCAAAGGGATGTGGAAATGCTTCAAGTGCAGGAGAGAAGGCCATCAAGCTCGTGAATGTCAAAGATACATGAAGAATCTAGAAAACGTGATAAATGAAAGGAGAGCACCACCCATGGTTCAATGCTTCAACTATATGGAGAAAGGGAACTATGCAAGCCGGTGCACTAAACCTTGACTCCTTGAGGGTAATTAGTATCAACAGACACCAAATCCAAAGGAGCAAGGGAAATATTATTCCATTACTACTTCTGAAGTGCAGCAAGAAAAAAATTCATGCAAGGTTCACTTCCTATTAACTCAAGAATGGAAAAATAATTATCTGATTATGGTACTATGAATTTTTTTATACTTCTAAATTTATCTAGAATTGTTGAATCAAATCCTCGATACCTTAAAATAGAGATATCCATAAAAACAACTAGTGGTGTTATCATTGCAACCCAAGTGTTGGACTCTTCTCCTATTGGTGTATGTGGAATGATTCTTCCGGATAATCTCATGATACTTCCCTTGGTTGAATTCAATGCTATGCTAGTCATGGATTGGCTCTCATTATACAGAGAACGCATCAACTGTTGGGAAAAGGAAATGTATTTTAATATTCTAAACCATCCCATATTCCTCTAAAAGTTTATGGAAGACCATGAATCTCCTTTGGAAAATACCTCAATGGTGTGGGTGTTAATTCCCCATGAGGAAGCATACCTTTCCCAAATGGTTGATTAAAAGGAAGGTATCAACCTGGAGGAAATGACCATTGTGATGGAATACAGTGATGTATTTCTCAAAAAGGGCTCCTCAAACTTCCCCCAGATCATAAGGTAGATTTCTCAATAGAACTCATACCCATAGCTACTTATATCTCAAAATACCCCTAGTGAATATCCTCGATCTAACTGGAGAAGTTAAATATGAAAATGTAAGAGAATTTAGAAAAGGGGTTCATATTCCCTAGTTCATCTCCTTGTGGTGTATCAGTGCTCTTTGTAAAGAAAAATTATAGATCAATGTGGTTGTGTATCGATTATTAGGAGCTCAAAAAGATCACCAAAAAGAACAAGTATCATCTTCAAAGGATAAATGACTTGTTTGATCAACTATGAAGAGCTTAATACTTCTCAAAGGTGGATCTTCATTCTGGATATCATCAACTGAAGGTGAAGGAGGAAGATATTCAGAAGACTGCTTTATTTAAAAGGTATGTCCACTATGAGTTTCTAGTGATTCCCTTCATAATTACAAATTCCTATGAAATCGTCATGGATTTGATGAACAGAGTCTTTATACACTACCTTGGTTAATTTTTAGTAATTTTTATCAATTTTATTCTTATCTACTCCAAGATAAAGGAGGAACATGAAGAAAATATATGGATTTTTCTGACAACATTATGGAAGGAGAAATTGTATGCCAAGTTCAGAAAGTGTTACTTTTGATGTAGCAAGTCACATTCTTGGGACACGTGATCATAAGTGAGGGAATTTCTATGGACCCTTAAAAAACAATGGCAATTAAGGAATGAACTAGACCCACTTGTGTCATGGAAATATGTAGTTTTCTTGGATTATCAGGGTATTATTGACATTTTGTGAGAAATTTATCCGGATTTTCTAGCCTTATAAATAATTAAATAAGGAAAGAGGTAAACTATGTCTAGAATGAAGAATGTGAGGAATTCTTTGAGGATCTAAAGAAGAGGTAAATCACTACACCTGTACTCATACTACCAACAAGTAGAGAAAGTTTTTTGATATACATTGATGGTTAAAATAAATTCTTGGGTTGTGTACTCATGAACAATGATAAATTGATAGCATGAACCTCACA
The DNA here is from genome assembly GCA_963277665.1 of Viscum album. Lineage (NCBI taxonomy): Eukaryota > Viridiplantae > Streptophyta > Magnoliopsida > Santalales > Viscaceae > Viscum > Viscum album. Next base: position 150,811,512 of record OY728163.1, read on the forward strand.
TAAATTTAATATCCATGAGAAGAACCACCTGATTCATTATTTAGAGCTAGTAGATGTGATTTTTTCCTTGATAATATAGCATCACTACCTCTATGGTGAGAAGTACGACATATATACCAATCATAAGAGTATAAAGTATATATTCACATAGAAGGAACTCATAATTCATCAAAGAATATGGTTAGATCTAATAAAGGACTATGATTTCTCTATTCATTACTATCTTGGAAAGGTAAACAAAGTAGTTTATTCTCTTAGTAGAAAAGAACCTTATACTATATTTATGATGCATATTGATAAAGACATTATCTTCAAGGATATGCAAAGGATGGACTTGGAATTCATAATGGTAGGGAATAAATCCTACCTTTCCCAAATTTTTTCCCAACCATTTGTCTAAAATAAGATTAAGGAGACATAAAAGGATGATCTAGAGTTACAAAAGAAGGTGAATAAAGTGAAGGAAGAAAATCTACATGATTTCCACATTGATGTTGATGGTGTGATTTGTTTTGGAATGAGGGTGTGTGTTCCTTCATCACCTAAGATAAAAGAGCTATTGGATAATTCCCATGGATAATCTTTCTCTATCAATAATGGAAGTACCAATATGTACCATGATCTTTGGGAACACTTCTTATGGGACCCCAAGTTCCTTAAGAAGGTTCTCAAGGAGACAACATTTAAGAGGTAAAATCCTCAATCCCTCTTTTTTAATTTCTTTTTTTTTTCTTACCCTATCCATACCTCACCTATCTAAAGTGGAATTATAAATCCGGTATATTATATATAATTTAATTTTACTATTTTAATGAAATATAAATCATCAAATCTCTTCTCTTATAATTTTATTCTAAGAATGAAAACATCGTCCATTATGTGTCAATTCACCGCCTTCACGGATGATGAGTTTTTATTTTCCATTACCACCTTCAATTCTAGTCATAAAACCATTATTATGGTTAAATAATATTTTAATATACATATTACAAGTTATATCATGTTCTGGAACCAATATATAAACATAATGTTAAATAAAATGATACAATATTGTGATGGTCGTAAAAATCACCAAAATAAATTTAAACATTTTCATCAACATTTTATCTAATGAATAATTATCATACCATATAATCAAATGATATATGATTCCATTTAAAAAAATTAATTTAATTAATACTAAATAATTTAACTTCTGGATAATTTATTCCTATTTTACAAGAACTCGCATATTTATACTCAAGGGAACTGACTAAGAACCATGAAACAAACACACCCAAAACGATGAAACTGAACTCAATAACTCATAAAAATAGCCATAAATGAACTTAATATAATTATAATAAATCAAATAAATGTATAATATGTTATGGATTTAGTGTTTAATGAATCTAATTTTATTATTCAATATATTAATTTCAAGTGGAGAACTCATTCAGACATATGGTAAGGGGATTCTTGAACCCAGCTCCTTTTATTTGGGTTATCCCTCTTTTGTGGAATATTTGGTATGAATGCTCATTTAATGTTCCTTAAATATAATTTCATTTGTATTTCCTTTTATTTTTAGGTATACACATGTTTATAATCTTATTTTATGAAAAATAATATTATTTTCCCAAAAGAACTCTTCTTTCTAAAACACATATTGACACCTTTAGACTTATTTGTTCTTCACTCAAAAATGATGATTCTTATACCAAATATGTTCTTTTTCATTTTCCATTTGATAATATAAATTTTATTCATGAAATAATGATTGATTAAACCCTTATGAAACTCATTCCTTAACATGGGTTACTTTATGACTTATTTATATACATTCTATGTGACATGCATGATTATGTAATTGTTATGATGTGATGGGTGGGACTTGAATTATATATCCCTCCAATGAATTGGGAAATGTGATGTATCTCATAAGATAATTTTTATTGTCTATGAACATGATGTTATATGTTTTCACAATTATGACATTATTAATATGAAAATATGTTATGCATTAACATGATTCTATATTTGTTCATAACTATGTGTGGTATTTGAACACTAAGATATGATGTTTCATTTTTATGCATTTCCACATTCCATGCCTTTATCCAATTTTCCCCTCATGATATTTATGATGATATTATTCTTATGTTATGATTATTATTATTATTCTCACTCATGTTTTATTGATTCATACCCCTTATTCATCCTCTTACTGGGATTTTAGAACACTTATTCTCTTTGATGTATATCCTCAAGTGACTATGTGTACTAAGAAGAACAAGAGATTTAAATGGATAAAGAATAATATTTTAAATAAATGTTTATGTTTTATTATTTTTAAATTTATGTATGTGCCTAATTTTACCAAGACACTAAACCTTTGGATCTTGGTTTTATAACGCTGTTATGTTTTTTATATTTAAAATGATGTAATAGTTATGTAAGAAAAGTAGTTTATTTATATGTATAGACTATTTCCAATAGACACCTATTCGAGTGAGGTTTTGATTTAGATTAGAATTACTTTCCAAAGGCAGGCAGTCACCGGGACTTTTACAGTGACACTTTGGATGTTCATTGGTAAAGTGGATAAGAGTTTAGGATTATCCCACCCTTTAAGGGGGAATTATATCCTACTCTAGGACTCTATTGAATATTTTAGATATATTTTTGAACCCTTCATAGTAATTATATTATTAGTGGTTACCACCATGAATGTTTTAGATCAAATAAATATATTAATGTAAATATATGTACCTATTATAGGTTCTACATTTCCCTTTTATTATTTGGTGATTATTTGGTTTAAATATTCCTAGCTAGGAACTCTAGAATTCATCACCATATAGGGATGAAGTATGTGTTGTGGAGTTTATACTAGGCCCATAAAATGGTATTTCTATATATCCTTATGAAGGGAATCAAAACCCACATGTTTTGGTTCAATATAATAGGAAAAATTTTACTTTTTTAGGTTATGTGTCAATTACCAATGTGGATACTTTTAAATTCATGCATCCATGACTAAGCAAATTTCCTATTAAGTTTGTGTGCTCAGGACTAATTTTTTGTAGTTTAATATCATGTGGAGAGTGTGTAATGTTATGAGGTTTAATTCATGGAGTTGGGGATACTAGGATAAAGGTTCCTATAAATAGTTCATGTGATTCTTATGTATTGATGGATATTTCTAGTTCAACCTATTTTTTTGGTAATTAAATAGGATAATTTGTGGTTATAATTAAGGGTAAAATGGTCCAATGTGGATGGGATTCCATAAGGAATATAGCCATGTGAGGGTAAGTTTTCACAGTGAATATTTCCCAAGTAAGATGGATTTCTTGGGGAATATGTCCAATTTATGATGAGTTTTATAGGTATTATAAGCTAGTGATGATGGTATGGGTCTTACACATAGTGGTAATAATGAATGTGGGGTTTATGTATGTGTTATCTAGAGGTTCATGTCTTGGTCTGTGACTCAAGTGAAGGTAGGTTTTGGAAATTATACTGAAGCAGAATCCCATATATGAATCTCTGGGTCCCTAATGAGTTATATGAATGATAGAATCAATGAGTATATTTTTATGTATTATACATAAGGAGTGGTCCAAACATGTATGTCTCATTTAGTTGTACCATGAATTCCAACTCGACACTTGGTCTTCCAAAATGATAATTTGGATCCAAGGGAAGTTTCACCTATATCTTTATGATATTAACTCTCATTATCTAGGTAATACATGATCTTGATTACCCTGAGGGTAATATAGATCATGGAGTAAAACATAGAGAAACCCAACGATCAATGAAATACATGATTGATGGGATGGACACTAGTGTTCATGGCCTGACCATGTAACTCAGAAGATCATAGAAGAGTCCTAGGTGGGTGGGTGCCTAGGGTAGGGAACCAGGTTACTTTGGTTCCCATGTGTGAATACCTAGGTAAATTGGTGCTCAAGTATATTCCCTATAAAAATTTTCACCCAATTATAGGGACTTTAGTAAATTAGAAACTAGCTATATGGAGTGGGTGAGTATGACACCCGGGTAAGAGACCTGTGTGAAGCTACTCTCAACTATTTAACTTGGTGGAATGTCTCACCCTAGAACTGGGTCCAAGGTGAATTGGAGTTATAGTAGGTCACTATGGAGCATGGTTTCCTAATTTTGGTAGGAGGGTGAAGTGTTATCCTAGTGTATGTATTAATTGACTTAGTTATATGGTTCTTTATTCTATGTCTATGGGGGTAAATTGGGTTTGTTCCACTTTATTGAGGATGAAATCAAGATAGATTTATTCACCCTAGTTCTATAGGATCATAGAGAAAGTGATATTTTGTGAATGTTTATTATTTAGATTTCATAATTACCCTTAATTTTTTAATTATTATCATTACATTTTTATATAAAAATTCACCTAAATAATAGGAGTAGATATGGGTGCACACTAGTGCTTATTCATGCAAATATTGACTCCCCCTAGGTAGTGCACCTTTAAACTATTCTCAAAATAAATAGAACAGGTTTCTATTTATAGAACAAGGTGAGCTAGGGAATTATGTTAGGTGCGTAACTTCCTCTTTCACCCTATTCGAGCCACACACTTTGTATGAAAAAAATGAGCACACAAAGAGGGTATGCATGGATACTTTTTTCAAGCTGGATAAAGATCAAATGTGTTGAGAATGTGAAGGAGGGTGAGTGAAAGAGTCTTGAGAGAAATGTAATTGTTGAATAGAAGGATTTGAGTTCATTTTCTCATTACTTTATCAAGAGTTTTTTCATCTGACTAAAGTCTTCATCATTACCAAAAGGTAGAACCAAAAAATTCCCCCACCTTCAGTATTATATCCAATCATAACAAGGTGGTTCAAATTTTAATGTAAATGTAACTCTGTAGTTAATGTTTCATCATAGGAGGGTTTTTTTCTTATTTTGGGGACTAGTGAGTGAGATACAGTCATGTTGAGTACACAATGCCTACTGGTTTCTACCTATGATTCTTGTTAATACTTAATAATGGGACATGATATCCTATATAAATAGTGTATTATTCCATCAATTTGATGAATTAATTTGAATTGAGTAGATCCTAATTAATTTCACTCTCTTTTCACTCAAGTATTGTGCCCTACTCAAGGTGATTTTTGAACAATACATTCACTGTAACCATAGAATGAAAGGTTGGGTGAATTTATTTGGGAGTTCCTTGCTTGGTGCACACCCTCACTTGGGAAAAAACTAATTTGGTGAGGATTCATAGAAAATATGACTTGGAAGAAGTGGGATGAGTGAGGGTACTTAAGATAAATCTTGTTCACTGTCAAATTTTTTCTTTTTTTCCCTCATTCTTGGTTTATCTTTTCTCTAGGGTATTTTTATGTTTTCTTTATATATATAAAACTGATATCATTGAACATTATTTTATAAGAAATCGTGGATCTTGATTTGAAAATCATCTCAAATATTGAATCCACTACCCATATTAAGTTTATATAATCCATGATATTGTGCAAGGTTATGATAGGTTATGCAATCCATGCCTTTTAGAATTTTTTCATGTTATGAGAGAGAACTATCAGAGATACCAGTTGTCATATTTTATTCTACTAGATGGAAATAAACTATTGATAGACATAAATGTCCTTGTGAATGATGAAAACTTTCCTAAAACTTTATTCTCATAATATAAATATCTATATAGCTCCAACATCTCATCAACGTGTGGTTACATCAGTGTGGGGGATACCAATCGAGCATGCATACTGCATCACTCCAAACCTACCTTAAAAAACCATTCACACATACCTAATACTTAAAAATATTGTTTCTATAATATCATTTTTTCACTTTGAAATTGATCAAATACAAAGCTGGAATTAATATTATAACTTTCACCTTAGAGGTGGTGCTAATCCCAAATGGATGTGGGCATATTGGGTCAAGCACACATGTGTTGCGTTTAAGAGACATTTGAAGGTGGTGGTGATCTATGAAGATGTTTGGATATCAAAAACATACATAAATAATAAAAAAGATTTGATACTAGAGTTATTATTCCAATAGAGTCCCCAAAAAACATATTCTATTATAATTATGGTGATCTGGGAATTAATTGAATGGATGTGTACAAGGAATTTGGGGTGTCAATCCTTGGAGGCATGTACGATGAGTTTCTCCCCTCAAAAGTTTATTAAGGGGACCCTATATGGGTGTTATAATTGGCTTAGTAACTATTTAGGGAGTCCACCAATTCCATGTAGGATCCCATACCTTGAAAAGATATTGGTTTTTGGTAAGTGGATGAATATATTCTTAGTCTCATGGGGAAATGGTCCAACCTCAACATGACCAATAGGGTGATCCTTATTGCATCAGAGGGGGATTCTTGGAAAATAATAGATATATTTAGAGTGTGTCCACTAAAATAATTAGGGTTATTACATTAATAAAATGATACTATCTCAAAATCATATGATTGGATTCCTTTCCATATTTTTAATAATGTACCTGCTTCTTATCTATAACTCAAAAAATGCCCTCAAACCAAGCACATTTGTAATAACATGTGATTTTTCATAGGGGAATCTCATCAATCTATTGGTACTATATATGTCTAATATCCACTAATTAATTCTACATATATTCCAGGGAAAATTCATATTTTACATCTCAGAACCATTCTAAGTGTTATGAGTCTAGAAGAAAGTTCACTTCAATGCTTACAAGCTCCAAGGAAATGTTTATATCCTGCAATCTATATTTAGGTAATTTATCTATGGAATATCTAGTTACAAGAAACTATAATTGAATAATTATGTGACAATAAAGTTCTTGATTCTACACTGAGAGTCTAAGTATCTTATAGTGACCCTCTTACTACGAAGATCATGGATGACGGTAATAGTGACTAAGGGAAATGATCATATATGATGTCTATGAGGGACTATGTTTTATCATCCTAGGTTGACTATGACATCAACTAGAAGGATTATATGGAATATCATTTCACATGTCAATTCTTATGGTTGCAATGATAAATGGAGGCACTGTTACAAGATGTGAGGAAGGAGTACCATCACATGGTGGCATGATATTTTTGGGTGATGATGGCCTAGGAAACCACCCATATTGAAACCAGACTACCTTACTTTGGTGAATTCATCAGGATAAAACCAAGGTACACTCAAACCTATATTTATTCATACTCTCATGGGAAAAAATCATGAAATTTTCCCAAATTCACCACCTCCTAAACCCCAGTTAAAGGGAAACAAGAAACTAATAAACCCTACATGAGTCATAGAACCAAAAATATTACCATATATATAGATATTTCCTTCCTATATGCCTATCGAAAACATATATTCTAAGATAAAATTAATAATATAGTAGATCCATGGTGTTAGAGTTGGAAATGGTGAGTTTATTTCCCATTTGATGATGAGATAGTGGGTAAATATCTGAATTTAAAGGAGCTCAGGTCTTCCTTGAAACCTGGAGAATAGTCTGTTAGAGCCTATTCAGATTACTTATTCCTCAAGTTTTCCCACTTTTGGTCTATCTATCCTCTAAGTACCAATATTATGGGTAATGGAATACCTTTCAAGGTGGAATCCATATTCCTTAACTCAATAACCTAAATGCGCCCATGGGGTGTTAGCCGAGTGGTACCCGCTGGTTGTACCCCTCACTCTCTATGGGAACTGGCACAGGATCAAGTCCCACCAGGCTCGAAAACTGTTTGTATTATGAACAGGGCGATTCAAAGCCATTTATTAGCTGGGGAACGTGGTGCGCACTTGGGCTGGTGGGGGACCCCTTTGGTAGTCGGTGTTAGCAACACACGTTTTGCACAAGAGCCTCAACCCAGTTTGTGAGGACTCGCTAGGTGCATCCAAGAGACCCGAGATCAAATATGGGTGGAGGATTATTTTCCAAGGGTATTGTAGCAGTACTATAGCAGGCACTGTAGCAGGCACTATAGCAGCTGGAACTATTCATCCATCTGGGCCTTCAGGCCACCGGTTTGGTCCTCGGGTCCTGTAAGGCTTTCGGTCCACCCAAGGCCTTCGGGCCAGTTGATTCTCAAGGACTTCGGGCCACCTTAAGGCCTTAGGTCCACCCCAAGGCCTTCGGGCCACATGAATGCAGGACCCAGACACACTACACAAAAGGAGCAGCCACAGAAGAGGATTCAGAGCAGGTGCACTCACCAGAGCAGAGCCAAATGGATTGTCAGAATGAGAGGGTATGGATATGCCATCGGTATCAGCCTGTGCTTGCATGGGAAGCCTAGCCAGACGGTCATGAAAATGTGGAGAGCTACTATCAAGATGCAGATTCTGGGGAGGGGCAGTTCCTTGTAGATAGTCTGGTTTAATTTCCTAAGACCTTCGGGTCATGTAATCTCCTAAGCCTACGGGTCATGTATTCTCTGAGCCTATGGGCCTTGTAAGGGTTCCCCCTCATCCCTTGAAATGGGGGTTATCAAAAATCAATAAAAATGAAGGCCTTCGGGCCATTTAGGAAATAACCTAAATGCATCCAAAGACTTTAACATTGAGACCAATCCTGAAGATGTTGGTAAGTGTATCTGGGCTCTAGAAATACGAGTACATTCCATAGATAAATGTGTCTCCATTATAAGATGAGTACAAGACATGATAGATTAAGGCACCACCAAATGGGTGATTAACGAATCTATTGATAAGTAGTAGGATGACCTCATCAACTTTGAAGATGTATTTCCATATATCACTAGAGGTGTTATATTACAATTTCAATACACTTATAATATAAACCTCATTTCCTTTTATAGAGGGTAATGATAGTGTGATTTCCCATAGATTCTCTATAGTATACCATGGGTGGTCCCTATTAACTAATTTTTTGATATTTTTTACCCTAGAAGATATGGAGATGTTTTATGGCTATAGGGAGATATATGAAGAAGAGGGACTTAATCCACCCTCCACCTTTCCAATCCTAAAACCTTTTCCCTTAGAGGTTGGGATAGATATATGTATACACATGACTAGATATTAGTGGAATGCCAACATATTTTCCAAACATATTTTTACAAGTGATATATTTTAGTTACCTAGCCCATCTATTGCTTCACACACACATACATGTATCTAAATATAATTCTCTATAATTATTTTATCAAAAAAATTATTCTTTGAAATGGATCCTTATGAGGAATGCCCAGAGGTCATCAGATGGGAGTTTCAAGATGAAATCCTACAACTTACTATAAAAGTATCTTCATCTATGGTGGATTGAACATCAAAAACAACACCCCAACCATACTTACTAGTAGAGGGGTGGATGTCTCAGGTATAGCCACTAAATGTTATGGTATCATTCCACATCACCCTATTCATTTTTTCTCATAAAGGGGCTTATAACACTCATTAAAGATATAAATATAATGGAATATCTTTTCTCAATGATTTAACCAATCCCTTATGAAGGAACAACTTTACTTGAGTTGGGTTATAAAGTATTTTTTTAAGCCTCTCCCTCTTCAAATATCATGGACCCATCTGCTGAGGAGATGACCGATAGGGGATATAGCTAGGATCTACCTACTGATCAGGCTATGAAGGAGGTGATGATATCCTAGAGATTATAGATGATGGGAAAACAATAATGGGTAGAAACCCTATCATAGTGGGTGAGGTAGAAACCCCTAGATAGGATGCCTAGGTTATATCACTAGAAGATGTAGTGGTGCAACATCCCAGACTCTAGAAATCTAGAGAAAATAATTATATTACATTATTGGTATTAAATATCGGAGTTCCCAAGGGGGCCAATAGTTTAGAAATATTATAAGTATATATAAATACATATATTACATTTAAAAATATAAGATACTCGGTGAATATATGTTATAAGATTAATATACCTTCCATCATATCCCTAAAAATTATACATGGTCCTCCACTGGGTTTCCTTGGGAAAGGAAAACAAATAAGGGTGATATCAGATACTTAATAATGAGTATCATACAGTGGAATCGTTCATAACATAAACATGGAATAAGTGGTTTGGTAGGAATAAATGAAAAATGTGAATCTATAATCAACTAAAATAGATATAATTCTATATCAATGAAAATAAATGAAAATATGTATAATAATAATCATTGATCTCTTACTAATGGAATGCATATTGTTGGAAATAAAAACTTATCATCAAGGCCTTTTACCAAGACACTATCTTATTATGGGTAGAGGTATACACAAAAAACCAAAATGTTTTATCTCATGTGACCTGTCAATACATCATGGGGATATGTAATTTTGGGCCCCACCCATAACCTGATTAAGTTCAATGCATTCATCATAAGATTCATGAAGACCCTTCATACCATTCCCTAAAGAACCTCTATCAGTATAATAAGAAATAAAAAAAATTAAATACTTCACTATTCAAAAGAATAATGTGTATGTCTAGGATAACATCCCTTAATAAACATAGAAGTTGTAGGGTATCTTCAAAGTAACTTGAGGTATCGTTATCAAAAAAATATAGTGGAAATGGTACTTATAATATGTTGGGTTATCCATGGATGGTAGTAATTAGATTTAATAGAATTAATTGGTAGTATATTAAGTCAATTGTAGAAAATATTCTTCATCATGGTTCATAAAGATTATGTGAATATTCCAAATCATATCCCCATGGAATGTTTATCCAGGTGTTCAGTATTATCCCATTCATCGTGCATCATAGTGATGATTGATTTAATGATCAACTAACCATTTTAGGGGTGATTAACCATAGGATAATATATTATATAGACTAATATACTTTCCAATGTCTATATAGGGATTTATTTACTAGTAAACTACACATACATTTATTTTAATAAAACATAGGATTGTTTTTCCACCATGGAAAAGAATGATTTTAACAAGGGTTTTGGAATCTCTTAGATTAAAAGAATATGAAAGAGGGATAATGATATAGACTTTTAAATACATTAAATTTAAATATAAATATGTTTAAATTATTTCATGGAAATGTATTCCCCACAAAAAAGGAAATAGGTGGGTAATAAAACATGAGTCCCGAAGAATGGAAATTGAGATGGAAAAACCATACGTATCTCTTGGGTAGTAATTCAATCAAAACCCCAAAAAATATAGTAATTAAAATTGATCATAAAATAAAATTTATAAATAAATTTAATGATATAAAATCTCATATAGTAAGTATGTGCACCACCTAAATTAAATTAGGTTCATAATAACAAACATGTCCCAAAGAGAGGAATTTTAGATGGAAAACACTCACATCTTGTCCTAACTTCCACAAACGTAATTTAACCACATGTATCAAAAAAATTATATATTAATTACTTAATTAATAACCATGATAATATAAATTTTAATTAATAATCTTTATAAATATTCATTATCTATAATAATTATACCTATTTTCCACATCAGGGGTTTGTAGTTTTGATCATTTGTACTAGTTTCATAACAGCGATGTCCATACCCATTATTAATCCAAATTTCATTTTTAATAGGTAATTAAAGTTTATATTAGGGATGGTTTATAATTATATATTATGTTTCAAATTACTTTAATGAGTATTTTATTCTTTATTCTTGAATATGAAATTGATAACTAGCATCATCTGGTGATTCTTTTAGATCGAAGGGTGTTTTCTTAATTAATGAATTAAAAATTTATATAGTATCTACAGAACCAAAAAAATATTATTTACACATTTATATAATATTATACCATTAAATAAGTTTTCATATTCATCCATTATATAAATTCATGGTATTGTTCAAGTAAGTTGTTAAATCTTCCCAAACATGAACAAACCCTGATTTAATGAATGGTTATGAGGTGGTTTTGTTGTAATATAATTATACAAGAAAATTAATGATCTGATTTAGTGTTTATAAGTGTGATATTTTATATTAGGAAGTAATTATAATAATATTTAATGGATATGAAAATATAATACAATTTTAATAAAAGATTATCCTCTTAATACGCTTGTTTTAAATGATTAAATTAACGATGATCGTTTATTGATCATATAATTAATAGGTTCTAAAAATTTTTATACCAAAACCTTAATTATATCATAATAATAATATTTATATTTTAATACCACCTTTATTCCTATCCTTGTAATGTGGTGAAGGAAAAAATAAACATGTTGTGTTATGGAGGTGGTAGTTTGTACAACACACGAATGACAGTTTTGTTTTTCTTAAGGGAATGGAGAAAGGTGGTTAGATTTTATTTAGAAAATATAAAAAATAATTAATTTATCATATAAAATTGATAAAAATAAAGTTTAAATGGAGTGATAAAAGGAAAATATGTTAGAAAAAAGAGTGAACTTACATTGATATCTTTCGGTTTCTCATGGAGGATTACTTGAAAAGGAATGGATTAGTGTACACTCTTATGACCAAAATAATATGATATTCATATATTATTATAGGGTAAGGATAAATGGAAAGAACTGTGGAGCATACCAAATTTTTATTAGTTTCTTTAATGGGTGGTGAGAGGCCCCTTTTATAAGCAGTGAGAATTGCATTTTTGTAAATATTTAAACTTAGTATAAAGGGGGAACTTGTTAAACATGTCATGTGGATCTAAAAATATACAATAATGGTTTTGTGAATATATAAGGTCAATTAAAACCTCATACACTCAATTATTGACATTTTTTAGTCACATTTCAATCACTTTTCCCCTTTTCTTATTACTTCTACCCTTTTAGCTTTTACCATGGTAACTAGTTTTTACCTAAGGTAACGTAATATTTATGACTAAAAATAAAGTATTAATTATTAGATAAATTTGACCTACTGATTCTAAATTTTTAATCAATTTCATATAATTAAATTTCAATAATTTTTATAAATTAATTTTAATGTGAATAATTTATAATATATGAAAATAATTTTTGAGAAAAATATTACTTGAATTATAAAATATCAATCTTCGGTTTGTAAACTATAACTAATATTTTAAAATGTATACTTTAAATTATAAAAATAAATATTTTGTCAATAAAATGGTTTCATAAATTTCTAATTCATAATTATATACTAAGAGTGGCATAAAAGTCACAGTATTTGTAAAAATAATATATTTCATTATTAACCCAGAAAACAATTTTTATAGAAAAATATGAAAAATTAATCAAAAGATAATATATTTATGAAAAATTATAAAATAAATTTTATTTTTTAAAAATAAAATTATAAAATTTAAAAATAAAAAATTTAAATATACTTATGAATAAAGGCTCTTTAGATTTTGCATTGTGTGATAGTTTAGGATGTGGTGTTTACATAGTGCAGTGGGGTCATGGGTATTATATTCTCCCCCCATAAATAATTTCATCCTAGGAAGTTGGGTAGATGTCAACAATTAAAAAAATTGGATATTCATTCCTCATAGATTCTTCATGTTCCCAAGTATCCTCTTCTATTTTGTGGTTTCTCCAAAGGACTTTGACCTATCGAGTTGTCTGATTCCACAACACTTTCTCTCTAGATTCAAGAATCGCGACAGCTTGTTCATTATAATAAAAGTTTGGATCTTACTATATTCTCTCATATGTAATGAAATACATTGGATCTAACATATATTTCCTTAGTAATAAAATATGGAAGAGGTATTGTACTTTAGAATGGTCAGGAAGAATATCCAACCGATGAGATACAACTCTAATTCATTCTAGTATTTCAAAAGTTCATATGTATCTTAGGCTTAACTTACCATTTTTTACCCAATCTTGAAACTCCATTCCATAGTCAAACCTTCAAGAATACATGATCCCCAACTTGAAATCCCAAGTCTTTCATTATATTACAACCATATCTATTTTTTCTACTCTAGGATGATTTAATATAATCCTGAATAGTCTGTACTTTAAAAATCATCTCCTCCAAAATCTCTAGGACAACTAGATTTATTTCTTTTACTTATTCATAATAGGTTTAAGTATAATATCTCTACCCATGAAATTCTTCATATAGTTCCATATAGATTCTATAATGGAAGCTATTATTGTATGAAAATTATACCAAAGGTAGACCCTATTCTCACATACCTTGGAATTCAAGAGAACATAGTCTAAAAATGTCTTCCAATGTTTGGATAGTCCTTTCAGACTACCCATTGGTTCAGAGATCATAGGTGGTGCTGAAATGTACCTTAGAGTTGAGATACCTTTAAATACTCTTATATAATTTCAATCTAAACCAAGGTTCATGATAAAATATGATTGATATTGATTCCCCATTAAGTATTATGATTTCATTGATATAGATCTAGGTAATGCACTCAAGGTTTATATCTTTACTTATTTCTATTAAATGGTTAGACTTAGTAAGAAGATCCATAATAACCTATATAAAATTATTCTTTCTTGGAGTTTTTGGAAGTATGGTGACAATTTCAAAAGTAATATTGTCATATTTCATTATAGGTATAGTTCTAGGTTTCATGACTCCCTTAGGATGTTGTCTTTTAGCCTTTACCTACTAACATACTAAGCATTTTTACGTGTAGTCTGCAATTTCCCACTTCATACCATACCACAATAAATGCTCTCTTAAATCCTTGTACATCCTTGCACTACCAAAGTGTAAGATAAATTTGATCTATATTCTTTAACTAGTAGTTCCATCTTCAAATCTAGTGAGGATGGGACACATAACCTATTTATAAACTTCTACACTCCATCTTTGTAGATGTATTCTTTCAATTTCCCATCATTCACTGATTTAATTTCCTTTCTAATTACTTGTCATTTTATTGGGATATATATATTTTTTCTAGTATAGATTATTTAGTAATTTATAAGAAAAGTAATTCTTTTTAATCTTCATGATGTTTATTATTCCATGTTCCCTCCTACTCAATGCATCATCCAACTCATTTTCCTTCCTAAGGTGGTAGTGTATCGAGTAATCATAGTCCTTGAGTAGTTAAAACCACCTTCATTGCCTCATGGTGAGATCCTTCTAAGATAATATATACTTCAAGATATTGTGGTCTATATATATATATCATATCTCACCTTAGAGAAAGTGTCTCCATATTTTTACAGAAAATATTATATTTGTTGGATCGAGTTCATTAGTTAGATAATTTTGTTCATGAATTTTCAATTTCATTGATGCACAGGCAATCACCCTATCATTTTTCATAAATACACAATGAATTATTTTCTTTGATGAATCATTAGATATTAAAAATACTTCCATACATGATGGTAAAGATAATACTAGTTCATTAATTAGTCTCCTGTTAAACTCTTCAAAACATTATTCACATTCCCTTATCCATGTTAATTTAACCCTTTATGTGTTAACTTCATTAATGGGTTTTTCAACGATGTGAAGTCTTCAAAAAACTATGGATAATAACCTACTAATCCTAGGAAACTTTGAATCTTGGTTTTTTTCATCATTATAAGTTTTTATTTGAAAACATTTGTCTTTAGAGTGTAAACATATATTTCATACTTAGAGACAATATTTCTTAGAAAATAAACTTCATTGATCCAAAATTCAAACTTAGTATATTTCTTATATAATTCCTTTTTCTGGAGTTTCTCTAAAAGTAATTTTAGATGAATTTTTTTATCTTCATAGATATTAGATTATATGATGATATCATCAATGAATACCATAATAAATTTATCAAGATACTCCTTGAGCACTCTATTAATTAGATCCATAAAGAGAGATGGTGCATTAGTTAATCCAAAAGGCATTATCATAAACTTAGAATTTCAATACCTTATTTGAAATTTCAACTTTGGTATATCATCATGATTCACCCTTAGTTAATGATAACTAGAGAGAAGATCTTTAAAAATTGTTGGGATCCTTGAAGTTAATGAAATATGTTATCAATTCAAGGAAAAGGATACTTTTTCTTTCTAGTAATGTAATTGATGTCCCTATAATTGACAGACAATCTCATATGTGTATACTTTTTCTGGAATAAATCAGGGGATCCCCATGGTGAAACAATAGGGTGTATAAATCCATCATCACACAACTATTGTATATGTTTATTTAACTCCACAAACTCTACTAGTGACATTCTATAATGAGTTTTAAATATAGGCCTTTCATCTGGAATGAGTTCAATATAGAACTCAACTCTGCACTCTCTTGTATAACCAGGTAATTATTTTGGAAAAACATCAATGAATTTTTTTACCACAGGTACATCCACTATTCTCAATATATCTTCCATATCTATTGATCACACTTGATCTTACTATATTCCACTAATTTCATTAAATAGTGCTACTGGGGGAGGATCCAAACATGATTTAGATGATGAAGTTACCCCTTTAAAGAAAATAGATTCTACTTAACATTCATGTATCATAATATCCTTCTATTGGAAATAAATTTTTTCATTGTATTTTGGAAATACAATATATATAAAGGATCATATCAAACTCAATTGTAGGTATAACAACCAATTTTTCAAATAGGTTATGTTTACATATCATAATTGGAACCGCCTGACACATCTTTAGTTCCATAAGATTCCCACACAGTGTCTTAATTTATACTTCCCTTAATAGGTTTCTAGAGAAATATATAATGTTTTTTGAAAACATAGAAGATAAAAAAGAGCATAATAATCCAAAATCAAATATAAAAGTATCTAAATTTGAGGTAATGATCAAATTACCTACCACAAAATCATTAGTAACTTTGAATTCATCTATGGAAATCCCATAAGATTGGTCTTTCTCCCCTTTCCTTTCCTAATTTAAAATCCCTTAATGTAATGTCCCTTATCCCTATAGTTAAAACATTGAACACCAAAAAAATCCACCTTTCCCCTACATTTTAGATCTTGGTAGAATATTTCAATACACTTATAACAAACTATAGTTCCCTTATTAAAATCACCAAGTTCTTTCTTCCCACAGTTGTCACATGTGGAAAATACCACCCTTATTTATTCCCCTTTTCCACACTATTCTTCCCATGATGCTCAGCTAGCCTCTTCTTCTCCTGAATTCCCTTGAATACATATGTCTTGGAGAACTAATTTTCTATCTTAATGGTGCTTGATATTATATCCTCAAATTAATAAAATGTATGTGATACCAATTCCCTTTGAAGTCTTGTATTTAACCCATCAAAGAAATGATCAATCTTTCTTTTCAGTTTATGTATATAGTCCGCAACATGTATAGTTATCCTTGTAAATCTAACCTCAAAATCAACAACATTTTCCTCCTACTTAAATCCAAGATTAGGGAACTACCTTTCCATTTATACACTTTTATCATGAAGGAAATATTCTTAATATAATACCTCCTTAAAAATTCCTCATTCAATATTATTTGGCTCATCTTTCACTTTAGTTTTTGAATAAGTGACTACCATTAGCCAGAATCTCCCTTTAGATGATAGACCACCATGATGAATTTTTCATTTTAACTAATTCACAAATATAGAAAGATCTTATAGAGGGACTTGATTCATTTCATTGTTCATCTAGAAATGGATTAGTAGTTCCCCTAAATGTTGGAGGTTTTTATCACATAAATCAATCCATATAGTTACACTATGTTAAGGATTAACGAGTCACTCTATAAGGGAATTATTATTTTTCATGACTTGGTCAACCTATCTAATATATTTATGAAATGATTAGCCTCATCTATATATTTGTTAATTTTTTAGGAGGAATATCCCCGCATTAACTATGGGTGCTGATATGGTTCCCATTACTCTTGTTATTTCTTTATAAAAAGTCATACACATAATTAGACCATGATATTTAATTGTAAAATAAAATTAATATTAGTTTTTCTAGAGTGTTCCAATGAAATATTGATGGTTTTTTATAGTACTTGTGTTATCTCACTTGGTTCCTCTAATTATATTCCCCAAGTTTCCTACTAATCTTCATCTACTATAAACTATAACATCCCAGACTCCAAAAACCCTGAATCAATAGTTATATTATAGTATTGGTATAGAATACAAGATTTTTTGAAGGATCCAATAGTTTATTAGTATTAGAATAATGAATACATATATACATTACATTTCAAAACATAAGATAAATAATGAACATATGTGAGAACATTAATATCCCTTCCATCATATCACGGAACATTATACATAGTCCTCAAATATTTTTCTTAGGGAAAGGAAAAAAAATAAGAGTTATATCAGATAATTAGTAAGGAGTATCATACAAAGGAATATTTCATAACATAAACATGGAATAATTGATATTCTAGAAAAAACATGAACAATATGAAGACATAACATTATAAAATTGAGGGAATTCTATATCTATAATAATAAATAAAAACATGTATAATAATAATAATTTATTTCATACTAATGTAATGGATAATGTAGGAAATAAAAAAATATATTTGAAAGGACTTGTAAAAAAATGTTATCCTTTTATGGTAAGATATATACACCAAAACCCAAACTATTTTTTCTCATGAGACCTGTTAATGCATTGAGGGTCTGTATAATTTTGTGTCCCACCCATCACCTAATTAAGTCCAATATATTCACCATAAAAGTCATCAATACCTTTCATACCATTCCATAAGGAAACTCTTACTGAATAAAACTTTTCTATCCATATAATGATTAATAATGAAATAAAATACTTCCCAATTCAATATAATAATGTGGATATCTAGAAGAACATCCCATAATCAACATATATATCATGGGGTATCGCTAAAGTAACATGAAGTACCCTTACCAAATAAATATATTGGAGAGGGTATTGATAATGTGTTGGATTATACATGGAATAAAATAATTGGATTCAATAGCTTGAATTTATAGTAGACCAAGACAATGGTAAGAAATATCCTTCATCGTGGATCTTAAACAATATGTGAATATTTAAAATCATATCCCCGTGATTCTCTAGAATAATGTGTAGTATTAGTCCCATTCATCATGAATTATAGTGATGATTGATTCAATGATTAAACAAACCTTTTTAGGGTGATTAACCCTAGGTTAATTTGTTCCAAAACCACATCCACATTGCAATATCTAGTCATAAATGTATTTTCTATTAAACTAAACATCCTTTTATTTTACCAAAACATAGGATGGTCATTACAACATGGAAAATATTGAGTTCTACAATGGTTTTGGTAACTCTTTAATAAAGAGAATATGAGAGTAGGATAATAATATATACTTTAAATCCCTTAAATTTTATGAGTAATATGGTAAGTCTTACAAGGAAATTTATGCACCGCAAAAAATGAAATAGGTGGTGAATATAACATGAGTTTGAAAGAATGAAAATTGAGATGGAAAAACCACACTTATAGATTGGGTAGTAATTCAAATAAAACCCATTGAAAGAGATGGCGTAAAATTTATCTTAAAATACCATGAATAAATAAATTTTTTATATAATATTTCAAAAAGGTATTATATACACCACACAAATGAAATTAGGTTCATAATACCAAACATATCCCAAAAAGAGGAATTTGAGACAGAAACCCTTACCTATTGTCCTAAATTCCATGAATGTACATTAATATCTTAGATCAAAAACATAGGTATCTTAATAACTTTATTACAAAACTTAATCATATCCACTTTCATCTATAATTTTCGTAAATTATCCTTCTATATATGAATTCTACCTATTTTTCACATCAAGTGTTTATAGTTTTGATCGTTTATACTAGTTTCATAATACCAATATTCACGTTCATTATTCTTTAAAATTTCATTATTAATAGTTCATTAAATTTACAATTAGTTATGAGTTATTTTTATTTATGTTGTTTCAAATTCCTTTTATTAGTTTTTAAGTCTTTATCCTTCAAGATGAAATTAATAACAAGTATATTTTGGTGATTCTTTTCGATTGAAGGGTTTTTTATTAATTAATAAATTAAAAATGTATAAATAATATATATAAATAAATCATTATTTTCACATTTATATCATATTATACCAGTAAATAAGTTTTTATATTCATCCATGATATAAATGGATTTCATTGTTCAAGTGGGTGATTAAATTAACCCAACCATGAACATATCTTGATTTAATGAATGATTATGAGGTGGTTAGGTTTTAATATCATTATACTGGAAGAATAATGATCTTATTTAATGTTTATCATTGTTATATATCATAATTTTAAGTAATTATAAGAATAATTAATGTATATGAAAATATTACAAACTTTGAATAAAAGATTATCCTCTTAGTATGCTTATTTTAAACAATTAAATTAACAATGATTGTTTTTTGATCATATAATTAATAGGTTCTAAAAATTTTCATGATATAACCTTACAGATATCATAATAATAAGATTTATCCTTTAATCCCATCCTTATATCCATCCTTGTAAGGTGGTGAAGGAAAACAAAACATGAGTTATGGAGGCGGTATTCTGCACAACACACAAATGAAGGTTTTATTTTTCTTAAGGGAAATGAGAAATGTGGTTAGTGTTTATTTAAATAATATAAAAAAAATTAATTATACTATAAATACTAAAGTAATAATATAATATTATAAATTCTAAATTTTAAATGTAAAGATAAAAGGAAAATATGTTAGAAAAAATATTGAACTTACTTTGAGATCTTTAGGTTTCTCTTAGAGGATTCCTTGGAAAGGAAAGGCATGGGATAATATATTGTGAAAAAAATCTCAAGAGAGTAAAATAATATTATATAGGAGGTAAAAGGGTAGTGTTTTAATAGGAAACTGAATTTTTATTACTTCCATTAAGGGGTGGTGAGAATCCCCTTTAATAAGTTGTGAGAATGAAATTTTTGTAAATATTTCAACTTAATATAAAGGGATAACATGTCAAACATGTCAAGTGGATCCAAAAATATAAAAAAATGGAGTGGGAAATATATAAGGATGATAAAAACTTCATCTACTTAATTATAGACATGTTTTAGTCATATTTCAATCCTTTAACCCCTTGATTTATTACTTTTACCATTTTAGATTTTACACCGGTAACTAGTTTTTACCTAAGGTAACTTAATATTTATGTATAAAAATGAAGTGGTGCTTATTATATAATTTATAAATAATAATTATAAATTTTAAATATATTTTTTATGATTAAATTTTTATAAGTGTTAAAAATTATTTTTAATATGAAAAATGTATAATAAATCAAAAAAATAGAGAAAAATATTACTTGAATTCTAAAATATCAATAATAGGTTTATAAATAATAATTAACATTTTAAAATATATAATTTAAATTATAAAATTACATATTTTTTCAATAAATGGTTTCATAAATTTTTAATTCATACTTTTATACTAATAGTGTCATAAAAGTCACAATGTTATTAAAATTGGAATATTACACAATTCACTTAAAAATAATTTTTTTTAGAAAAAACTCGTAAATTCATATTTAGATAATATATTTATGATTAATTAAAAAAAATTAAGTTTATTTTTTAAAAATAAAATTCATAAATTCATAAATTAAACTTTTAAATATACTTATGAATAAAATTTGAGTGTGCATTGCATGATAGTTCAGGTTATTGTGTTTACATGAAATAGTAGGATCGTAGGTATTATAAGTGGTGGAAGAAGTGGATGGTACTCTGACCATAGAGGGTGAGTATTTATAGTGTTTTTTATTTAATTTTTCATACACTAGAAAATACATATGCACACTAGGTCTCCTAAAAAAGTTTCATCGAAAGTGAAGGAATTAGTGAAAGAGGCTACCATCCTCAGGCTTTGGACGATTGAGCATACAAAGACTATGGTCATTCTAGTGCCAATGATCCTAGAGGGTTATGGATATATGATCACTCTAAGTTACCTAGATATAGAATATAATAAATTATCTGGATGAGAATATAATTAATATCAATATTATTCCAATATTCAACACATCTCATGGTAGCATGTATAAAAAGATATATAGAAGCACATCCAAAAATCCCCTATGGAGGTTTTGAATAGGAAATTGAATCATATTATCCATCTATTAATACTATAAAGATTTAAGGGTTTTCATTAGTAGGCTATCCACACTTCTATGAAGGATATCCTCTATTAATGAGAATATAATCATATATCCCATTTATGTCTCACTTAGGAGGGAATCATAGGAACACTCTACAAATCCCAAAGTTTCCATGCTTCAAGAAAAGTCCCATGACATGGATGGAGTATGAGAGAAATGATTACTATTTGAAATGGGGACAATCCTAGTGGACCGATTTCACTAAGGACTTATTACAACAGAAGATAAATTGGTGAAGCACTAGAGGCGGCTCGAAGACACCAAGAGCAGAGAGTCATATGCCAATGCGAGAGAGGACATGATATTCCCAAACTAATAAGACAAATATGTAAATATGGTTGATATTTTACACATAATAGATGAATCCATATGATCAATCAACAAAATATGATCTTCAATAGAGCATAGCCTATAGTGTAGCACTACCTATAACTTTCTCCCTTTGTAAACTAGAGGTAGAATCCAATTTTTTGATGTTCCTATTTCTTTTTTATTGGAATAATGAAAGGTTATTTTATCTTAAATCATTGACAAATATATTATTTTTATCACATCCTGATCATCAATTCTCAACAATATATGATACTTTTGAAGAGTAATATCAATATAACTAAATAAATCAGAACAATTAATGGGGATAGATCAAGAAAATCATAATCTATAAATTCTCATGATAAAGTTGAAATATGGATAAACCCATTATCTCTAATACATGTTCCTTTATATGGATATAGGGGTTATGGATATAGTATCATATGTACCATCACCACAATCTCAGGTGAGTCAGTAGGATGAACGATGATATAATTTGGTCTCCTCTTGAGTTTGTGTACTTGGATGAATATCGATGAGTTGGGTATAGTGACATATATACTATCAGCATAAGTTAAGGATATATCACTTATATATTATATGTTTTCCTTTTGTATGTTTACTCTTATATGGGTATAGGTGGGGCATATATAGTGGCATTTTTATTATTACTGTAGCCTAAGGATAGTCCTTTTAGATAAGGGAGAGCTTAATTCCTCATTATGATTAAGATCATGAAGGGGGATTTTAGAATGAGGGTTATAGTGTTCAAAAGTAATCAAACACCCTTAAATCACACCTTGTTTCATTTTTCACAAGAATATAAACTAATATTCAAATAATATAGGGGTGCTCTAACTTTTTCTTTGTTCAAAGGACCTAGCGATCATGGATTACCTTTTTCTAGGGCTATATGGTAGACCCTAAAAGATTTATGTCTATTTTAAGCCCTAATTTTCACCTATAGAATTAATGGGATAGACTTAGTGGGAATGAACTCAACTTTTAATCATTGCATACTATTTTTTTCAATATAACATGCTTTATGCCCTTTCTATTTTTTCAAACACTTTATTTTTACCTAGGTTATACAGGGTTCATACCTTGTAATCAAGAACTTGACTTTTCAAATTATAACCTTTGTGGGTTTTTATATCAGTGAGTACAATATCTCTTTCCTTGATTATTTTAAGTTCTTTAAATTCCTACCATTGTATCTACTGTATATTCTCATCATATTTGACTAAAATATGGGGTATTCTATCTAATAGTAAGGGGATGTTAACCCATTATCAATGAGTGACCTACTACAACTAATATAGATAACATCAGGGATAAGAGTGTGAATTTTATGGCCATGATTCCCAAACCATTTTTTGTTTTCATTTAGGGTCACATGAAAAGGATGATAAGGGGTAAAAGGGAAGTATGTCACAGCCATGCTTTATGAATGGGTATGATACACAAATGTGTAATATCAAGGGAAACTAGAACCACTTGAATAGTTGGATTATGGAATATATAAATAATAACTTGAGACATTTAAATTAGGGAATGATGGGATGGGAAAATTATATAGAGGATGACTATTAACCAAACTCAAATGACGGGTTCCACTGTAATGTTGTTGGGGGTGTATGAGGTTAGAGAAAATTATCCTCAATATGAAATATGCCACTAGTTGGTAGTGTTTGATACGGAAGGATGAATATCATTATCAACCAATGGTGTCCCTTGTAGTTGAATGTGCTCATTACCAATAGCCATAAAATGTTTATATGGATTCAAACACTTAAGTACACTACTGGAAAAACAGGAAACGGAAGCACCACCTTTTATCAGTTCTAATCAAAAAGTGCTGATAAAGGAACCTTGTATCATCGCTAAAATTTTAGTGATGATAGAGGGATGCTTTATCAGCGCTTTTCTAGCGCTGATAAAACATCCCTCTATCAGTGCTAAAATTTTAGCATTGATACAGGGTACCCTTTATAAGTGATAAAATTTTAGCGCTGATAGAGGAAGGGTTTATCAGCTCTTTTTTAGCGTTGATAAAATTGTAGTCCCATATTTTATAAAATCGGGTGCACAGTATCCTCTGTTTATCATGCCCTCAAGCTCTCATGGTACTCTACCCCTACGAAAACTCCCCTCCCCCCTAGATCTTCTCATTGTCATACCTCCATCTCTATCCCTACTTCTTATCCTCCCCCTCGAACCCCTTATGCGGATCCTCTTCCCCTCAAACCCTAATTATCCTCCTCTCCGCTCAACCCTACTCCCCGTGAACCATACTCCTCCATTTCTCAATGGTTAGCGGCTCCTCCCATGCACCTCCTCTTCTAGAAGTCTCTCTTTCCCCTCCCAACATTGTGCAGAAGGCTCCCTGACCGCTCGATGCTTCTTCTCTCCCACCATCACGGGTGTGATCTACTCTATGTAAATCTCCCACTTCTCCTTTTCAGTTTATTTTTGGTGGATAGGTTTTTGAAGTGTAATTTTGGTTACTGTATGAAGTAGTTTTTTCATGGTGTAAATA
Source organism: Viscum album (assembly GCA_963277665.1). Classification (NCBI taxonomy): domain Eukaryota; kingdom Viridiplantae; phylum Streptophyta; class Magnoliopsida; order Santalales; family Viscaceae; genus Viscum; species Viscum album. The sequence goes on from OY728163.1 coordinate 150,836,455, forward strand.
TCACTAGGTTATTCTTATATAGGTATTTACCTAGATTAATCTGATATAATCCCTTTTGAGTTTATCTTATGTGATCTTAGTTGTGTTCTGAGGGGTGGTAATGCGGTGTGATGTTCTTAAGTTATTTTAAGTTCATATTACATGAGACTTTTGGTTAATATTACATAATGGGTATTATAAAATGATTCTCCTTTCTACTATATGGAAACTTGGGTGGTAATTTTCTAAGTTGTGTCTATTTGAGTTCTGTTTCACTATACTACATTATATTACATCGCGGTTTGGTTTAAGGTTCTCTGAGTTAGAGGGAATAGGTTGAGGATCACACTATGATCCTAGATATTTTTAGTGTGATTACATGGTTGACATGTTTGTTTCATAGACCTCATTATATTAATATCAAATTTAATGCGGTTTGACCCTATAGATTCAAGGGATAACATGCCATGGTTTTTTTATCAGAGTTGTATTATAGAATGGTGAAATTTTTCACATCATTATCCTTTAATTTTATAGAATGGTTATAAATTTAGGCCTTTTATCAAATTATTTCTTATTTAAAAAACTTTCCTAGAACCCTAGGTTATTAGTGATGTATATTTGGATATCTTTATCCACCCTTTGATTTTTTTTCTTCCAAAATTTTAAGAGATCAGCCTCTTTAAAATCTAAGGTGAATTTCTTTTCTCTTCTTCTTGATTCTCTTCTTGAACTTTCTTCTTAGGAAGTATGTGACAATAATGATGATTCGGTTTTTGTGTTTTATTTGTTATGGTTTTAATGGTTAATGTTCATTCATAGGACTTTTATATTACCCTCATGTGTTAAGTCATGTTTTATTTGAGTATTCTTCTCATTCTTATGAAATATTTGTTAAATATTTAGTTGAGGTTGGGGACATGAAATTTATCCTTCTTTATTATGTTTAAATTGTGTAATTATCATGTTATTTTGTTTCCATTGGATGGATAGTACTGATTAACCTAAATACTATAATTAATTACACTAAAGGAAACTAAAGTGAAGAGGAAGTTTTTCATGTGATTTATGAAGTTCCATAATATTTCTTATATATTTATGGATTTATTGGTGTTGTTTCTAAGTGATTTATTCTTGATGTAGTGAAATAAATTTCTTACTACTAATAATATGATATAATTACCTTTCATAATTTTCTAGTCACTTAAGGTATGAAATGAATTGGTTGTATGGAAATCTGTAATTAAAGTGTTATATTTAAACTATAAATTCTGGATTAATATGAAAGAATGTTTAAGGGGGAGTTTTTAGTGTGAATTTTTTATATGTTTTCCCTTTCATGCTACTATGTATGGGGTATTTATCACTATGATTATAAGGTTGATGGTTGATTTATGTGGTTGGGAGCATGTGGTGTGGTAATTAATACAGTAGTTATGGGTGGATTAGAGGGAGGTAGTAACAATTCAATGGTTGATGTGGGTGTTTATAGTGTTAGTTTGGTGTAAACCCTTAGGAAAGATTTATGTGTGACTATATACTTATTATATTTTCTTATTATTTCTTACGTACCACCACTTGAGTCAAGTAACCTGATTGAAATCCATATGGGTACTTTGGTTCTGAGTGTTTTTCTCAATATCTAGGTTATAGAGGGAACACATATAGAACCACTCCCTCTTCCCTTCTCCCCCTTCACACTTAGTATGAGTTGTAATGGCTCACAGTGGGTGTATATATATGACCTATAACAATTTTAGGTTTTGGTTTATATATATTCTTGTTGACATGATTATGTGTATTTGGTGTGGATACATAGTGGGGGTTGTGCATTGTAGGAGGATAGTATGATGTTTATGTCCTTCATGTTCACGATATCACACTGTGATGAGGATGTGATGTGTGGCTGTGATGTGGATATGGTTTTTTATGTGTTTGTGACATGTTTATGTGTAGATATATGGTTATGAGATTATATAGAAGGGGTTGAAGCATAAGAAATATTCCATTAGAGTGTGAGAATGACCAGATTAGTGGGGAAGTAGATGTGGGGTAATTTATTAATATATATTCTTTTGATATTATGTTACTATACTTGAATTTGATATTGGGTGAGTGATCCTTGGTGAGGTTGGGTGATATATGACCATATATTGGTGTGTATCAGTTCTGTTATTTATTCACTAAGGCATTAATATATTTCATACACATTTTTATGATAGGTTTTGGGAAGGATCCTATTGAGTATACTTGTATGCTTACCCCTATTTATATAATTATTTTTATAGGTTTTTGAAGATGGATTTGGTGACCAAGATGGAAATTACTATCTTGAGGCTAGGAGTTACCGCCAGAGCCACTGGTGTAAGATTATTTTTTGATATTTTATTTTAGATACCTTTTCTATGTATGAAATTTACATGAATTATGGATTGGGTTTTATTTTATATTATATGGATTTGATTGGTGGTTTATCTATGTTCTTGGGATTTATGAGGGAAACACCTCCCATTTCTTTATTATATACCATCAATGTTAGTCTCCAACCTATGTACTATTAGAGGTAGGATTCATGAATTACACTTATTTTCACTGCCATTTTAGGAGCGGTTCCTAGTAGTGGTGAGTTATGATAGTGTGGTATCAGGGCTTTAGTTTAGAGTTAATATGGAGTTTGGAATTAGATACTCATGAGGATTTAATGGGATGATAGTTCAATAATATTTGTTAAAATTTTCATATGGAATAACATGGGAGACCATCTATGACACAAGTGATTATCCCCCCTATGATTTAAAGTATGTAACTTGAGCTTACAAAAAATATTAGGCATGATGATATTGAATGTAGTGAAGAGACCTAGGAGTGGTAGATGTATCATTATTGATTATTATTGTATTTGGAAGTCTTTTTTTTTGTATTTGAACCATAAATACTAATATTTAATATTCAGATAGGATGGAGATGAATAAATATTGGATGGATGATAATCGTTTGACAATAGAGTATAAGAACAGAGTGATAGAGTTCATCAAGTTTGCAAAGGATCATGGAAAGGATCCTTCTCAAATCCTTTGTCTATGTTTATGTTGTTGTTATTCTAGACTAATTACTCCAGAGTAGTTGGAAGAACATTTGTTATGTCATAGAATAAATCAGGGTTATAAATGTTGGAATAAACACGGAGAAAAAGAGAATCTAGCTACTGAATGGGATAAAACTATGTTTTATGGATCATCAGGTATGAATAAAAATATGGATAATTAAGAAGACCGTATGGAGGATGTGATTACAGATGTCAATGATGATGAAGATCGTGTTGAGGAAATGATAAGGACAATTGAAGATGAACTCCGTGATTGCCCAAAATTGTTTGAAAAGTTAAAGAGTTGTGAAAAGATGTCATTGTATGCTGGTTTCACTAAATATACAGCATTTTCAGCTATACTGAAGTTGTATAAATTGAAATTAGGAAACAGATGGAGTGATTTCAGTTTTACAGAACTACTTTCTCTCTTAAATGACATGCTCCCGGAAGATAATGAGCTCCCAATCCGGACATATGAAGATAAACGAATGCTACGCTCGATGGGTATGATTTTTGAAAGAATACATGGTTTCCAAAAAGACTGTATATTATTTCTCAAGGAGAAAAAATCACTTATAGAATTCCCAAATTGTGGTTCTTCTCGATACAATAAAGATGAATCCAGCCCTACGAAAGTTGTAAGGTACTTTCCAATCATTCCAAGGTTTTAGCATTTGTATGGAAGTGAATAAACTGTAAGACAATTGTCGTGGAATACAGATAAAAGAAATAAAGATGGGAAATTATGTCATCCAGACGACTCTCCTCAATGGAAGAAAATTGATCATGAGTATCCTAAATTTGGAAAAGAGCCGAGAAACCTTTGTCTTGCATTATCTAGATATGGAGTGAATCCTTTTGGTTTTCAAACCAGCACTCACAGTACATGGCCTATTATGTTGGTAAATTATAACTTGCCACCATGGTTATGCATGAAGCATAAATTCATCATGTTATCTATGCTTATATCATGACCAAAACAACCAGGTAATGATATTGATGTTTATTTGGATCCTTTGATTGAGGATTTGAATTTATTGTGGGATTTAGGTTTTATGTTGTATGATGCTTATAAAAGTGAATACTTCACATTGAGAGCGATGTTGTATGGAATGATAAATGATTTCCCTTATTATAGAAATTTTTTAGGCTATAGCATTAAAGGAACTCAAGGGTGTCTAATGTGTGAAGAAGATACAGAATCAATTAGGTTTAAACATTCATCAAAATCTGTGTTTCTAGGACATCATAGATTTCTACCTCGTCGGCATAAGTACCGATCTTTGATGACATCATTCAATGGAAGCTCAGAACAACACACAGCACCGTCTCCACTAATAGGTGATAAATAGTTTGAGAAAGTAAAATATGTGAACACAGATTTTGGTAAACCATTTTCGAAAAACCATATGAAAATCAGTTGGAAAACGAGATCAATTTTTTTTTGAATTACCATACTGGAATTGTTTCTACGTCAAAAAATTTCTTGATTTGATGCATGTGGAAAAACTGTATGTGACAATGTTATCAGAACATTTCTAAATGCCCCTCGCAAAACAAAGGATGGAATTAAGGCAAGGTTAGATAGGGTTGACATGGGAATATGAGAAGAGTTGGCTCCTGTGAAGGATAAAAATCAAATGTTTCTTACTCCAGCTGCTTACACTCTTTATAGAGAGGAGATATATTAGTTTTTCAACATCTTCAATTATGTAAAGGTTTCAGATGGGTATTCATAAAATATCAAGAACATTGTGTTAATGAATGATTTGAATTTAAAAGGTTTGAAATCACATGAAAGCCATGTTTTGATGCAAGATTTAATTCCTATAGGTTTACTTTGCATTTTTTCCAAGAATGTTCATCATACGTTAACCAAACTTTGTTTATTTTTCAAATCTATATGTAGAAAAGTTTTAGACCCGATGAAATTACTAGCTATGGAAAAAGAAATTGTCATCATATTATGTGAATTAGAAATGTTCTTCCCACCAACATTCTTTGATATGATGGTTCATTTGATGATTCACTTGGTGAGAGAGATTCGACTTTGTGGTCCTGTGAACTATAGATAGATGTACCCCGTTGAATGGTATATGAATATTTTGAAATGGTATGTCAAAAATCAAAGTCGTCCAGAGGGTTGTATAGTGGAGCGATATATTGTTGAGGAAGACATTGAATTCTGTATTGAATACATATCTTATGTAGAAAGCATTGATCTCCCAAAATCTTGTCACACTTGATGCATTGAGGGTGAGGGAATTTCTGGAAGAGATGTTCTGACAATTAGTATTACAGATCGGGAGCTGGCCCACCTTTATGTTTTTCATAACAGTTGGGAGATTTCTTCATATATTGAAACTCACAAAGAAATTCTTAGGCAGTTTAATCCATTAAGGGATAAAAAATGGATATCAAATACACATAATCACCAATTTATAGGATGGTTTCAGGACCATATTTTTAAGGATTTAGATGAAAATCTGAATTCAATTTCAGAACAACTTCGATGGCTAGCCGTTGGACCAAGTGTGTATGTATTATCTTACAATGGTTATGTAATTAATGGTTATAATTTCTATACAGATGAACATGATGAATATAGTACCATGAAAAATAGTGGAGTTACACTTGTGGCTGATGTGATGCATATTTCTGGTAGTAAGAATAGAAATCCAATTTAGGAAAATATGTTATACTTTGTCATTGTCAAACAAATATGGGAGTTGGATTATACGACATTCTAATTGCTGATTTTTCAATGCAAATGGGTTGATAACAACAGTGGTGTTAAAATAGATGAATGGGGATTTATGAAAGTTGATTTTAGTAAAGAAGGGTACAAAGAAGAATAGTTTATAATGGCATCACAAGCGGTACAAGTTTTTTATGTTCTAGATCCTGCAAACCAAAAGTGGTTGATTATTCTGTTATCGTCCAAAACTACTGAAGGGTCTGATGAAAATTCAGTTGAGGACGATCCTTTTAGTGGTACATCACATTCATTTCATAGTGGTCCCAATGTAGATGATGTTTTTTATGTTAGAGGAGACCACAATGAAGGGATTTGGATAATCAATAGAGGTGTCAAATCCCTTCAGCCTTTGAAAAAAAAAGAGTTGAATAAACGGGTTATATTTTGTTTGTAATATAGATCGTGTTATCTCATGTTATTGTCTTATCATTATAGAATTTATGAAATATAAATTAACTATTCAACCAATTTTTTAGATAATGACTTTTGCACATTCTAGTGAACCTAACCTCGAGGCTAAACATGTCTCTCAAGTTGTTGTTGCTGCTGCTGCTGGTTCTGCTGCGACTTCTCACAGTGCAAAGCAACAACAAGTTTTTGAACCTGTTGTTGATCCTAGTGTTGAGGTCCAACAACCATCAACACATGTCGTTGATACCATTATATATGAACATATATATAATGTTGATATCGATGAAATAGTCAGGGATGAAGGACTAATGTCACAGAAAACACAGGTGCATCGTAGTTTGACAGTGTTAGCCAAAGTTCCTAAGGTGAAAAGAAAAGGCATCAAAATTGATGTCGGATGGAATGAACAAGGCCAACATGTGAATCCCAACATGGCTATGTTTAGTAGTTACATTGTAATTGTCACTCAGAAACGAGTTCCAATTGACATAGATTCATGGCACCATGTTGTGTCCGGGCTGAAGGCTATGAACTGAGAAGAAATTACAGTAACATTATGATATTATTTCTTTAATTTACTAGCAAATAAAATAATGAAACAATGTCATACTCTTCTCAATATCTTTCATAGTACATTTATAGTATATGATTCACACAAGAATTATGTACTAAGGCTTGTAGGAAGGATTCATTGAGGCTTTTGCACTATTTTAATAAAATGTCACCTGAAAGATTCCAAAGGTAAAATAAACTCGCACCCACCCCTTGTCAATGCTCATCTGATATCCTAAGAATCATGGGATGCATTTATTGGCCACCATGGGGATGAGAAGTTTCAGGTACATTGTGGTTGATAATACATTGTTTTAGGATACGTGTATTCATCACTTTGATTGTCAATATTTCATTTATGAAACAAAAACTCAGTACTGAAAATAAGGAACGTGCATCAAAACCAACATACCCCTATCATAAAGAAAGGATGGGGTATGCTTCACTAGAAAAGAAAATGGTACGTATTTTAAATTTACAGTAATATTGTTAGGTTCCAAGAAACAACATCATAATTATCTTTCTATATTTATATGTAGATTGATGAGTCTAAAACCAAAGACACTTCCATCCCACGTCATGTGCTATGGAAGGAGGCACGTGTGAATAAGGAAGGGAATCTAGTAGATGAAAACACACAAAAAGTGTGGGAAATATGTGTAAGTATGAAACAACGATAAAAATATTTGTTTTAAATTGATATTACATAAAAATAATTAGTTATTTTCCTATATCTAAAAGTCACTGGAATTAGCTACTCCTGTAGTAGATGCAGACCTATTATCAATGGATTTGAAGTGGCCAAAACAATATGGTCGTGTCAGGGGTGCGGGGTTTGGGGTGACACCCCGAGTATATTATGAGAAAAAAAATAAATGGATGATAGAGATGAAAAATTGAAACAAATGAATGAAAGGCTAGCAACTCTTGAAGAACAATTTCAATGGAAGGGAGAGTTGCTAGAAAATTTTATGGGTGGGAAGCAAGGAGAAGACACAACTCAGGAACAAATAGTGTGAGAAGATCCCACCCCACCCCCCACCAGCTTTGAGGTGAGTCATTCCCCTCAAAGAGTTCTCTTAGATATGGTAATCAATATTCTAATAATTGTTCCCATGAACTGTGAATCAGAAAAACACTGATACTTTTGCTATACTGATCTTCTATAGGGTGATAATGACTGTGATTTATATCTATCAACACCCACCTATCACCTTGTAGCGAGGGCTACAGTGTTGAACATACCAAAGGACATGTTTCATAATAGACAACTTCCAAAAGATCATATGAAAGTGACAATTACTATAGATCATGACCCAAATGCAGAGCTACCTATTCCACTTGATGACGATGATATTCATGTAGTGGCTATTGGTACATTCATTGCATGGTCGTCACAACTTGTAAGAGTACATGGGGACAAAGAGGTATTTATTTATTTTTTTCAAGCTAAACCTTTAACAATTAATGAAAAAAGGGTCTGAACCAATGAATGTTATTATAGACGGAGAAAGGGAAGGGGGTGACAAGAAACGTTGGCTCAAAAGTATCTAAAGGATCAACCAAATGATCCCAAAGAGCTACTAAAAGCACAATAACACAACCTGTTCTCTATCCACATTTACTAGCATTGAAGACTCATCTAGATACGAAGAAAATAGGTTGTAGTAGTCATATAGTGGTTTTTGAAAAGAATATATATGAAGAGGAAAGTCAATATTTCGTTGCTGCTGAAAATGTAAATGAGATCCTTGAAAATGGTTCTCTAGGTGTCATAGTTGTAAATTTATATATGAGGTATGTTTTCATGAATTGATTTTCTAAAAGATGATATAATGTGAAAAATATGACTAAATGCATTTTATATTATTGAAAGACATACATATGAAAAACAGTTGAAGGAATTTCCCCATGATCCAAAATTCGGACTCATTAGTCCTCATACCACATCAACGCATCTAACAAAATTAGAGCCATCAGAAAAGGATGAAATAGTGAATCGCTTGCTAAAAACATTTAAAAGCAAGATTATAGATTACATACTCTTCCTAATACCAATCATGCAGGGGTAAAACTCTATGATTAAAGTATATCAATTATATTCTCACTTATTTTATTACTTATTCCTTTTTGTGTTTTTAGGCAACATTGGCTGCTAATTGCAGTGAAATTGGATACTCCAAATATTTATTTTCTGGATTCAATGAAAGGATATCCAACAAACCGACCAAACATGATGGAGTTTGTGAATCTGTAAGACACTACATCCTACATTTTAGGTCTAAAAATCAAGTAATATAATTTATATTATATTTTACTAAGTATTCTGTTATGATAGGCCGTTGTATCATTATCATCTAAAAAAGGAATGAGGACAGGGGATAAGCATAAGGAGGCGAGCAAGTACTACGTCTGGACAAATATCAGGGTATATATAATAAAATTTCACTATCCAAACACATATCAACACAAGTGACTTATTCTACTATTGATAAAAAAAATTTGAAGTGTCAAAAACAAACAAAAGATGATGATTTCGATTATTATTTTTGTAAATTTATGAAAGATATCATTTTTCATCAACAAACTAGCATCCCTAAAGAGGTATTTTTAAAAACAACTACTATTTCATTTCATTTATTTATTAATTATTTATTTATATATTTTGTAGTACTACTCTGACTACCAAAAAGCCTCATACTCACAAGACGATATATATTTTTCAGAAACGAGTGGGCCGCATACCTGATGGAAGATTGTATACAAATAGCATGAAGATCTGACTTGGGGACGTGTACAATTGGCAGTCATTTTTGAGAGGGGTTAAGGGGATTAAAAGATGAAACTTTGTTGTATGTAAATTTTTGTAGAAAATTTTTAATTATTATTAAATAAAACATCCTTTCTCCAATGAGTCATTTTCCCATTTTAACAGATGAAATACACCAGCAACATGCAAGAATGATGAACCACTTTTCTTTGGGCTTTGGATAATAAAAAATAGTAAAATCTCCAAAATACCTTCATATTTGACCAAACACATTAGGATTGTGTTGATCCTTTAGGATAATGATCCATGGGTGCATTGGTGATGTGTACGAGTCAACCTCACCTCAATCCGAGGCACGGTGTGACCGGTATCACTCAAAGTGTCTATCTTTTGTTTATAATGGACAGAATTTTAAGTGAAAACAACAACTGACGTATGGAAATATGACCAAACGCATTCGGATTGTGTTGATCATGTAGGAGAAGGATCCATGGGTAATTTGTGACGTGTACGAGTCAACCATGCCTCAATCTGAGGCATGGTGTGGCCGGTATCACTCAAAGTGTCTCTCTTTTGTTTAAAATAGACAAAATTTTAAGTGAAAACAAAAACTATCCTACAGAAATCTAACCAAACACATTTGGATTGTGTTTATCCTTTAGGAGAATAATCCATGGGTTCATTGGTGACATGTACAAGTCAACCCCACCTCAATCTAAGGCAGGGTGTGACTGGTATCACTCAAAGTGTCTCTCTTTTGTTTAAAATGGACAGAATTTTAAGTTAAAACAACAACTGACCTACAAAAATTCGACCAAACGCATTTGGATTGTGTTGATATTTTAGGAGAACGATATATGGGTCATTTTTGTACGATTTAACCCCCCTGGACACCATCCCACCCCCCTGGACACCCCCATGGACAACCCCCCCCCCACCCCACCCACCCTGGACACCCACCAACCCCCCTAGACGGCACCCCCACCCCTCCTAGACACCTCCCCCAACCCCTTGGACACCCCCACCCCCTGGACACCACCCCACCCCCCTTGGATAGCCCCACCAACCCCCTAGACCCCCCCCCCCCACCCCCTGGACACCACCCCACCCCCTGGACACCCCCACCCCTCTGGAAATCCCCACCCCCTGGAAAGCCCCCCCCCCCCAAACCCCTGGGAACACCCATAGATAGCCCCCCACCCTGGATAGCCCCCACGACCCCCCCACCCCAGACACCCCCACCCCCTGTAAACCCCCCACCACCCCACCCCCCTGGACGACCCCCAACCCCCTGGATGGCCCCCACCCCCTTGATGCCCCCACCCCTCCTAGACACCACCCCACCACTTGGACACCTACCCCACTCCCCCTGGACACCCCCACCCCCATGGATAGCCACCCCCACCCCCTGGACACCACCCCACCCCCCTTGGACAGCCCCACCAACCCCTGGACCCCCCCCCCCACCCCCTGGACACCACCCCACCCCCTGGACACCCCCACCCCAATGGACAGCCACCCCCACCCCCTAGAGACCACCCCACCCCCCTTATACATCCCCACCAACCCCTTGGATCGCCCCCCACCCCCTGGACACCACCCCACCCCTCAGGACACCCCCCACCCCAAGGAAAGGCACCCCATCCCTCCAACCCCCTAGACACCCCCCACCCCATGGACACCCCTCCCCTCCCCCCACCCTAGACAGCCCCCCCCCCCCCCCCGACCCCCCCCCCCCTGGACACCCCCACCCCCCTGGACACCCACCCCTGGAAACCCCCCACTACCCTAGACCCCCCCCACCCACCCCCCTAGATTCCCCCCAACCCCTTGGATGGCCCCCCACCCCCTGGACACCCCCACCCATCATAGACACCACCCCACCACCTAGAAACCTCCTCTACCCCCCTAGACCCCCCCCCCCCCCCCACCATAGACAGCATCCCCCCCACCCCCTAGACACCACCCCATCCCCCTTGGATAATCCCACAACCCCCTGGACCACCCCAACCCCCCCTGGACACCACCCCACCCTCTGAACACCCCCCCTCCCACCCCTCTTGACACCCCCACCCCCTAGAAGGCCCCCCAACCCCCTAGACACCCCCCACCACCCCACCACCCAGACACCCCCATGGATATCCCCCCCCCAGACAGCCCCCCCCCCCCCCCCCCCCGACCCCCCACCCCCCCCCCCCCCCAGACACCCCCTAGACACCCACCAACCCCCTGGATGTCACCCCCACCACTCCTAGACACCACCCCACCACCTGGCCACCTGGATACCCTCACCCCCTAGACACCCCCCCCCTCACCCTTGGATAGCCACCCCCACCCTTCTAAACACCACCTCACACCCCCCCCCCCTTGGATAGCCCCCCCAAACTCCTGGACCCCCCCCCCCCTAGACACCCCTATCCACCCGGACACCCCCTATCCCCCCGAACACCCCCTACCTCCCTTGGAAAGCAACCCCAAACACCTAAACAGACCCCCAACCCCCTGAATTTTGAATTGAATTATTTATGTATTTAATTAACTTATGAATTATGTGTTAATGGTGTATGGGTATACTTGGTGTAATTACCTTATGAATTATGTGTTAATTTTGTATGGGTATACTTGTTGAGATGCTGAATTTTTTGCAGGTCTTGTTTGGGTGTGCTGCTACAAAATTTTATGTTACAGAAGACAAGGAATTTATCAGCACTAAAAAACAATGATAAAAACACATTTATCAGTGCTTTTTTAGCGCTGATAAAGGAGTCCTTTATCAGCCTCTTTTTTAGTGCTGATAAAGTATCCCTTTATCGGCGTTTTTTAGTGCTGATAAAGGGATCCTTTATCTGCTCATTTTTAGCACTAATAAAGACTCCCTTTATCAGCGCTTATTTAGCACTGATAAATGGACCCCCCCCCCCCTTATCAGTGCTGAGCTTTATAGATATTTTTTAGCGCTGTTAAATCCCATTTTGAGCACTGATAAAGCCCGTTTTTGTAGTAGTGGTAATAGATTAGGTTCTGGGAGAATAGGATATGTTATAAGGGATTGAGCACCCTAAAGGTTACACCACCATGGATCGAGAACATTCTTGGGGTAAAGGGATATAACATGAATTTTTTTTAACATGCATGCAGGAGGAAATGTTGAAGGTCTGCTCTAGAATTTTTCCTAGACCAATGGGTCTAGTGAGAATTGATTGACCTTATCTAGGTCCATATAATTGATCTTATGAGATTTTCACCTTTTTTATATTACACTCTAACTTTTTCCTAAACCATGAATGGGATTATCTTAGTGATCAGAGACTTAGATATTTCTCAGGACACTCTTTACGAGTTTTTTATATGACAATTCATTATACACCATTCATTTACGATTTACAGTACTTATAATATATAAATTTTAGGGTTTAAGTTTAACATCATATATTTTGACCAATAATGTCTATAGTTTAAGGTCACACAACATTTACCAAATAAATAGATTTCTTACATAATAATGGTAACCAAAGAACCAACTTAAATAAAGAGTCCAATGCTAATATAAACTACCCCATAGTGGATTTAATATAGTTTATGTTTGTAGTGCTCAGACTATTAATGAAGGGTGTGATATAAAAATCCAGATGAGGATCAAGAGATCAGAGTTCCCAATAACTTTTTAATAGGTAATATTGAATATGAAAATCATGAAATGAGGTATTTGATTCAAGAAGTGATGAGGTAGAAAAATTGTACCAAGGACAATTTCTGAATAATATTCAAATAAAAGGTTCCATGATAATATTTTCAATGGAACATGGGGTTAAATTATATTCTCTTTAAGATGAAATATGCATTTGATTTTCACTACCAAATATGGAGGCATGAATTCCATGACTAACTAGTAGTGTCCCTTAGAGTCAAATGATATCATTATTAGTATTTATAAAATATTTATGGTGATTTGTAACAGTCAAGGTATAAAATTTCATTCACATATAGGGGTATTAAAAAAGTGGAGGAGGAATTCCTATCCTGATTCAACCATAGTTGGGATATTATGGACCCTTGAAAGAAATTAGGAATGGATGATGATTTTTAAAAAGCTCTATAATATATGGTTCAAACATCACTATGGATGTACCCAGGTATAGTATAGGTTCATTGAGGTAGGGGTGAACTAGTAAAAATTTGTCTATTTTTTATTTTGTGATTACTTGTGAAATCAACTTGCATCACATGTTAGAGTGAGCTACCTCATTGTTCAAATTACATATATTGAGGAAATAAACAAGCAAGGATAGTCTAGGTAGAAGGTTTACTACTCAATTTGAGTAGTTATTCCTGATAAATATTCAGAATCAATCATGGACATATGATCCACTTGAATCACGATCACATACTACAAATGAGAAAGGTATATCCTTTACTCATGATATAATAAAATCAGCATAGTTGTATCCTGATAAAATTAAAAAAAATTAATATATATATTATCAGTTTATGTCTAATAATTATCTCGTGAAAATATTATTATTCTCCAAAACTTCATTTATATATGCTAATGGTGTTACTTATTCTTCTTATACTTTTACTACTACAAGTACTCTTCCTCCTCTCTCTTTATCATGTGCAGACTACACTACACACACACACACTCTCTCTCTCTCTCTCTCTCTTTATTCTACATTACATATTTTTATTAAATATAGATAAAAATACATATTCACAACTTATACCTTTATTACTTTATTTTTAGAACATGCATGTACATGTTCTTATTAATCTTGTATAGCAAAAAAATCAACCTCTATTCTGAATTTTAATTTCAAATTGAAATTCAAACTTGCAACTTTCTTCAACCAATTCTCAACTTTTCCTTACTTATTTTTAAGCATTTAGATCAACCATATCCTCATAATAACCATAGATATGATTTAAATATGTCATATATTTATTATAAGTATCCCTTGAGTCATCAATATAGACATGTCATAAAATCCACTCAAAATATAGAAACTCTTATAATTAAGGCTGGAACCACAACATGTTTTCTTCCATTTCAAAAACTTTTCACTAGACATGGTCTCAATCAAGGTGTGTTGTATTTTATTTCAATCTAACTATGATAAAATAATTCAAAAACTACTCTTAATACACCATGTACCATGACATGTTCCCTAATAATCATTTTGGATAGGTATTTTTATCCCACACCATGGCATGTACAATAATGTAGATATCCATGTTTCAAACCATTTCCAAAATCCAAGCCATTTCTTATTTCCTGGGAATAATCCTCGACATTTTAAAGAATTATAAAAAATAATACCAAGAATAGACCACAGTTTGGTCTTCATTGTTTTAATTATCAAAAACAATACTCGTCACATGCCAGACACTAGGACCACCTCCATGGTATATTTTAGCTCTCTATTTACACTAGTGAAACTTCTCAGCTGAATTGCCTTATGAAACACATATAGAGCTATTTCTCTCAAATTTTATATGTTGTTAAACTTTCTCCATAGAACCATGGAATATTTTTTATAGTACTATGACATATGAAGGACTTATTCCTAAGATGGTGTCCTTCAAAATGATCTTGTACTTTGAATTATATTCATTTTCTCTTATTAGATAATTTCCATGGTTTCTTTATACAAGATCATGGAATAGTGATATTATTATCACTTCAAACACCTTTAAACTCCATTATTTAATCTTCATACATCTTCTATGTTTTTTTAATAATTAAAAATCCTTTGAAAAAAATTCAACTCAAATGAAGCATCATAAATCACCTATGTTTCAATATGATTTATGTGTTTAAAATAAATGAAAACATGTCAATCTTATCAATTTATATTCTCTTCACTGCTTCTTTAACCATGGACTTAATAATTTTCAAAAAAAACTCTTTGTCTCATCAAAAATGTATTAAAAAATAACAAGAGTGAAGACACATGTAGTTATTATTAAATAGTTTATGCATTGATCTATCCTGCATGCTAGAATAGTGTTTTTTTTATTCTAGTATGGGATTTTAACTAAAATTTCTCCTTAGATAGAACCCAAGATAGTAGACCAGGGTTTCTTAAGGAATGTGAGATTTTTATCCTAGAATAGAATTAAAGATATAGGACATATATTAACTATCCTTAAATAGATTTGACTCTCATATATTGAATTTGGGTTATATAGTATGGACCACTCTGGCTAGTTTGAGGTCTTGTAGGATAGGTCCTATGCCGTGAAATTTAATTCCATGTGACAAGTGTAACACCCTGAGATTTTAAAATAGGAAAATCATGTTTGATAGTGTGTATGACATGAAACAAAAATATTAGAAGAAAATATAACATACCAAGACTTTATGATATATTTATTTTTAAATAAATTCAATCACTTCAATATCTTTCAATCCACACAACACTGGGATTAAACTAAACATGGTACTCTATTAAAATATTATTATTTAAGCATAACCATTATAACCTAGTTTTTAAATTGGAGGGTATGAATAATAATAAATAAATTATGAAATTATATGTTTTACACATGTATAAAATAAATTAAATGGATATATATTTATTATATATAAAATAAGAAACATTTGAATGCAAAAGAAATATTTTCTAAAAAACTGTATTTTTCAAAGAAAACAGGTTTTTTGCTTCTTGTGCACTTATGATAAAATACATTTTTGACAATTTTAGAAAATTTATTTGATAAAATTAACATAATTCTTGAAATAATAATATCAAAATTATCTTAGTATGAATTTTGGATATTTTTTTAAGAAGTTTCATTTTTTTGATGAATAGTGAAATGTATTAACTTTTAGTAAAAATTATCTTTTCTTTTAAATTATGTACAAAGTTAAATTATATTTAAAATTGGTTTTAAAGTAAAATTAGTTAAAATATATTATAATAAATACAAATTTGGTCATTTTAATCAATTTAATATCGAATTTTGATATTAAAACCTTCTGTACTTATGAGAATTTTCTCTTTGGAAACCCACTTTTTTGTCGCATCTGCAGGTATAATTTTAATTTAAATTATGAAACTTATGGGAATTAAATTTAGAAAATTTTATTCCATATTTTTAATAAAAATAATTTATATTATCTGATAATTTAAACTTAATTTTTTGACCAAATTAGTAGTGAAAATAGTAAAAAAGGTAAAAATGAGTTTCATGGGGTTAAACTATGAAGATAAGGGTTTAAATGACTTACCAACTTATGAAAATATTATTTTCTGGAAATATTTACACATTATACTACCTAAAATTAAAAACTAATTTTATTTTTAATCTTTTATCATGTTAATAAATTTATCATTTTGTATTCTTTTGGAAAATTTCCAAGTAATTTCCAAGAGGGTTCCCTTTCCCAACTTATAAAAGGTCACTCCCTCCCTTCACTTATTCACACCTCCCAAGACATTTTTCCTCAATAAATCCATGAAAAAATCACTCCAAATAATCCTTATACTTATTATAGATCTAATTTTCCTTCCAAAAGAGAAACCCCAGGGTCCTTAAGAGCAGATCCAAAGGAGGTTTCTCTTAAAGAATGTAATTATCTTAACAAATATCTTTTATTTTATTTCTTATTTTTCCACCTTAAATTATGTATTAACACTTAAAATATAATAAAAATATATATAAAATATAATGATATTTTATTATGTTAATTTCATAATATTTATTCATCTCCTCCTCCATCAAATAGGAAATAAAATCATTGATTGTGTGTGTGGCGGACTACCGCCTCGTGAACCGATGAAGTCTGTTTTCCATCACCACATTTCAATGTTTGATATAATGATATATTTAAAATATTTGTATTATATTTATGAAATTATTATACTTATATAATTAATATATCACATATAACTTCTTACTTTTCATTCTGTGGGGGATATGATAATGTCGCTCGTGTGTACAGCGGACTACAACCTCACAAAGCGATGTGATTCATTTCTCACTTAAGATTTACATGGAAGGTAGTAAGTATATATTAAATGAATATATTTAATATATATGAAATTATATAAATTATTTAAAATTAATATATCATAAAATTCCTTGCACTTTCTACCTTTAATGGAATGATATCATCACTCGTTCGTACGTACGGTCTATCATCTCCATAAAGCTATGTGATTCATTTTCTATGTCCAATTTTCAAGAATGGTTATAAGGATGAATATAATAAAAAAGTATTTATATAATTAATATAATTATTGAGATGATGGAACTATATCCTATATAAAATAACTGAAAATTTTATGGCAAAACACGTATTAGAAAACTAGGCAATTAACACCTGAAACAAAGAAAATAATGAAATATTATTAAAAAATAATTGGTAGAATATTATAATAGGATCATTTATGGTATTATATATATGAATATGGTTATTTAATATAATTATTGTAATCCTATAATTATTATATTTGATTTATGGACACGTATAAAGGAAATCGGCCCTAAGGTAAGGGTTTCTCGTCTCACTTTTACTTTCATGAGACATATGTCATATTCACCAATTATTTCCTTTGTGTGGTGTATATACTACAAATTTGATATTTTATATCATGAATATATTTATATTCATGATATTTAAAGTTTCATTTTATTTTATTTCTTTCATGGAGCTTATGATTCAAAATTTACCAAATGGTAAGGGTTTATTTTACAATCTCATCATTATTCGGGATTGTTTTCATTTAAGTTTTCCTTAGGGGAATTATTTGATATATATATTAAAATAAATCTATTTTTTATCATATGGTTATTCATGAACTTTTTTAAGTTATATTTCCATTTTCCCATTCTTTAGTACTTAAAATTATTGAATTTTTTTTAGAAAATACGACTTTATTTCTCTCTTCGCTCAAAAATCATTTTTCATCAAAATCCATGTTTTCTAAAAATGTTTTCAAAAATGTTTATAAAATTTTAAAAATTATTTATTAAATATATTTTTAACCATTTTTACTTTTTTAAAGAAAAAATTAATCTTCATATCATTTTCAAAATAAGGCTCATTTATCTTTTATTGAAAATGTGAAATGAATATTTATTTTAACATGTACAACATGAAAGAAATTTTTTTCCATCATGAAAAATCGGTATTTTAAAGCTTTTTTTACTTGTTTTGAAAAGTTATTTTAAAGGAAAAAAAATTTCAAAATTTTTTTGAACTTTTTGTTTTAGAATTTGATTTTCAAATTGAAAAGGTTATTTTCCTCAAAAATGTTTTTCATGAAATTTTTATGGTATTTCTATTCATCAATTACATAAACACTTTATTGTAATTATAATAAACTAGGGATATAATGTATTGAAATAATATTTATTCTTTCTTTGGATGGTTTATGATCAGTTTGTCTGAGGATGTACAATTTTATTACCATTCACCATATTACTCTAGATGGTTTATGGTTATGTTTTTTTATTGGGGAAAGTATTAACATTTCATATATTATTTTTTTAATATTATTTTTTTATATTGATTATGTTTTACCCCTTTCATATGAGTAATGAATTGGAATTAGTATGTTATGTGTGGGGCCTAGTTATATATAGCCCCTTGATCCATCAATAGGTCTCATGAAACAAATCAATTGGACAAATTAAATGGGTTTCTACCCAAAGATTTAATCTATCTTGAGGATGGTTTTGATAGTTTCAAATGTCTAGAATTATAAAATACCACATTATGAGATCATTTATTTATTTCTATGTGATTATTATATTAATTATAATATCCATGTAAAATTTTAAAGCTTATGTGATTATTTATATAGCTTTATTTGATCATCATTTATTTCTGGCATATTATGCTTTGTTTATAGATTAAATTACATTTTTTTGTTATTCACCTAGACATATTGATTATTCCTTGTTTATTTAAATCTTTCATTGTACACATACCCTTACTGATCATCAAATATCACCCCTTGTGTTTTAATTTTCCCAAGATACCAATAAATGATTTATGATTGATATGTAGGGATATGCTAAGGGGAAATAATGGAATTATTAAAGAAAACACTTTGTATATTTTATTTTTTTTAAATGTAATTTGAATTTCAATTAGGTATCTAGTTTACCAAGATTACTATACAATACAGTCATTTGGGATGTAATTTATTATATCTAGTGCTAATGAAATAAATTAAACACTAACTCTAGGTTACTGGAGTTGGGGTCGTTATAGTTTCTATCAGAGAAAGTTTAGTAAAAACCTTGGGAACTAGATTTAGGAAAACATATATTAGTGAACATAACCCTATGATAGAATTTTTGGATACGTATATAAGGACATATTAATGTTTTAATAAGGAAGAGATTAAGTGTTTTTTCCTATAAATACAACCCTATATGAATACTACAATGGTATGTGCTTCTAGCACAGATGTACCTAGGGGTAATAAATCCAAACATGGCGCATTGGGCTTGACCCGAACATCGCCTAGTGCATGAAAATTGACCTTACATTGCACTTAGTTTGTCACTCCTAGTAAATATGATTAGGATAATTCACATTTTCTTTACAACCCATTATGAAAGTATTTTAAAATAAAGATATCCCCAAGAAACCATGTTTATGATTATGAGATTAGTTATGCATAATTTTTTTAATTTATATTATGTGTTTCACTATTTTTGGGATTATAAATTATGTTTCATTTTTTTATGATCTAATCTAGTATATTCCATTTTTTAGAAATGCAGTTTAGTGGCAGGAATGGGAACCGTATCAATTCACATAATCCAAAGACTAATAATGATTGTTTCTTTGATGGGCTTAAGATAATATTTCAAAGGGAACTAGTCTCTAAAACATTCTCATTATATGAGGACATAGTATCATGTGATATCAATTCATAGAAATAATTATCTAAGTATTATTTATTCAAATGGAATTAAGAAAATAATAGGATGACAGAGAAAAAAATAGATAAGGGGAAGAAGGGAAAGGTGGATTTTCTCACATGTGATAATTTTGGAATGAAACACTCTGGTACTTTCTTTAAGGGAATGGGAGTTTTCTACAAGTGTAGAGAGAAATTCCAAAATGATCCTAATTTCAAGGGAAATAAATAAATTTCCAATGTTTAATGTTTCAACTATAAGTAGATCATACACTACACAAATTAATTCTCCAATCATCAATGTAATGTACCTAAAAAGAAGCTAAGGGGTCATGATAATGCTTATGTTATTACCATAGATGAATTGGAATGATTAATGTACTTTTATTTGGATTCAATAATTATGTTATATGATTATTTTATCAATAATATTCTGGTTATAAGAATCATGAAATGTGTAAGGATTGTACTATAGTACTATTTCTTAAAGTATTTTAGAGAATATGTTGAATGGTACTGATGAATAAGAAAATTTATTTAGTGACAATTTGAACCACTTGGAAACCACATGATTAATGGGTTATAACCCTTAATATGTTCCCGATGTTGATATAATAATGAGATGTTTATGGTATAGTGTTAGTGACCATGAAATTGGTTATATTTTTTATGGTTTATGTCATCATTGCTGGAGTTTATAGTAAGTATTGATTTATGGAATATATTCGACAACCTGGTATTTTATATTTGGAAGAATGCATGTTTTCGTTCAGTTTTTATGGTGATTAAGGTATTCACATATTTGGAATATGGAATTAAGATCCACTTTAGTTCATTTTCCATAACTAACTTACAAGGATGGATATAATGATATATTTAACATATTTATATGATATTTATGACATTATTATACTTCTAGAATTATTATTTTACATATACCTTCTTACTTTATATTCTATGGGGGATGTGATAACGTCGCTCGTGTGTATGGAAGACTACCACCTCACGAAGCGATGTGATTCATTTATCACTTATGTTTTACATGAAATATAGTAAGGATTAATTTAATGAATATATGTGATATATATGAAAAGATATAATTTTTTTAAAATTAATATATCATACAATTCCTTACCCTTTCACCCTTTAAGGGAATTATGTCTTTGTTCATGCGTACCTATGGCCTACCATCTCCAAGAAGCAATGCGATTCATTTTCTATGTCCAATTTTTAAGAATGGTTATAAGGATTTATATAATGAAAAAATAATATTTATAAAATTAATATCATTTTGTATATGATCTAACTATATACTATGTATAATAAATGGAACTTTCATTACAAAACATGTATTAGAAAACAGGGAAATTAAAATCCAAAACAATGAAAATAATGAAATATTATTAAAAAAGGGTGTAAAATGTTATAAGAGGATCATATATGGTATTATATATATGATTATGGTTATTTAACAGATTCATAATAAACTAATATTTATTATACATGAGGTACGTACATTTATGAAGGAAATTTCCCCAGAGGTAAGGGTTTCTCATCTAACTTTTACTTATGTGAGACATATATCATATTAACCATTATTGACGCCCACCAAATAAGTACCAAAAAAATCACAAAATAAGGGAATACCTAAATATGGGTATTATTTTCCCCATGAAATCAAGGAAGAATAGGATGGTTGAAGATTCATGAAGCCTATAAGAGACTCACGATTGTGTGACCATTTCAAGGTCACGTGAAGGCCCCACACATGGCACATCGTATGTGGCTAGTCTTGTGGAGCCCTCTTCAACAAACTTTCCTGCTCCTGTAAATTCCCCCTAGAAAATTGAATGAGCGCCCTCCGGATGCATGATTTATCATTGGAAAGTGCCTAAAAAACCATCCAAAATCCTTCAAGAATGAAGAGGGGTGACATTATAAAGGAAGAGACCCTCGGTGGTCATGAAGCTCATGTGTTAGGTCATCATTAGGAAGAATAAAACCCCTTGGTGAAATCTAAGAAATCTTGCATGACTCCCAACCTTTTTTTACATTAAATAGAGGGGATCAAATGGGATGTGGCGAGAGGTACTTGTGGTCGCTGAATGGAATGTGACATGCCCAGTGCACCCATAACGTTGTCCTATGAGACCCCAGGACAAGTCACCCAAGGTCTTGCGAGCGTCCTCCTATAGGAATTTGAATCTTGTAAAGGCCCTCGAACATGTCATCATAACAACATGGAGGTCCTTCGACACAACCGCATGATTGAACAAGTCTTCGATAATCAGAAATAATTCGAGAAAGGATGTGTTGATGAAGGATACTCGCAATCAATAAAAATAAAGCAATGTGCTTGAAGCAGTCCATGGTAGAGACTCACGACACCATGTGGCATCAGACCCCTTCACCAACTCTAGCCTAGACTTGTGCCAGATACGTTGCACAAACTAGTAATTATTAGGGGTGATGCTGCCTATAAATTCCCCACTCAATAATGAAGAAATGGTTGGATTTTTTATCGACTAGACACCCGGGATCTACAGGATTCATCTCTCGACATCTACGGACTTCTCAGGGTGACTAATCAGATGACTGGACAGCTTTCCATTAGGTAATATACTGGTAGGCAGCCATAGTATTCATGCGCTAGACATAAAGTGCTATGTGTGATCACTCATAGATCATGTGAAGGACTTTCGGAAGGACATGTGAAGAAAATACTGCATTTCCTTTAAATCATGTGAGACTCAAAGAAATAGACACTAAACAAAACCAAGGCATTCGAAATACAAGGGTTAAAACCAAAATCAGATCTAGAGGGATTAAGAGAAACACATGCTCATTGCCCCTCATGTTTTTCATGTGTTTCACCCGAAGACATGTGATATAACCAGGTCACATTGCCCAAATTTTGTGACACCCCTTCGGCATGTCATCTAGGACATGCAATGTCCTCCATACATGACAGTGCACATCATATAGTTCCCCCTGTGGGTGACACTTTGATCTTGTAAACCCTCTGGGTATATCACCCAGGACTTGTGACATCCTCCGGACACATCACCTAACTCATATAATGGAGCCTTCTCACATCAGCTAAGTCTCATGAAAGAATCTGTGCATAACAACCAAGCCCCCACAATACCCTTTTCTCACTCAGCTGAGACTCATGATTCCCTCCAGACATGTCAGTTAGGTCTCGCGGTGTCTCCCAAAGGTGTCAGCGAAGACACACAGCACCCCTTGGTCTATGAAACACTGGTTCCTATGAAACCCTCCATATGTGTCAATCCAAGTCATTTTATGACCCCCAGGATGTGCCAACTGGGTCTTGTGATGTCTTCTAGAGAAGAAGGCTAGATCAGTAGGGAATCCTAGGATTTGAAAATGTTTTCTATCCTCATAAGGGAATCCCAATCAATAGGTTAGGCATGGTGTGTAAGCCCTAACATAAAGGGAACTTTGACGACTCTAATTCCTACCATATTCAAGATATGTAGGCCACCTCTCTCTAAGGCCCGAGATCCATATTGATCATCCATGGAGGGACCAACATATGAGTCCCTTGTCCAAAGCAATGACATTGATTACTTTGTATCCCTTTTTTCTCATAAATGATCATGGATTTCATGGGCTTAGGGAGTTTCAATGGTCATATCATATGCCTTATAAACCCCTGCAATGGTATAGGGAAACCTCAGCATGCAAGCCCCAACATAAAGTGAGCTATGAGAACTCTAATTCCTACCACAACCAGGATACATAGGATGCCTCCCTAAGGCCTGATATCTATACAAAACATCCCAAGTACTGTCCTAATATGAAAGTCACATAACCATACACCATGAGACTGATCATATTCTCCCCCTTGTTTCTCACCCTGAGCATGGATCATGTGGTCTTGGGGGGATGAAAAGAACATCTCACTGGCATCATAAATCTCTACAATCAAGGGAAGCCTTAGTGTATAAGACCCAACATAAATGGAACAAGGACGAATCTGATTCCTACCATATTCAGGATATGCAGGCCACCACCCTTTGAGGCCCAATCTCCATATTGATTATCCATGGAAAGACCAACATATGAGTCGCTTGTCCAAAACAATATCATTGCTTACTTCCTATCCATTGTTTCTCACACCAAGCATGACTCTCATGAGCTTAGGGAGTTGCGGTAATTATTTCATCTACACCATGAGTCTTCATAGTGACAAAAAGGACCCAAATATATAAGTCCTAAAATAATAAACTACAAAAAATATTATTTTCTCTATATTTGAGATATATAGGACGTCCCTATAGGAACCAATCATGAAGGTGTCCTAGATAACCCATATAAGTCCTTCTGCATTACATAAAATTGCACGTGTTAAATGAAATATGTGGGTTTTGATTCCTACAACAACCAGGATATATAGGATGTCTCATAATGGATCAATCCCATACTTGTAATATCAATTGCCTCCTCATATGTGAGCATGTTCTAAAGCACTTGGTTATATGGTTTCAGTGTATAAGAAACCACCTATTACTTTAGAATGATGAAGAACCTTGGACATATATAGATGGACTTGCCCAAGAGATACCGGTATTTTTCATATAAAAAATAATTGACCTAAAGTCATTTTGTTAGGGTAACCGGTCCTATATCAGGATTAGAAATAGATTCACAAATATATCATAAATCTATAAGAGAATCCTGGAGTAGGTAATAATTCCCACCAAAAAAGGGTGCAATGAGACCAACCTCCCATCCTATCGACCAATGTGAGTCCCTAAGAGTAGTTGGGCCTGAAAACCCAAATGAACTATGGCCTTTAGAAAGTAGGTTTGTACCTAACTATATATAGCATCCCGTCTTTTTATAACATAACTTTTCATTCCATTACACGGAACTGAGGATCTTTAAGGTTTAGTGTCTTGGAAACCAGGAACATAATACATGAAAACAACATAAAGCATTCTTCTTAAACACTTGAAAGGCTTCTCCTTAAGTTCATCCTAAGTTCATTACTGCATCTCATAACCTGGGGACATACATCAAAAGAAAGGGTGAGCAGAAGGCCCAGCAAGGGAAACAAGTGAAACATTTTACATATGAACTTGGGATACACCAATAAAGTCATGAAAAGAACTTTAAGGCATGAAAATGAAATCATGAGGCATATCATAATAGAAATAAAACTTTTTCATAACTTGAAGATGTGGCTACATCATTTAACATAGACAATCATGAACATATCACCAAGGTCCATCCCCAAGGTGTCATTTGAAAATTACCAAGGTTATTCACCAAGGTATCATGAAAATTGTAATCTCTAGTGGTTACATCATTACCCAATGCATTGGAGCGCTATCAGGGCGCACCCTTAAATTTGCCTTTATTATCATGTGAGCCACATATATCATCATCAAACATTTCATAAATAACCCATATAGCATAATATAAATGGGTTTCATTTCATAATCATAACGTTTTAAAAACTGCTTTAAAGACATGATCTTTACGTCACTTTAAACCCACGGAAAGGGAAAGCGGGTCTCATGTATGTAAATCCCAGAATTTAAAATGGAACATCTTGATATATATGTGAATACCCTTGTAGAAATAAGAGCTTTGAGTATTCACTTTATAACATAAAATAATTTTTGAGAAAAGAGAGAGGCATTTTGAGGGGAAAATTCTGCAGCATAACGGCTATGTTACAAGGTTTTAGAAAACATTGAGAAGAGAGGGGACATGGGTCAAACATTCATAAATGACCCATAAAACGGTAGAGGGACAAAATATAAGGGATTTATGAACATGGTAATGAAATTTGAACATATACCATATGAAATGAAGAACATGAAAGGAAGAAAACAAAACAAGATTTCTCTTGTGAAAATTCGGCAGCCTAACGGCATCACTTAAACTTCAACAAAATTGAATTGACAAGGTCAAATAGGGTCTCTCATCATATGAACATAAGAGTCCAGTATGATAGATATAGAGATCATAACCCAACATAATATAAAGGAACTTGAAAGAATTGACATGAAAGTAGAACTTCAAAACGAGAAGGGTGAAGAACCACTTAAAAATTCGGCAGCCTAACGGCATCACTTAAACTTCAACAAAATTGAATTGACAAGGTCAAATAGGGTCTCTCATCATATGAACATAAGAGTCCAGTATGATAGATATAGAGATCATACCCCAACATAATATAAAGTAACTTGAAAGAATTGACATGAAAGTAGAACTTCAAAACGAGAAGGGTGAAGAACCACTTAAAAATTCGGCAGCCTAACGGCGCCACTTAAGACATCAAAATACTGAATTGAAGAGATCAAATGGGGTCTCTCATCATGTGATCATAAAAGACCAGTATGATAAATATAGAGATCATACCCCAACATAATAAAAATGAACTTGAAAGACTTGACATGAAAGTAGAACTTTGAAAAAGAGAGAGGTGAATGAATCCCTTGAAAATTCGGCAGCCTAACGGCGCCACTTAAACTTTCTTAAAACGAAATGATGAGAGTAAGAGGGGGTCTTTCATCATATGAACATAAAAAGGGCAGTAAGAGGATTATAAAAGAACATCCTCCAAAATAAGAACATGGAGCATAAAAGGAATGACATAAAAGAGATCACTTGAAAAGAAAGAGAGGGGTCGGATCCCTTACCTTAAAATGTAACTCTTAAACCTCAATGGTTGGGACCTTGAGGGCTTGGGGGCACCTTGGGAGGACTCCTTGGGAGGTAATGAGACCAGAACTTCGTTGGGGAAGAGTGGGGAGTCGAATGGATGAGAGGATGGCTTGGTATTTATAGGGAAAGTGAGGGGACAAGGCATTAATGGCAAAGGGACACCTCATTAGTGGTTTTGGCAAAACCATGGGCTTGCCCATGGTATTTGCCCATGGTATTGGCCACTTGGGACACCTCATACCTTATCTCACTATTCATAATTCGAACATATTTATTACAAACTTAATACATCATTTAATGATGTCATTAAACACCCGTAACTTAAAAACTGTATTTTCACTATTCATCAAAAATTCAAGTTGGTCTTATTAGACTCTAAATTTAGTACTGAACATAATTGCAGAAGACCATTTTTTGAAAATCATTACACATTTTTAATTATTTAGGGTTTACATAAACATATTTAAAATATCCTTTTTCTAAAATTCATCAAAAATCTGCATACTATATTTATCCGGTCATTTCAAAATTCTTAAACATCATCATAAGAATAAATCCCAATTTTTATTTAAAACAAGGATTACACAAGGTAGTTACGGTCTCGTTACATAACCCCTTATAATACCAGCATAGGACCTAAGAGTAAGGTGTGCTAGGGTGATAGAATTTTGGGGCGGCTCAGTCAACATTGCCCGAGTAGTAATTTCTATCAGTTTGAACTTCTCGCGAAGGTGATTCCGTTCTAGCTTCACATGATGAAGTTCGGCTTGGATTTGGTCCAGAGCAAAGCCCAATGGTGCTACCTCCTTCCCAATCTCTGTTAGATGGGCTTCGATCGGCCCAAGGCTACTAGGTGAGGCCATCAAATCTTCTTTCTATAATAATTAACCAAGATTACTTAAATTTAGAGACAATAATCAAAACATTTTGTTCACGGTGGTCATATTGACCGATGGTCATATAACACTCAAAAACCAATGGTCTCATTTTATTTATAATCATGTTTATCAAATAAAACATTTTTTTTGAGTATAAAAAAATAACACATGAAATTAGGAAACAAGATTTATTCAAAATTTCGGGTCGTTACAATCTTCCCCCCTTAAGAAATTGCGTCCTCGCAATTTTTTTTTTTAAATTGGGTTTTGAAATTTCATTGAAAGTCCCACATCGGAAAAAGAGTCAGTAACACCATTACTTTAAAAGAAAGAAAAGGAAGTACAAAGGCCACCCGAGTTAACCCACACTCGGGTTCCATGTAGGAAAACATGGACATGGAGGAGAAAACAAAGGGTCATGTTCTGAGGGAGAGTGATAGAAAACATGATTAGGAGAACGTTGACCACGAGAAAATCCCAAACTTATGATGTGTGTAAACGGTCTTTGATTACCTAGTAGGAAACGTAAACCAACAACATTTTTGTTTTACGTTTCTTTTCATAATTTTGAGGATTTCATTTACTACATAGAACAAAAAAAATAAGAAAATATACCTACCTTCAAGTAGAGTTTCATCCTTTAACAAGTCCCTACCAACACTAATATTTTCGCCAAATGATGAGAATTCAAAAACACTTGGTCTCATAAAAGCACAAGAATCATCTTCTATAGAATCACATAATCTACAAAAGATTAACTATCTATTTATTCTATCTTTAAACATTATCCCAAAAACTGAAAGGTTAAGGTAAAACAACTCTTCAAAAAGAAAGAATCCCATAGGAATAGAACCTACTTTTAAATCTTCAAAGTTCCATGGTACTACCCAACGTTCATCATAGACCACTCCATAAATAACGGTCCTTAAAATTCCTCAAAACAAACCAAACTAAGATTGAAACCCAAATACAATAAGGATTTGATAACATAGTCTTTCAAAACAACTTCATTGTTCATCTCCAGACAACATCAACCAATCCTAACATCTTATAAAAAAAGTAGCTAACCTAAACATATTTTACCCAAGATAGGTTAGTCATTCCCATAAGTAACCTAAATTACTAAAATTTTACCTTAAATTCATCGATTCTTCAAAATATAAGTCAACCTTACTCCTCAATTAAAATACCGTAGTAATCTATTTACCTCGATCAAATATGGTTCCAAAAATAATGAACGTCTTCCAAAATAATAATCATATTTTAATCCCCTAATCATCTCTGACATATTAATACGGAAATTGTCGCATTTCCTATCACATTGGTTGTTGGGACACGTTATTCCATTTCCCACCATTAACTAAGAAGATAAAGTATAATTAGAGGCTTAAATACTTAACCAATAATCATGAAAAGGAACTTAAAGCATATAAGGATAACTTGTAGATGAAAAGTATACCCTAACTTGTGATCCCCTAGGTTCCCATCTAGGTTATCCATGATCATATATTCTTATGTGAATCTTTATTTTATTTTATCTTTGTTCCTTTAATAATGGTTCATACCAAGCTTATGAATTTACCAAAGCATATCCCCCGGGAGTGTCGTAACCAAGAGTGTAGCAAGGCCCGTTGTCGTGTACCAGTTCCCGTTCGAGTCTAGCTCAAAGCGTTGTTTTCGGGTTTTACCCCTATGTACATCTGTGCCAGAGCCACCTCTACCTGCTCGTATCCAGACAGGGATGTATTTTCTTGGCAACCCCTTACTCAATACTCACCAAAATACCAGGAAGATTTCCTATATTAAACTTTTCTATAGGGTTCCTCCTAGAGTTTTCATATCCTAATTTCCACAAATAACTAAACCATCCTTTGATACCAACTATAGCATCCCGTCTTTTTATAACATAACTTTTCATTCCATTACACGGAACTGAGGATCTTTAAGGTTTAGTGTCTAGGAAACCAGGAACATAATACATGAAAACAACATAAAGCATTCTTCTTAAACACTTGAAAGGCTTCTCCTTAAGTTCATCCTAAGTTCATTACTGCATCTCATAACCTGGGGACATACATCAAAAGAAAGGGTGAGCAGAAGGCCCAGCAAGGGAAACAAGTGAAACATTTTACATATGAACTTGGGATACACCAATAAAGTCATGAAAAGAACTTTAAGGCATGAAAATGAAATCATGAGGCATATCATAATAAAAATAAAACTTTTTCATAACTTGAAGATGTGGCTACATCATTTAACATAGACAATCATGAACATATCACCAAGGTCCATCCCCAAGGTGTCATTTGAAAATTAACAAGGTTATTCACCAAGGTATCATGAAAATTGTAATCTCTAGTGGTTACATCATTACCCAATGCATTGGAGCGCTATCAGGGCGCACCCTTAAATTTGCCTTTATTATCATGTGAGCCACATATATCATCATCAAACATTTCATAAATAACCCATATAGCATAATATAAATGGGTTTCATTTCATAATCATAACGTTTTAAAAACTGCTTTAAAGACATGATCTTTACGTCACTTTAAACCCACGGAAAGGGAAAGCGGGTCTCATGTATGTAAATCCCAGAATTTAAAATGGAACATCTTGATATATATGTGAATACCCTTGTAGAAATAAGAGCTTTGAGTATTCACTTTATAACATAAAATAATTTTTGAGAAAAGAGAGAGGCATTTTGAGGGGAAAATTCTGCAGCATAACGGCTATGTTACAAGGTTTTAGAAAACATTGAGAAGAGAGGGGACATGGGTCAAACATTCATAAATGACCCATCAAACAGTAGAGGGACAAAATATAAGGGATTTATGAACATGGTAATGAAATTTGAACATATACCATATGAAATGAAGAACATGAAAGGAAGAAAACAAAACAAGATTTCTCTTGTGAAAATTCGGCAGCCTAACGGCATCACTTAAACTTCAACAAAATTGAATTGACAAGGTCAAATAGGGTCTCTCATAATATGAACATAAGAGTCCAGTATGATAGATATAGAGATCATACCCCAACATAATATAAAGGAACTTGAAAGAATTGACATGAAAGTAGAACTTCAAAACGAGAAGGGTGAAGAACCACTTAAAAATTCGGCAGCCTAACGGCATCACTTAAACTTCAACAAAATTGAATTGACAAGGTCAAATAGGGTCTATAATCATATGAACATAAGAGTCCAGTATGATAGATATAGAGATCATACCCCAACATAATATAAAGTAACTTGAAAGAATTGACATGAAAGTAGAACTTCAAAACGAGAAGGGTGAAGAACCACTTAAAAATTCGGCAGCCTAACGGCGCCACTTAAGACATCAAAATACTGAATTGAAGAGATCAAATGGGGTCTCTCATCATGTGATCATAAAAGACCAGTATGATAAATATAGAGATCATACCCCAACATAATAAAAATGAACTTGAAAGACTTGACATGAAAGTAGAACTTTGAAAAAGAGAGAGGTGAATGAATCCCTTGA
The DNA here is from genome assembly GCA_963277665.1 of Viscum album. Classification (NCBI taxonomy): domain Eukaryota; kingdom Viridiplantae; phylum Streptophyta; class Magnoliopsida; order Santalales; family Viscaceae; genus Viscum; species Viscum album. The sequence continues at coordinate 150,867,991 of OY728163.1, forward strand.
AAATTCGGCAGCCTAACGGCGCCACTTAAACTTTCTTAAAACGAAATGATGAGAGTAAGAGGGGGTCTTTCATCATATGAACATAAAAAGGGCAGTAAGAGGAGTATAAAAGAACATCCTCCAAAATAAGAACATGGAGCATAAAAGGAATGACATAAAAGAGATCACTTGAAAAGAAAGAGAGGGGTCGGATCCCTTACCTTAAAATGTAACTCTTAAACCTCAATGTTTGGGACCTTGAGGGCTTGGGGGCACCTTGGGAGGACTCCTTGGGAGGTAATGAGACCAGAACTTCGTTGGGGAAGAGTGGGGAGTCGAATGGATGAGAGGATGGCTTGGTATTTATAGGGAAAGTGAGGGGACAAGGCATTAATGGCAAAGGGACACCTCATTAGTGGTTTTGGCAAAACCATGGGCTTGCCCATGGTATTTGCCCATGGTATTGGCCACTTGGGACACCTCATACCTTATCTCACTATTCATAATTCGAACATATTTATTACAAACTTAATACATCATTTAATGATGTCATTAAACACCCGTAACTTAAAAACTGTATTTTCACTATTCATCAAAAATTCAAGTTGGTCTTATTAGACTCTAAATTTAGTACTGAACATAATTGCAGAAGACCATTTTTTGAAAATCATTACACATTTTTAATTATTTAGGGTTTACATAAACATATTTAAAATATCCTTTTTCTAAAATTCATCAAAAATCTGCATACTATATTTATCCGGTCATTTCAAAATTCTTAAACATCATCATAAGAATAAATCCCAATTTTTATTTAAAACAAGGATTACACAAGGTAGTTATGGTCTCGTTACATAACCCCTTATAATACCAGCATAGGACCTAAGAGTAAGGTGTGCTAGGGTGATAGAATTTTGGGGCGGCTCAGTCAACATTGCCCGAGTAGTAATTTCTATCAGTTTGAACTTCTCGCGAAGGTGATTCCGTTCTAGCTTCACATGATGAAGTTCGGCTTGGATTTGGTCCAGAGCAAAGCCCAATGGTGCTACCTCCTTCCCAATCTCTGTTAGATGGGCTTCGATCGGCCCAAGGCTACTAGGTGAGGCCATCAAATCTTCTTTCTATAATAATTAACCAAGATTACTTAAATTTAGAGACAATAATCAAAACATTTTGTTCACGGTGGTCATATTGACCGATGGTCATATAACACTCAAAAACCAATGGTCTCATTTTATTTATAATCATGTTTATCAAATAAAACATTTTTTTGAGTATAAAAAAATAACACATGAAATTAGGAAACAAGATTTATTCAAAATTTCGGGTCGTTACAATCTTCCCCCCTTAAGAAATTGCGTCCTCGCAATTTTTTTTTTTAAATTGGGTTTTGAAATTTCATTGAAAGTCCCACATCGGAAAAAGAGTCAGTAACACCATTACTTTAAAAGAAAGAAAAGGAAGTACAAAGGCCACCCGAGTTAACCCACACTCGGGTTCCATGTAGGAAAACATGGACATGGAGGAGAAAACAAAGGGTCATGTTCTGAGGGAGAGTGATAGAAAACATGATTAGGAGAACGTTGACCACGAGAAAATCCCAAACTTATGATGTGTGTAAACGGTCTTTGATTACCTAGTAGGAAACGTAAACCAACAACATTTTTGTTTTACGTTTCTTTTCATAATTTTGAGGATTTCATTTACTACATAGAACAAAAAAAATAAGAAAATATACCTACCTTCAAGTAGAGTTTCATCCTTTAACAAGTCCCTACCAACACTAATATTTTCGCCAAATGATGAGAATTCAAAAACACTTGGTCTCATAAAAGCACAAGAATCATCTTCTATAGAATCACATAATCTACAAAAGATTAACTATCTATTTATTCTATCTTTAAACATTATCCCAAAAACTGAAAGGTTAAGGTAAAACAACTCTTCAAAAAGAAATAATCCCATAGGAATAGAACCTACTTTTAAATCTTCAAAGTTCCATGGTACTACCCAACATTCATCATAGACCACTCCATAAATAACGGTCCTTAAAATTCCTCAAAACAAACCAAACTAAGATTGAAACCCAAATACAATAAGGATTTGATAACATAGTCTTTCAAAACAACTTCATTGTTCATCTCCAGACAACATCAACCAATCCTAACATCTTATAAAAAAAGTAGCTAACCTAAACATATTTTACCCAAGATAGGTTAGTCATTCCCATAAGTAACCTAAATTACTAAAATTTTACCTTAAATTCATCGATTCTTCAAAATATAAGTCAACCTTACTCCTCAATTAAAATACCGTAGTAATCTATTTACCTCGATCAAATATGGTTCCAAAAATAATGAACGTCTTCCAAAATAATAATCATATTTTAATCCCCTAATCATCTCTGACATATTAATACGGAAATTGTCGCATTTCCTATCACATTGGTTGTTGGGACACGTTATTCCATTTCCCACCATTAACTAAGAAGATAAAGTATAATTAGAGGCTTAAATACTTAACCAATAATCATGAAAAGGAACTTAAAGCATATAAGGATAACTTGTAGATGAAAAGTATACCCTAACTTGTGATCCCCTAGGTTCCCATCTAGGTTATCCATGATCATATATTCTTATGTGAATCTTTATTTTATTTTATCTTTGTTCCTTTAATAATGGTTCATACCAAGCTTATGAATTTACCAAAGCATATCCCCCGGGAGTGTCGTAACCAAGAGTGTAGCAAGGCCCGTTGTCGTGTACCAGTTCCCGTTCGAGTCTAGCTCAAAGCGGTGTTTTCGGGTTTTACCCCTATGTACATTTGTGCCAGATCCACCTCTACCTGCTCGTATCCAGACAGGGATGTATTTGCTTGGCAACCCCTTACTCAATACTCACCAAAATACCAGGAAGATTTCCTATATTAAACTTTTCTATAGGGTTCCTCCTAGAGTTTTCATATCCTAATTTCCACAAATAACTAAACCATCCTTTGATACCAACTATAGCATCCCGTCTTCTTATAACATAACTTTTCATTCCATTACACGGAACTGAGGATCTTTAAGGTTTAGTGTCTTGGAAACCAGGAACATAATACATGAAAACAACATAAAGCATTCTTCTTAAACACTTGAAAGGCTTCTCCTTAAGTTCATCCTAAGTTCATTACTGCATCTCATAACCTGGGGACATACATCAAAAGAAAGGGTGAGCAGAAGGCCCAGCAAGGGAAACAAGTGAAACATTTTACATATGAACTTGGGATACACCAATAAAGTCATGAAAAGAACTTTAAGGCATGAAAATGAAATCATGAGGCATATCATAATAAAAATAAAACTTTTTCATAACTTGAAGATGTGGCTACATCATTTAACATAGACAATCATGAACATATCACCAAGGTCCATCCCCAAGGTGTCATTTGAAAATTACCAAGGTTATTCACCAAGGTATCATGAAAATTGTAATCTCTAGTGGTTACATCATTACCCAATGCATTGGAGCGCTATCAGGGAGCACCCTTAAATTTGCCTTTATTATCATGTGAGCCACATATATCATCATCAAACATTTCATAAATAACCCATATAGCATAATATAAATGGGTTTCATTTCATAATCATAACGTTTTAAAAACTGCTTTAAAGACATGATCTTTACGTCACTTTAAACCCACAGAAAGGGAAAGCGGGTCTCATGTATGTAAATCCCAGAATTTAAAATGGAACATCTTGATATATATGTGAATACCCTTGTAGAAATAAGAGCTTTGAGTATTCACTTTATAACATAAAATAATTTTTGAGAAAAGAGAGAGGCATTTTGAGGGGAAAATTCTGCAGCATAACGGCTATGTTACAAGGTTTTAGAAAACATTGAGAAGAGAGGGGACATGGGTCAAACATTCATAAATGACCCATCAAACAGTAGAGGGACAAAATATAAGGGATTTATGAACATGGTAATGAAATTTGAACATATACCATATGAAATGAAGAACATGAAAGGAAGAAAACAAAACAAGATTTCTCTTGTGAAAATTCGGCAGCCTAACGGCATCACTTAAACTTCAACAAAATTGAATTGACAAGGTCAAATAGGGTCTCTCATCATATGAACATAAGAGTCCATTATGATAGATATAGAGATCATACCCCAACATAATATAAAGGAACTTGAAAGAATTGACATGAAAGTAGAACTTCAAAACGAGAAGGGTGAAGAACCACTTAAAAATTCGGCAGCCTAACGGCATCACTTAAACTTCAACAAAATTGAATTGACAAGGTCAAATAGGGTCTCTCATCATATGAACATAAGAGTCCAGTATGATAGATATAGAGATCATACCCCAACATAATATAAAGTAACTTGAAAGAATTGACATGAAAGTAGAACTTCAAAACGAGAAGGGTGAAGAACCACTTAAAAATTCGGCAGCCTAACGGCGCCACTTAAGACATCAAAATACTGAATTGAAGAAATAAAATGGGGTCTCTCATCATGTGATCATAAAAGACCAGTATGATAAATATAGAGATCATACCCCAACATAATAAAAATGAACTTGAAAGACTTGACATGAAAGTAGAACTTTGAAAAAGAGAGAGGTGAATGAATCCCTTGAAAATTCGGCAGCCTAACGGCGCCACTTAAACTTTCTTAAAACGAAATGATGAGAGTAAGAGGGGGTATTTCATCATATGAACATAAAAAGGGAAGTAAGAGGAGTATAAAAGAACATCCTCCAAAATAAGAACATGGAGCATAAAAGGAATGACATAAAAGAGATCACTTGAAAAGAAAGAGATGGGTCGGATCCCTTACCTTAAAATGTAACTCTTAAACCTCAATGGTTGGGACCTTGAGGGCTTGGGGGCACCTTGGGAGGACTCCTTGGGAGGTAATGAGACCAGAACTTCGTTGGGGAAGAGTGGGGAGTCGAATGGATGAGAGGATGGCTTGGTATTTATAGGGAAAGTGAGGGGACAAGGCATTAATGGCAAAGGGACACCTCATTAGTGGTTTTGGAAAAACCATGGGCTTGCCCATGGTATTTGCCCATGGTATTGGCCACTTGGGACACCTCATACCTTATCTCACTATTCATAATTCGAACATATTTATTACAAACTTAATACATCATTTAATGATGTCATTAAACACCCGTAACTTAAAAACTGTATTTTCACTATTCATCAAAAATTCAAGTTGGTCTTATTAGACTCTAAATTTAGTACTGAACATAATTGCAGAAGACCATTTTTTGAAAATCATTACACATTTTTAATTATTTAGGGTTTACATAAACATATTTAAAATATCCTTTTTCTAAAATTCATCAAAAATCTGCATACTATATTTATCCGGTCATTTCAAAATTCTTAAACATCATCATAAGAATAAATTCCAATTTTTATTTAAAACAAGGATTACACAAGGTAGTTACGGTCTCGTTACATAACCCCTTATAATACCAGCATAGGACCTAAGAGTAAGGTGTGCTAGGGTGATAGAATTTTGGGGCGGCTCAGTCAACATTGCCCGAGTAGTAATTTCTATCAGTTTGAACTTCTCGTGAAGGTGATTCCGTTCTAGCTTCACATGATGAAGTTCGGCTTGGATTTGGTCCAGAGCAAAGCCCAATGGTGCTACCTCCTTCCCAATCTCTGTTAGATGGGCTTCGATCGGCCCAAGGCTACTAGGTGAGGCCATCAAATCTTCTTTCTATAATAATTAACCAAGATTACTTAAATTTAGAGACAATAATCAAAACATTTTGTTCACGGTGGTCATATTGACCGATGGTCATATAACACTCAAAAACCAATGGTCTCATTTTATTTATAATCATGTTTATCAAATAAAACATTTTTTTTGAGTATAAAAAAATAACACATGAAATTAGGAAACAAGATTTATTCAAAATTTCGGGTCGTTACACTATAGATGGGGTAACCATTGGGAGTTTTAGGGAAAAGTAAAAATGGTAACATGATGAGAGAAACCCACTCCACACCATATTTCCCAATCTAAAAAAAATGCTAAACCCGACATGAATCTCTCTAATGAAAAAACAATTGGATTATAATGTGTCAGACCACTTTTTATTCAAAACCCTATAAAAAAAAAGAAATAAGACTAGCATAATATTACAAATGATCCTTTATATCCAGGGTTCTCATAAGTCCATCCTTGTTTTGATAATTCCAAACAAGTGGAATAGCCAAATTGGGAATAAAAGAACAAATGAGTTAACCATGTGTATCTATTTGAGAATATTATGCCTATGATATTACACTGATCGGTAACCCTGTTCTTTGTCTTTTGTATAATTGTAGATGCTACTTCAACAGCTTGATTTGAGATGATGTCGTCGTCATCCAACATTCGTTCCGGCAAATCATCCACAAATATAACTTCTGCAGCTCGCAAAACAATCTCACCTGAACAGAGACTCCAATGGAAAGTAGTGAATATGATATTTTGGGAGTACCACTGATATGTTATTATCTTGAACATGGAGGATACTTTTAATGTCTTCCAAAAATGATGGACAGTGAGTCCACATTGCCCAGAAAAAGATGTTATTGAACCTGTGGCCCTCATCGCCACAACCAACAGCTTTGGTAGCTTCTCCCCATAGCATGATAACTACCACCTTCTATATCTAAGGAAGGTGGACTAGGAAGCTAGATACGACTCCCTTTAGGATTAGGAGCCACCCAGGAGGTCTCCTTCTAACCTTCATTGCTGACACCATCCTGTTGGTACTGCTCAGTCACCAATTGAGGGTACCATTTGATACACAGCGCCCTCTGATTCCCATGAACGGTCTACAAGGAAAACTCATTTGAGGAGAAAGGTTTCAGATATCTAGGAGAGGGAACATATCCCCACTCCCACTGATGATGAATACCTTCATACTCAGTCAGGGCCCAACCAGCGGGTGCATATCCCTACTCGCTCTGAACAAGTCTATGGGAATATTCCCATAGCAAGCATGGGGGAGGATCATATTCCTTCCCACATATACAAAGCCCATCAGCATAATTTGATGGCACAAGGAGCAATAAAGTGGTCACATATCCCTGATTCAATAGAATACATATTCCAGTTCATCATGAAGATAGAAAATGTGCATGATCATATCCCTACACCCACTTTTCTAAAATGCCAATACATTCTAGCAATATCTGAAGAACTCCACTGCCATATTAAGGAACTATTACAGATGAAGGGACATGTATATTCTCTTATCCCTATAGCCAGGGCAGCATAACACTTTGATCATCGTGAACAAGTGGTTGTACTGGAGGAAGTGCACACTCATGCTCCCACCTGGGAGGATTATCATCATACTCAGATGAAGTGTGAGGTATCGGATCGGGATAATACCACTATTCCAATCGGGGCCAACCAGGTGAGAGCGTCTCATGCCTCGGGATAGGGTTGCATGCCTGTCAAAGAAGTATGGAAGCATATTCCAAAGGCCTAGGATCGGTAATATATCCTTGTTCTATATGAATATAACATGGTGAGAAAGGAACAAGATTTGGGGTAGGCTCATATTCCTATCAGGGAATCTGTCTAGAATACTCAAGAAGATCACAGAAGGAAGGGTCATATTCCTTCTCCCTCTCTAGAGGTCCATCGATATATTCTGATGGGGAATGGATATTCATATCAGGCTCATATCCTCATTCCAACTAGGGCCAAATAGGTGAGAGTGGAACACGCCTCGTGGAAGGCTCATATTCCTTCCATGAAAGACCAATGGAATATCCCAAAGGCTCAAGATCAGGCTAATACTCCCATCTTGACTGAGGCTCACCAAGTGAGAATAGAACATGCCTCAGGATGGGCTCATATCCCTATCAATAATGATACATATTATTGGAATATTACAATATCTTCTCAGCAATGCTCTCATACTCCCACAACACCTGACGGTCGTATACAAGTTTCGTCCACCATCACGCACCAGGTTCATATTCCTACACAATCAAAAAAGGTAGGTCAGCATATTCTGACCACGACATAGAACATGTTCCATAACCCTAATTTGATAAATTCTAGTTTCCTTGGTGTCATTTGAGATTCATTCTCAATTCCACAAGGGTCTTTCAACTCTTCTATCGAAGAGAAAGAAGGATACGATCATTACCACAATAGTACTCCTTATGGTAGTGTGGAGATGAATCGCAAGGACTCTACTCCTGATATCCAACATGGTCAACCTCCCCACAGTGATATATCTCATGTGAAAGGTAGAACTACCTTTTTCCAGACACCACCATATAGAGAGGTGAACCGAACTCCAAAAACATCTTACAGAGAGGTGCTTGAAACACCGAGTTCAGCCATATATGGTTCCCCATCAACCTCTAGAAATACTCCATTCCCGTCAGCAGGAGAACATCAGAGCCATCTTCTATGGTCTGACTAGGTGGAGGCATGTAAGTTTTATGAGGAAGAGGCTGACATTGACATATAGAGAGTTTTATCCAGAAACAACATCCCCACAATGTTCTGGACCCTCACTACTTCCAGTTATGAGATCTCAGATGAACTAGAAATGGAGTTCATTCCTTACCTACACCATAATATGCAGGCTACTAATTAGCGACCGAAGGATCGATATCTCCCTTATCATGGATACAAGTGTTACCTTCAGAAAATCAGGATACTCTATTTCCATCTCGACTAAGCTGCTTCTCCATGGATCAGGATCCAAAACCAAAAGGCACGGTGCAAACCTATAACACGCTTGCCAGCATTGCATCATGGCGCTTCTGAATATGATCTCCAGAGCTACGTTAGTCATCCTCATTAAATTATGGGGAAAATATGGAGTGTTACACTTTGTCATTTCTTTGGAATAGGAGATCCCTTCAGATACGGAATCCCGCAATGTTATATCCTCTGGTGATATCAAGGGACCGAGAAATGTTCGGGCCAGTTGGTCACTATAATAGAATGCATCTGCTCCAATAGTGTCTATAAATTGCAGATGGAGAGGGAGTATATCCAACATAACTTCAAACTAGACCTCTCAAAACAATAAGAATACATTTCAAAAATAGAGATTGAAGTTGTAATCACTCGGAAAAATTACGTGAGAAATGATTCTCATCACAGGTCACCATCGCACCCAGCTCATACGGGAGCACAATTGTGACACATCAAGTGGGTCATTATTATAGCTGTGGTATCATCCATCCAGGAGAAAAACCAGCCTACTGGGCTGGAGGAATATCTACAACTACCTCCACCTCTCAGATCATAAATTACTGAGAGAATTTGGGACACATCGGTAGTAGCTGCAAGCGAACCCTAGCCTGCTAGGCTAGGGAAATTTATATCTCAATCACTATCCCCTAGTTCATAATCCTGTGATAAGACCTAGGAGACATCATTATTGATCCCAAAATAACCTCACACCACTATATTGGGGGAATTTATATCTTCATGTTCATCCCAAGAGTCGTCAAATCCCTGACCGGATCCATTAGATCCTCCACAATTGGACCAATCAGTGCCAACTATAGCCCTAGATAACCCCCACCCCATAGGGATGGGGGAATATTCATTATCATCACCACCACATAGGGAATTATTCTTCTCTATATTGGTATAAATGAATCAACGATCAGCATCCCACCTACCACGAGACACACCTCTTCTGGTTGAGGCCCGTTTGGAAACCCCAACCGGAAGCTCCCTTATGATCATTTTTCATAGACCAATGTAGGAGGAATTCATAGTGAGGAAATTTAATCCTTACTATGGTCATAAGACAAAATGGCCCAATAAGTCTAAGGGTTCAAATAAAAACCCTAAAGGAAGTTGTACAGAATCATCCTGTTGCATTGAAATCAATGGCATGAACTCCATTGTCTGATATTCCTCTATGAATTTCTTCACTATCAACATGGAAGATACTGATCATGACAAAAATATAGGTACTTGAAACACTTAAAACATACCTTGGGTGGAGGGTGACTTGAATTCACTAAATGAGTCTGTGCGCACCAAGAACCAGAGGCAGCTCCAAATCATGGAAATTCTGAATATCGAGTTGCCACCTCCCCAAAGAAATGCTGCCAAGGGGAAGTTTATAACCACATCTTGATCACCTCCAAAAAAAGCAAGATTCCTTCCCCAGAGGACTGATTTTCACAATATGATAGTGAAATACAATCTCTTCAACAACTTAATGAGGGGTTACTCAAGGGAAATATTCCCACGAGGTATCTTCCCCAAGTAGAGACAAATTTTCTCCCTCTGATAGATGATCCATCATCAAGGGAAGTTTCTGAATATCATATTGGCTCTAGGTCTAGGAAACCTGGCCCCATACATGAGGAAATCGAAAATGATCATGAATTCCCTCCTTTGCTGTAACAACCTCATCCCAACCAGGATAACTGTTCAGTCTTTGGAGGAATTGAAAATTGGAATGAGATAAAAATGGGGCCACCTCATAAACCCCCTCTAACTCCCCATGGGTGGGAGATGGTACAGAAATCAGTTCCCCCAGAGATCCTTAACATCATCAAGTCTCTGGCTACTCGAATGGAATCCATGTAAGGACGGTGTGCACCTGTACTGTTTGAAAGGAAATTGTACCTCGAATGGTTAGATGATCTCCACCCAACTATGAAAATCATACCTTATACAAATTTGATGGTATGGTAGACCCCAAGAATCATCTCAAACACTTCATGTCCTTATGCAGGTTGATGATGGTCCCTTGAGATCAATAGGAGGCAACCAAGCTGAGGTGCTTTGTAAAAACTCTGACAGGGCCACCCTTAGTTTTGTATAGCAGTCTTCCATAAGAATTTGTGTTAGTATGGGAATACCTCCATCATAAATTCCTTTAAAAATTAAGTTCTATGCTGATAAAGGCAACGATAGTAGACCTAAAAAACTACAAACAATATGAAAATGATAGGGTGTCCGATTTCATAGCACAGTGTAAGGGTTTAACCTATTCACTCTGTATCCCTCTCTTGCAAGAGCAGTTGCTGGAACTTTGTGCCAAAAATATTAAGGATGATTTTTAGACACCCCTAATTCCAATGAAATATCTAGGTAGATTCTTCAAATTTTTTAAAACAGAACAACACCTTGAAGAGGCTATTCAGTGAACCTGATCTAAAGCTCGACTCATGCCTGCAGCATAGGTAAAAAGGTCATTCAAAATAGAATCTACAGTTGTCACTCTTAAGCTAGTAGTGGAACCAATCCAGATGCCCAGTAAGGCCCCAAACTTCCTAGAACCTCCTATAGAGCGGTGACAACTGTAGAATTTTTCTCATCCAGAAGCAATGAGAAATGAGGGTCATCCATAATTTAATGAACGGATGAATAAGGTGTACTCCTTTGGGAATAAACAGTTCCCCAGTTATTTCTTGGTAGTCATGGACAATAACCTTCTCACACTTCTGCAACCCAGGAAGCCTGATGAGGTCAACCTCATCGACCGTCCTGATTACTTCCCTTTCCATAGAAGGATGGGTCAGAATATCCATAATTTTTTCATCTATAAATACATCCTTCAAGGCATGATAGATTCTAAAAAAGTGGTGATGGATAATTCCCCAAAGAAAGTGGCTTGAATAACCATGGTCCAATTAGAAGAATAGGATTATTGGTAGGAGGTCCTGGAAAAACATGCTCAAAAATTCAACAACTGGATGGTTTAGAAGATAGTTGATTGAACCCATGCCACTCTGAGAGCATAGTTTCACAGGCTAGTAGCAGCTCCACTACCCAAGAAATAGGTGTCATATGCGCCTCCCAAAGGTGGGTGTGACCACCAATGATGGAATGAAACAGAAGAGTAAGAGTCATATTATCCTCCAATGTAGGCATTAACCCTTGATGATTTCTTTTTTTCAACATCAGCAAGACGATCACCGCCCCAGGAAATAAAATCCTCATCAGATAAAGAATTCATCTTTAGTTATGTAAACACAATACACCTGAAAAAATCCTTCTCTAAGGATGAGTATTCCCCCGAACATGGTTTTCCTGCATATAACTGTGGAACAGGAGGGCACATACACCGGAGCTAAGGATATAGGGGAAAGAGAGGACATGATTGGACTCAAAATTCAAATCATGTCCCCATGGAGGACATATATGTAGTTGAGACTCATGGTAAAGCACTCCATCATGCCCAAAGGAGGCAAGGAGGTGCCTTTGAGACTTCTATTGGTTGCCCGCATCTGATTGTCTTGCATAACTACCTAGAAGGGGTCCAATCTGATCAAACCAATCACTGGGGTAGTTCGGCTCAACCTGCACCACTGGAAGTAGATCCCCCTTATACCTTGTCATAAGCACTAGGTCCATCTGCCTCAGATTTTCTAGCTACTAAACCACATGCCCAGGAGTAGCCCTATATCGGGAAGTGCCGACCTCTGGTGCAAAATTATGATTTTATAAAATAGCTATTTATAGTCCCAACTAATATCTTGATCCTAGATCCACTCCATTTTTCAAAATAACTTAGGGAGGAATTCATTGAAGCCCTTCAGAGCCCACAAGAATTTGAGACAGAGGTAGATATTGCTGAGGTATATCAATTGGATACTATGTCCTTAGGATTCCATGTTTCCATCTCAATCACTAATCAAGATCATGAGGAGGCTATCTAGGGGTGAATCAGACCATTATACATTTCAGGAAGGATCAGTAATTTAAATTTCCAAAGGTTACTTATTAATAACAGATCAGGGATTAATCTTATTGTAATGGCCCAGACCCTCATGATCCATACCTTTTCCAAATTCTAGGATCCTAAGGGGTCGCCCCTCGTTCGGTGCGACTGATCGGTGTGACCGATCGGTGCGACCGATCCGCGCGACCGATCGGTGTGACAGATCGACGCGACCGATCTACACGACCTATCGGTGCGACTGATCAGCATGCCCGATCGGCGCGACTGATCGGTGCAATCGATCGGTGGGGATGATCGGCACGACCGATTGATCAGTGCGACCGATCAGTGTTATGCAACCTTGTCAGGTTTTCCTTCTACAGTTTTTCCCATAACGCCTCTTTTAGGACTTTTTGACCTTTTAAGGCGTTTCAAGTCCGTTTTTAACCCATAATTAATATTTAAAAATCCTGAGAAACCTCCATATTAAATAAAAATTAAATCAGTCGTGTGTAACCACCCAACCGCGTGGTAGAACAACGATCCGACTTCCAAGGCATTCAAATTCCTTATCACATAACATTGGGAATCTCATCTATTTATCACGCTAGGAATTCTTCTTCTCTCTCTTGGCTAGTCTCCTCCTTTTCCTTGTGCGTTCGAAGTCCTTTCTTTCTCGAGGTAAGTGGTGCACCTGTGCGGGAGCCCTGCGAGTCGCGCTTCCCCTGTTTTGGAGCGTGGAGAAAAACTTCGATCTTTGATAAACCAAGTAGGTATTTTCTCCTTTTTCTCTCCTTTATGTGTATCATGCAGGGTGGGAATGTTTTTACCTCTGTGGAAATTGATGAAACCGAACTTAACTAAGATAATGAACGGACCTTTAAAAGAATGAAAGGGGGTGTGATCGATGTTCTGTTGTGCTCTTTATGTTGTTATGTGTTATGAATTGTACGGGCCTATGCTCACTGAAAATCATGGTCATTGGTGGTCTTTCTCTATGTACTAATGAACCTCATTTCTCCTGGATGTTTAAATAACCGTAACATGGAATTGGTTAATTACGTATACTTGGTTAAATAAATTGAAAGCACTAGGATCAACCCTTTTCTGTGATAACCCCGGTTAAATCACAGTGGAATTGAAACCATGGAGTGTGTTAAATATTTTAAATCTGAAAATACTTGCATGGTCTTTCCTTGTGTTGGTGGTAGCGGTTTGGTTGTTTCTTTCACGGGCCGATTGCTGGGGTGATACGGGTGGGGATAGGATCCCCTGTTGTTTTACTTTCGCTGGTTGTGAATTTGAGGATGTGTGGTTAATCTACTTATATCACGAATTGGGGTGGAATCCTCTGTTATTGAGAGATCGTTGGCTCCTGAATTTTGGGGACATGGGGCTGTGTCTCAGGGTTTTCTTTGGTTCCAGTACTTCGAGGGATCTCACTTATCCCTTTGTTGTCGTGACTTGCAATAGAACCAGGTGTGAATTCTTAAATTAATGTTTGGTTGTTTCTTTCCTTTTGGCTTGTGGTTATGCCTCTTAGTTTCTCGGTAGTGTAAAATTCACCTAAACGGGGTTACTTGAACATGAAAATGGGAATAGTTTAAATGGGAATTAGTTTGGGAATGAGTTGTGACTTGGTTACGAGTGTCGTGACTTCTTTTGTGAATAATTAGTAACGAGGGTGTTTGTGCTTAGGTTTTGGAACCCCTAGGTTAGGATGAGTGTTTGTTACCTATACATATATCTATAGTTTTTTATTTTTCTTATTCGCGCCCCACCCAATTTGAGCACTTAAGTTCCTAACACTCCCATTTCATGGGGGAGGGTGTTTTTCTCAACACTCCTATGAGTGGCTGGTTATTAGCTCCTTTTCTGGTCTCTTTCCTGAATAGACCATGACTCTTCAGGCGGGCTGTGAAAGCCTGAATTCCATTATTATCCCAAGAATATCTGGGCAGGGTAGTTTTAGTGGTTGGCCCAGGTGTTTACGGGCAGGTTGTTTCCCAAGTATCTTCGGGATGAGGCCCAGGTGTCTTCGAGCGTGACAGTAGCTTTCTAGCCCAGGTGTCTTCGGGCATGGCAGTGGTGGTTCTGGCCTAGTTTTTTGTAGGCATGGTTATGTGGGGTTGTTGTGGCCTAGGTGTCTATGGGCGGGATAGCAGTTGTGGCCCAGGTATTTGCGGGCGGGATGTGTGGTTTTGGCCCAGGTGTGTGCGGGCGGGTGTGGCAGTGGGACTGCGGTGAGAATGGCGGGATTGGTTTGATGCTTAGTATATCTTCAATAACCAGTGGGAAAGTGGAGTGGGGTACCCAAATGTCGATGTGCTATTACTATATATTACTTGACTTGTGTTATTTTGGGATTGTGCCTTGGTGAGGTTTGGGTGGATTGATTTTCCTTTTTGGTTGTTTGGTTATCTTTTTTTCCACAGGGCATTAGAATTTCTCCTCACTTGTGCACAAGAGTCTTTGGTTACCCTACTGAGTATACTTGCATGCTCACCCTACGTATATAAAACTGCTTTCAGGTTTCCAGGAGGACTTCAGGGATCGGGCGGGACCGTACTAGCTCGAACATCAGTGCAGTTTCCATTGTCGTTTCCCTTTTCTTGGTACTTTACCTTTGGAGTATTTTAGGCTTATATTATTTACTTTTTAACATGCATATGGGAAGGGGTTACTTTTGGATTCGCCTTTACTTTCATCTTTGGTATTGTAGGGGTTTCTATCTCATCTCTCGTTCCTATAAAAATAAAAAGGGTAATTCCTTCCACTTTGTGTGAGATTCTATACCCTAGGTTCTAGTCGCCACTCTGGGACCTATTGAAGGTGGGTCTCAGGGGTCATTATCTCTCCTTGAACTTAAAGAAGGAAGGGTCTGACAATCTGTTGTCCCTTCCCTCCTTTTGGTGAAGGTGGGTCATGACAGAATGGTATCAAAGGAGAGAGGTTGAGAGATAGGATGGAGTCTGGAGTTAGGCACAGTGATGATTTCATGGAATGATAGGGAAACAGTGTTGGGTAATCTTGGTGCATGAAATAGGCCAGGGAAGACTGGCTAGGACACCGGATTTTAGGGCCCCATGAGACCCGATGCAAGGACTCTGGACCTACCGAACGATCGAGTGATGCTACACTGATTGCAGGGTAGAGATCCTAGGAAAGGTAAATGCATCATAATGACTTGTGTTCTCGTGTTTCTGGGAGTTTTGGGGATTCAAAAATAAATAAAAAAGTCAAATAAAATGTAAGAACAATATTCTACACTACCCGGGCTTAGGTGTTCCCTGTTTACTTACAGCTATAGAACTTGGGGGCGACCACGGGTAGTGCGGGCGATCGAGGCCCCAGAGGTTGACTCGGCTGACTGACAGAGGGCTGACCAAGAGGAGGAGGATAATCAGTTGAAGAAGACGCTTCATGCTTTCCAGCGGTAGACCCTTGGAAAGTATGAGGGAAACACCTCAGACATGGAGACATAGAGTTGGATAGAGGAGCTGGTGATAGCTTTCGGCTTGATCTGAACTCCAGCGGAGTACTGGGTTCTTCTGGCCATAAGCCAGATGCGGGGAGCAGCACGTCAGTGGTGGACGCTCTATCTGGGGGAGAAGAGGGATCCTGAGGTTACATGGGCTGATTTCGAAAAGGAGTTCCGGGCAGAATTCCTCTCTTCTACGATGAAAGCTAAGAAGAGGTAGGAGATACTCTCCCTCCAGAAGGGGGGTATTTTAGCGAGAGAGTTAGGGATCAAGTTCAAGGATCTCCTCCGCTTTGCTCCAAACCTCTTTTCGGATGAGGAGTCTCAGGCGAGACGTTTGGAGGAGTCGCTCCGACCTTCCCTCTAGTACGTTGTTACCCCCTTCACCTTACCAACATACCTGGAGGTCCAGAAAAAGGCTGAAGTGGTGGAGAGGATGCACATGCTAGGAGGTGTATCACGAGAGGGGATTCATCTAGGCCCATCAAAGGGAAAGGTCGTCAGCACCAGACCTCCAGCATCGGGACCCTCTAGGTTCCGAACAACATGGAGCAGGCCTCAGCAGTTCTAGTTCCGATCCCTTGGCCCTCGCCCTTTCCCTTCGGGCCCAGGGCCGAGATGCTTCGTCTGCGGGAGCCACGGGCACCTTTAGAACTAGTGACCTGATAGAGTGTATTACGGCGGCAGTGGGCAGGCCCAACACCCACCTCAGTAGTAGCACCTTCTAGCTAGGCCCTTTTAGTAGCAGCATTAGGGGCAGCGAGCTCCCGCTCCTCCGAGGGCAGACGTTGCAGGAGGAGGCCACCCCAGGGCGCTCCTCAAGGACCTAGACCAGGGCATGGTCAGGAAGGTGGCCGACAACCGAGAGGCAGAGGAGTCGGGCGTGAGCAGTTGCATGCCACAGAGGCAGCATTTCCATCAGGACCGGAGGTCATTCGAGGTATGATCAATTTTTTCAGTACCCTTTCTTACGTCTTGTTTGATACAGGAGCTTCTCACTCCTTTGTTACACCCATTCTGGCCCGTTCTTTGGATCTAGATGCCGAGAGACTTCCAGTGCCCCTGGTGCTGAGCACACCAGTCGGAGGTCAGACCGACTTGATATATGTTTTTCGAGGATGCAGACTGACGATAGGGCCACATAAGTCAGTCAGGGACCTCCTACTATTGCAGATACAGCCATACGATGTCATCCTAGGCATTGACTAGTTATTCTCTATATGTGCCGTCATCGACTGCTTCTGAGGAAGGGTCATTTTTTCAGACTTAAGCGGCCGACGTGTTACTTTCACCAGTGATCGGGGTGGCTAGAAGGGCAGTATGAGAGATTTACCCTTCCTCTCCTTGTTAGTTGAGCTATCAGTGGAGTTAGTGGATGCAGAGATAGTGGAGGTACTAGGGATCGTCAGTGAGTTTATGGATGTCTTCCCTGAGGAGGTGACGACTCTACCCCCTCGACATGATGTCAAGTTTGGGATAGACTTGTATCCTGGTGCTTGTCCAATTTCGATGGCTCTCTACTAGATGTCACCTTCGGATCTACAGGAGTTGCGGATTCAGATTGACGATCTGATGAAGAGGGGTTATGTTCGACCAAGTGTGTCACCATGGGGTGCTCCAGTCTTGTTTGAAAAGAAGGCAGATGGTGGTCTAAGGTTATGCATAGACTACAGGAGGCTGAATCAGGTGACGGTCAAGAATCGCTACCCTCTTTCGATGATAGACGATCTTTTCGACCAGCTGAAGGGGGCAGGATGGTTTTCCAAGATTGACCTACAGTCTGGATATCACCAGTTGAGGGTGAAGGAGGGTGACATCCCTAAGATGGACTTCAGGTGCATATATGGGCACTTAGAGTTTGTGGTCATGTTGTTCGGCGTTACAAATGTTCCAGCTGTATTCATGGGGCTTATGAACTCCCTCTTATGGGAGTATCTGGATCGGTTTGTAGTAGTGTACATTGACGACATCCCGATCTATTCAAGATCAGAGGAGGATCACGTTGAACACATGAGGACGGTTTTAGAGGTCCTATGATAGCACCAACTCTTTGGGAAGTTTTCTAAGTGCAAGTTTTGGATGTGAGAAGTGCACTTACTTGGGCACGTAGTGTCTGAGCAGGGAGTAGTGGTAGACCCATCGAAGGTTGAGGCGGTTGTTTCTTAGGCAACACCCAAGAACATGGCAGAGTTCTGTAGTTTCCTTGGGCTGGCAGGTTACTACCGGAGATTTGTGCCCAACTTCTCCCGAGTTGTAACAGCTTTGACAGCTTTGACCAAGAAGGATCAGGCTTTCATATGGGACGAGCAGTGCGAGGCAGCCTTCAGCTATCTGAAGGAGAAGTTGGTTAGTGCCCCAGTGCTGAGGTTACCAGAATAAGGTGCAGCATATGAAGTATTTTTTTATGCTTCAGGGCAGGGCCTCGGATGTGTGTTGTGCAGCAGCAAGGGGTGATCTCTTATGGGTCTAGGCAGTTACATCCTCATGATCGTAACTATGCCACCCATGATCTGGAGCTTGTGTTGGTCGTGTTCGCACTAAATTTGTGGCGGCACTACCTCGTCGGGGAGCGCTTTGTGGTCTTCACCGATCACAAGAGCTTGAAGTATGTCTTATCCCAGTGGGACCTTAACTTACGGTAGTGAAGGTGGATGGAGTTCCTCCAGAATTACGATTTCTAGATTTCCTACACCTTAGGGAAAGGAAACATGGTTACTGATTCCTTGAGCAGGAAGTCACAGAGGGATGCAGTCCGAGAGTCGGCATAAGCTTGGAGGGCGATGGAGGAGTTGGATGCCCTGCACCTGGATGTGAGGATGGATGGTGGTAAAGGTTTCCTGTATCAGATGATAGTACAGTATTCTATGTTACATCATGTGGACGAGTCTCAATGGGGAGACCCAGAGAGTGAAGTGATATGTGACCGAGTTATCCAAGGCAGTGCTCCGGAAGGGTGGACAGAAGATGGTCAGAATCGGATGCTATTCTGAGGGAATTTGTTCGTTCTGGAGGTGATACGTGATAGAGTCCTTGGTGAGTTCCACAGATCACCCCTGGCGGTGCACCCAGGAGTTTCCAAGATG
The DNA here is from genome assembly GCA_963277665.1 of Viscum album. Classification (NCBI taxonomy): domain Eukaryota; kingdom Viridiplantae; phylum Streptophyta; class Magnoliopsida; order Santalales; family Viscaceae; genus Viscum; species Viscum album. Next base: position 150,887,215 of record OY728163.1, read on the forward strand.
TTCTATGGTCTAAGGAGACAGTTTTGGTGGCCAGGGGCAAAGCGGGCGGTGGCAGAGTTTGTGGTCAAGTGCCTAGTGTGTCAGCAGGTGAAGGTTGAACACCATGTTCCAGGTGGTTTGTTGCAATCTTTATATGTCCTCGAGTGGAAATGGGATGACATCTCGATGGATTTCATCACGGGGCTACCCAAGGTTCAAGGAGGGTGCGACGCCATCTGGGTAGTAGTGGACCGGTTGACGAAATCGGCTCACTTTCTAGCAATCAAGGAGTTGAGTGCAGTGGACGCTCTAGCATAGAGGTATGTGGACGAGGTGGTTCATTTTCATGGGGTTCCAAGGTCTATAGTCTCAGATAGGGATGCACAATTTACCTCACGAGTCTGGAGGGGTTTGCAGCATGCTTTTGGCACCCAGCTGTACCTTAGCACTGCCTTCCACCCCTAGACAGATGGGCAGACAGAGCACACCATCCAGACCTTGGAAGATATGCTACGAGCATGCATCCTGGACTTCGGGGGATCATGGGTGCGACACTTTCCTCTGGTAGAGTTCACCTACAACAATAGCTACCACTCTACCATTGGCATGGCTCCGTTCAAAGCCTTGTATGGGAGGCTGTGTTGCTCATCCGTGTGCTGGACAGAAGTTGGGGAGGCAGGTGTTCTTGGCCCGGAGGTGGTAAAGAGCACAACGGATAAGGTGTATCAGGACTGGAAAAAGTCATATGTGGATGATAGGAGAAGGCCCTTGGAGTTCGAGGTCGGGGACCACGTGTTCTTGAAGGTCTCCCCACGGCGTGGGTAGCGGAGGTTTTCCAGGGGAAGTAAGATTTATCCTAGGTTCTTCGGACCCTTTAAGGTGTTGCACCAGGTCGGTGAGGTGGCTTAACAGCTGGCATTTTCACCACAGCTACAAAGGGTGCACGATGTCTTCCATGTGTCCCAGCTTCGTTGGTATTTGTACGATGATTCGCACGTCCTCGACTGGGGAGAGCTAGATATCGAAGACGATGCAACCTTTGTGGAATGGCCAGTGATGATCGAGGGTTGTGAGGAGAAGGTTCTTCATGGATGAACTATCTCATCGGTTTGTGTGTTATGGAGGAATGGTGGGCTTGAGGAGAGTACATGGGAGAGGGAAGTGCAGATGCGTGCCCAGTACCCAGAGTTGTTTTGAGTTTTATCCTATTTTGTTAGTACTTGTTTTCTATGTAATGCTTTACCTTGTTGACTATGGGATGTGCAGTTTCCTTTTTTGTGAATGAGTGTGAAGTGTCCTAAAGGATGGGGAGGGGAGGACTTGATTCCTAGTTAGGACGCATTAAAGTGGATGCACCTAAACCCGTGCAGGCGAGTCAGTGCCGCCCAAAGTGGATAGTATCTTAACACGGAGGAAGGGAAACCCCTCTCCCACATGGCCAGATGGTTTAGTATTTTGTTTTTCATGGTTTCACGAGGAAAAGAGTGGTAGGACGTCCATGATTGTTCAGGAGATAAGGTGTTCTTGTGTCAGAGAGGTTCACTTCTAAGAGGTATCTTTCGGGGTGGTTGTTCGGACCCACCCTCTTTCCTTCAGGTCTAGTTCTAGATTCTCGAGGGAGAGAATAGTTTCAGAGGTATCTGATGTAATGGCCCAAACCCTCATGATTTATCCCTTTTCCAAATTCTAGGATCCTAAGGGGTCTCCCCTCGTTCGGTGTGACTGATCGGCGCCACCGATCGGTGTTATGCAACCTTGTCGGGTTTTCCTTCTACAGTTTTTCCCGTAACACCTCTTTTAGGCCTTTTTGACCTTTTAAGGCATTTCAAGGCCGTTTTTAACCCATAATTAATATCTAAAAATCCCGAGAAACCTCCATATTAAATAAAAATCAAATCAGTTGTGTGTAACCACCCAACCGTGTGGTAGAACGAAGATATGACTTCCAAGGCGTTCAAATTCCTTATCCCATAACATTGGGGATATCATATATTTATCACTCTAGGAATTATTCTTCTCCCTCTTGGCTAGTATCCTCATTTTCCTTGTGCGTTCGAAGACCTTTCTTTCCCGAGGAAAGTGGTTCACCTGTGCGGGAGCCCTGCGAGTCGCGCTTCCCCTGTTTTGGCGCGTGGAGAAAAACTTTGATCTTTGATCAACCAAGTAGGGATTTTCTCCTGCGTCTCTCCTTTCTGTGTATCATGTGGGGTGGTAATGTTTTTGCCTCTGTGGAAATTGATGAAACCGAACTTAACTAAGATAATGAATGGAACTTTAAAAGAATAAAATGGGGGGTGTGGTCGATGTTCTGTTGTACTCTTTATGTTGTTATGTGTTGTGAATTGTACGGGCCTATGCTCACTAAAAATCATGGTCGTTGGTGGTATTTCTCTGTCCACTAATGAACATTGGTTCTCCTGGATGTTTAAATAATTGTAACATGGAATTGGTTAATTACATATACTCGGTTAAATAAATTGAAAGCACCAGGATCAACCCTTTTCTGTGATAACCCCGGTTAAAGCACAGTGGAATTGAAACCATGGAGTGTGTTAGATATTTTAAATCTGAAAATACCTGCATGGGATTTCCTTGTGTTGGTGGTATCGGTTTTGTTGTTTCTTTCACGAGCCGATTTCCGGGGTGACACGAGTGGGGATGGGATCCCCTGTTGTTGTACTTTCGCTAGTTGTGAATTTGAGGTTGTGTGGTTACTCTGCTTATATCACGAATTGGGGTGGAATTCTATGTTGTTGAGAGACTGTTGGCTCCTGGATTTTGGGGACATAGGTCTATGTCTCAGGGTTTTCTTTGGTTCCAGTACTTCGAGGAATATCACTTATCCCTTTGTTGTTGTGACTTGAAAGAGAACTGGGTGTGAATGCTTAAATTGTTGTTTAGTTGTTTCTTTCCTTTTGGCTTGTGGTTATGCCAGTTAGTTGCCCGATAGTGTAAAATTCACCTAAACGGGGTTACTTGAGCATGAAAATAGGAATAGTTTAAATGGGAATTAGTTTGGGAATGAGTTTTGACTTGGCTGCGAGTGTCGTGACTTCTTTTGTGAATAATTAGTAACGAGGGTGTTTGTGCTTAGGTTTTGGAACCCCTAAGTTGGGATGAGTGTTTTTTACCTATACATATATCTGTATTTTTTTATGTTTTTTATTCACGCCCACCCAAGTTGAGAAATTAAGTTCCGAACACTCCTATTTCATGGGGGAGGGTGTTTTTCCCAACTATGAGTGGTTGGTTATTAGCTCCTTTTCTGCTCCCTTTCCTGAATAGCCCAAGAATCTTTGGGTAGGCTGTGATGGCCTGAAGTCCATTATTAGCCCAAGAATCTTCAGGCGGGGTAGTTGTGGTGGTTTTCCCAGGTTTTCACGGGTAGGTTGTTTCCCAAGTATCTTCGGGATGAGGCCCAGGTGTCTTCGGGCATGATGGTAGCTTTCTGGCCCAGGTGTCTTCAGGTGTGGCAATGGTTGTTCTGGCCTAGGTGTTTATGGGCATGGTTACGTGGGGTTGTTGTGGCCCAGGTGTCTGCGGGCGGGATAGTGGTTGTGGCCCAGGTGTTTGCGGGTGGGATGTGTGGTTGTGGCCCAGGTGTGTGCGGACGGGTGTGCCAGTGGGACTGCGGTGAGAATGGCAGGATTGGTTCGATGCGTAAGATGTCTTTAATAACCAGTGGGAAAGCAGCACGGGGTACCCAAATGCAAATGTGCTATTACTATATGTTACTTGACTTGCGTTATTTGGGGAGCGTGCCTTTGTGAGGTTTGGGTGGATAGCTTTTCGTTGTTGGGTGTTTGGTTATCTCTTTTTCCACGGGGCATTAGAATGTCTCCTCACTTGTGCACGAGAGTCTTTGGTTACCCTACTGAGTATACTTGTATGCTCACCCTACGTATATAAAACTGCTTTTAGGTTTCCAGGAGGACTTCAGGGATCGGGTGGGACCGTACTAGCTCGGACCTCGGGGCAGTTGTCGTTGTCATTTCCCTTTTCTTGGTACTTTACCTTTGGAGTTTTTGAGGCTTGTATTATTTACTGTTGAACATGAATGTGGGAATGGGTTAATTTTGGCTTTTCCTTTACTTTCATCTTTGGTATTTTTGGGGTTGCTATCTCATCTCTCGTTCCTATAAAAATAAAAAGGTTAATGCCTTCCACTTTGTGTGAGATTCTATACCCTTGGTTCTAGTCACCACTCCGGGACCTATTGAAGGCGGGTCTTGGGGGTCATTATCTCTTCTTCAACTTAAAGAAGGAAGGGTCTGGCAATCTGTTGTCCCTTCCCTCCTTTTGGTGAAGGTGGGTCGTGACACTTATCCCAGTATAGACCCTCTAATGACTGGGGTCTGGTGAAGGGGACTTATCCCCTACAAAGATGACCATCCAGGGATATGATAATCATGAGAAAAGGCCTCTTGGGAAGATCCAACTTGAATCCCAATTTAGGGAACTCACATCTGAGGCTGATTTCATGGTTATCCAGTAATATAGTGCATATAATGTCCTTATTTAAAGGCCTTGTCTAGATAGCCACTTGGAGGTACCATCAATATTCCATAAATGTCTAAAGTATCCCATCAATGGAAATGTTGGAATACTACATGGTGATAGTTCTCCCTTCGATAATTGAGGAGCCACATATGTCGAAGAAGATTTCTATAAGAAGGAAGGTAAGCAACCAATGGAGGATGATGATATACAGGTTTTATCTCTCAATTTCTTAGGGACCGCCCTTGTGAATCCCTAGAGTATGCTCAATGATGACTATGTTCTCCCCATAAACATGGTCGAAGTGGCAGATCTGACCCCATAGGTCCAAACCTCTCCTATCCTTAGTGACAATCAACTCCAGTATCTCTCTATAGCAATTCATATGGAAAGGGATGATCATGTTTTTTCTCATGGATTCCCTCACCCTGATAGCGATAGAGAGGCCACCAGGTTTCCATACTCACTTAAAGACATCTCCATAGTCTCATAAATGGAGGAAGATGAGGAAGATATTAGGAACGGCCCTCTATAATTTTAGTAAGGAATATCTACTACCATAGATTAGCTCATACAGATAAATCTGGGGATAGAAGAAGACATGTGGCATACCTTGATTAGTGATTCCATGCCTCTCAAAGAACGAGATATGTATATTGCATTTCTGAAGCAGCATCGATATGTGTTTGCCTAAAACTACACAGAAATGGCCAATTTGAATCCAGATGTGTCTATGCATCATCTTGGACTACCCAATGATAATTGAGGGTTTAAGCAAGTAGCCAAAATGATGAACCCCTCTCATGCCACCTATGTAGAGGTGGAAGTCGAAAATTTGATCAAAGACAACATTTACCTATAAGTGAAATACCCAATATTTCTTTCCAACATCGTCCCCATCAAAAAGAAGAATGGGTAGATTAGGGTTTTCATTGACTTCATAGACCATAATCAGCATTTCCCAAAGGATGATTTCCCATTACAAATCATAGAAATCTTAATCGATGAAATTGATGTCTTTCAAGCCCTTCCCATCATAGATGGGTACTCAAGGTACAATAAAATCAAGATGGCCCCCAAGGATGAAGAATCCAATACCTTTAGATCACCACAAGGTATCTTATGTTATTAGGTCATTCCCTTTGGATTAAATAATGTGAGTGCAACATATCATCTCACCATGCATCACATCTTTAAGCCATTCCTGGGAAGGGTAGTTGAGTTTTATGTCAATGACCTGGTCATTAAAACCCAACATGGAATTGATCACTTCACAGATCTCTGATAAATATTTGACAAGCTATGATAGCATAGTCAAAAGATGAATCTGCTGAAATGTTCCTTTAGGGTAACGTCAAGAAAAATCCTTGGATTTATTGTATGCCACCACGACATTGAGTTTAACCCAAATAAGACTAGTGCTATTTTGGCAATTTCACCCCCTAGGAAGCTGAAAGTGTTGGAACCAGGCATGCAGCGGAAGCCCCAAACAGGTGGGTTTTAAAATTTTCCACTGACGATCGACATAAAATTATCGACATCGGTGAAGATAAGCCCAATTAAATCTGAGGATCTCGCGTGAAGAGTTTTAAGCACAAAATTAAACCGTAAAATACCTGGTTTAAATCCGAAGCCACGTACGACGTCTGCTCGTCGTTGGTGATCGCTGCTTGAATAATCTGAATTCTAATTCATCTAGATCGTCCACACGTGCTTCAAGGAATCCATGGGAGTTTTTTTCATCGTAATCCGGGTGCTAGCATGGATTTGCGACAATGCCCTCGACGCTCTAATGACCACCGCATCGCATCTCTAGCAATGCCCGAGAGAGAGCTCCATCTGAGATCCTTGGATCTAGAGCATCTCTCTCTAGAATTTGGGAGAGAGGATAGGAGTGATAAGATCCATGAATAGTTTTTGGCAAATGCCTCTCCTCTTCTATTTATAGTACAAAATTAAAATACCCGGTATCGCCTCACCGGCCCCGGATACTTAACGCACTATCAACGACATTTATGACTACTAAACTGAGTCATAAATATTTTTATCATTTACTTGTAATATATTAAAATATATTACATGATAATAATTGAGTCATTAACTGGACTCGTCGATCCCATAAATATTAATTGAACCTTGAATAATTTAATATTCGTCAATTAATATTTTTTCATGTATTTACTTAAAACTCGTAAATACATTTAATAAATAAATTCAATACTCATTATTCTAAACTCTAATAATATGAATTTATTTATTTCATTGGTGATCGTTTAACTTTGGACAAATCTCGGACCACTGTGGCGGGGCCCACCATGTCCAAAAATCATATTCAACTGAATAGGGTAGATTCTTGAATACGCTATTGTGTGTGACCCTCTAGGCCCTTATTTCGACAGTTGTGAATAGTATTTACAGACCAAGAGCGGGATCTAACAACCCATCATATCCCCTGAAGAAATAAGGATTGTTACATCAGGGACAACCAACCTACGAAAACGCACTGTGTAATATAATCTCTTTGTCTATAATATCTCATAAAGCAGGACGCACTCTCGTGTCATCGCCCTTTTCTTGCTTTATTGTTTGTTGATGTAACTGTATGGATTTACCCTCGACTGCCATGGACATGGTCTTATAAAGGTACTTCAATCCATATCAACATGGCCAGAGATATATTACTTCCATAACCCGGAAGCGACAAATCCTTTCTTGACCATTCAACCAATGACATGCCACCAATGACGCACCCGATACAAACTACCTCGCCATGACTTCATCGCCATGGTTTTAATCTTGCATCAAATTATGAAATCAAATGAAATGAATTGGTAATGATATCAAGTCAGGAGACCATTACACATGATCGCATATAGGAATGTCCAATGACACCCAAAACATGTGGAGTTCCTATTGGCGGGTCATTTCTCATGATCTAACTACTAGAGATCACCAAGTGTGAACTTCATGAGAAGAAGTCTCAATGATTATGAGCCCCCAGCACCTGATGGTCAAACATCTAATGTGTCCAATCAGTAAGATGTATCTAGACCATAGAAAAAATATTTAAGATTAATGTCATAGTATCTAGAGGTTCTCATTATATCCTGAGAACCGCTATAACCTTTCGTTATGATAATTGACCTTTGGAAATTACCATTTCAATAGTGGACGCAGAAAAGTCTACACTATAATGGTAAGATGACATCATGCATAGTTACTGTATATGCGATATGGTAATCAAAAGCACTGAATAGTTGGTTCTAGGGAACCCACTATTTCAACACTCCCACTTGCACTAGAGACAACTTGCTAACCAAACTTTTTAGCCACTCACATGATTAACATCATGTTTCTGATGAGTAATGGCTTTAGCTACTAGGTCTGCCACGGTTCTATTGTGTGGCTATTCTGCTATAGCGACCTCATATCTTTGAGTAAAACTACTTAAGAGATGGTATCCCAAGTATATCTCACTTTTTTACACTGTCATATCTTGACATCTTGTCTAGTAATAATATCATAATCTACATTTTGATAATACTTTTCTCACCAGGTGTGATTCCAAGAACTGGAACAAATCATTGCATTTTACTACTTCTTAGATATCTTAGAAGCTATAATGTACTCGGGTTTGTAGGTATGGCCACCACAGTCTGATAATAGCTTGACTCGCTCATCGCCTTTAGCCTAATTGCAATACTAGATCACATTGATCAATGGAAGACTAGTTCATATCCCCAAAAACTAGTATCCTTTCTTCTCCACTTACCAGGTACATATCTTTTGTACTTGCCGAAGTACAATTAGATTGTTCTGACTGCATCCCTTGCAGTGCTCCTGGATATAACTGATATTTTCCTACTGTAAAATATACCTTGGAAATATCAATTCTTGTACATATCATGGCATACATGATTTTTCCATCGCTACGACGTATGGATTTCAACTCACCGCATTTATCTCTTCCCATGTCATGGACAGGTCAATATAGAGAGATTATGCCCTGGGACATAGGCAAAAATTCATCTCTTGAATTGATCCAACATGTACTTTTCAATACAATGTCACTATATGTATGATTGACTAGGACCAATCAACCTATAGATCTACCTTAGTAGATCATGTTCCCTAGAACTTAGGTTTCTACATTAAGTCAATCATTGGAAAATAAATTTCATTTTGGTCTTAACTAACTGTCAGACCAATGTTTGTTTTCCATATGTTACCGAACATATTTCTTATTGGAAAACCTTAGCGCTCCCACTAACCTCTGGTAGACACATGGAAAACATTTTCTTTAAATGTATATACTATGATCATGTTTCTTACTTTAATCCTAAACCGAATTTTAGTAACTTGCAACCATTATTAGCATTATGTGATGTGACCGTCCCTTTCTAGTTGCGTCGTATAGACACCATCCATAATTTGGGGTCATGACATCCAATGCTAAATAAATTTATCATGGATATTAGCTATGATAAGTAAAATTATAATGGATTTAGGCATAACAACTTGGTGAAACCAATCGAGCCTTATTGGTACTAAGCTCGTACCATCCATGTATCAACTCACTTGAATACCCACCGCAGTATTCAAAATAATAGCCCCTTTTCACTTTGATACATGGAATCCATTAATTGAATTTTAGTTAGTCTTATGAATTTTTAGCTAATTACCATATACTGCTTAATTTTAGGAAATATTATTCACATTGAATAATAGATCACCGACCACGGTGAATATAAAAACCATCACCATGGTTTTATCTTTCCTACGCAGTATGTGTCTCTGGAACATACTTTGTTCCACATGCGCTTGTGGAACTAGTTCCTATGACAACTACTTGTGCATTTTGATCATTGACTAAACACAAGTCAATATATCTCCCACTATCTCTAATAGAGATGTGTACCCTTATATAGAAGTGTAGTCCATTGCTTGACTACCTACTCTTCTATCTTAGGGATATATGTAACATCCTAAACAAATGTTAGGATTATTACACTAAATTCACAATGTGTTTGTCTTGACGCTAGTTTGTTTATGTCCTAACAAACTCTTTGCATCCAAATACATTTTCTTATGACATAATGGGTTTACATCATACTATGACTTGTATGATATCCATTTGTCATTATAGTTGGAATATGGTTGTAGGATATCACTATTATTTGTAAAGCATTTCATGAAATATAATGGAAGTTTATAATAGTTCCAAAATTGATATTACTTACATAAATGTCGTGATGTCGATAAGGTAATGTGTGTTTAGGAACTGCTCCATGCTACATTATCATGATTGATGAATGGTTGGTCGAGATATTCTTCGGTATCCCAACCCGAAGCAACTCATATCTCCTGACCATGAAAATACTTCACTTTGATATTCCTTAACCACTTAAAAGAATCTTATGAAGTATACATACCTCTAGCTTATACTTGGAATATTTCACACTTTCGTGTTGAACTATTTCCAAAAGCTTTGTGACGTACCTTTATTTCTAAAGGATCCTTTGTCCAAACTAAAGACATCGATAATACCAAAATTATTTAGTTGTGCTGAGCCTAAAAACCATACTTGGTATATTCATGATGTCTATTTTTAGTATTACTTGACAAAGAATTATCTTGTCACAACTGGGTATAAGTATTACATTTATATTCATCACTAATTGCCTATGATTCATGTATCACTGAACTAGTGATTGAGTTTACCAAAAACAACATTCATTCCAAAAACTGAAAGAATGTCTCCTTGCGTCCAAGGACACATGATATTAATGTTTTTTGTTATATTTAACAATAGTTCAACACGAATCTTTCACTTGGAAATTTAAGAAGTCGTGTACTTCTCACCACTGGCCTAGGTATTTCCCTTTCACAGCCACTTGGAGAATACACCTAACTTCTAGTAAGGTTTCTATACTAACTTTTTTATCATATTATAATACACATATGTTACTAACATATTGTATTTAATACCCAAGTAGTAAAAGAGAAACATTACATTGATGAATACGCCTGATGTAGAAGCGACATCTTGCTCTTTTAAATCAGGTTGTTGCTTTTAAACTTCCATAGTATTATTTTAAATATGTAATGCAAATAACCTCTGTTAATACCTCATTAATTTAAGGACATCGAGAATATGTCATTGGAATTAAATTCCTTTGACCTTTTCACATTGTCTTTCAATTTATCAGCCATAAGAATTAAAGATTAACTATTTTTATTCTTATTCACTCGGCAAACCTTACCTAAATTGGTAATGAAGAGTTTACTCAATACTTGTTTGTTTTTGTAACTTAAAATGAGACTTGAGTAATGTGGTAAAAATTATATTTAAAGATCATGATCGATCTTTCAATTTACACATGTCGGTGTAAACTTCTCCTTATTCATATCATTGCTTCACTTTCTCCTTGCAAACATCTCAGAGATGAGACTTTATGTTATATCATCTATGTCCTGGTGTAGCGACCGCAACTGACATCGGACATTGATGAAAGCATAATGATATAACTATCATATGCTTTGTACATTAGTCTCCTGTAATCAATTTTCAATCTCGCTTCATGAGGTATTTTAACAGTGTTGGGGACGTTGACACCTTGAGTTTCCTGTATCATAGTACTATGTGCACGTGCCTGTACTATTCATGGATACTCATGTCAGTGTGGACATTTACTTTTTCCATTATAATATTTTAGTTTTAATCTGGTCGTATAACTTTCCATTTTTCTACAAAAATAAATTTTAGCAGACGAGTGCCTTTTATATGGATTACCGGTTTAGAAATTTTTGATTAATTACTTAAATCATTTTATGTCTCCCAGTATTTTATCGGATTCTAGGAACCCTCTGTGCTAGAATCAGAATACTCTGTCGCTTGAGTATTCTAGTGGCAAGGATCCCAGAACCACCCCTCATAGTCTACAAGATAAGGCTACACCACTACTTGGAGAGTTCTAGGTAGGCTTTTGGCTGGCCGACCGCTTTAACTTGCGGTTCCTTGATCTGTTGAGTGAAGTCCCAGCTTCTTAAAATCAAAATTTGATTTACTCAATACTTGACTCTAAAATAATAGAAAGTTAGCTATGGCTAATCCTTACTAGAAATTTAGTTAAGTTGACCCATCATTCTTATAAGGACTCCCCAGTAGTAAGAGGCACCCTCAGCTAAGGCATGACCGGCACCTCAAATAGCTGGTTTTGTCCAAATTTGAATGACAGAAGGCTGTTTAGACTTAATATATCTTTGAGAGTTTTATTATTTTTAGTGTGATGAATGAAATCCTTTTCTATTTTTTATAAGCATGTACTATGTGATCGCACTCACAACTGACCGTGAAAGATATATAAATTTCATCGCGTCACATGTTCATTTTATCTTGCATGCTTGTTTATTATTATACTATGTGATCGCGCAATAAATTACACATGCACAAAAATAATAAACCATGCAGAAATAAAAAGAACACCTGATCATGAGCCGGTACTATTGGTTGATCCGTTGAGTGAATAACGGACCAACCAAAACCCTAGGGGTAAATACCTTTAGTAGTGTGGCTTACAACTTGAATAGCAATGTCTGCTCATCCAATGCATCCAACTCATGTCTAGTGTGTCGTCGTCACTTGGCGCGAAATGCATCACCGGTCGTCTCGTCATTATACAATTGTACTCACATGCAGGCGAGGGGGTCTCGGGGTATAAATATACAACTTTGAGAATGGGCGCGCAGACCCTTATACATATAACGACTCTGAGACGACACATAGATCGCCTTTTTATTTAAAATAATTATTACAAAACCACATGCGATAATTAAATAATTAATTAAATAAATAAACAAACACCAGACATGCATTGGTAGGTCTCAGCTCATGATCATTCATATACGCATTAAACTCGCGTATATCAAATAAATGCAGAATTAAAAAATTAAACTTGAATTAAAATAAATTTGAGGGTGTTATTTTATTGAATTAAAATTTCACTCTAATTTTAATTCAATATTTATACGTCGTTCGGTTCCGTTTAATTAATTTAATTTTAAAACTAAAAAATAAATTAATTAATTAATTTAATTATCTCCCAATTAAATTAATTACGCCGCATTAATTATAAACCAAAAATTAATTAATTTAATTTTTGATTCAAATAAAATTACCCGAGCCCCATAAACCCTGGGCAAGGCCTGTACGGGTCGGGGAGAACCTACGCAAGCCCATCCCAGGTAGTGCCGACCCCATGCAAGGGATTTCTGGGCCGGGCAGGTCCGCACAAGCCCATTGCAGGCTGAGCAGACCCGCCCAGACAGGTTTTGGGTTGGATTTGGCCCAACCCCATGCACATGGGTTACCTCATGGTGGTGCGCGCCGCGCTGCGGTGGTGCACCGCTGCGCGGGTGAGTTTGGAGGAGGAGACCGGGCGGCTCATGCCAAGTGGTCTGGCGGCCGAAGGAGGCAGCCAGGGAAGCACCGCGTGGTGCGCCTAGTTCGGGAATGGTCATTGTTGCGATTGGTCCTCTTGCGGTCGGAAACCGAACGGGGCAGTGCAGCTGGGAGATGCCTGGAGTCGGGAGAGGGAGGAGAACTAGTGGGAGGCTGCTGGTCGAGGTGCTACAGTGAAGGCGATGCGGCCGGTCTGGAAACCTGGTACGGTGTGCTTCCATGCATGATAGGGGAAGGAGAATGTCCCGCTGGCTGTTGAGGAGGAGTGGCGTGGGTCTGTTCTGCAGCAGCACCACGGGTAAAGCGGTTTAGTGCAGGGAGAAGAAACCAATCGGGACGGACAGGGCACAGGGTGCGGTACGGAGCGGCCTTGTGCGCTGCACTGCTGCTGCTATGTGATGGGAAGAAGGCAGGCTTGTCCGGCGCCAGTTCCAGGTGGTTCTGGAAAGGATGCAGGGTGTGGGATGCGGACGGGGTTGTCGGGCTGGTGTGCCACTGCCGCTGCGCGCTGAGCACGAAGGAAGGCAAGGTGAAGGCGGCCTGTGGGGTGGAACTTGTGCGCGGCCTGGGGAGAGGCGGGTTGCGGGTGTGCAGCAAGCACCGACCTGCAGCGCGCTGCACCTCGTGGGGAAGGAAGGATGGAGTCATCCTTCAGCTGGCCCGCTTGGTGCAGCCAGGAGGTCGTGCAGGGAACCAAATAGGTGGGTTTTAAAATTTTCCACCAACGATCAACGTGAACTTATCGACGTCGGTGAAGAGCAGCCCGATTAAATCTGAGGATCTCGCGTGAAGAGTTTTAAGCACAAAATTAAACAGTAAAATACCTGGTTTAAATCTGAAGCCACGCACGACGTCTTCTCGTCGTTGGCGATCGCTGATCGAAGAATCCAAAGTTTAATTCCTCCACACGCGCTTCAAAGAATCCATGGGAGCGGTGTTCGTCGTAATCCAGGTGCTAGCATGGATTTGTGACGATTCCCTCGACCCTCCAATGACCACCACATCGCATCGCTAGCGATGCCCGAGAGAGAGCTCCATCCGAACCCCTTGGATCCAAAGCATCTCTCTCTAGAATGTGGGAGAGAGGAGAGGAGAGATAAGCTCCATGAATAGTTTTTGGCAAATGCCTCTCCTCTTCTATTTATAGTGCACAATTAAAATACCCAATATCGCCTCGCCGACCCCGAATACTTAACGCACTATCAGAGACATTTATGACTACTAAACTGAGTCATAAATATTATTATCATTTACTTGTAATATATTAAAATATATTATGTGATAATAATTGAGGCATTAACTGGACTCGTCGCTCCCATAAATATTAATTGAACCTTGAATAATTTAATACTTGTCAATTAATATTTTTTTCATGTACTTACTTAAAACTCGTAAATACATTTAATAAATAAATTCAATACTCGTTATTCTAAACTTGAATAATATAAATTTATTTATTACATTGGTGATCGTTTAACTTTGAAAAAATCTCGGACCCCTGTGGCGGGGCCCACCATGTCCAAAAATACTATTCAATTGAATAGGGAATATTCTTGAATACGCTATTGTGTGTGACCCTCTAGGACCTTATTTTGACAGCCGTGAATAGTATTCATAGACCAAGAGCAGGATCTAGCAACCCATCATGGCCCCTGAAGAAATAAGGATTGTCACAGCAGAGACAACCAACCTACGAACAGGCACTGTGTAATATAATCTCTTTGTCTATAATATCTCATAAAGCAGGACGCACTCTCGTGTTATCGCCCTTTTCTTGCTTTATTGTTTTTTGATGTAACTGGATGGATTTACCCTCGACTGCCATGGCCATGGTCTTATAAAGGTACTTCCATCCATATCAACATGGCCAGAGATATATTACTTCCATAACCTAGAAGCGACAAATCCTTTCTTTACCATTCAAACAATGACATGCCACCAATGACGCACCTGATACAAACTACCTCCTCGTGACTTCATCGCCATGGTTTTCGTCTTGCATCAAAGTACACAATCAAATGACATGCATTGTTAATGATCTCAAGTCTAGAGACCATTACACATGATCGCAGATAGGAACGTCCAATGACACCCAAAACATGTGGAGTTCCTATTGGCGGGTCAGTTCTCATGATCTCACTACTAGAGATCACCAAGTGCGAACTTCATGAGAAGAAGTCTCAATGCTTATGAACCCCCAGCACCTGATGGTCAAACATCTACTATGTCCAATCAGTAAGATGTATCTAGACCATAGAACAAATATTAAAGATTAATGTCATAGTATCTAGAGGTTCTCATTATATCCTGAGAACTGATATAACCTTTCATTATGATAATTAACCTTTGGAAATTACCATTTCAATAGTGGAAGCAGAAAAGCCTACACTATAATGGTAAGATGACATCATGCATAGTTACTATATACACGATATGGTAATCAAAAGCACTGAAAAGTTGGGTCTAGGGAACCCACTATTTCAACAGAAAGAACTAAGGGGACTCTAAGGGAACCTCACCTACATTCGATGATTCATAGACAATCAGGATAGCTAGGATCTCCCCTTCACTAGGTTAATGAAGAAGGGATCCACCTACCGATGGGATGATGATTGTCAAAAATCCTACAAAATCCTCAAGCAATACTTACTGTACCCACTGGTTTAAATGCCTCCAATGGAATGGAGGCCACTCATATTATATGTGGCCACTATAGAACACTCACTGGGCACCCTCCTCATACATAAAAATGATACAGGAAGTGAGAATAGTCTCTACTACCTTATCCATACCATTCTTGGTACTGATACTAGATACTCAGATGTCGAGAAGAATTGCATCATACTCATCTTCATATTATAAAGGTTGAGGCACTACTTGCAGCACCATGAGGTCCACCTAGTCTCTCGTATTGATCCGCTCAACTACATACTTAGTCTCCCCATGTTGACTGGGTGCTTTTCTCTATGGGTAGTCATTCTGCAATAATATAACATCTGTTTTGTGTCACAAAAGTTAGTGAAATGGAAAGCCTTGGTTTATTTTCTCATAGTACACCCTACCCCATAAAATATGTCGTAAGACACTGATCTCCCCATATTTTATGCTGATGAAACCCCCTAAACATGGGAGATGTACATTGATGGTTCACATCTAAGTCCTATTAGTACCATAATGGATAACCTGAAGCTAAATCAGGTTGGTCTAAGGATTCTATTTGTCTCCCCATACATAGTGGGTTTTCCCTACTCTTTCTCACTGTTTGAAGGCTACACAAATAATGAGGTAGAATACCAAGCCCTCATAACTGGATTGGAACTATCCCTATAGATGAACATATCCTACCTAAATATCAAAGGGTGCTCAGAAGTAGTGATAAATCAGACCAATGGTGAATATTCCATTAAAAGGGAAAAATTGGCCCCTTTTACAGGCTATTTTAGGGGATTGATGGCATAATTATCCTTTGATCCCACCCTACATTATGTTACCCAATCATAAAATGATTGCGCCAATGTTTTGGACAATACAGCCATCGTCCTGGCCAACCCTGGTCAGGCTGAAGCAACCTTCTGTATTACACATCAAAGAATGGTATCATCAGTCGTTGTATGTGAAATAGAAGATATCAATCAGGTTAACACCGTCCTAGAGTATGATGAACCAATGACCATCCTTGGATAGATGGATCCCATGATTGGCTATCTTTGAGATGGGACTCTCCCAGCAGATCATGCCAGAAGGGAACAGATTCAGCACCAGGTAGTGAACTTCACTCTATAGGATGGACCAAATGAGAAAAATAATAATTTATAAGTGTGTCTTTGATAGAATTATCCTCATGGTATAGCAGATGGATAATTTATCACTGTCATGGAGGAAGCCCATGCAGGCTCTTGCGGTTCCCATCAATCTAGAACTAGCCTCTCCCGCTAAATCAAGAGGTATTACTGGTAAACTGTGATACATGACTGTGTGGAATTCACCAAGAAATTTCATGCATGCCAGATCCATGAAAATTTCATCCATCTTCCCCCAAAATTGATGCATACCACTAAATATTCATGTCCATTTTTTGTTTGGGGAATAGATTTTATGGAGCCATATCCCCCATCCACCACTAAGCAGTTCAAGTACATCCTTACTACCACCTAATTCTTTTACAAATGGGCTAAGGTGATACCCCTCAAGGAAGTTAGAACGAAGAATATCATCAACTTCATGAAGTCTCATATCATCACCAGGTTTGGATTACCTCACACAATATTAACGGAAAATGGTGCCAACTTCTGTTCCATGAAGTTGAAGAAGCTTTACTAAGAGTACAACATTGAGTCCAATCACTCGTCTCACTATCATGAAATGGAAAATGGATAGCTAGAGGTCTTTAATAAGACCTTATAGAACATACTCTATAAGATGGTGAACAAGGATAAGAAGTCTTGGCCAGATAAACTCCTCCATGATTTGTAGGCCTACCGTACCACCACGCGTACTACTACACAAGCAATGCCTTACTCACTGGTGTATGGGACCAATGTGGTGTTTCCCATAGAAGTTCAGCTTCCCTGACTCTAAATAGCCATTTGTGGACAACTCTTAGATGATGAATAGTCGCAAAAACATATGGATGAGTTTGAACGGTTAGATGATAAAAGGTTGCACACGTTGCATAGCCTCAAAGTCCACTAGATTCAGATTTTATGATATTTTAATAAAAAGGTTCACCTACACTCATTCCTTCTGGGAGAACTGGTGTTGGCTCTCAGAACCTTGATGATACCAGGAAATAAACCTTTGAAATTGGATCCCAAGTGGGAAGGACCTTACATCATACATGAGATCTATCATAATAGATCCTATTAACTGGTCACCATGGATGGATATCATGTCACACCACCCACCAATGTGATATTTCTCAAGAAATTCTTTGCATAATTTTTTAAGAAAAATGAATTCCACATCAGAGTAAGACCTATCAATCATCCTTTCCACATGGCGTTAAACTATGTATAACATTTCATCCTCATCGTATGATGTTAAACTACATGGAATGTCTTGTACTAAACATATGATGTTAAATTATATGGAATCTTTCCTTACCAAAAGACATTAAATTGCATGTCCAATGTCCTTACCACGTGAAATTAAACTAAATGGATCCAAAACTCCCCTTCCCCTTCATGTCGGGTAATCTATCGTCCTTTATGCATGATGTTAAACTGCATGGTTCCCTTTATAACTAAGTAAGGATTTATTCTCATTCTCATTGAGATATGTAGAGAAACTTTGATCATATATCTTGGTTCATCCACTGCATCATACAAAATTTCTATGTTAAATCCCTATTTTATCTCTGCACTGTAGGGGAACCCGTGGTGCTCCTTGTTTCTCACACTGAGCATAGCTCATGTGAGCCTAGGAATCTTGGTAGGGACTTCCCCTCATGATCAAGGCATAAAGATACACAATGGATCCATTACAGTCTTGATTGAATACCATAAAAGGCATGACATAAGTCCTTGATACATGATGTTAAACTACACAATCAATGTCTTTGTTTCATGATATTAAATTGAATAGTCCTCCAAGAACTACATGTGGTTTGATTCTCATCCCCATGAGATACGTAGTGATGCCCAAGCTTCTATCCTTGGGACCCACCATGATCTCCCCACAAATTTATGTCGATCCACCTTCATCCTCACCACATGACCTTAAACTTCATGGAACTTGAAGAACTATGTGTATCTTGATTCCTACCCATACAGGATATGTAGTGATGCCTAGATATCCAATCCTAGACTTACCTGCAACTGTCAATGAAGATAATTCCCACCTCTACGTATGGTCTAGTCCTGTGTAGAGTATTTTATTTCCTAGAACTATGTGTGGATTGATTCCCATCCTCATGAGATATATAGTGATGCCAAGACATTTCATCTTCAGGCCCAACCATATGTATAACCTTTTTTGGACCTTTGGCCTGAGTTTTCCTAGAAAGGTTTTTAGTGTGGATGTGACCTCTTTGGTCCTCATTCATGTCAGGTTGCTTAATTTCACCACACTATGTGTCTCTATTTTAGTAACTCCATCTTATGGTCTAGCCGACATGACCCTAAACTATCCACACATGTCCCTACAACATGACATTAAACTGTGATGCATCATCCTTAATGCATGATGTTAAAATGCATGGAAAATGTCTTGTTTTCATGAAATTAAAACTTCATGAAAAACATCCCCAATATATGATGATAAACTATGAAATTTTTCATTCCTTATCAATGTCCCACAAGAGACTTACCTTGGTCAACCAAAGTATGGGGTTCCTCTACCATCTTTTAAAATCACCTCAATCCATGTGACACACTTCACATCTTGTATGCCTCAGATCACTGTAAGCCTTCCATTTCCCTCAAAAAGGAGAAAATATGTGTCTTATTTGGCCATGATACTAATGAAAAAGGGCTTCAAACCCACCAATCGGTGACATATTGGCCCAATATAAAGGTTCCTTGATTATTTTGAGCCTTTAGGTTATCCCCATAATGATTATCTCATATCATTTCTCATGATCTGAGGAACTTAGTTTGTGGTTTACAAAATCTGTGTCCCACTCTTAGAAATATGTTTGAATTCTCTTGAATCTAGGTATCATAATTAGTCTCTTGTGTAACATCCCCCATACTAGGTCCATGTGAGTCATCAACTTAAACTACCTGCACCTTGGTTAAAGCTCTACAACCTTAAACTCTAGCCTATAATGGTCCAAATCACAAGACCTTAAACTGCTAGAAAATAGATGCATAACTTATCAGGTTGAAAACTTTCAAAGGGAAACCTGAGCAAAAGTTCAGTCTCTGACCACTAAACTCTTCATCTCTAGAGTTTAGGAAAAAATTACATCACAAATAAATAAGGCATAAAGCTACTGGGGTCTACTCTGTATCCCTAGTAAAAGACAATCTATGCTCACTGGACCCCTTGGTCTAGGAAAAAATTAGAGCAATTATTTTTCACATATTCTTGCTACAAGAATATGTTCAACAGGTGGTGGTGTGACTTTTAGGGTACTCTAACCCTTCATGGATCTTATATTTTCCATAAATATCACTTCATGATCTAAAGCATCTCAATTCATCGCAAACCATTCATTTCCACTAAAGAAGAAAAGAGATCTCTCGGCTCGACCATGCTAGTGATACAGAAGGTCTTAGACCCACTAAACAGAGACATCTTGGCCCAACATAAAGGTCTTTCTAATTCTTAGGATCTCAGCATCATCACAGTGGAACTTATCACCCCATTATGTTTAAGATATCCCTGATGTGAATGCCCCATACCTTCCTCATGACTTGAGCACTTTGAACTATGATTTATAATCTTCATATCAAACTATTCAAGAGTATCTGATATCCTCGACATTCCATCGCCATGTTTCATTCCCTTTATCAAGGCTAGAATTTGACCCTTCATTCTTGAACCTTTTGGTGTCCCACACCTTGTGATTCGAAACCACAAGGCATAGGTCTTGAGCTATTTAATTGGAGATAAGTTTCCCTAGGGTACTAAAACCATTCCTATATATCCTTCCTTCCATGTCCATCTTCACCATCTAGATGTTTGAGTCTTCGCAAATATTTCATATCCCCTGTAATGGAAAATAGATATCTCAATTAGGTCATGCTACTGATGCATAAGGGATCAAACCCACTGACCGGAGACATATTGGGCTAATATAAAAGGGTCTCCTAAACCTTGTGAGCTTCAATGGCACTATGGTGGAACCTGGAACCTCATAGTGTTAAGGTACATACTTGGAATGTCTACCCCATTCCATATTAATCAAATCAAACTTATGGGTTGTGATTTACATCACCCACACCCCAACTATCCAGGTAGGCCTATCTTCCCTATCATTTCACCCTCATCCATATTTACCCCATAATCCTACCATATCCCACTGAAAAGAGTGGAGATATCCTTTATTTTTCCATGATATAGATGCATAAGGTATTTAACCCACTAACTAAAGGCATCTCCTCCTTGTGAGAAAGTAACTCTGGTCCTCATGATCTCTAGAAGCACCATAGAAGAACTCATCATCCCATTGTGTTTTAAGTCATCCCTGGTCTACCAACCCCATAAAACATATGGTCTGAGCTAAAAGACCTTAAACTAAAGCAACAGATGGTCTAATCTAAAAGACCTTAAACTAAAATAACTATATGTTCTGAGATAAAATACTTTAAACTAAATTGAAATTATATTATCATGAGGCCCACTACATGGCATTATTACTGTCAAGATACTTTCCATGGATATTCAAATCACTCATTTTATAGGACACACTTCCTACCTAGGTGATCCCTCTATAGATTAGGTATTCATAGTCATGAAATTAAAAGTAAGGGATGGGTGTTGATATCAAAGTAATAGAATATAAAGATATCATAAAAGGCAGAAAATTGGATAGTAATATGAGAAAAAAAACCCATCCATTCACAGTATGAAAAATAGGTATGAGTCTCCATATTTTGGAGTCTCTATGAAACTTTGAAAAAAAAATGGATTGTAGTGAAAAGGTATGGGATGTAATAAAAAAAAATTGGTCCACAACAAAAGATGGTTGGCAGTGCTATCCAGGTCATCAAGAGTCTAGTGGGAGGCATCAATTGAGTGTCAAAGTATCACCTTCCCCACCTCTTCCGCCTTTGCCTCAAGTTAGAGAACTTAAACCAGAGTATTTAATTCTTCAACCCTCTTTTGATTAGTGTATAATGAGGTTGATGATGTAAAAATATTGGACTCTATATGAGAAATCATCTCTCCATGCCTCCATATCTGTGTCATCCAAGCATCTATCTAGGCTTGTAATTCAGACAACAATTGGAGAACCTACTCCATTTCCTCCATTACCTCCCTCATTTTTTAGAAAGGGAGGACTCATCAATGTATCTCGCAAAACCCTTGAGGAAACCATATCCCTCGTATCCTAAGTCTAATTAATTACTAAAAATCAATTTCACAGTCCAAGAAGACAAGTGCCTGAGTAGAAAGCATCCTTGCGCAAGAGCTTTGGCAAAATGGGTTAGCGGCGTGGACTTGTGGATAGGGTTTGTGATCAAGGTTTGTGGAAGGTTCTCATGAAGAGATCAATAGTGAGAGAGCTCTGAGGATAGGCATCGGTGGAATTAATTTTTCTCCACCCCCTACCCCCTATATATAGGCAATTCACAGAATACCAAAGGTCACTCGTTAGACCAAACGTCACCCAAAGCACAGGTTTGTGACATTATCAAAGGTTTTAAAGGCATTAGAGATCTTCATAACTGAGTTCATATACCCCTTGAACATCTCTCCTGGGGGAATTTTTTGATTCCTAATAAGCACCAACAAAATCACAAAAGGAGGGAATACTTGAATATGGGTATTATTTTCCCTGTGAAAGCAAGGAAGAAAAGTATTATCAAAGATTCATTAACCCTCTGAGATACATGCAATCACGTGACCATTTAAAGGTCATAAAAAGGCCCCACACATGGCACATCACTCGTATCTAGTCCTATGGATCCCTCTTCAACAAACCTACCCACTCTTGCAAAGGCCCCCTAAACAACCAAATGAGCGGCCACAGGCTGCATGGTTTGTCATTCACAAGTGCCTAAAAAACCATCCAAAATACTTTGAGAATAAAGAGGGATGACATTATAAAGTAAGAGACCCCCAGTGGTCATGAAGCACATGTTCCAGTTCATCATTAATAAGAATAAAATACCTTGGTTACATATAAGAAATCTCACATGACTCCCAACCTTTGTTACATCAAACAGATGGGATCAAAATGGAGGATGTGAGAGGTACTCGTAGTCATTGAAAGGCATGAGACGCACCCAGCACACTCACAGCATAGTCTCATGAGACCCCAGGAAAATTCACCCAAGGTCTCATGAGTGTCTTCTCATAGGCATTTGAATATTGTGAAGGCCCTCAGACATGTCATCATAACAACATGAAGGTTATTCAGCATAACTGCATGATCAAATGAGTCTTCGATAATTGAAAATAATCCGATAAAGGAAGAATTGATGAAGGAGACTCATAGTCCCTAAAAATCAGGTGATCTTCTTAAAGAATTCCATGGTAGAGACTCATGAAACCACATGGTGTTTTTCCCTTTCACCGACTATATCCTATACTTTCACAAGATACGCTTGACAAACCGGAGAGTATCAGGGGTGGTGATGCCTATAAATTCTCCACCCAAACACGAATAAAGAGTTGTATTTTTGTTCGACCAGATGCCTAGGCTATATAGGATTCAGCTCTCAACTTCAAAAAACTTCTTGGGGTAACCGATCACATGATCATCCAACTTTCTGTCAGGTAATATATCGTTGGGTAGACGAATTAGTCTTGTTCTAGACATAAATTTCTTCAAGTGATCACTCATAGATCGTGCGAAGAAATTTTGGCAGGACATGTGAAGAACATAACACATGTCCTCAAAATCACATGAGACTCAAAGAAACTGACACTAAACAAAACCAAGGAATTGGAAATACAAGTTTTAGAACCAAGATCAAAGGTAGAAGGATTAATTGAAATACATGATCGTTGCCCCTCATGCGCTTCACGTGTGTCACCCGAAGACATGTGATAGCACTAAGGAATTCTTCCTATATTTCATGACACCCCTTAGTCATGTAATTTGGGACATGTGAAGTCATCCAAACATGTTAGGGCACATCATACAGTGCCCCTGTGGGTGCCACTTCAATCTTGTGAACCCTCTCAGTCTATCACCCATGACTTGTGACATACTCTGGACACATATCCAGACTCATATAATGGCTCCTTCTCACATCATATGAGTCTCAAAAAAACATCAGTTCATGACAACCAATCCCCCACAACACCCTTTTCTCAGGTCATATGAGACTCATGATGCCCTCCAAACATGTTATCCAGGTCTCGCAATGTCTCCCAAAGGCATCATCCAAGACACACGACACCCCCCTTGGGCTATGACACACCAACTCCTATGAAACCCTCCATATGTTTCAATCCAGGCCATGTGATGACCCCCAGGATGTGCCAATTGGATCTTGCGATGTCTTCTAGACAAGAAGGCTAAATCAGCAGGGCATCCCAGGATTTGACAATGTTGTATGTCCTCAGCATGTAATCCCCAATAAATAGGGAAACCTCAATGTGTAAGCCCTGGAATAAAGGGAACTATGATGACTATGATTACAATCATATTCAGTATATGTAGGCTACCTCCCTATAAGTCCCGAGCTCCATATTGATCATCCATGGAGGGACCAACATATGTGTTCCTTGTCCAAAGCAATAACATTAATTACTTTCTATCCCTTTTTTCTCAAAAATTAGCATGGATCACATGGGATAAGGGAGTTTCAATGGTCATATCATATACCTTATAAACCCATGAAATTGTATAGGGAAACCTCAACATGTATGCAACAACATAAAGTGAACTACGAGAACTCTAATTCCTATCACAACTATGATACATAGGACGCCTCCTAAGGCCTGAGCATTATACCAAACATCCCAATGACTATCCTAATATTAAAGTCCCATACCCATACGCCACGAGTCTAATCATCTACTCCCCCTTGTTTCTCGCCCCGAGCATAGATCATGTGGGCTTGGGGGATGCAACGAAAACTTCACTAGCATCATAAATATCTTCCATCGAGGGCAGCCTCAGTGTATAAGCCATGACATAAAGGGAACTATGATGAGTCTGATTCCTTCCATATTCAGGATACATAGGCCATCTCCCCCTAATTCTCAAGCTCCATATTAATCATCCATGGAGTGACCAACATATGAGTCCCTTGTCCAAAAAAATAACAATGGTTACTTGGTATCCCTTTTTTCTCACACCTATCATGGATCACGTGAGCTTAGGGAGTTGCAGTAATTATGTCATATGCACCACGAGTCTCCATAATGACATAGGAGACCCCAATATATAAGTCATGAAATAATGAACTATGACAACGTTGATTCTATCTATATTTGGGATATGTAGGAAGTCCCTCTTGGACCCGATCTTGAAGGTGTCCTAGAGCATCCATATAAGTCCTTCTGCATTACGTAAAACTTCACTGGTTAAACTAACTATGTGAGTTTTTATTCCTACAATAACTAGGATACATAGGATTCCTCATAATGGATCAATACCATCCTCAAAATATCAATCACCTCCTCAAGTGGTAGCATGTTCTGAAGCACTTAGTTATATGGTTTCAGCATATAATCAGCCACCTATTACTAGATAATGATGAAGAACATAATACACATACATATGGACACACCCAAGATATCTCAGTATTTTTCATATAAAAAATAATTAACCTAAATTCATTTCATTAGGGTAACTGATCCTGTATCGGGATTAGGAAGATATTCATGAACATATCTTAAATCTATATGAGAGTCCTCGACTAGGCAACAATTCCCCCAAAAAAGGTGTGATGAGCCCAACCTCCCATCCTCTCGACCAATGAGAGTCCCTATAAGTCACTAGGACTAAAAACCCAGACAACCATTGGCCTTTAGAAAGTAGGTATGTACCCATCTACAGATGGGGGAACCGTTGGGAGTTTTAGGGGAAAGTGACAATGGTAACACAAAGAGCGAATCCCATTCCATGCAATATTTATTGATGAAACAACCACTTATTTTCTTTGTGTGGTGTATATATTTCCCCTTTTATATGTTATATAATAAATATATTTATCTTCATGGTATTTAAAGTTTCATTTTATGTTATTTATTTTATGCATCTTAGGATTAAAAAGTTACCAAAGTTTTAAGGGTTTATTTCACAATCTCAATATTATTCTTGATTTTTTTTTGTTTAAGTTTACCTTGGGGGAATTATTTCATATCTATGTATTAAAATAAATTTATTTTATTCTTGTATAGTTAATAATAAACCTTTTCAAGAAATAATACCATTTTTCACTCTTTGTTACTTAAAATGGTTAAGAAAATATTTTTATGAAAATCAAACTTTATTTATCTCTTTGGTTGAAAATCCTTTTTCGTCAAAATAAAAGTCTCCTAAAAAAATTAATTTTTTTAACCATTTCCAAATGATTTATTAAAGAAAATTTTACCTATTTTGACTTTTTATAGAATAATTTTAAAGGAATCTTCATGTCGTTTCTAAAACAAGGATCATTTGGATTTTACTAAAAACGCAAAAGGAGTCATTTTTTTAACATGTATGACATGAACGAAATTTTCCACCATCATTACTAATCAATGTTTTAAAGATTATTTTACAAGTTTTCAAAGGTTATTTTCAAATAAAATTATTTTAAATTTTTTTTGTACTTTTTTGTTTTAAATTTTGATTTTTAAAGTGAAAGTGTCATTTACCTCTAAAATTTTTTTAATGAATTTTTTATAGTATTTATATTCATTAATGACATCAACCCTTTATTTTTCTTATGATACATTGGGGGTATGTTGTATTAAAATCATCCTTATTCTTTATTTGGGTGGTTTATAATCATCTTGACTGAGGATGTACAATTTTATTTCCATTATCCATATTACCCTATATGGTTTATTATTATGTTTATTGGATTAGGGTAAGTATTAATATTATTTATGTTAGTTTTTATGATGAATTTTTATGTTTATTATGTTTCACCCCTTTAATATGATGAATTAATTGTAATTAGTATGTTATGGGTGAGTCCTAGTTACAAATATCCCCTCGATGTATCGATAGGTCTCATGAAACAAATTTGTTAGCTAAATTAGATAGGTTTCTACCCATATATTTAAAATTTCTTTAGAAAGTTCTTAATAGTAGTTTCTGATTCTTTCTACTAGGACTATGGGCCATGCTACTTTTTCCATCCATTCCTACTTTCCAAAGGTGGGAGGCTTCCATCACTTTAATTGGTGATGTCAGCTCCTTGATTAAAATGGGATGATGGGATGTTGGTTCCTCCTTCCATGGATTCATCCTTGGATATGGTTTCCTAGTCTGGGTATCCCTCATTTATTTGAGTCATCTTTGTGAAACTCATTTTTGGTTTCATCTCGAGGTGGGAACCAGTTAATTACATTTCATCTATCTCGATAGGGCATCAAAATTCAGTTAGAGTAGATAGTAATGTTTATAATTTCAGGTTATCTTTGGACATTGGGTATGTTGGGAACCTGTAAAGTCTTCCCCTTCTGGAGGGAATCTCATATATGCGGAATATTTGGTAAAAAACCTAAGGAATAATGTGTCAAACACAAGGTAGTTGACACCAAGGACGTAAGTATTCTAAGGATTTTTACCTCAGGAATCCCATGAAATTTTATGGGGTATAGATTCTAGATTAGGTAGGATCATAGGTTTAGGGTCTTGGGGGGACATGGTCAAAGGTTTAGTATCTTATGGGGCAGATGGATTTCAAGTTTAACATAATGCAGGGAAAGGTTGGTCATAGGTTTAACATCTTGCAAGGAAAGATGGGTCGTTGGTTTAATGTCTCATGGGGATAGGTTGGTCACAAGTTTAGCGTCTTGTGGTGACAAGTTGGTCATAGGTTTAACATCTTGAAATAACATATGGGTCATAGGTTTGACATATTGTGGGGATAGTTTGTTCACTAATTTAACATCTTGCATGGATATATGGGTTACAAGTTTAACATCTTATATAGATAGGTTGCTCATAGGTTTAACGTCTTATAGGGATATATGGGTCACAAGTTTAACATATTATAGGGATAGGTTTGCTGGAGGTTTAACGTCTTGCGAGGATAGGTTAGTCACTATTTTAACATCTTGTAGGGATAGATGGGTCTCATGTTTGATGTATTATAGGGACATATAATTCATAGGTTTAATGCCTTTCTGGGACATATGGATGGTTAAGTGTGTCCCCAGGTGGGAAGATGATCACATTTAAAGGTTTGGTTAAGTGTTTCCCCAAGGGGGGAGATTTTACACATGGTATTTGGCTAAGTGTGTCCCCAGGGGGAGATTTCACACTTGGTATTTGGTTAAGTGTATCCCTAGGGGGAATATTTCACACTTTGGATTTGGATAAGTGTGTCCCTAGGGGAAATATTTCAAACTTTGGATTTTAGTGGTGATGTTGGGGTGTCACGGTTAAACCACATAGAGGTACCCCATGTTTGTTGAGTTTTCAAGATTAAACCTCATGGAGGAATCCTATGTACCTTTTTATTAAATAGGGATCAAAACTCATGTTTTTCAACATCAAAATTTAAGTTCATATGACAGGACATGTCCTTATAGTTTAATGTCATGTGGTAAGGATACTCATGTTGTAGAAGGAGCGTGAATGAGGGATGGTGTGGGGATTACACATAGAAGTTTCCCAGTGTATGAGTTATGTACCATGATAGGGGAAGAAGTGTAATCCCATGATGATCATTCATGGGGAATCTTGTGTTCATCACATGTGGCAATTCTATAGTTTAATGTCATACACTAAGGATGTTGCCATTTATTTTAACATCATATGACTAGGATATTAGATATGGGTGGGGGTTATGCAACTGGGTTGCTTAAGTGCTGTTAAGAGAAGCAATAGTATAGACGGGGATTATGTGTGGGAGCTACCTAGGTGATTCTAGGAGCAGAAATGGTATAAATGGGGCTTACATATAGGAGCTGCATGGGTGATTATAGAAGTAATGATGGTATGAATGGGGATTACACGTGGAAGATTCTTGGGCACTACTAGGAGCGACGATGGTATGAATGGGGCTTACATGTGGTATATTCTTGGATGTTGGGGTATCATATCATGCATATCAAATGAGGAATATCATTATCATCACATAAGGAATCATATGCTTATTATATTGGGAATCCCATGTTCGTTTCATAGGGTAAGGTTGCAGTTTAACATCATTTGAAAGGATGTGGTGTGTGGGGATTATGCATTGGGATTCCCATTATTTCTTACTTGTGTGGGATTAAGATGGAATCACATGTTCATTTAATAGGGTAAATTTTCATTTTAATGTCATGTGAAAGGATGTGGTGTATAGGGATTGTGCATTAAGCAGCCTGATTTGTCTACCTCGTGTTGGGTCAGAGGGCATCCTATGTTTATGGAATGGGGTTAGGATATATTTTAACATCATATGAAAGGATGTGGTGCATGGGTATTATTCATTGATATTCACATTCTATCTTCCTCATGTTGGGTCAAGAGGTCATCCCATGTTCATGTAATATGGTAAGATTATAGTTTAATGTCATGTGAAATGACATGGTGCATGGGGCTTATGCATTGAGTTTCTTGTTTTGTCTTCCTTATTTCGAGTTATGAGGGAATATAGATCCATTTATGGGTCAAGTAATACAATTGGGGGATTAAACCTAAGGAGTAGGTCCGTGGGGGATTCTTTGGAGCATCAGGGATACATGTGGTGCTCTCACTCTAGGGCTTCCCATTCTTCTTCTTCATGTTTGGTCATGAGAGCATCTCTGCCTATTAATGGGTCAAGGAATATAATTGGGGATTATACCTGAGGAGTAAGACCATGTGAACTATTTATGGTTCATAACATGATCATTACATGATTCATCTTATGCTTGACATGTAATTCATCTCATTCTTATCACAGGAGGCATCATATGCTTATCATATACGGTATACTACAGTTTAGTGTCTTGTAGTGAGGACTGTGAATGTTGTATCATGATAATTACGTGATTCATATTACTCTAGATATATAAGGCATATCATGCTTAAAACATTATAAATCCAATACTTTGTATATAGGGTATATTATAGTTTAATATCATCTAGTGAGGACTAATTCTTGATGGTCCCCTCATGATCATCACAAGAGTCATCTTACTCTTGACGCATAAGTCATATAATTCTTTCCACATGAGGCATCCTATACTTTCCATATAGGGTATACTATAGTTTAACATTATTTAGTGAGGAATAATAGTTGTAAGATTCCTAGAAATGGTTGGTGTGGAGGTGTGAAGGTGCATCCCCCACAGTATAGACCAGCGGGTGAATATCAGAAAAACACTATTTATTGTAATAATCCGCTGGGGAGAAACTTTACAGTTATGAGAAAAAAAGGATTTTTCATGAGGCATGTCCTATAAGTACAATTTTAGAAAACACAATTTCATTTAACATTATATTTTCACACAAATAGGGTTGTGAAAAAAACATGATTTTCATGAATTTGGGCTCCCAATGGATAAAGTTGTATGAAAAATTCTAACTAAAAGCCCATGCATTGAGGAAATTCGATGAGGTAATCTTGTGAAAGTTAAAGGATTGGGGTTTACATGAAGTGTACAACCCTGAGTTTTATGAGTTATATCTATGAAACTTTAATCCCATTGGACCTCCCCAATGTGAGGGGTTTATGATGTATTTATAAGCATTTTCTCTGTGTCGTGCAACTTAGCATGTGTCATGCAGATTTTTCCTGTGTCGTGCAGCTTTATGGGGTTTTATGAAAATGAATTCATTTTTGGAGTTTGTATCCTATATGTGTAGAACTTCTATATTTTATTTCACATTTATCATGCAACTTAGTTACCAATCATGAATGATTTGTGTACACTTTTGGAAAGTTGCACGTAATTCCACACATTGCTCAAGAATCACCCCGGCTGTCCATTTTCAGAATTTTATCTTCTAAATTCCATAACTTTCAATCTGAAAGTCTATTTGGGATTCACAACCATTCAAATGAAATCCTTTGAAATGAACCACACTTCTGTATCAATTTATTCATCATTTTTTTCTATTATTGGATGCATTTTTCATTTCCAAAAATAGTTTTAGATGTCTAACATTATGAATTCCCTCATTATGAGATCATTTATTGATGTACATGTGATTATTCGATTATTAAAAATTTCCTTGGATAAGTTTCAACATCATATTATTAGTTATATAGAATTATTTGATCATCATTTATTTCTACCATATTATTATCAGTTTATTAATCAAATGGTGTGTGTTTCAGTTATTTACCTTGATATATTAAATATGCCTTATTTATTCATAGATTCCATTGTATGCATACCCTTACTGAGCATCTGATATCACCACTTTCTTATGGTTTATTTTTTCCAAGATACCAAGACGTGTTTTATGATTGATATGTAGAGATATTATAAGGGGAAATAATGGAATTCTTAAAGATAACACTTTTTGTATTTTATGTTTTGAAATTTAATGTGAATTTAAAGTATGTATCTAGTTTACCAAGACTACTAAATTATTCAGTCCTATGGGATGATATTTCTTGTATCTTATTCCAATTTAATAAATTAGACACCAGCTCTGAGTTATTGTAGTTGGGTTCATTATAGTAATGACTAAGATACTCTGCAGTTTAAGTTTGTATGTTGATGATCAATTCTAAGTAGTTTAGAGTCATGCAATGTGAACTTTAGGGTTCTATAGTTATTGTTCATATGTTGAGGACATTTATGAAAGGGGATTTTGTGCTGATCTAGATAATGTGTAAAATTAAATGTCTTTATCTTAGTGTAGAACTCATGAAAGGGAATCCATTATAAATGAGGCACCAGAATAATGCATGGGTTTAATTGGTAAGAGACTTTTGGCTAGCTTTAATAATGTAGATATCAATACATATTATAAAATAATAGAAATAAATTCACACATGATTCTTATAAGGCATCTATACATATCTGAATCGTGTGTAGGGGGCATGGTAATAAAGTGAATGGTTATCCTATTGTGAGAAGGGAGAAAGCCTAACTTAAATAGAATCTCAGCACTAAACTAGATCCATTCATGGGAATAGAAATTGTGATTGATCCTTAGATAAGAGTTCTAGGAATCTTTACATATCCTGAGGTAGTAGGAATCAAACCACATATAGTTCTAGAAAATATAGTTTATTATAATATAGATAATATTATGGAATGACTTGAGATGAATGAGGAGACTATGCATTTGTAAACGGTGGATACCATAACAATAACCATTGAATCCCAAAAGAAAGAAATACTCCTTCTTAGATAAATCTCATACACAGGGAGAATTTTATCTCGATATATTTCCATAGATAAGGAATCTTAAGCTAGGTACTATTACATAAATCTATATTGTATCTAAGGGAGTTAGTTCCCATGGAATGGCCCACTATCGATAGTTTAGTGTATTTTATGATGGACCATATATTGTACATTTTTACATTAGGTTATAAGGACTTAAACATTGGATGGATCATCTCATGTAAAAAAATAATGTGGCTTCATCTTAGTATCATGTTATTCAAGAGACCCCAATGTGAATGATGAGTAATTAGACATAAATATTAAGTGAAATTTGATCAGGATAAAACTTGAGGGTGGGAACAAGATATGAAATCTAGAAATATCTATATATCTTATAATGACATGAATCGATCCACATTTAGTTCTTAGTAAATGTGTTCATTTTTCCTCAGTACAAATTAATGAAGGAGAAAAAATACTCTGGGAACTCTTACATGGATGTGACTCTCATGTAATAGGAACAGGTCTGAAAAATAAACCGCCCTAAATAATTTGAAAGTTCATTTATGGTGGACCACATGTTCTAAAATTTAAAATCATGAAACTTAGACTCATATATTTTATAGTTTAAGTTTTTATGATGAGTACCTATTCTAAATATTTTTTATTTATATGTAATGGAATTAATTCTTTGAAGTTTAACACTTGATAAAGGGAACCAAATATTATTCTATGAAAAGTATTTATTGAGAAACCTTACCTTGGTGGTGTGCATGATACACTTTGCATCCATTATGATTAATTAATAACCTCTATTGAAGTATAACTTATGTATAGAATAATTTTATTCATGTTTTATTTCTAGTTTTAGGGATTTCTTCCCATGTGTCATGGTATTTCTCAAAGCGAACACTAGTTTTACTTATATGAATGAGTGAAGGTGAACCTTATAGTTTATTTCTCATGTGACTATATTTTGATGAATCACTAGGTTGTGCAGTATTTGAAATGTTTTCTCATAAATTAACTCTAAATAATACAACTATATCTCAGACTACTCATCTTTAGACATTTGATTGTATATGGAAATTCAAAGTGAAATCAATTAAACCTTGATAGGAAAAATTGCATTTGACCTGTATACAAGTGAATATGGGATCATATTTTTGCTAGTTTGGATTTTGGTGTGATAAGACCACAAAGAATATTAAAGATTATCTGACCAAGACTTCATTTCCTTAACTACTATTTTCTTATAGACATTAGATAGAGTTTTTTTAAAGGCTATATCTATCCATCAGTTTCTACATTATAGAAAAATGAGTGTTTGGACTGGATTTTATCCTCATGATACAACCATTTCAATTTGGAATCACAAAAATTGGTTTTATTTTCGATCATATTGTGTGAGTTACACCAAATATATTAATGATATTAGACTTCAAAAAACTAATGATAGCCTTTTTTTGAATTCCTAAAGAGATATAGACTTATCCCATTTGGAGAATAAATCAGTGGTAGTAAGGATATACTCGAACTATTGGGATTTAGCTGGGGGATATTCCCCCCATGACATCTATTCCCCATATGGAAATGTAAGAGTATTTGGCTATATGAAAAAATGATTTTTGTTGATGAAAGAAGATGACATGTATCAGAAAATCATGAAACTTCATTGTAAACTACATGTTGTCTTAAATCACTAATGGATAGAAGTATCCAAGTATTTGGATTTTATGGAATAACTTGGATACTAACTGGTGAGTTTTGTAGGTTCTATAATGTATGTCTGATATAATGGAAAATTATTTTTCCCCTTCTATGAATCTGAGGAGGAATCCATAGAAGCTTCATTTATAGAAGACTTTTTATAAATTTGGTTCATCATTGAGGATGATGTTTATTACCCAAGGGATGATTTTTTCCTTCTTGTGTCGATCTGATTTGTAATTCTATTTTTTACATACTCTATAATAGGATACATCCATCCCATTATTGCATTAGTCAATAAGAATATAGGATTATCTTGTTCAGGTGTAGTTTTTCCTTGATTGATATCTTCCATATCACTATTGATGAATGGAACGACCACCCTATGATGTAAAATTATATTGATCATTTTTTCCAGTCCATATCTGTCAGGTTCGTAGCTACATTGGCTAGGGAATCTACTTTGGAATTATGTGAGTGTGTAATGTGGGATAATAGTGGTTCTAAGGGGAATTAAACCGTTAAAACTCATAAATAATCAATCAAGGCTTCCATATATTTATTCTTAATAGCTTATTAACCACTTATTATCTTTATTACTAACTTGGAATCACTCATTTTGTTTAATCAGGCCACTGGTACTTATAGGTACAATTTTAATCCTATAATGAGGTTCTAGTATTATACCTCATTGTTTATATATCCCTATTATAATATGAATGATTAATGAAAGTCCACTCTCTCTAAGGATATGAGTATAATCCCCATGTATGCTCAGTTGAGCTTCATGTTTTCCATAATTCTCACTATTAGGATTATAAAGGCACCCACAAAGTAAATTTATTGGGTCTAGAAAGCCTCATAGTCAGAGAAAAACTATTTTTCATAAATATTTGTATACATTGATTATTTTTCTAGGATAGTTTGTACTATGAGTAAATCTACTAATTATTTCCCATTGACCGCCTTCTAAGACATGAACTATATATAAAATTACTACAGGATAATGGAACATCTTGCCATACACCTAGTTAACATTGTATTACTAGGGATATTCTTGAGCAGGTTAACATGGGAGATGAGGTGTAACTTGTGGTGCTTTAGGTAGTTCCTTGACTTCTACACTAAAAAATTCAATGCAAGGAAATTATTTTTAATATCAGAGTATTATGTCTTAGTACCCATCATTATTATATTGATATTATATATTATTATATCCTTTCTTATATCATTCTTCTAATCCAAGAGGATGTTGAGAAAATTATCCAAGGACTCTATATAAAGGATTAGTTCCTTCTTTTCCATAGGTGGCATTGAGACCGATGGATGTAGAAGATACTTGTTTTATTTGAAATTTTGAGAAACTTGTGAGCTTAAAATTGATTACCTTTTTGAATTTAAAACTATTGTAAATAAAAAGATTAACTTGATTCATGGAACTAAACATAAATTATTTTTTAAATGTGTTGTGTTTTAGATTCAAATTTTGTAAATTCATGTAAAGACCACTAACTTATGAATTATGTGTCAATAATTCTGTCCAAAGTTAAAAATCACTTTCCCTTGAGGATTCTAAACCATTTTTTCATCTTCTTCACATTAACCCCACTTCAAGAGTGAACTAAAGAATGATTTTTTAATTATAACTTTACATTTTTCTTTCAAAACCTATGAGCTTTAAAGAAATTATGTTCAAAATTATTGAGGTGGTTATTTTATGATTGAAATACCCTTTTCAAGAGAATCATATTTATTCTATAATACCCTATACATTTGACCCTTATGATCCCTTATTAGCCATGAACTACCTGTTAGGTTAGCTTCATTACAAGCCAATTTTTCCTATCCAACCTACTATAGAAGTGAAAATGCATGATCTAGCTGAAATTAAATGTGGAGGAAGCTAACTTATGGTGTGAGACACCATGATGTGCTACTTTGGGTAGAAAATAAAATTCTAAAGAGATTTATTTGCTACTAAAAATGTTGTTCATTTGAAAAATAATCCTTTCAGTAGCTTTCAATGAAAAGGAAGTTGTACCTTTATGGATCTTACAAAGAAAAAAAGGTGTGGATTTATGGAGATTTTAAAAAAATATGAAATTTTGGGAATAAATTATTGCACCATTTCTATATAGGGGATTTAATTTATTTGAATGAGAAAAAAATTAAAATCAAAATCATGTGTTGATAGGGAAAATTATTGAGATAGTTGGTACGCGCATCGCAGCGTGTCCAATTTGAAAATTTTTATAACCAACTGGCTACTGTAAAAGTGGCGAGCAGGTTTGAACCACAGAGAGCACGAAATCTAGTTCACTAAAAATATTTCATTGGACAATGTTTAGACGGACAAAAGTTGAGGGAATTTCTATTTTGAGTTTTCTTTTTTTTAATTAAACTAAAAGGTGAGAAGACAAAAGAAATAAAGTAAACTATAATTAAAAAAATATGATGGACACTAAATTAATAAAATGTGTTGGGGATGCTGATGTCATAATTAAGTTTCTACAAAACCATGCAAAGAATTCTTTTATGTGATTAAATATTTATTCTGCTTAATTGTCGCCAGTTCCGAAAATATAAGCATTTTTTAGATGCTCAATTTAGGTTTTCTAATTTATTTAAAGTCCCATTCTCTGGTGTCATAAATAAATTAGAAAACTAGTTCAAGTACCAAACTATATGATGAAATGACACAACCCGTTTCTCACAAAGTTGTGTCACCAATTTGCACTTACCATCGGTCAATGCGGTTTACCTTCTCGGACCACCACGTCAACTTATTATTAAAATGGACAGTTTTAATTTTAGTAGTTAATTTAGTGAAAAAATAATTTAAATAGATAAACATTCAATTAAAATAAATTCAATTGACAATTAACCACCAAATAATATCATTACATGGCATGCGTAATAACTTTAATTACTTGACCAACATCCCGACACAAAGAAAATCACCCTTACATCATGACTGAAAGAATAAAAACGGTAATAAAATGATATGTCATGTGAAATAACACCGTGTTACCGAAGAAATGATCATGTCAGTCTTTATTTTTTCCACGCGCAACAACCCTCGGCACATGATGACGTCGCGCACCAACGGGGTGCCCACCGGAATGGAAGATGTTGACGATGTAGCGGAGGCTGGTCGGCTCCTGGTGTGGCATGACGTAGAGGCAGCTTGAGTGAGGTGATGACATGCCCGAACCACCGGTGCACTCTCAGAATGAAGGAGGTACGATCGCCTAGTGTTGTGCTTGTCAGCGGAGGAGGTTGGTTCAGCCGGTATTTTGCCGCTGGTATGGATCGAGGAGAGGTCTCCACTGATTGTCGCATGGTTGTTGGCATGGTCACTGCAAAAGGCAGAGCACTGTAGGGTCGGGGAGGGGGAGGGAGAGCAGAGAGGCGAGAGTGGAGGGTGGCCTGAGATAGTGACCAGGGGGAATGGATGGCAGGGGTTGCAGATGAGAGGAGGGAGCAGCGGGTGAGAGAGGGCCGGCAGGTGAGGGAGGGAGTGGGGGCCGAGCGGGTAAGGTAGAGGGGATGGGGGGAGGCGGGTCCAGGGGGAGAGGGTCGTGGGTTATGGAGGACGGCTGGGAAGGGGAGGGAAGAGTAGCGGGTAGGCGAGGGGGGATGGGGGGTGTGGGTGAGAGAAGGGAGCAGGGGGCGGCTGGGTAAAAGGGGGGTGGTAGCTGGGGGTGCGGGTTCTACGAGAGAAATAGGGAGGCGGGATAAAAGGGGAGCGAGGAAAGGGGTGGTGAGTTGGGAAAATGGGGAAGAGGTTGGGGATTGGAGAGAGAGATGTGAGGGGGCATGGGATTGGAGAGAGGAGAGGAATGGGTCAAAGGGAATGGTGATTGGTGAGAGAAAAGGGGGAATAGGGAGGGGTGATGTGGGAGAGGGGAAGGGGCCAAAAGGGGAGGGGTGGTGTGTGGATAGGGGGAAATGAAAAAAATAAAAAAGTTAAATCTAAATTTTAAAATTCAAAATTTAAAATAACATATTAATCTAAAAGTTAAATAATAATAATCATATTTAAATATTAATACACATGTAATTAAATATAATACTACTATTAAATATAATAATAAACTAATAACAAATAATATTTTATTAATACAACAAAACAATGAAATAAAATAAAATACAAATTAAAATATACATACTAATAAATATTAATAAAATAAACTAAACTAAAATTAGAGAAACTAATAATAATAAAATAGTGTTAAATATATTATATAAAATTAATATAACTAATAGAAATACTAAATTACTAATATAAGTATATAAATTAAATAAAAATTATCAAAATATCTAAACTAATACAAAACTACAAAAATAAACTAAAAATATAAAAATTGGTTAAACTAATTAATTAAAACTATGTTAGAAAATTATAAAAAAAAATACATGAAAAATCCATGTACATCAATAGTTATACTTTTTCCTGGAGGAATTAATGAAAAGGGAACATACTTATAATGGTTTGGGTCCTCCTCGTTCGTTACTTTTCTGGTTTTAGGTGTTGCAGGTGTTTTAGGGGAGGATTGAAGAGGTTTCATGGTGCTTGGAAGAGGCCTAGAGAAATATCGGAGGTGTTGGATATTAAAAAGTTATATAAAGGAGGACTACACATCTTGTAAATTTTACACAATTTGAAAGGAAGGTTCATGACTTATGAAGTATAATTCATAGGTTGTTATACAATGTGTAATGAATTTTGGATTTAATGGTTGATGTGATGTGTTTTTCAGTGAGACTTGAAACCCAACATTTACACATTGTGTAAAGGTTGCATGTTATGTAATTACCCAATGAAGTGCATATTAAAAGCCTATAGCTCTCGAGTTTTTCCTCAAACCCTACACACCTCTCATTTCCAAGCGACCCAATGCCTCTCCCTCTAACTTCCTTTATATTTCTTCATTGTAGATCAATCCTTGGCTTCCCATCTTTGATTTTTGGTGATTTATTACCTTATTCTCATTCATTTCCTTATGTTCTTCTTTAGAGATTTGTTGTAGTGATGTTGATTCAGTTTATGGTGTAAGTTAGGATATTTTTTTTATGATATTTCAATGCATTTTAGGTTTATCTATGAGTTCCTTGTGAGGTAGTGGTTTTTGGATAGTTTTTTATTCTCCCTGTGGGGTGCAGTGATATTGGAAAGCTTCATTGAGGTAGGGGATCCTCGTTCCCACTCTTTTTTGTGATATGTGTGGGATGTTCATGCTTTTTCTTGCCTTTGGGTGTATATTAAGGGTTTTATTAATAATATAATTAATCTTCATGTCTAAAATTGATGGGTATGGGGAATTATTTAATTCTTTTATTGCTTTGTTATATATTGTTGAGATTATTATACATTATTATTTCCAATTCTGAAAATAACAGTTATTGGGAGCCTTTATTTCACTGTAGTTGTTATGATGTGATGACCATTACTATGTTGTTGTGTGATATCACCTGAATAAAAGATTAAAAAATTTATATTTGGATAATAATTGGTTTCCCTTGGATGTCTGTTTTGTGTCATAATACCCATTATAAATAAAAAAAAATATGTGATAATGCCCTTAAATAAATAAATGGAAGATGGAATGTGTGTTTTGATGTGTTCTTGTGCTTTTTGTGTTTCCCTTCATGGTTTGGGATGTTGTGAAATGATAGATGTGACTAGTTGGGTTGTACAGTGTGTGGGGTAGTGATGCGGTGGTTGGTTGGCATGGATGATATGTGGGAAGTTGTGTGATGTGGTGATCGTACCACGATTCACTGTTTTATTCCACCTTTACACCGCAGTTTTAAACTAGTTTTGTAATGAATATTCCAAATATAATAATAAATTGAAATTAATTTTTGAATAAATCAATTAATGTTAATCAATATTATAATGGGAAATGTTACTTGTTTTTATTGTTTCAATGTAGGTGGAGGTGATTTGGAGGGCCTTTGATGAAGTGGAAGAAAAATGGGCCAAAATTGCATGGATCCATGGACATCTGTCCACTGTTTTGCGTATTACACGAAATCCGTGCATCCAAATGGGCTGAACTTTTGTGGGTCTGTCCAAAAGTTAATAGTACACATTTCATATTAAGGAACCCAATGCTGATTCGACTTATATGGGGCCCATCCGAATTGATCTGTCCAAGCCACCGAATTTGGACCAAGTCAAATGCGTTGTTCTATATTTTATCAATATCTTGAGTTGTAGTTGTCAAAATGGTTCCAAACTTTTGGTGGAGACATTCAATAGGTAGGGATAAAACTTTTCTATTTTCTCCAGAGCAAGATAAGACTTTCTGAAGGCCGAAACGTGTGGTACAAGTGGATTGAAGAAATCTGTGTGCCTAAAACCACCTCCCAATTTTCCTATAAAATGGCACCTTGGGATCTCCATTTTCAAGTTCGGCCAAGAGGAAAGGTTCTGCCATTTTGGAGTCCCCAAGGAGTCTTCTCAACATCCCTATCAGTTCTGGAGGCTATGGTAAGTGGTACTTCAACATCTTCTTCTTCTTCCTCTCCCATGGGTTTCTAAACCCCTTGTGATCACCCGGGGAGGAACGTGATGTACATCCCGAGATTCATGTTTGTAATATTTGAATGATATTTTAAATTCCATATTTTTGTATTGTTTTTCATCATCATCTATTCTTATTTTATTGAGTTATGTACTGGTATGTTATGCTCAACTCATATGATCATGTTTAGGGGTACCCATTCATGTGATGTTTCACACACCGTTCACCACTTTCCTTCCCCCTTTCAATTGCGGTGTTTGTGTGGTTTATATTGGTCAATTGAACTCACACAAGAACTGTCAAGGACATTTAAATTTATTTCATGGTATCACAAAGAAATAACATACAAATCTGGACAGCGCATCGAGTTTTTCGTGTGTTGCCTTGGTGAGTTTTGGTTATGAAGTCAAACACAATCCACCCAA
This sequence comes from Viscum album, assembly GCA_963277665.1. Classification (NCBI taxonomy): domain Eukaryota; kingdom Viridiplantae; phylum Streptophyta; class Magnoliopsida; order Santalales; family Viscaceae; genus Viscum; species Viscum album. The sequence goes on from OY728163.1 coordinate 150,927,867, forward strand.
TCATCGGCGGCGTCTGGTGAATCATTGTGTGTTTTTTATTGAACCCTAGGATGTATCCTAGTATAAACTTAGTAAAATTATATTTCTAGGTGTTACAAACCAGGTATTAAAAGATCATAACCTTATATCATGAAGCGATGAAGGATAAACATCATGCGAGTACCCCGGGTTGATCACACTTAATTAATTCTGTTAATCTCTACTTTGTTTTATAGCTTCTATTTTCTATTTTCATCTTTAATAATCAAACCCAAGTATTATAAAACCCCATTTCACTTTTTAATTTCATAATAAAAACCACATTTTATAATTAATTATCTAAGGCTCCGTCGAGAGATGACCTAGTGTTGCTGCTATACTGCAGAAATTCTAGTCAAAATTAGACAACTAATTTGACGCGCTCGACAATGCGGTCAAATTTTGGCATCGTTGCCGGGGATCCAAGATAATTTTTTTCTTTATTTCCTTTTATTTAGTTATTTTACTTATTAATTAGTACTCCTTTAAATACCCCACCCCCATTTGATTGTTTTTGTTTTGGGTTTTGTCTTTATTTTTTGTTGTTTTTGGTGTGTTCTTTATCTCTCTCTCTCTTCTTCTCCATCTCCCTATCCAATTCTATAGTATAATGTTCTATTCTTATTTCACCCTTATTAAGTATTTTTTTTATCCATCTCAAATAAAAAAACAAAAAAAAAATCAATCAATTAAACTGGACATCATTGTTGCATGACAAGATCTGGTAAAGGAACACTACTTGAATTTGATCCTGAAATTGAAAAGTCACTTCACACACAAATCAAGTCATCTAGAGAAGGTCAATCAAGTAACATTGTGGAACCCAATTTAGAACCTCAAGTGGTTCTAAACCAACCCAAAATTGAACCCAATCAAACCCAAGAAAACATGGCTGCAAATAATCGAACTTTAAAAGAACTTACTACCCCTGATGTGGAGTACCAACCTGCGTACATCCAATATCCCGAGGAAGTAGCCAACTTTGAGCTTAGATCAGGTCTCATCCACCTTCTTCCAAAATTCCATGGTCTTCCCGGTGAGGACCCTCACAAACATCTAAAGGAGTTTCACATAGTGTGCTCCACCATGAAACCCCAAAATGTGTTTGAGGACCTCATTAAGTTTAGGGCCTTCCCTTTATCCCTTGATAGTATAGCCAAAGATTGGATATACTATTTGCCTTCCACAATTGGGGGCTGGAATGACCTAAAAAGACTTTTTCTAGAGAAGTTCTTCCCTGCCTCCCGAACTGCATCAATTAGGAAAGAAATCTATGGAATTAGGCAATCGCAAGGAGAGACCTTTCATGAATACTGGGAGAGATTCAAAATACTTTGCTCAAGCTGCCCCCACCACCAGATTAGTGAACAACTTTTAATTCAATAAATCTATGAGGGACTTATCCTCATGGATCGTGGAATTATTGATTCTGCAGCTGGTGGTGCCCTAGTTGACAAAACTCCTTCTGTCGCTCGTGACTTAATAGCCAACATGGCTCAAAATGCACAACAATTTGGTACATGAGCTATTGCACCAACCCGAGGAGTTCATGAGGTAAGTCATTCAGCCCTAGAACAAAAGGTAGATACTAAACTTGATTAGATGCATACCCTTCTAAGGCAATTAGCTCAAGCACAAGGTAACTCACACTCTAATTCTATTCCATTACATTGTGGGATTTGTTCTAATAACACTCATTTTTCTGACCAGTGCCTACAACTTCAAGATTCATCTGAGTCCCGTGCAGCTGTATTCCCAGGGCGTCCATTCCAACAAGCACCTCCCTTCAAGCAAGAACAATTCAGGCCAAATCCAAATCCAGGGTGGCAAGCACAACCCCAATACCGACAAGGAGGAAACTCAATCTACCCAAAGAAGAACTGGTATCAACAAGGCCAAGGTATGAAACCTTCTTATCCTTCAACTTCTCAAAACAATCATCCTCCTCCTCCTCCCAAATCTGAACCAAGCCTCAAGGACATGGTGAAATAAATGGCAACCCAGAACCTTCATTTCCAACAGACCACACAATCAGCTATTCAAGACCTACGAACCCAAGTGGGGCAATTGTAAAACACCATCGGTGAGCTTAAGATGCAAGGTTCTGGACAACTACCATCCCAACCCATTGTCAATCCAAAGGACAAAGGTAATGTATGTGCAGTTACACTTCGTAGTGGTAAAGAAGTTTCTCCTTCTACTGATTCTGCACAGCAGGTATGTCCCCCTCATGAAAACTCTCTTTCCCAACCCTCAAAAACTTCATGTAAAGAAAAACAAGACAAAAATGGCAATCGAATAGTCATTGATGATTCAAATGAACAATCCATTCCTCTTACTTTCCCTTAAAGACTCTCTAAATCTAAGAAAAACTTTGATAATGAGATTGACAATGAAATAATGGATACATTTAAAAAAGTTCAAGTTAATATTCTATTGTTGGATGCAGTCAAGCAAATTCCCTGTTATGCCAAATTTCTTAAAGAACTTTGCACCCATAGACGAAGGCTGAAGGGGAATGAGAGAGTCAACCTGGGAAGGAATGTCTCGGCCTTGATTCAACCAGCAATGTCAACCAAATGCAAGGATCCTGGCACATTCACCATACCTTGTACCATAGGGGAGACCTTCTTTTCTGATGCTATGCTAGATTTAGTTTCTTCCATTAATGTAATGCCTCACTCCGTGTATACTTCTCTATAGGTTGGAGAGCTTCAACCAACAGGCATTGTCGTTCAACTTTCCAACCAGAGTACAATGCATCCAAAAGGAGTGATTGGGGATGTCCTTGTCAGAGTGAAGAATCTCATCTTCCCTGCTGATTTTTACATTCTTGAGATGGAAGATACCTGAACCCAAGGACACGCTCCTCTCATACTTGGGAGGCCATTCCTAAAAACAGCAAAGACGATCATCAACGTTCACAATGGTACGTTGTCCATGGAATTAGGAGGAGAAAAGGTAAGTTTTAACATCCTTGAGGCTATGAAACACCCCGTTGAAGAGCACTCCACTCTTCCTGTCTATTTGATGGAAGTGCTCTCAAATGATGCACACACACACAATTCTCTCCTCAACCCAAACTCTGATTCTTTTTTTTTCTTCACCCTTGGATGATTTGAGTTTTGGTTCTTATTTTGAATGTTGTGTGGGTTCATAAAAATGTAGATTTTGTGCTTTAATTGATGAGTGTGTTTATTCTAAGGTACCCATGACTATCGATGATTCTGCAAATCTCATTTCAATAGATTCTCTTTCCTTTGAGAATAAACATGAGCAGATAGATAGTTTCATGGACCTCACTCCCCCTAAATCCACTCCCTCAATCCAAAAACCCTCGGTGTTGGAATTAAAACCACTTCCATCAAATTTAAAATATTCCTATCTTGAGGGTATTGACCAATTGCCTGTCATTATTGCCAATAACCTCTCTCCACAACAGGAATCGAAACTACTCAAACTTTTGAGAGAGTGTAAAAAAAAATATGATGGACATTGGCTGATATTCCCGGGATTAGCCCATCTATTTGTATGCACCATATGCTTTTGGATGATGAGGCTAAGCCCGTAAGGCAAACTTAACGCCGGTTGAATCCCACTCTCCTTGAAGTGGTAAAATTGGAAGTCAGTAAATTACTTGCTGTAGGGATCATTTATCCTATATCTGATAGTAAATGGGTTAGCCCAGTTCAAATTGTGCCTAAAAAACAGGAATAACAATTGTGTCAAATGAAAGGAATGAATTGGTTCCAATGCATGTGCAAAACAGTTAGCGAGTCTGTATTGACTACTGTTGACTGAATCAAGCCACGCAGAAGGACCACTTTCCTTTACCTTTCATTGACCAAATGTTAGAACGACTGGCTGGTAAGTCCCATTATTGTTTCCTTGATGGATATTCGGGTTATTTCCAAATCCATATAGCCACTGAGGATCAAGAAAAGACAACATTTACCTGTCCATTTGGCACATTTTCTTACAGAAGGATTCCATTCGGTCTGTAATGCTCCTGGTACTTTTCAGCGATGTATGTTGAGTATTTTTTCTGAGTGCCTTGAGAGTTGTATAGAAGTCTTTATGGGTGATTTCACGGTTTATGGTTCTTCTTTGGATGATTGTTTGGAAAACCTAGGTTCTGTCCTCCTCCGCTACATTGAAAAAGATATTGTTTTAAATTATGAAAAATGTCATTTCATGGTTGAGCGGGGGATAGTTCTTGGGCATATCATTTCAAATAAGGGAATTCAGGTTGATAAATCTAAAATTGAATTAATTGCATCCCTTCCATATCCAAAATTTGTTTGTGAAGTGCGATCTTTCTTGGGTCATGCTGGTTTTTACGGCCGATTCATTAAAGACTTTAGTAAGATCGCACTTCCCTTATCTCGGTTGTTACAAAAGGATTCTGAATTTGTTTTTGATAAAAATTGTGAGGATGCATTCAATTCACTAAAAATGAGTCTCACGTCACCTCCCATCATCCAACCACCTAGGTGGGATCTCCCCTTCGAGCTTATTTTTGATGCCTCTAACTTTACAGTTGGGGCAGTTTTATCACAAAGGGTTGAAAAGGCTCCTCATGTCATTGTGTATGCCTCGCGTACCCTTGACCATGCCCAAGTAAACTACACAACCACAGAAAAAGAACTCCTTTCTATTGTGTTTTCCTTGGAAAAATTCCGTTCATATCTTCTTGGGTCAAAAGTGATTGTGTTTTCTGACCATGTTGCCCTTCGTTTCCTCCTAAAGAAACCTGAAGCCAAGCCCCACCTCATTCGGTGGATGCTCCTCCTCCAAGAGTTTGACCTTGAGATTAGAGATAAGAGAGGAGTGGAGAATGTGGTAGCTGACCACATTAGTAGTATTTCTCCACCATTATACCATCATGTTGACTCACCCCTACCCATTGGAGAATTCTTCCCTCATGAGAACCTTTCTGATTTTGTGGAACTTACCCCCTGGTATGCGAACATTGTGAATTTTCTAGCAACATCTAGGGTCCCCACTAATTTTAGCACTTCACAATCCCAGAGACTTAAACATGATTCTCAATGGTACATTTGGGATGACCCATATTTGTGGAGGATCTATAGTGACCAGGTTGTTCGTAGGTGTGTCCCTGACCATGAGTTCACCTCTGTTTTGACCTTTTGCCACACCTTGGCATGTGGGGGCCACTTTGGTTCTCAACGTACAGCTCAAAAGGTCCTTGACTCAGGACTTTATTTGCCAACATTGTATAGGTATTCCCATAGATTTTTCAAGTCATGTAGTTGTTGTCAATTCACAGGAAATATCTCCAAGAGGAATGAAATGCCCCAACAACCCATGTTATTTTGTGAGATCTTCGATGCATGGGGCATTGACTTCATGGGGCCTTTTCCAAATTCATTTGGCTTTGTGTACATCTTATTGGCTGTTGACTATGTATTTAAATGGGTGGAAGTAAATTCCACTAGGACCGATGACTCTCGAGTGGTTGTTGATTTTGTGCGGTCCCAGATTTTCAGTAGGTTTGGTCTACCAAGATTCATCATTAGTGATCAGGCTTCACATTTTTTCAATCGTAACATGAAAAACTTGCTTCGTAAGTATGGGGTTATTCATAAAGTCTCCACTGCATATCATCCCCAAACTAACGGACAAGCAGAAATTTCAAATCGAGAAGTTAAGCGAATCTTGGAGAAAACGGTACAACCCAATAGGAAAGATTGGAGTTTGCGCTTGGATGATGCACTTTGGGAGTACCGTACTGCTTTTAAAACCCCGATCGGAATGTCACCATATAGGATTGTGTTTGGAAAGGCTTTTCACCTCCCATTGGAGGTAGAACACCGTGCATATTGGGTTGTTAAACAATGTAATATGAACCTTTAAGATGCGGGTGAGGAAAGAAAGCTGCAGATTCAAGAGTTGGAAGAAATTCGACGTGATGCATATGAAAACTTTCAGATCTATAAAGAGAAGACAAAGGCTATTCATGATAGCATGATTCACCAACGGAAGTTCCATATTGGTGAGAAGGTCCTCATGTACAATTCCAGGCTTAAGCTCCACCCAGGTAAGCTTCATTCCCAATGGCTCGGTCCTTATACTGTTACTAATGTTTACCCTTTTGGTGCAATACAGGTTTTTCATGAGCAGAGTGGAAGAAGTCTTACCATCAATGGGCAGTGACTTAAACACTTCTATGAGTATTTTCCACAGAATCCGGTGGAGGAAATCCACCTTCTCGACGCATCATATCAATAAAACACACCAGGTTTTATCCTTCCTTCTCACATTCTCAATTATTTCAGTGAGGACACTGCACATTCTAGGTGTGGGGGGGGGTGGATACATTCCTGGGTTAGTTAGGAATTTTCATCGTTTTCTCCTTTTGTTTTCTCTTTTTGGCCTTCTTTATGGTATTTTCATTTTTCCCCATCAACAATTTTGAAATTCCATGATGTGGCGACCATAAAGTGGGGAAAGTAAAAATACCATAACGAAGGATAAAAAGAATTTTTGTATGAGTTTACCATCAAGGAGTGATTTTTAGTGAATTGGTTTTCTGTCAATGATATAAATGGTCGTATCTATGTGAAACCTTTGAGATGATTGATGCCCTTTGTGTGAGTAGTTTTTTGGAAAACTGTGTCACTAATATCTCCACAAATTTTTGCACCAAACCACAAAGTGTGATTATTTCTTACTTAATATAAGGTAAATATATGTTGGGTTAATATTTTTCAGCTTTAAATGATATTTCCACACATTTTTTCCTTATCCGATCTGTTTCATTACTGTACCAGATTGACCTATGTGTGTGTACCTGATGTCTGATTGTTGTACGCCCTCAAAAATAAATTGTTGTGCCTTGGGCAGGTCAAAAACCACTCCTCCTCAACATTTGATCTTGTTATAACTATTTCAATTAGTTTCGTGAGGAGATCAAATAAGGGTTGAGAGATGAGTGTGAGATTTGTTCTAATTGCAACTTCAAAAAAATATAATAAATGAGGGGAGTGATGAAATGTGAATCATGTGGGGATATCTAGGTCGGGAGCTTATGGTTTGACTTCTAGGAATTATTAAATGAGTGGGTCTTGAAATATGATTGCAAAGGATGTAGGACAGGTTCGGTGACAAAATCATTTAAGCTGAAAAACGTTAAAATAACATATATTTATTGGATACCAAGTGGAAAGAATAGCATGGAATGGTTTTCACACACACACATGGAGAGTTAGTTTCATGGTTTACTTCTGAATTCCTTTCTCAATTGAGTATCATGAACCTTTTTGAATTTCTCTATGATGTGATTTATGAGACATCTTTTTCTATTTTCACTAGGAAGAACTCCTTGGTGTGGTTCGTGCATTGATAACTTTACTTTAAATAAAATTTCCTCAAATGATAAATCTTCAGGATGTTGGAAATATATATATATATATATATATATATATATATGAATCATTGTACTTGGATATGTGACTTTTCCCAGGAGTGCAAATGTTTAGGTGTGGGGGTGTGATCGTACCACGATTCACTGTTTTATTCCACCCTTACACCGCAGTTTTAAACTAGTTTTGTAATAAATATTACAAATATAATAATAAATTGAAATTAATGTTTGAATAAATCAATTAATGTTAATAAATATTATAATGGGAAATTTTACTTGTTTTTATTGTTTTAATGTAGGTGGATGTGATTTGGAGGGCCTTTATGAAGTGGAAGAAAAATGGGCCAAAATTGCATGGATCCATGGACATCTGTACACTGTTTTGCATAGTACATGAAATCCGTATATCCAAATGGGATGACATTTTGTGGGCCTGTCCAAACGTTAATAGGACACATTTCATATTAAGGAACCTAATGCTTATTCGGCTTCTATGGGGCCCATCCGAACTGATCTGTCCAAGCCACCGAATTTGGACCAAGTCAAATGCGGTGTTCTGTATTTTATCAATAGCTTGATCTGTAGTTGTCCAAATGGTGCCAAACTTTCAGTGGAGACATTCAAGAGGTAGGTATACAACTTTTTTATTTTCTCCAAAGTGAGATAAGACTGTCTGAAGGCCGAAACTCGTGGTAAAAGTGGATTGAAGAAATCTGTGTGCCTAAAACCACCTCCCAATTTTCCTATAAAATGGTACCTTGGGCTCCCCATTTGAAAGTTCGGCCAAGAGGCAAGGTTCTGCCATTTTGGAGTCCCCAAGGAGTCTTCTCAACATACCTATCAGTTCTGGAGGATATGGGAAGCGCTACTTCAACATCTTCTTATTCTTCCTCTCCCATGGGTTTCTAACCCCCTTGTGATCACCCGGGGAGGAACGTGATGTACATCCCGAGCTTCATGTTTGTAATATTTGAATGAACTTTTAAATTCCAGATTTTTGTGTTTTTTTTCATCATCCTATATTCTTATTTTATTTAGTTATGTACTGGTATGTCATGCTCAACTCATATGATCATGTTTGGGGGTACCCATTCATGTGATGTTTCACACATCATTCACCACTTTCCTTCCCCCTTTCAATTGCGGTGTTTGTGTGGTTTATATTGGTCAATTGAACTCACACAAGCACTGTAAAGGCCATGTAAATTTATTTCATGGTATCACAAAGAAATAACATACAAATCTGTACAGCGCATTGAGTTTTTCGTGTGTTTCCTTGGTGAGTTTTGGTTATGAAGTCAAACACAATCCACCCAATCATCGGCGGTGTCCGGTGAATCATTGTGTGTTTTTGACTGAACCCTAGGAGGTATCCTAGTATAAACTCAGTAAAATTCTAGTTCTAAATGTTAAAAACCAGGGATTAAAAGATCATAACCTTATATCATGAAGCGATGAAGGATAAACATCATTCGAGTACCCCGGGTTGATCACGCTTAATTAATTCTGTTAATCTCTACTTTGTTTTATAGATTCTATTTTCTATTGTCATCTTTAATCATCAAACCCAAGTATTATAAAACCCCATTTCCCTTTTTAATTTCATAATCAAAACCACATTTTAGAATTAATGATCTAAGGCTCCGTCGAGAGACGGCCTAGGGTTGCCGCTATACTGCAGAAATTCTAGTCAAAATTAAACAACTAATTTGACACGCTCGACAACGCGGTCATTTGGCACAGAGGTTGTAGTGTAGTGGTTGTGGAATAGTGGTTTTGATTCAGAATTTTTGTAATAGAGGTTGAGGCACAGTGGTTATTGTGTGTGGTGGTTGTGGTTGTGCGATGGATGAGATATGTGGTTTTTGTGTTGTGATATAGATTGTGCAGTGTAATGTGATGATGGTGGTGGATGTGCGGTGTCGTGATAGTGGTTATGTGTGGTGGTTGTGTGGCATGGTTATGTTAGTTGCCCAGGTAGTGGGTGAATAAATTAAGATACTAAATAGAATATAATGTTATGGAATTTGATGTTTGGTAAATGGATTAACGAACAAACATGGAAAAACTAGTAAGCTGAAAGTGGAAAATGTTGTGTGTCATGTGTGGTGGTTTTGTGGTGTGTTACATATAGTGGTGGAAGAAATTGTGACGGTTGATGTATGGTATATGGTGGTGATGTGGTGTGTTCTAGTGTTGTTGATTTAAACCCTTAGGCTGGGTATTGTGTTCTATACCTATATCATGTATTTTATGTTATTTCATAGGTTCCCCACCCAAGTTGGATAACCTTAATAATGCTCAGAGGTGCTGGGTTCTAAGTGTTTTCTCCAACATCTAGGATAGTAGTGATATGGATGGATGACTACCCACTCTCCCCCACTCTTCCTTCAGTATTGATGTGTGGCCTAGGTTTCTATAAGAGAGATGTGATGTGTTTTCCTAGGTATTTATAGGTGAGATGTGATGTGTTGTCCCAAGTGTCTATGTGAGAGACGTGATTAGGTGTGATGTGATATATGGTGGGGGTCATTCGTGGTAGGAGGAGAGCATGAGGTTGATGTCCTTCACATTCATAATACCCTACTACTATGGTTTTTGTTGTGATGTGTGGCCTAGGTGTCTATGGGAGGGATGTGATGTGATGTGACGTGATGTGTGTCATAGGTGTCTATGGGTGGAATGGGATGTGATGTGATGTGATATTTGTGAAAGGTATGGAAGTATATTACATTCGATGTTGGGACATGAGATCAGTAAATCAATGGGGAAGAGGCAGCGAGGCACCTTGCTTGGTTATTATCTCAATGTTATATTATTATATTGGATGCGTGATTTGGTGAGAGATCCATAGTGAGGCTGGGTTTGGTTAGATGACCCATATAGGTTCTTGTTGGTTCTATTATTTTTTCATTGGAACATTAGCATACTCTTTTCACATGTGAACTTAAGTACATGGTTATGTCCCTACTGGGTATACATGTTATTCTCACCCATTTATATAATCTTTTTTCTGGTTTCTATGAGGACTTTGGGGACCGATATGGCCATTACTAGTTGGGTTGAAGTTGATTTTGATTTTCTGTTGTAGAATTTTATTTTTTGTATTTACTTTGGAGACTTTTATATATATCAAATTTTATTTATTAATGTATTATGGGATGGTATGTTTTACCTTTATATTTTTTTGGAGTTTTTTTATGATATTTTAACCTAACTCCCGATCATGTTTTATTTATAGAGGGAAATACCTCTCATATTGTGAGATTTTTATACCCTTAGTTCTAGTTTCAAACCTAGGGCCTACTGAAGGTAGGACTCGAGGTTCATTATCTCTCGCCATTAATTTATGGTATATTTGGTGTGAGGGGGTCATGATAGAGTGGCATCAGAGGTGACAGATGAGATATAGGATGGAGTTTGGAGTTAGGTACAGTGAGTATTGCATGGGTTGGTATGGAAGTAGTTCTACTTGACCTTGGTATGTGACATAGGATGAGGAGACCAGCTAGGACATGGGATTTTAGGGCCCCCATGATCCAGTGCATAAAATCTAAGCTTATTGAACAACCAAGTGAGGAGGAACTATTTACAGAGTTGAGACCTAAGAGAGGTACATGTATCATGATGACTTATGTTCATGTTTAAATTGGGTGTTTGTGGAAAATAAAATGAATAAATTAAATAATCATTGATAAAAATTACATGATATTGGTATTAGGATGTTCTCTATATTTTTAGGAATGTATCTTGTTCATTTTCTATGAGTTACTCAGGTAGTTGAGGTTCAATAGGTTGATCTGATTGATCATCGAAGGTTTGACCTAATAGTAGAGGATAAGGCACAGAAGTGGGATTTTCATGCCTTTCAGTGGTATATTTTGGGTAAGTATGAGGGGATTTTCTTAGATCTAGAGATGAAGAGCTGGATAGAGGAGATCAAGATCGCTTTCAGTCTGATCTAAGAATGATCTGAGTTTTGGGTGCCACAAAAAAGTTTGTAAAATGTGGGGAAATGCATATCAGTGGTGGAAGTTCTTTCTTGGTGACCTTAAGAAGGTAGATGTGTTGTGGTCTAGATTTTAGAGGGAGTTTCGAGAATATTTTCTATCATTGATGATGAGGGAAGCCAATATGAAGGATATTATCTCACTTCAATAGGGGAGTTTGGGCATGTGGGATATTGGGATCAGGTTCAAGGTCCTCCTTCATTTTTCTCTAGATGTTTTCCCAAATGAGGAGTCCAGGGCGTGATGTCTGGAGGAAGCTTTGCATCTATTGATCGGGTATATGGTCACCCTATTTACACTCCCAACATATATAAAGGAGCAAAAAATGGTTGAGGTTATAAATTGTATTATTTCCTTATGATTTAAGCCTTGGTAGGGTGGACATTAGGGTGTTTCATGGAGTAGGGCTCTAGGCAATGGGTTGTGGATGTTCAGGCAGTCAGGGTTCTGTTCAGCAGGGAATCGGTCATGATAGTGTCTTTCATGAATGTCAAGGAAAAGTGGTTTCTAAGCACCTTTTAGGGGTATTCCATTGGCATGTCATATCTACATGAGATATGGGAACCTCCAGGCTCAGTGTATGGATGCTTAGGGATTCAAGTTTTAGATGTACGGTTAGGCCTCTTTTCAGTAGCAGTAGTTGCCTCTGAGACAGTTCCATCAGTAGGGACCATAGGTTATTGTTCAGCAGCTGAGAGCAGGAAAATTTGTTAGAGGGTATCAAAACTATTTTCCTTGTCTATAGATACCTAGTACATATCATAGACATGTATTCCAGAATTAGAGAGGTATATGATTCGGGTGTAGTCAAATGCATGCATTAGAGATAGTAGCGTCAACAAAAGTGGGAGTTGTTTGAGGCATGGTCAATTTATCTTCTACCCTTATCTGTACTTTGTTTGATTTAGGAGACTTGTACTCTTTTTTTTATCCTACTTTGGTCTATTTTTGGGAATAGACTTGGATAGGCTTCTAGTTCCCCTAGTGTTATCTATATCGGTTGGAGGCCTGACTTCCTTGTTTGATGTGTGCTGGAAATGTAGACTGGTGATGGGGAAGATCCAGTCAATGGGGGACTTCTTCTTGTTGTAGATACAACAATATGGTGTTATCCATGGTATTTATTGGTTGTATTTTATGTATGAATTCATTGAATAATTTTTTAGGATAGTCTCATTTACCAATGTGGAGATCTAGTGAGTGGCGTTTATTGGTGAGTACGGTCATCGATCAGGCGGTAGGAAAGTGGAGACTCTTTTTTCATAGTTGGTGGAGCTATCAGTAGAAGCTTAATTTAGGGATGCTCTAAGGGTTGTGGAGGAGTTCCTAGATGTTTTAATAGAGGAGTTTATGACACTACCTACTTGACAAGAAGTTGATTTCAGGATAGAGTTGTGGTCAGGTCAGTCACTGATTTCAATGGATCCATATCAGATAAAACCCATGGAGTTGCATGGGTTGAGGATACAGTTGGATCATCTAATGAAAAGGGGATTCATCCAACCCAATTTTTCATCGTGGGTTTCTCCAATGTTTTTCTCCAAGAAGGTGGATGGTAGTTTGAGGTTGTGTACAAACAACCAGATGTTGAATCGGGTAATGATCAAGAATCGTTTCCCTCTTTTGAGGATCAATGATCTATTCAACTGGTTTAGAGGATCTAGTTTGTTCTCAATGGTATATTTATAGTCTAAATATAACTATTTTAGTGTGATATATGGATATATTCAAAATATTTTCATCATGTGAAAGTATGGTCACTTCAAGTTTGTGGTTATGTCATTCAATTTTTCAAATGCACTAGTTGTGTTCATGGAGCTTATGAACACTATGTTCCTTGAGTTCATGGACTGGTTCATCATTGTATTCATCAATGATATCTTATTGTACTCAAAGTCATAGGATAATCATGTCGAGAATCTCATAGTTGTTTTGTAGGGCCTTTGACGCCACCAGTTTTATGGGGAATTTTATAAATGTGATTTTTGGACACGAGAGGTGTGTTTCCTTGGACATGTGGTGTCTTGTTAGGGTGTGGCAGTGGACTTGGTGAAGTTTGAAGAAGTTTTTTCTTAGGAAATACCTAATAATGTAGTATAGATTCACAATTTATTTGATCTAATGGGTGATTATCATAGGTTTCACTACTATAAAATAGGCCTTTAATAGAGCTAGAATAGGCTTTTATCAGCGCTAAAAATGTGTTGACCACTGAAGCATGGTTAAAATCCTTGGAATTTTATCAGCATTAGAAAAGAACTGATAAATTGGTCCTTTATCAGCACTAAAAAAGAATTGATAAATCACCCCTTTATCGACCATTTTTTTAGCTATGTTAAAGGACCGTTTTAACAGTTCTTTTTTTAGCACTGTTATAGGGGTAAAATTTTATTTTATTTCAGACATCTATGAGTTTGATCCCTTTATCAGTGATTCCACATGACCCCTTTAACACTGCTCCAACCCCCCCCCCCATCAGTGCTTTTCACCCCACCACCCCTTTTATTAGCACTTTGCAAATTTCTAGTCTCATGCACGCCCACCTGGATTCAAACCATGTACCTATCCTTTGAAGATGAAATGTCTTTACCACTACACCATATTGTTTTGTTGTCTGTTTAATGGTATTTCTATTTATTTATATATATATTTACATATATATATATTTTATTCATGTATTTATATAATTATTTTTAAATACATTTATAAAGTATATATGTGTGTGTAATATATATATATATATATGTATTTATACACATATTTATTTAAATATAATATATACATTATTTATTTATATATACTATAATATAATATAAATATATATATGTTTATTAATTCACACGTATATGTATATATAAACATTATAAATATATTTATATAATGTAAAAAATGGTCAGATATTTTTTTAAATGCTTTTTTATAATATGTACTTATTTACATATACTAGAATATACATATACTTATATATTTTTTAATTATTGACAGACACATGTTTATATATAAACATTAATTTTATAGGTATATATATACATATGAATGCATTTTTATAAGGTAAATAAAATGGGTAATTTTTTACTTTAAATAAAATTCATAATAAAAATTTATTTTATATATTTAAAAATAAATTTCTATATAAATATTTTGATATATTAATTTATACAAGTGATTTATTATAATTAAATATAATAAAATATGAATATATTTAATTATAAATACAACTGAATTGTGAAAAATGATAAACTTTTAAAACCATAATATCAATATGAATGTAATACTTGAGAATAAATTCAGTCCCTGCTGAAAACAGGCAAAAAGAACCCCTTAAACAAGGCTGAAATCCATCGAATGTTAAAACATTTGGGGTACCCTGACTAAAAACTCAATTTTGGAGGCCTTCTAGGCCTAATTTCCTCTAAAACCATGACTTAGGTTTCCCCCAAGTTTTTAGTTCATAGAGCTCATCATAGGATTTGATTTTATATGTGGTAGAGCCTAAACGGACACCCGAATCAAAATTTATGGTTGTTTGAAGTTCGAGTTACATTTTTAACTTATTTTAGATCCTTTTTTTTATTTTTTTATCTTAAAATTGTTATTAAATGAATATTACTTTATAATAATTAGAAAATTATTAACTAAAAATATTTTTTAAAATTTTGCAATCCGCTTTCACTAAATATCTTATATATTAAGTTTAAATGTCTTTTTAGCCTTATCTAAAACATATTTAAAAAATATATATCATATTTATATCAATATAAATATATTTATATATTGATATATTATTTATAATGAAATATAATTTTTTTTTAAATATACCATTTATCAGCACTAGTAAAAAAGGGCTGATAAAGGGGGTCTTTATCAGTGGTTTTAAAAAAGTACTGATAAAGACCCCCCCCCATCATCTTTTTTTCTAGTGATGATAAAAGGATCCATTTATCAGTACTTTTTTACTTGCGTTGTTAAGGGGGGTCCTTTATGAGCACTTTTTTACAAGTGCTAATAAATGACCCCTTTAACAGTGCTTTTTTAGTGCTATTAAATACCCCCTTTAACAATGCTAAAAAACATTGTTAAAGACCCTCTTTAACAAATATTTTTCTTGCACTAACAAATGGGGTCTTTAATAGTGCTTTTAGCTAGAACTATTAAAACCCTATCATTGGATAAACCCAATTTTTTAGTAGTGTTTGTACCTAATTTCTATCAATTTATAGCCCTACTAATAGTGTTGACTAGAAAGGACCAAGCTTTTTTGTAGACAAATCAGTTCTAAGTAGCATTCGGTTACCTAAATGAGAGGTTGGTTAATGCTCTGGTTCTTTAGTTTTCTAAGGAGGGTGTGTTGTTTGAGGTTTTTTATGACACATCCTGTCTAGGTTTGCAATTCGTGTTGATGTAATATAGGGAGGTGATCTCTTATGGGTCTAGTCAGTTACGTCCCCATGAGCATAACTATTCCACTCATTATTTGGAGTTGGAATTAGTTGTTTTCATATAAGTTTTGGTGTCATTACCTCATCGGTTAGTGTTTTGTGGTTTTCATGTACTACAAGAGCCTGAGATATATTTTCTATCAACATGATTTGAATCTATGTCAGCATAGGTGGATGTAGTTTCTTTAGGATTATGATTTTAAGAACTCTTACACCCTAGGTAAGGGTAATATAGTTGTTGATGTGTTGAGTCATAATTCCCAAGAGGATGTAGATCAGGGGGCCTGTGGATGTTTAGAAAGGAATAGAGGAGCTTGTAGTGATGCATCTTGATGTTGGAGAGAGCAGTGGTTGAGGTTGTCTTTATCATATGATTGTGGAGTCATCTTTGATGTAGCATGTGGAGGAGTATCGGTGGGGAGATTTAGAGGTAGAGGTGATGCGTTATCTTGTTGGTCATTGTGACTCTCCTAAGGGGTGTTCAGAGGATGGTTGGAACCATGTGTTATTCTAGGAGAGGGTGTTTATTCCGTAGGCGATGCGTGAGTAAGTTCTCTATGAGTTTCATAGCTCAACTTTAGTTTTACATTCTTGTGTGACAAAGATGTATCATGGCTTGAGGAGACAACTTTGGTGGCTAGGGATGAAATGGCAGGTAGCAGAGTTTGTGGCAGGATGTCTAGTTTATCAGCAGGTGAAAGTCGAGTACCATGTATTGGGAGTTTTGTTTCATTACTTGGATATTTTTGAGTGAATATGGGATGAAATATTGATAGATTTCATTATAGTTTTAACCTAAAATCAGGGAGGTTGTGATTCAGTTTTGGTGATTATGGACCAACTGATGAAATCAGATCACTCTATGGTGATCCATGGGTCGAGTGTTGTGGACTCTTTGGTGAGGCAGTATGTAGATGATGTGGTTAGTCTTCATGGAGCAACAAGGACCATCATCTCTGCTCAGTATCATTATTTCATCTCCCAGGTCTAGAGGATATTGAAAAATTCTTTTGGCTCCCAATTTCACCTTAGCACTGTTTTCCATCCTCATACAGATGGGATAATGGATCGGACCATCCATATGCTAGAGTATATGTTGCATTCATACTACTTAGACATTAGTGGATATTGGATATGATACCTTCCTTTGGTCAAGTTTTCATACATCAATAGATATCACTCATCCATTAGTATGGATCCGTTTGAGGCATTTTATGGGTGGTTGGTTCATTATCTATTGTTCTGGATTGAGGTTGGATATTCATAATTTCATGATCCTGATGTGGTGCAGAGCATGACTGAGAAGATCCAGTTGGTTCATGAGAAGATGAGGGCAGCAGAGGACTGTCATAAGTCCTATGTTGATCATAGGTGGAGGCCCATAGAGTTCGATTTTAGAGACCATATGTTCTTGATATTATCCCCTTGATGTGGGAAGTAGAGGTTTATCTTGGGTATTAATCTTTATCCTTGGTTTTTTGGGACCTTTGAGGTGTTGGGGTGAGTTGGTGAGGTGGAATATCTATTGGAGTTTTCATCATGGCTAGAGAATATCCATGATGTATTCCATGTGTCCTAGCTTCATTTATATCTTCATTATGACTCCCATGTTATTAACTAGGGAGAGTTGGATATTAAGGATGATGTGACATTAGTAGAGCAGCCAATAGAGATCCAAGATCATTGAAAGAAAGTGTTGTATAGTCAGACCATTCCCTTGGTTCGTGTGTTATGGAGTCATGGTGTCATGGAGGAGATTACATAGTAGTAAGAGATGCATATTTGTTCCTAATACTCAAAGATGTTTTGATTTTTTATTTTTTTATTTTTTCTTGTTATGTGATGTTTGGATTTTTCTATGTTGTGAGATGTGTTTTCCCTTGATGTGTGATGTGTAATAAAACCCCTGATGTATGGAAAGGGGGGACCAAATTCTTAATCAATAATCATTAACTATTATGTTATTAAACACATGCGGGGTGAGTTAGTGTCACCCAAATTAGATAGTATCTTGACATGAAGGATCAAATTCCCTGATTTGTTTGTTCGGGATCGTGTTTTTCATTGGTTTTGATGGTTACTGGTCTGGGTTGTGTAGAGATTGGATGGATGTGCAGGTGGATTTTTGGTTTGTATTTTCTTGTGGTCATTATCATATGTTGGGATGATGTAGTTGTATAGTGATGAGGTTGTGTTATATGTTTTTTTTCAATTTTTTTTGGCATGTTTGGTTGGTGGTAGTATCGAGGAGTAATGAGATCCTTGAGAGGTATCTCACGAGGTGATTGTTCATACCCCTTTTTTCCTTCTGGGTTTGGTTTTGGATTCTCTATGGAGAGAATCATTTGAGAGGTATCTTATTTAACATTTTGTGTCCTCCTAGTCTATAATTTTCCATTTTTAGGTGTTAGGGTGTTTTAGAGGAGGCTTGAGAAGGTTTTTTGGTGCTCGAAGGAGGCCTAGAGTGAGACTGGAGGTGTTGGATGTTAAAAAGCAAGAGGGAGGAGGATACATCATTTAAATTTTACACAATGTGAAAGTAATGTTCATGGATTATGAAGGATGGTTCACAGTGTGTTACATGATGTGTAATAAATTCAGGATTTAATGGTTGTGGTGACATGTTTTTTATTAGGACTTGAAACCCAACATTTACATGATATTTCAAGGTTACGCACTATGTAATTCCCCCATTAAAGGCATATTTAAAGCCTGAAGCACTTAGGTTTTCCCTCAAACCATATTCCCCTCTCATTTCTAGGTGACCTAGTAGATCTCCCTCTAACCGCCTTAGGATTCCTTCATCAGAGATCGATCCTTGGCATCTCATCTTCAATCCATTGTGAGTGATTACCCCCTTATCATGTGTTTCCTTCTATTCTTCTTTGGATATTCATTTCAGTGATGTTGATTTAGTTTTGGGTGTAATTTGGGTTACGATTTGATTATCCATGGGTGATTCCATTATTTCCTTGTTTGGTGGTGGTTTTAGGGAATTTTTTCTTCACCCTACCATGCGCAACGAGATTGGAAAGCTTCTTTGAGGTATGGGATCCTCATCCTCACCCATTTTCATGATATGTGTGGGATATGCATGATTTTCATACCTTTGGGTGGATATTAAGGGTCGTAATAATCATATAATTAATTTTCATGTATAAAATTGATGGGTATGGGGAGTTATCGCATGATTTACTGCTTTGTTATATGTTTTTGAGATTTTTATGCATGCTTGTTTCCAATTCTAAAAATAATGGTTGTTGGGAGCCTTGCTTGTGTTGTAGTTGTTATGCTATGATAACCCTTAATGTTTTTTTGTGTGATATCACCCAAATAAAACATTAAAGAACATATATTTGGCTAATAATTGGTTTCCCCTTGATATCTATTTTGTGTGATAATACCCATGATAGATAAATAAGATATTTGATAATTACCTTGAATAAATAAATGGAAGCTAGAATGTGTGTTGTGATGTGTGATTTTTCTTATTGTGTTTCCATGCATGGTTTGGGTTGTTTTGCAATGATATATGTGATTTTTTGGGCTATATGATTTACGGGGCAATGATACGGTGGTTGGTTCGCATGGATGTGACGTGGGAAGTTGTGTGATGTGGAGCAAAGGTTGTGGAATAGTTGTTTTGGAACAGTGGTTATGGTGCAGAGGTTGTGGCACAGAGGTTGTGTCTCAATGGTTTTGGTATGTTGTGGTTGTGGTTGTGTGATGGATTAGATGTGTGGTTGTTGTGTTGTGAGATGGATTGGGTAATGTAGTGCAATGATGACAGTGGATTTGTGGTGTCGTGATGGTGGTTATGTGTGATGGTTGTGTAGTGTGGTTCTTTTAGTTGCCTGGGTAGTAGTGGAATAAGATATGATTCTAAATTGAATATAATGGTATGGAAGTTGATTTATGGTAAATGTATTCATGAACAAACATAGTAAAACTGGTAAGCTGAAAGAGGAAAATTTTTTGTGTCTTGTGTGGCGGTTGGGTGGTGTATTTCATATAGTGGTGGCAGCAGTTGTGACAGTTGGTGTATGGTACATGGTGGTGATGTGGTGTTTGCTAGTGTTGTTGATGTGAACCCTTATATTGGTTATTGTGTGCTATATATATATCATGTATGTTTATGTTATTTTATACACACCCCGGCTGAGTTGGATAACCTTACCAATGCTCATAGGTGATGAGTTCCAGGTTTTTTCCCCAACATCCAGGATGGTAGTGATATTGATGGTTGGTCGTCCCCTCTCCCCCAATATTCCTTTAGTAGTGAAGTGTGGACCATGTGTCTATGAGTGAGATGTGATGTGTTAGAACAGGTTTCTATAGGAGAGATGTGATGTGTTAGCCCAGGTGATTACAGGTGAGATGTGAGGTGGTGTGATATGATATATGGGGGGTCATTCATGGTGGGAGGATGGCACGAGGTTGATGTCTTTCATGTTCATGATACCCTACTACTCTGGTTCTAGTTTTGATGTGTGGTCCATGTGTCTGCAGGTAGGATGTGATGTGATATGTTTGAAAGGTATGTGAGCATAGGAAATTTGACATTGGGGTGTGAGAGAAATAAATCAGTGGGGAAGAGGAAATAGGACACCTTTATTTGTTATGATCTCAATGTTATATTATTATATTCGATGGAACATGGTTCTGAGGCCCAGAGAGCCCAGAACAGGTTTTTGAACTTTTTTTAAGGTAAGTTTAGTAAATGTGTGAGTGAGATTTTCTATCTTTTGAACTGGTGATCGGATTAAAAACATGTGGTCATTGTTGAATTCAGAATTCCAGGATTTTCTTATAAATGACTTAACTTCAAACGGAAAGGGTCGAGTGGAAAAGTTATTTTTTGGACTTTTCTAGAAAAATAATAAAAGAATTTAAAAGAATTATTTTATTTTCTTTCTCACAGTTGAGTGGAGGACAACGATGTTGTGGGGTAGCGATGGGGTAGTGATGATGCGCATTAATGAGGCTCATTAATTGATCATTAACTCATAGTGTAATGACACTTTAATGATGTGTAATAATGTGATGTCGCATCATAATGGAAACGCTGCGATGTGCACCTATTTATAGTTCAACACGCAGGGGAAATAAGGATTAAAAAATTTGGAGGATTCTTTGGAGAACCTCTAATGGACATCCACCCTAGGGAATAATGATGAATGCTAGCATAACTTTATCATCTTTGACGCCTTGCAAATATCAGAGCTGAGAAGCGACGTCGACGTCTTAATCCCTCAAGGACGAACGTCGCGACATCAGACGTCATAAGAGGTAGGGTTTTTTGATTTGATGTTCTTCCCATCCTTTTCTAAAAACAAAAAACACAGATTAACCCACGAATAGGTTGATCCATGATTCATGAATTATGTGGGAAGGTGATTTATTCTTGGTGTTATTTTATTCGGGGTCCAAATCTTGGCACGGAATGATTGAATAGAAACTCCCTGAACCTCCCCCATCTTTAAACCACTAATGTTGAGGCCCTGGGTCGACACGAACAAGGCCCGAGCACCTCCACGCATATGTTATTGGTGGTTTTACCCTCGAAATGATGGAAAGGTAGGTTTGGTATCCTCTCGGTGAAGAGGGCACTTCTTGATGACCACATATGTAGATAGATCGAAGAACAAACCACCGGAGCACGTTCGATGGTCCACAAAACTCCCTATCGATGCACTAGCACCGGTGGTGGAAGCGGTGGCAGTCATCCCCATTGGTCGTGTGGAGGAGGAGGCCCGCACCGACAGGCCACATTGACTATGAACCTGCCTCTCATCAGCTACGGTGGCACGCTGGAGGATGAGATACCACGCGGGGTGCCATGTGGAGGGACATCCCGCGTTTGGGCCATCCAGATGGCTGGCAAAGTTGTGGTCCATCGATCGCGGCTGGTGGAAGGACTCCACGCCCACGGGGCCAGGGGGAGCTGGACATGGTATCCAGGATGAGTCATGGCTAGTTGGAACCACCAGTTGCACCATGCGGCCAACCCCCAGCTGGCGGGCTGAGCCCCCTGCGGGGCGGGCCAGTCCTGCTGCCCAGCGGGCTGGACCCGGGCCCAGCAGGTCAAACCGCGCTGATGGGCTAGAACCGCACTCCCTTCGAGCTAGGCCAGACCCACACTGGCGGGCCGAACCCACACCCCCTTTGGTCCGGTCTGAACTAGAACAGGTCATCGGTGACCCAGCGGGCTGGACCCTTAGCCAACAAGGCCAGGTCCAGCGAAGAATATTAGGCTTGGCCCACTAGCTAGGCTGGACCATACCGACCTCAACCCGCACCAAGTCAGGTCAAGTCTATCTAAATGATCAAGGGTATGTGGGACCCCCAGGCCAGGTTGGTTGGGTCAATCTGACCAGGTCGGACCGGGGCCCGTAGTAATCGGTCCCCTGGTTACTAAAACGCATGTATCTTGCAAACTGCACGTTCAATTGACGAGTTGTTTGTGGCGTTGGGACCAAATCAACAAGGAGGATCTTTGGGAACACTCTATGATGGATTTAATGGAAGTTAAAATGCAACGAAGGGCTTGAGGAGTGGTTCTACCAAGCGCGCTATGTACAGAACCCTGCGATTGGCTAAGACCTGAAGACTGCTGACTTTTGGCCCAGTGGGAAGCACTTCTCTGTGACTTTTCAGGCCCACGGTGGGAAGTACTTATCTGTGACCTTGCAGGCCCATGGTACGCGATGAGGAGGAGTACCTCTGTTGTCCACAACTTGTTGGAAGCACCTCTCCATGAATTTGTAGGCCCATGATAGGCGATGGGGAGGTATACCTAAGTAGTCCAAGGTTAGTGGGAAGCACTTCTTCGTGACTTGGAAAACCCACTGTACTCATAAGTGGAGGAGTTCTCGAGCAGTCGAGGTGTTCGACGATGTGACTGATGATGATACTATTACTATCCTATAATATACATGGTGTGAGTTGTCTTGTGTTTTTTGCTTTACATTGAGGAATTATTGTGTGGTATTTCCTTTTTGTTTTGGGGTTCCTACTGAGTACGGTGTTACTCACCCCTGCACAGGCTTCGCCCACACGTGTTGTATCTGGTACAGAGGATCAACGTTTCGATAGGGGTTCTCAAGGAGACAGGACGGACGGATGTTGCAATGGTGGACTTGGTGGCCTAGGACCAGGCGGGGCCCAGTAGGACCGGGCGAATAGGACTTACTACTTTGGATTCCAGTAGCTTCACTAATCTCATGATTAGGTGGGGTTTTTCTATAGATGGCCATCAGATTTTCTTTTTTTGTACTTGTTGTTTTCAGTTTTTTGTTGGGGTTGTATTTTGGCCCACTTACTTTCAGTTGTACTTGCACTCAACCTTGTTTTAGTGGTACTTGTTTCCCCCTTTCAGTGTGTTAGGATGTGGTTGGGTGTGTGTGTGCATACAGTTACTTAGGAAAATGCCTCCCGCTTACAATTTAACACCATCGGTGCTAGTCTCCAGCCCTTGGCCTTCAGGAGGCGGTCTTGGGGTAGTCACAACATGGGCCCCGGGGGACGGGTCATGACAAAGTAGTATCAAAGGTTGGTTGGTTCCATCTCAAATATCATGAGTCTGTTGTTTTGTTTTATGGAAACAATGTTGATTGTTGTGAGTTTGACTTTCATATTTAGGGAGTCCGGTGTTGGTACAGCGGCCGACGTATGCATACAACAGGACCTTGAATTCTATTTTTTGTAGAAATACATGAAAACATTGATTGCATAAGTGTCTCCTTTTTTTGAATAAGAGTCATCACACCAGGTTTAACCTTCTAACCATGTTACATCTTGATCTATCTCAGGATTACTCCATGTGGATTACCAGCTAGGATCTAAATACGAGTTCATGAGGACAGCCATCCTAGAGATGAGGCATCTGTTCAAGGACCTATTTTAGAGATGGCCCCGATGGGTGGTGCACCAGTGCCACCACCACCTGATGATCAATATCTACTACCAGCGGTTCTAGCAGAGGAAGTTATTAGGCTCATTTCCCTATATTATTTTTAGAGATAGATACCCCATAGGTTCAGGGGAGAGACGGATCCTCAAGTCACTGGGGATGAGTTGGAGGTTGTGACATGGGTATTCCACTTAGTGAGGCCACCACCTGACCAGATGGAAATCTTGGCAGTGAGCATTCTACAGGGCTCAGTAGGGAGATGGTGTAGTTTGACCATCCAGACTCACGATGAGGTGACCCTCACTTGGGTTGACTTCAAGAGGCTTTTTTGGGAAGAGTTTTTCCCTACGACCTTGCGCTTAGTGCGCATCTAGGAGTTGTTTCACCTACAGTAAGACAGCATGATGGTGTTTGAGTACTTGGAAAGGTTCAAAAATCTTTCCCTATACTCCACAGATATGGTTTTATACCCTTTATTTAGGGTTTGAGCCTTTGAATAAGGACTCAGGCAGAAGATCAGGGCTTTGGTGGTGTCTCTCAGCATCCCTACCTAGTCCAGGATGCTGGAGAGAGCCCTTCTGATGGAGATCTTCTTAGCAGAGTAGGCACCGAGAGCTAGGGCTTCCAGTATACCCCAAGTGGTATATTCTTTAGCAGGCAGCAGACAGCAGACGTTTGGGCCCAAGTAGGTCAGGTCTTTCAGAGGCCGACCGCAAGACTCAAGGTTGGCAGTGCAAGGCTCCCAGGCTAGAGGGAGTCATCCAGGGCCCAGGATTTGCTACTCGTGTGGTGGGTAGGGAAACATGGCACATGACTGCCTGACCCACCGTACAGATGAACAGCAGACGATCGAGGGGCCACCGAGGCAGCGGTAGTGGTTCGAGTGAGGGGGTCTGTAGGGAGGAGGATGTGGCATGGGAGCTGGCTGAGCAGAAGGTGGTGGGATACAGTTCGAGGTGTTACCTCCACCACCCCCAGGTGACCACCCTAACCTCAGAGAGTAGGCGGACTGGGGTGAGCTCAGCTCCAGGCAGTAGAGGCTTATGACCACAGTGCTCTAGAGATGATTTGAGGTATGATATGTGTCTTCTCCACCCTAGATAAAGTACTAATCAACAAAGTTTCTAGTCACTCCTTCCTTTCCACGGCTCTCATTCAGAGCTCGGAGATTTTGATGGAGTTGTTGGCTCTATTCTTATGGCTAAAGACTCTTGTGGGAGGGGATTTTATGATTACACACTAGTGATGACAACGTTATCTTACTCTAGGAGGCAAGAGTGTTGGATGGGATCTCCTAGTAGTGACGTCGAGGCCTTATGACATCATCTTGAGTATGGACTAGTTATCTACAGTCTATGCTTAGATCGACTATTTTAGGCATACAATGTGGTGTGTCCATGGAGACAGAACTAGGTTTTCCTTCACCAGTGAGAAGGAAACCCTTGCAGCGTAGGACAGACTCTCTCGGAGGAGGGTATAGTCAATCACTCACCAGTTGGCTAGACTCATCCTCGTTGTAGTGGAGGAGATGATTCCAAGCTTCCATGTAGTGGTGGATGAGTGTTTGGATGTTTTTACTGATGAGGTTCAAGGGATACTTCCTCATAGAGAGGTAGACTTCTACATCAACTTGTACCCCAGGACTGCACCAATATCTACACCAGCATATCTAATGGCTCCCACAGAGCTTCGCAAGATGAGGGTACAGATAGAGGACTTGTAGGAGAAAGGGTTCGTAAGGCCCAGTGTTTCACCATGGGCAACCCCAGTGCTTTTTCCAAGAAGGTAGATGGGAGTTTGAGGTTGTGTGTAGACTTTTGATGCCTAAACCAGGTGACTGTGAAGAAAAAGTACCCACTACCTAGAATTGATGACCTCTTCAACCAGTTGAAAGGAGTAAAGTGGTTCTCAAAGATAGACCTCAGATCAAGCTATCACCATCTTTGGGTATGGGATGAGGATGTACCAAAGACAGCCTTTAGGTGTCGGTATGGCCACTATTAGTTCCTGGTGATGCCTTTCGGCATGACCAATTCCCTAGTAGTGTTCATGGGCCTCATGAACAATATCTTCCAGCCAAACCTCGATTGGTTCATCGTGGTATTCATTGATGACATCTTGGTGTACTCAATGTCGGAGGAGGATCACATTGTGCACCTATGGATAGTCTTGGATACACTCCAAGAGCACCAACTTTATGGTAAGATCTTGAAGTTTCAGTTTTGGATTCGGGAGGTCCATTTCCTTGGACACATCATCTCAGAGGTTGGAGTTTCAGTAGATCTCACGAATATAGAGGCGGTTCTTGCTTGGGATCCACCCAAGAGCGTGAATGAGGTGCAGAGATTCTTGAGGTTGGCTGGTTACTATCTAAGGTTTGTGCCCAACTTTTCTAGGGTAGCAGCACCCTTATCAGCATTGACACGGAAGGGACATCCCTTCATGCAGATGGAGAAATTACAGTAGAGTTTCCAGGAGCTGAGGCAGAGACTGAATAGTGCCCCCATCTTGAGACTACCAGAGGAGGGTGTTGGGTATGTAGTTTACTGCAATGCATCAGGGACCGGCCTCGGTTTTTTTCTGATGCAGGAGAGAGCAGTGATCACCTATGGCTCATAGCATTTGAGGCAACATAATCAGAACTATGAGACTCAAGACCTGGAGTTATTAGTAGTGGTATTTACATTGAAGATGTGGCAGCACTACTTGATGGGTGAGAAGTTAACCATTTACTTCAACCATAAGGGTATTAGGTATATCTTCTCACAGAAAGACCTAAACATAAGGAAGTGGTGATGGATAGAGTTCCTCTAGGACTATGATTTTGAGATAGTCTATACTCCTGGAAAGGGGGGCGTGGTGGTAG
Source organism: Viscum album (assembly GCA_963277665.1). Classification (NCBI taxonomy): domain Eukaryota; kingdom Viridiplantae; phylum Streptophyta; class Magnoliopsida; order Santalales; family Viscaceae; genus Viscum; species Viscum album. Next base: position 150,954,499 of record OY728163.1, read on the forward strand.
ATGTACTCAGCAGGAGGATTGGGTTGCAGCTACTGAGTGAGGTGACAAAATAGTTAGTCACGATGTAGATATCCTTAGTGAATGATGGTGAAGCTTCTTACCTCCAATCGATGACTGTTACTCACCCAATCTTACAGAAAGTCAGGCAGGTACAACTGGGAGATGTTGACTGCGAGGCCCGATGTGCTCAGATATCCTCAGGACGGGTTCCTGAGGGATTTTCGATAGATGGGGAGCACATCATCCTTTTTAGAGGGCACATCATAGTGCCAGTGATGTTACGAGAGGAGGTATTGATGGAGTTCCATAATTCCCCTCTAGCGGTACATCCTGGTGTCCCAAATATGTATTAGGACCTCCGACGTTAGTACCGGTGGCCAAGGATGAAGAAAGTAGTGGTCGAGTTCATTTCACGATGCCTCACTTGTCAGCAGGTGAAGGATGAGCGCTAGGTTCCAGTAGGATTGACTCAACCACTTGAAGTACCAGAGTGGAAATGGGATGGTATCTCAATGGACTTCGTGATGGGGTTACCACGTAAGTCTAGAGGTCGTGACTCTATCTAGGTGATCATTGACCGACTCACCAAGTCGGCTCACTTCCTACCCATCTGAGATCAGGGATCGGTAGAGGTCTTGGGAAGCCTCTACATCAAGGAGATAGTGCGGCTTCACGGGGTGCCTTCGATGATCGTCTCAAATCGCGACGCCCTCTTTACATACCAGTTGTGGAAGGGATTACAGGAGGAATTTGGGACGCAGTTGGGTTTGATCATAGCTTTTCATCCCCAAATATATGGTCATGTGGAGCGGACCATACAGACCTTATAGGACATGCTACGTGCTTGCATCCTATACTTTGGTCATAGTTGGGAGGACCAACTTCCACTGGTGGAGTTTTCATACAACAACAGTTATCACTCCACCATTGGCATGGAACCATTTGAGGTCTTGTATGGGCAGCCTTGCAGATCACCCTTATACTGGACAGACCCAGGGGAGTGGGCACTCATGGGTCCAGATTTGGTACAGACTACCACCGAGATGGTGCAGATCATTCAGTAGTGGATGAGGACTGCACATAGCAGGTAGAAGTCTTATGCCGATAGGAGAAGGAGACCCATGGAGTTCAAGGAAGGAGATCATGTGTTTCTTCAGGTCTCACCCCGATGAGGATTGCAGAGATTTTTCTGGAACGACAAGCTATCTTTTAGGTTCATCAAACCTTTTTAGATCCTGAGAAAAGTTAGTAAGGTGGCGTACCGCCTATCCCTTCCCCCAAAAATGCATCGGGTGCATGATGTTTTCCATGTGTTGCATTTGAGGATGTACATGCATGATCCATTACACATAATTGACTAGGGAGAGCTGGACATTGATGATGAGTCGGCATTTGCAGAGTTTATAGTGGAGATAGAGGATTGAAAGGAGTGGTTCCTACATAGTCAGTTGATTCCTCTAGTGCACATCCGATGGTAGCATGAGAATGTTCAAGAGATCACATGGGAGTGGGAGGATAAGATTTGTGCTCAGTACCCCCATATTTTTGTTTAGTTGTTGTTTTGCCTTTTGGGGACGTAAATCCCTAAGGTGGATAGAATGTAACATCTTATAATTTTTGTGTAATTTTTTTTATTTATATGGAATTATTTTGAGACCGTGAAATTTGACGGCATGTGGTTTTGAGGCTCGGAGATCCCGAAATGGATTTTTGAACTTTTTTAAAGATATATTCAGTAAATGTGTGAGCGGGATTTTCTATATTTTTAAACGGTGCTCAGATTAAAAATTTGAGGGCACCGTTGAATTCAAAACACCAGGATTTACCTAGAAATGACTTAACTTCGGCCGACAAGGGCCGAGCGGAAAAGTTATTTTTAGACTTTTTGATAAATGTAATAAAATAATTTAAAAGAATTATTTTCTTTTCTTTCTCATGGTTGAGTGGCGGATGGTGACATTGCGGGGCAGCGACGGGGGCAGCGACGATGCGCATTAATGAGGCTCATTAATGGCTCATTAACTTGCAGCATAACAAAGCTTTAATGACATATAACAGAAACGTTATTTCAAAAATGAAACAGCGTAACAACGTGACGTCACATCATAATAGAAACATTGTGATGTCCTCTTATTTATAGTTCGACACACTGGGGAAATAAGGATTAAATAATTTAGAGTATTTTATGGCGAACCTCTAACAGAATTCCACCCCAGTGAAGAATGACAAATTCTGGTAGAACTTCATCATCTTCGACTCTTCTCGAAGATCAGAGCCAGGAAGCGATGTCGACGTCTTAATCTCTTGAGGACGAACATTTCGGCATCAGACATCATAAGAGGCAGGGGGTTTTATTTTATGTTCTTCTCTATCCTTTTCTAAAAATGACGAACACAGATCAACCCACAAACAGGTTGATCCCTGATTCGTGTGTTATGTAGGAGGGTGATTTATTCTTGGTGTTATTTTATTCGGGGTCCAAATCTTGTCATGGAATGATTGAACAGAAACTCCCCAAACCTCTCCCATCTTTAAACCTCTAACACGGAGGCCCCAGGTGGACACGAACAAGGCTCGAGCACCTCTGCATGTGCGTTCTTGGTGTTCGTACCCTCAAAATGACACAAATACAGGTTTGGGATCCTTGTGGGGAAGAGGGTTCTCCCTAGAGGCTATAGACGCAGACGGCTCGAAGAATAGACCACCGCAGTGTGTCAGGTGGTCCGCTAAACTCCCTGTCGGTGCTCGGTGCCGAAGGCATAACCGGTGGTGTCAGTGGTGGCAGCCATCCCTACCGGCTATGTGTAGAAGTCGGCCTGCACTGGTGGGCCGCGTTGACTGGGAAGTCGTGGCTTATCAACCGCGGTAACGTGCTGGAGGACACAACGCCGGGCGGGGTTCTGCGTGGAGGTACGACCCATGTTCGAGCCATCTGGATGGCTGGAGAAGCTGTGGTACATCGACCGCAGTTGGTGGAAGGTTGTCACACCCATGGAGCCATGGGGAGCTGAACGTGGTAGCCAGGCTGTATCCCAGCTGGTTGGCACCATCGACTGCACCGCGTAGCCGATCCCTGGCTGGCGGGCTGGGTCGATCCCGCTGCCCAATGGGTCAGACCTGAGGCCGACACACCGGACTGCGCCGGTGGGCCGGACCCGCACCCCCTTTGGGTCTGGCTAGACTAGACTGGGTCACCAGGTGACCCAGTAGGCTGGACCCTCGGCCAACCGGGTCGGGTCCAGCGAGACCTATTGGGCCTGGCCCACTGGCCAGGCCAGAACAGACTGACCTCGACCCACACCAGGTCAGGTCGAGTCCGTCTAAATGAATCAGGGTATGTGGGACCCCCGGTCCGAGTTGGTCAGGTCGGTCTGACCGAGTCTGACTGGGCCCCATCGCATCCAGTTCCCTAGTTACTAAAACGCCTGTATCTTGCAAATCGTGTGTCAAATTGATGAGTTGTTTGCAGCGTTGGGACCCTCTCTATGAAGAGGATCTTTTGGAATGATCTATGGGGAATTTTGTGGAAGTTGAGATGTGATGAAGGGCTTGAGGAGCAGTTTTCCCAAGCACGCTACGTACAGAACTCTACGACTGGCTGAGACCTGAATACTGCTGACTTTTGGCCCAGTGGAAAGCACTTCTCTATGACTTTTCAGGCCCATAGTGGGAATCACTTCTTTGTGACTTTTTAAGATCATGGTACGTGATGAGGAGGAGTACCACAGTTGGCCACGACTAGTGGGAAGCACCCCTCTGTGACTTTGTAGGCCCATGGTATGTGATGAGGAGGTGTACCAAAGCAGTCCAAGGTTAGTGGTAAGAACTTCTTCGTGACTTGGCAGGCCCACTGTACTCACTAGAGGAGGAGTTCTTAAGCAGCCAATGTTTTTTATGATGTGACTGATTATGATACTGTTACCACCCTAGAATATAACTGGTGTGATCTATCTTGTGTTTTGTGATTTACTTTGAGAAATTTCTATGTGGTATTTCCTTTTTGTTTTGGATTCCCTACTAAGTACTATGTTAATCACCCCTGAATGAGCTTCGCCCGCACATGTTGTGTTTGGTGCAGACGACTGAAGTTTTGACAGGGGTGCTCAGGGATACAGGACTAACAGATGCTATGATAGTGGACTTGGTGGCCTGGGACCAGGTGTGTCCTAGTAGGATCGGGCGAACAAGACATACTACTTCGGTTTCCAGTAGCTTCACTACTCTCAGGATCAGGTGGGGTTTTTCTGTAGATGGACATTAGAGTTTCTTTTTTGTACTTTTTGATTTTATTTATTTGTTGGGTTTGTATTATGTACCACTTAATTTCAGTTGTACTTTCACTCATCCCTTTCAGTGTGTTGGGATGTGTTTGGGTGTGTGTGTGTGTGTTTATAGGTACTTAGGCTCCCACTTGCAGTTTGACGCCTTCGGTGCTAGTCGTCAGCCCCTGGCCTTCAAGGGGCAGGCTTGGGATAGTCACGGCATGGGCCCTGGGGGATGAGTCATGATATTATTTTTTTAATAACCCTTTTATTATGGGATTCAACTTTTTTAACCAGTCTATGTATTTAATCAATCATTTAGAGGCCCAAAAAAATCACTCAATTTGGAAAATCAGTTTTCAAACATAATTGTAACTCCTTCAGTAAATGAGGTATAACGTGGCCTAAAGGTGTCTAATTGAATTTATTGGACCTTTAAAATAGATAGAACTTGAAGGAAGATATTCACATTAAATAATAATATTAAATTAATTTATTAATATGTTCATGTGGTGTGTGAAAGTGGAAGAATTTGAAGAGACACTTCAACTTAAAACATTTCACTTCATTAATTTGGATATAACTTTTCTTACACAAGTCCAAATGACTTGAAATTTTTATGGTCGATAAAGAATTAAATTTTGAACAAATTTATAGAATACATTAAGTATAATGATACCCAACTACACATTGATCCTTATTATCCCATATAATCCATGGATATCCTTATAATGATTGAGCCACGTTACAAGACATTATTTTCCTTTCCTACCTAACTCTTTGTATTTTTCATTATATTGAATTGAATGAGTGTGGGGGAGGGGTTATTCATGGTGGATATGGGATTTTGTATCTTTAGAGGAGACTACAGGGTGTTTCTATTGGATTTTTGGGGAAGGTTCATATTTACATTCATTATATTTCATTATTTGTATCTCTTGTTGTAAAAAATAAAAAATGAAAAAAAGGGTTGTGACATGGGATAATAAAAAATAATCATTACCAGACCATTTATTTTTATCTTATGTGGTTAGGTGATGGATGTGAGTTTTATTCAAATCATGAATTTTGAAAAATAAAATAAAAAATGGGTTGTTTCCCAGGTAGGCCAAAAATCACCACTTTGAGACCGATGATCTCAAAATTATATGTGGTTAAGTGGTGGATGTTAGAATTATATTGAATAAATATTTTGAAAAAAAAATAAGAAAAAAATTTACAAAAAGAGAGGAATTCATTCATTCTAGTTATATTATCTATGATCCTTTACTTTAATTTTTAGGGGGTGTGCGAGATGACATTATTTTTGTGAGGAACATTTCATTGAGGTTATCTTTTGAATATAATGTATTATACATTATATTTTAGGCTCATTTTTTATCCTTACATGTTTTAAAATTCAATACTGTTTCACGCCCAAATTTACCCAAGAGAAGAAGGGTAGAACGGTCCTTGTAGTGTAGCTTGGGTTATCGATTCCACAGAGACCTAAGAAGATACCTAAGATACAAAACCTAAGGGATGGATTTTTGGCTATGAAGTGGCCAACTTGGATTGATTTTGGATGGGTTTTAAAGATATCTAATAGATTTAAGTGGATTCAATTTAAAAGAATGAGTTGATCCTAGGTTATCGCTCAGGGTGGATTGGACGTATTTTCTTTTTAATGATTTCAATTTCTTAAATTTGAGATGGGTTCATTTAAGGAGATAAAACAACATCATCACTTGCTGGTTTAATGCCTACACCCTCTAATACTAATCACCTATACACTTGAAGGATCAAAGTTTTGATCACTTCAAGGTAAAGGATCGTATTAGTACTTGATGTGTGTGGCCTTAAATTCAACAAGGATGATGGAGTTTAAAAATCATCAAATAAAAATCCCAATTAAAGAAGTGATTATACATTAATTAGGTGATAAATAACATCCAATCCAGACCCTTGCTACTCCCTTGGATCAACCCATAAGTGGGTTAGCCCTCCATTGATCCCATAGTTTCAATGGAAGAGGAAAGTAGACTCATGAGGGAGGAAATGGAGAAGTAAAGAAAACAACAAAAATAAAATGATCACTCCACCGTTGTGTGAATAATTTCACAAGGGTTGGTTTGAATAAATTCACACCTTGATCAAATGGTATCAAAGTGATATTAAGAACAATAGAATAAGAGTAGAAGAAGAACTTTTATTAAGAAACTAAATTGAATTGAACAACTTACATGTGAAAGACAAAATTGAGGCAACAAAAATGCAGCATAACATTACAATTGAACAAAGCATCCAAGATCCTCAACTCCTTCACCAAAACTGCCTTAAATAGGCATTTTGGGAGCCTTGGGTCGAGCCTCAAACAGTACAAAGCATCTCAATTAATTTTGGTAGGCCATAGGTGGTGGAAAGCTTGTGGAATTTGAACTTTTCCACATTTGACCCGAGGTGGCAGCCAGCTTTCCTTCACCGAACAGACGCATCTGTAAGACCTTATAGAAGGCCTAATTAGAGTGGGACATAGAAGAAATAAATGGAGCTCCGGATGTCTTCTAACCGCCTGTAAAATTTGGGCCCATTTAGAGTTACGTATTCTGAGATATGATAAATTTAGTGTACTATTTTTCTGGGCCGCAGAATTTGGCCCAGAATTGTATCTCTAACTTGGGCTGCTTTAATGACCACCATAGAGGCCGAATTAGCATTGTCTCATGAAGAGTTATTTGTTCCTATGAATGTCTTATAGCATCCCACAAAATGTGGGATTCATTGGGCCTGTATGTTGGTCCCCACAGTCTCATCAGTGGGATAGTGTCCAATCTGCCTTCTCTAGAATTGCTTCCTTTAATCACAAAATATCCCCATCTTCTTCCATGAATTCTCCATTGATCCTTGAATGAAAAATGTTCACATTTAAGTGTATATAAAGTTCCCAAAATATCAAATTAAAAAAATTGATAATTACATTCCTTAGAATCAGATGACTCATTGGGCCTAAATTGGTGTATATTAGGCATGAAGTGCACAAATGATGAGAATGGATGTTCATAATGAAAATGCACTAACTCAGGCCCATAAGATCAAAAATGAACATTTAATACCATTAAAATGTAATTAAAATATATGTTTTTATTGGATAATCACACCCCCCAACTTGAGATTTGCTAGTCCCGAGCAAATAATTCAATGATTTTATTTGAATTCCTTTCTTCAAACACATTATAACAAACAGTGCTCACAATGTAAACTGCACACAAATATATTTTTATAACCTATCAAGATAATTTAAAACAAGATTAATTTAAAAGTAGATCCCAATCCCAAGCCCATTCCTTTGATCAAATCCATCATCATACTTCATCCAACTCAATTAGGTGTAATGATGTGTTGTGTATCACAATAGATATGGGGGTTCATTTTCATTCAAGGAGGAAATCATGAAAGCGCTAGGTGGAATCACATTTAATCCTAATATGATTATTCTTCATTCTTTTTTTTTTGATTTTTTTTTTCAATATTTCCATAGTAATTGAGATTGCAGTTAATCAAATTAACCCATGTAGCAAGACTTTGCCAATGACTCCCAGACTCAAAGGCCTTAGGGCACCAAGTGAAGCCCACATACTCGGGCATCGTCTTGAGTTAACTTAATCAAAAACAAAGTCATATTACCATAAATAGAGATATATTGAAAAACTCAGGGCTAGACAACTCTGGAGTCATGATCCCCAAGTGTCGAAAGCCTCGCATTTTATCAATCCATTGCTCTACACGCAATTTTTTTTTTTTTTTTTAATAATTTTTTTTTAGTTTTTTTTTTGAATACTCATATTATTCATAAAAATAAAACCATCCTATGCTATTTATTATGGGACCCCAAAAATTCAAATTAGTACCCCACAGTCTAGAGGACGTGCATTGTGGCATTTTTTTTTATTTGGATGAAAATATAAACGATGAAATATCACATTGGACAGCCACACTTTCCAAAATCTATGCTTTTAAACTTAATCATGAATTAAATTAAGAGTCAAGGAAATAATAATTATTTGATATGTAGTTTTTATGTGAGCAAAGATGTTATTATATGAATGATAAAGAAATTTTACTTCTTTTTGTTATCATTGTTTTTTTTTAAACAAATATTTTGTTTCCACACCCCCCAAATTAGAATGAAACTGTCCCTAGTTTCATAAAAAAAAATTTAGAATGGGGTAGAGGAATAAAAAGGGGAGTTCAATAAGGAAATTGAAATATGAGTATCATGGAATGAATTCACCTAGTGGTTGAAGTTTTAAGTTCTTTCCGCTCAAATTTATTCCTTTGATATCCATGTCGCTTGCAAAGTTCCCTAGTGGAAAAAGGAAAAACAAAACAAACAAAACAAACAAAAACAAACAATATATATATATATATATATATAATAAAGGAAGTAAAATATAAGAATATATATAAAAATTATAGAATAATAAAGCACAAGAAGCCGCAGGTCAGTGGTAAGCGTGCGCCCCTGTCTCCCTTCGGTCCCGGGTTCGAGTCCCCACGGCTTCGCCGGTTGTGACGGGGTTTGCCCCACGGCCTATGGCGTGGACTTTTTTATTTTATTATTATTTTATTTTTATTTTTATCTTAACCTATAAAATAATAAAAATAAAACAAAATAAACTGATGATACATTGTCTTCTTTTTAAATTTCTGGGTAAGGTATTACTCAAGGATCACACCACGTGACACGGATGAATATGGTGCTCCCCTTTCGTACCCATCCATACTCATTATAGAAGAACGGGTCAACAGTTTATTATTATTTTTTTCAAAATATCAAAATGTCTCATTAACCCTATTTAAAATATAAAGTTGATTAAAACAACGAAATTATTGGAAACTTGAAAAACATGGGTTGCCTCCCATTCAGCGCTTTGTTTAACATCGTTAGCCCGACATGGACCCTAAATCTATTAATTTGTTCCTTGTTCATAGGTTGGCTCAGTTAACTCAACCTCTATTTCCTGTTTATTGAATGATTCAATGAATGGTTTTAACCTTTGACCATTGACCTTGAAAATGTAACCACTTGTGGGATCTTGAATCTCTACTGCCCCATGGGGGAATACATGATGCACTATGAAAGGTCCTGACCATCTAGACCTTAACTTTCTCGGATGTAAATGAAGTTTTGAACTATACAAGAGCACAAGTTTTCCTGGTTCAAAATGTTTGACCTTGATATTCCTAGATTGGTAGGCTTGAACTCTATCTTTATTGATCCTTGAATTTTCATAAGCCTCCATCCTTAGTTCCTCCAGTTCATTGAGATCTAATTTCCTTTTTGTTCCGGCCAATGAGAGAACATAATCTATTTTCTTAATTGCCCAAAAGGCCTTATGTTCAATCTCCACTGGCAAATGGCATGCTTTACCATAAACCAACCTATATGGGGACATTCCTAAAATGGTTTTATATGCGGTTCTATAGGCCCAAAGAGCATCTAAGAGTTTCTCAGACTAATCTTTCCTAGAGGGGTTGATAGTTTTTTCAAGAATTTTCTTAATTTCACGATTGACTAACTCAGCTTGACCATTGGTCTGTGGGTGGTAAGCAGTGGACACTTTGTGAGAAATTCCATATTTTTCCATGAGTGATGAGAATGGACGATTGCAAAAATGAGTTCCACGATCACTTATGATAGCACTAGGAATTCCAAATCTAGAGAATATGGTTTCTTTTAGGAATCTAATCACAGTTTGATGATCATTGGATTTTGTGGGAATGGCCTCAACCCATTTTGAGACATAATCAACAGCTAAGAGTATGTAGAGGTATCCCCGAGAGTTTGGGAAGGGACCCATGAAATCAATTCCCCAACAGTCAAAGATTTCAACCACTAAGATGGGAGTGAGTGGCATTTGATTCCTTTTTGTGATGGACCCTACTTGTTGACACCTAGGACAGCTTTGACAAAATGTGTAGGAGTCCCTTGAGAGGGTGGTCCAGAAAAGACCACATTGAAGAATCTTAGCAGATGTTTTCTTAGAGGAAAAGTGACCTCCACATGCCTCACTATGACAGAATTTAAGGATGGACTCTTTTTCAGATTCTGGAACACACCTCCTAATGACTTGGTCAGGGCAGAACTTATAGAGGTATGGATCATCAAACACATAGTGTCTAACATCAGAAAGTAATTTCCTTCGAGCTTGAGTCCCTAAGAATTTTGGAATGACTCTTGTCACTAAGAAATTTGCTATGTCAGCATACCAAGGGCAGTCACTCACAGAGTATAAGTGTTCATCAGGAAACGAATCAGACATAGAAAGGTGATTTGAGTTGTCTTTGAATTCCATCCTAGAGAGGTGATCAACAACAACATTTTCAACTCCCTTTTTATCCTTGATTGTAAGGTCAAATTCTTGTAAGAGAAGGACCCACCTAATTAGTCTAGCCTTAGCATCTTGTTTTTGGAAGAGGTATTTTAGTGCAGAATGGTCAGTGAACACAGTGATGGGTGATCCTAAGAGGTAGGACCTAAACTTCTCTAAGGCAAACACAATAGCAAGTAACTCCTTTTCAGTGGTGGTGTAGTTGATTTGGGCATCATTTAAGGATTTTCTTGCATAAGCAATGACATAAGGAGTTTTATCACAACGTTGTCCTAACACAGCTCCAACAGAAAAGTCACTGGCATCACACATAAGTTCAAAAGGAAGGTTCCAATTTGGAGATTTCATAATGGGAGGAGAGGTGAGAGAGGATTTGAGGGTTGAGAATGAACCCTCACAGCTTTCTGTCCAAACAAATGGAGCATCCTTTACTAAGAGAGCACAAAGGGGACGGGATATTGAACTAAAGTCCTTGATGAATCTTCTATAAAAACCATCATGTCCTAAGAAATACCTCACTTACTTGACAGTTTTGGGTGATGGAAGGTGATGAATGATGTCAACCTTTGCTTTATCAACTTCAATCCCCCTACTCGAGACCAGATGGCCTAGAACAAGTCCCTCTTTAACCATGAAATGGCATTTTTCCTAGTTTAGGACCAGATTTTTTTCTTCACATCTTGACAAGACTCTCTCCACATTCTGCAGACATCCCTCAAAAGTATCCCCAAACACAGAGAAGTCATCCATGAAGACCTCAAGAAAATCCCCTACCATGTCTGAGAAGATTCCCATCATGCACCGCTGGAAGGTTCCAGGGGCATTGCATAACCCGAAGGGCATGCGTTTGAAGGCAAAGGTACCGAAAGGACATGTGAATGTAGTCTTCCCTTGATCCTCTAGGGAGACCTCAATTTGATTGTACCCCGAGTACCCATCTAAGAAACAGTATAAGGCATGACCTGCCACTCTCTCAAGGACTTGGTCAATGAATGGTAAGGGGAAATGGTCCTTCTTGGTGAATGATTTTAGTTTCCTATAGTCAATGCAGACCCTCCATCCACTACTCACCCTTGTTGGAAAAATCTATCCATCCTCATTGGTTATCACTGTGATTCCAGCCTTTTTTGGAACCACTTGGATTGGGCTCACCCATTCACTCTCAGCTATGGGATATATGATACCAGCTTTCAACAATTTCAGAAGTTCCTTCCTTACTACCTTCATGAGATTAGGATTGAGTCACCGTTGAGGTTGATGACATGGCTTTGAATCAGATTCCAGAACAATCCTATGAGTCCCGATAAGTGGGCTAATCCCAGGAATATCATAAAGGGTCCAACCAATGGCTTTCTTATGCTTTCTAAGGACATCTAGAAGAATCCTCTCATGATTGGCTTCAAGAGAAGAATAAATGACAATAGGATGTGTTTGATTTTCCCCTAGAAAGGCATACTTTAGTGCTGCAGGAAGTTCCTTCAATTCAAGATTAGGTTGGTTCAGAATTTCAGCAGAAGATTGGGACATTGGATCAAGATCAATTTCTTTTTTTAGAGGTTCAGATAGGATTGATTCCTCACATGTAGAAGTTTCAGCTACTAGATTGTCTTGATCAGATTTAGGGAAGGAATTTAGAGGGGTCTCTATGAAATTGGTTTCTTGAAAGGTTTCACTGATTGTTGGACCTAAGACTTTATCATAAGAGCAATTTGAAAATGATTCAAGCCAAGGAGATAAACTTCCTTCATATGAACAAAGGAAATCAATCTCATTCTGACTTAAACATTCATAAAATATTCCTTGATGTTCCATGGATTCATTATCAATGCTTCCTATCATGTTTACTTCATGAATACCCTCGTCATCCCCTATTTGTGAGCTTGCATTATAGATGTTCAAGTCTAGACTCATGTTCCCAAAGGTGATGGTCATGTTCTCATTTCGGACTCGGATAACAGAGTTGATTGTTGCAAGGAAAGGACGACCAAGGATGATTGGGGTTTGTTCCTTATTTCCTAAATTTGGATGGTTGTCAAGGACAATGAAATCAGCAGGGTAGATGAAGTTTTCAACCTTTACCAGAACGTCCTTTAAAATCCCCTTTGGAACCCTAATGCTACGATCAGCAAGCTGAAGTGTGACAGATGTGGGTTGGAGTTCTTCTAGGCCTAACTAGCAGTACACAGCATATGGGATGAGATTGACACTAGCACTTAGGTCACACAAGGCCTTGACAACTTTACTTTCTCCTAGTTCAACATTGATGTAAGGGCAACCTGGGTCTTTCAACTTAGGAGGAATGGTCCCCTGAATGGTGGTACTCACATTAGCAGCCAAAAGGACTTGGTTTTTATGTGAAAATTTTCTTTTAAAAGTGCACAAGTACTTAAGATACTTTGAGTAGGAAGGTATGGTTTGGATTGCATCGATAAGGGGTATGTTCAACTTGACTTGTGAAAATATTTCTCTCAATGTTTCATTTAGTTCAGGCTTGGGTTTCCCCCTCATGCGTTGAGGAAATGGTGCAGGTTGTGGGGTTGTTTGTTGAAGAGTTGTTTCCTTGACAATGTTATCAGTTTCCTCAGTTTGATCTTGTGGTTCATTTGAATTTTCATCCAAGTTTGAATCTTCAGGTGGGTTCTGAATTAGTTGTTCAGGTTTCTCAATTGATTTCTCACTTCTTAAAACAGTCACAGCCTTTAGTTGTTCATGAGTTGTTTGAGCACAACTTGACTCTCCCCTTGAAGTTGAGGATGGCACCGCCTGAGTAGGCATGGGTGCCTTTCCAGTTTTGATGGTTTGAAGTTCTTGTTTTAGGGAAGATACTTCTGAGTTCATCCTCTCCATTTGTTTGCACAGTTGTTCTAGTAGGCTTTGTGGAACAGTTTGGGTTGGTGCTTAAGTAGGTTGGTTTATCCCAGGGGGATATTTTGGAGGTGGGATGGTTTGTTGAAAATGTATTGGTGGCTGTTGGTATTGGATAGGTTGGGTTTGGAACTGGTTATGGGTTTGGTAGTTCTGTTGAGGGTAAGGATTTTGCCCTTGTGGTTGGCTATGTTGTTGGTTATCCTTCCATCGGAAGCCTGGGTGGTCATTGTAGCTTGGATTGAAGGTGTTTTGGTATTGGGGCTTTTGAAAGTTTAGGGCATTGACTTTCGCTGGGGGTCCTCCTAGAAGAACATCCTTGATGGATGGAATGGTTGGGCAGTTGTCTGTTTTATGGTCATGTTTGTCACAAATTGTGCAAACAAGGTCTACATTTTGGATTTCATGGACTTTCCTAAGGTCTATCTCTTCAACCTTCCTAGAGAGTGCTGCGAGTTTAGCCCTAAGGCTTTCCTCTTCTCTAAGTGTATGAATTCCAGTGGTTCTTTGTGTCTTTTCAGAATAAGGTGAAGTTCCCCAAGTTTGGTTTTGTTCATCCAGACTTTCCAGATACTCGTAAGCATCATTTGGGGCCTTGTTTTTAAAAGTTCCATTACACATCATGTCAATGAATTGTTTATTACCCGAACCCAACCCTTCATAGAAAATTCTCACTTGTTCAGGTATGGAAAACCCATGGTGTGGAACCATGTTTAGGGTGTCTTTGAACCTCTCCCATGTTTCATAAAATGACTCTCCCTCTTTTTCAAAAAAGTTTTGGATGCTCTTTTTAAGTGCAATTGTTTTGTGATGAGGGAAGTATTTTTTGTAGAATTCTCTTTGTAGTTGGTCCCAAGAGTGGATTGATGCAGGTCTCAAGTTGTTTAGCCAATTTTTAGCTCGATCCTTTAATGAAAAATGAAATAGCCTCATCTTAGCGGATTCTAGTTGATGTGGGGGACACATGTTTTCAACAATGTCGTTGAACTCTTTGACATGAAGGTGTGGCATTTCTGACTCCATCCCATGAAAGGTTGGAAGGTGGTTTAGGACATGGGGTTTGAATATGTAGTTGGTGTCTCCTATGGAATTGTGTCTAATGCATGAGGGGGAATTGGTCCAAGCTGGAGTGAGGTAGTCGTTCATGGTTTGATCAACTACATTCCCTAAGTTTGGATCTTCTTGGTTTTGGTTTCCCATTTGATTCCCCCCAGGGTTTACAATTTGATTTTGTGGATGACCCTCCATTGGACTTGTTTCAAGTTCTGACTTTGGGGTTTCAAGAATATTTGAATCTGATTTAAACAATCCCTTAGGTGCACTTGACTCCCCTATCCTAGGACTTTCCACCCTAACTAGTCTGTTTGAGAAATCGCGGGTGTAGGCGGACATGCACCAAAAAAAAAAGCGAGAAAGGGACAAGATAAGAGATCTTGGGTGAGAGTAAAAGAATGGAGGTGAGGAAAGAAGGTTTTTTTTGGATCTAAGGTACTTACTTGGTCCCCGAAAACGGCGCCAAAATTTGGTCCACGCCCAAATTTACCCAAGAGAAGAAGGGTAGAACGGTCCTTGTAGTGTAGCTTGGGTTGTCGATTCCACAGAGACCTAAGAAGATACCTAAGATACACAACCTAAGGGATGGATTTTTGGCTATGAAGTGGAAAACTTGGATTTATTTTGGATGGGTTTTAAAGATATCTAATAGATTTAAGTGGATTCAATTTAAAAGAATGAGTTGATCCTAGGTTATCGCTCGGGGTGGATTGGACGTATTTTCTTTTTAATGATTTCAATTTCTTAAATTTGAGATGGGTTCATTTAAGGAGATAAAACAAAATCATCACTTGCTGGTTTAATGCCTACACCCTCTAATACTAATCACCTATACACTTGAAGGATCAAAGTTTTGAGCACTTCAAGGTAAAGGATCGTATTAGTACTTGATGTGTGTGGCCTTAAATTCAACAAGGATGATGGAGTTTAAAAATCATCAAATAAAAATCCCAATTAAAGAAGTGATTATACATTAATTAGGTGATAAATAACATCCAATCCAGCCCCTTGCTACTCCCTTGGATCAACCCATAAGTGGGTTATCCCTCCATTGATCTCATGGTTTCAATGGAAGCGGAAAGTAGACTCATGAGGGAGGAAATTGAGAAGTAAAGAAAACAACAAAAATAAAATGATCACTCCACCGTTGTGTGAATAATTTCACAAGGGTTGGTGTGAATAAATTCATACCTTGATCCAACGGTATAAAAGTGATATTAAGAAAAATAGAATAAGAGTAGAAGAAGAACTTTTATTAAGAAACTAAAGTGAATTGAACAACTTACATGTGAAAGACAAAATTGAGGCAACAAAAATGCAGCATAACATTACAATTGAACAAAGCATCCAAGATCCTCAACTCCTTCACCAACACTGCCTTAAATAGGCATTTTGGGATCCTTGGGTCGAGCCTCAAATAGTACAAAGCATCTCAATTAATTTTGGTAGGCCATAGGTGGTGGAGAGCTTGTGAAATTTGAACTTTTCCACATTTGACCTGAGGTGGCAGCCAGCTTTCCTTCACCGAACAGACGCATCTGGAAGACCTTCTATACGGAAGAATTAGAGTGGTCCATAGAAGAAAAAAATGTAGCTCCAGATTTCTTCTAACCGTCTGTAAAATTTGGTCCCATTTGGAGTTACGGATTCCGAGATATGATAAATGTAGTGGACTGTTTTTCTGGGCCGCAGAATCTGGCCCAGAATTGTATCTCTAACTTGGGCTGCTTTAATGACCACCATATAGGCCTAATTAGCATTGTCTCATGAAGAGTTATTTGTTCCTAGGAATCTCTTATAGCATCCTACAAAATTTGGGATTCATTGAGCTTGTATGTTGGGCCCCACAGTCTCATCAGTGGGCTAGTGTCCAATCTGCCTTCTCTAGAATTGCTTCCTTTCATCACAAAATATCCCCATCTTCTTCCATGAATTCTCCATTGATCCCTGAATGAAAAATGTTCACATTTAAGTGTAGATAAAGTTCCCAAAATATAAAATTAAAAAAAATTGATAATTACATTCCTTAGAATCAGATGACTCATTGGGCCTAAATTGGTGTATATTAGGCATGAAGTGCACAAATGATGAGAATGGATGTTCATAATGAAAATGCAATAACTCAGGCCCATAAGATCAAAAATGAATATTTAATACCATTAAAATGTAATTAAAATATATGTTTTTATTGGATAATCAAATACCTACCAACCCTAATCCTCATACTCATTTGATCCTAATTGAAATTCTATCATGATTAATTGTGATATTTATATTTATAGGTTGGGGAAAGAAGATTCAATGAATGACTATGGTTGGGATCATGTACTTGAGGTATGAGGAAAATTCCATTAAATTGTTAACTTGATTAATGAGATAAAAAAATCATGGTGAGGTAAATCATAAATGGCATGGGTGTTAATGAAAGGTTGAAATCTATAAGTGAAAAGAGGGAAATGTATTGAATTGAAAATTATAAATGAAGCATGATTTATGAATTATTTCTTAGGTATTATTTGTGATTTTAGAATATTTAATTATAACATGTTTTTATGAGAATAATAATTTAAAAAATCTCTTATTGATGTTTGGACCCTTTGTGTTTTGATGTTTAGATTTTTATCGAGGACGAGCAAAGATTTGAGTGTAGGGGAATTTGAAATCCCTATTTTTTATCTATTTATTCATGTGTTATTATAAGTATTTTATTTTAATGTTTATTGATTGAATATGAGATTAATTTATAATATTAATTTTTAGTATATTCTTGTGATAGGAATGATGTGTGGAATAATATAGAGGAAAACATGGCAATTGAGGAATATAAAGGCACATCGAGCCAAACTGCCAAACGGCTCGGCATGACAACAAAAAATGGTGATTAAACCTAAATATTACCAAGTATACATGTCTTAAATCCAAATTACATGATGTGTATTCTTTGATCATACCACCTGCTAGCTAAATTTGGAAGCCTTGAAACTCATTTACATGATGTGAACCAAGTAGATGATAAGAATCCCATTTACATGTCATTCAAGATTTGAATTTGAAACCTAATAAAGATACATAGTGTGAGCTCAATACATGACGTAAAATGTTTGAATTATGAATCCCACTAAAGATACGGGTTCTGAAATCCATGAGATCCAAAATATTCAGTGATATTTTTGGATTTGAAGTACACGTCTTAAAATCCACTTACACACCATGAAAGTATTGATGTAGAATCAACTTAAAGCATGTTCATGACATGAATAATTTACACATCATGAACTAATCCAAACTATATTTTTCCAGTGACCCTGATTTCCATAATGGGAGTTGGATGCCTAAACTTCTTTTCTTCCATTATTCTGTATTTATTATACATTTTATTTCCAGTTTTCTTTTATTTATTTCTTTTATTGTTTTATTCATTCTGTTATTTCTGATTTAAATTCCAATACTCATTCTTTGTGTGTTGTTGTCTAGATATTGAATCCAATCATTTTTTTCATTCAAACTTCTACTGGTGGTACGTTATTCATTGTTTGTACATTAAATTTAGTATTTTATTTCTTTGATTTAAACTATTTATCCATTTTTTTGAGCATGTTGCTTGTTTACCTACTTTCGTTTAATACCGTCATTCATGGATAATCCTTTTAAGGTTAGATTTCTAGATTAAGGGTGTATTTAAATACAATGAATATGTGAATCGATAATTGATAACCCTATGGATAGTAATTAGGTTAAAACCAATTGTTGATCTCATCCTTTTGCAGCTACCCTGACCATCGAAGCTGAAAAACAAAGGATCCTTGACTAAATTGTAGTTGAGAAGGGTAGGACCAATAACCTATGATTATTTCTATCTAGAAGATAAGATTACTACACTTAGTTTGTTAACTTTCTATAGACCAAGGAGTAGTTTTTAGCTTAGGTATATCCAATTGGTGACTTTTTCACCTCTTTTAAGCCTAACTCATAGAGATATCCCAAGCTAGATTTAGGGTTACCCTTTTTATTAAACCCAAAAATTAACCCTTATCCCTTATCAATTTATTTAATTTAAACCCAAACTACATAGTTTAAATAAAATAAAATCAAAATTAGGATGACCCAACCTTTGGTTAAGAATTTTCATCACTGTGTTCCCCGCTCTCTGTGGGATCGACCATGTGATTCCACTATATTACTCCTTTGTAGCTAGTGCGGTTTGTGTTTTATATAAATATTTAATTTTATCATGCTTAGAGGATTTAAAAATTTCCTTTGGATGCATCAATATTTCATTTAAATCAGGTTAAGGTGATCACCCTTTGTAGTATGTTGAGATTTCATTCCTGGGGAAAATCCTGAATTCAAGTGTGGGGGATTTGATGCTTACATTTCATGCATACATATTTTGATATTTAATACATTTATTTTTGTAAATTTATTTATCATTATTGATTATTTATTAATTATTTTAATGATTTTTTGATTTATGGAAGGATACAAAAAATATTGGGAAATGAGTGAAATGGTGATAAAGTCATGATGAAAATGATGTCCCACAACATATGGTAAATCAAGGGATAATCCCAAATCTCAAATTTAAAGAATAAAGATGAAAGGGAGCTAAACATGTAGTAAAATGGTGATTCTTATCATGATTAATATTCATGGCATGAAATGAACTCATTATGTGAAGATAAAGAGTGAAGAAACGAAGATGGGAGTGGAGACTGAAAATTCACTGCATGACACATGTGTTACATTGAAAAACATCCCCAAATGACCCAAAATGGATATTTTGATGTAAATAAATGATGGATACCACCCTTTTTTACCCTGAACTATTTTGAACCATAAATATTGACTTAGGAGGATAATAATGATCATATTAATGAAGAATTAAAGTTTCACTAAGTAACATATATGCCTGTAAATTAGAGGCTCAAGATACTTATCTAATCATTCATTTATTGGGGGATCTAAACCAATGGGAGGTTCCTCCACTGAGATTAAAAGATGAAAATATAATGAAGGGAAATAGAAATTATTAAGAATTTTATTTTGAATTCAATTCATTTGGGTATTTTTTTGTATACCTAGATTCTCAATTCTATTATTTTTCTATTCATGCATAACCAATGTGTGATGGGTTTGGGAGTGATATAAATTAACACATTGACTAGTGGATAACTCTCTACATGACCATTGGGTGGGTTATCTGCTTTATCTAAACATGGTTTTTAGTCACCAAACCATCAAAATAAACAAATTAACATGACCATTGAGATAGGGTAATTATGTGATTTGTTCCTATTTACGATAGCCATTGGATTCACCTTGAATAAATCCTAATAACACATGTTTGATAATTTATCATCTTATTACTTAATTAATCATGAACCTGATTTTGAAATTTTTGAGCATGTTTTATATTTTCTTAAACTTAAAAATCCATTATCATTATTTCTTTAATTAAATTATTTTTTATTTATTTAACAAATTAGTTTAGGTATTTATTTTTAAATTATTATTTTGTCTAACCTTGTCTCTGTGGATTTTACCTCAGACTTTCACTTCCTATAATACCTTGTAGTTTAGTAATTTGTTTTTTTCTAGTTTTTAAACTCATAAATTTGGTAGCCTTGTGGAATTTAATGGCACACCCAAGGATATCAATGTTCGTCTAACCGGTATACAAAAGTAAATTGATTGGATGTTTCAATTTATTTTCTAGTATAAAATGCATGACTCAAAACTATAGAGATCGTTAAATGTCTCCACATTTTAGTTGATGGGTATCGCATAGCTTCTATGAGCCATGTTCCATGGATTTATGAGATCATTTTTTAGACCATTAGGGGAAAAAAATTGGATGGAATTATTTATCATCGATTACTTCCACACCCTTATATAGAAACCATCATCTATTTATTAAGATTCATAGGACTCAAAGGGGGAATTATTTCTATAAAGTACCCCAACTTTTTAGTTAAGAGAGTATGTCAGGAATTGGTGGTATAACAAAGGCTTTAATGTTTGTATGTGGATCCAAAATATTCCTATAAAGATTTTGATAATCGTGTCTTGGTGAAAATAATGAAATCAGAGCTAGAAATTTGGTTTCAAAATTAATCTCCCAACATGATCATCTTGAGGGGTCTTTATTTACTCTTTTCATGTCCCCAAATTTTCATGTTGAGGGAAGTTAGATTCATTGTAACCTAAACACATGAGGGTTAAAATTGAGATTTAATTGATCCCAAAATCATTATCAATTTGTGCCTAATGAAGTTTTATGTCATCTAGACTTCTAGAGAAGTACAAGGGTCTTGTGTGGTTAAATATGGTAGTTTCCCAATCTTTTTTCTTGAAAAAAAATGTCTGTGTGGACTTCAGTATATCCAACCTATCTATGGTATGTCTTAGATTCATTGATTTCTACCTCAAAAAATTTAGGGCTTAAAAGGGCCTCAATAAGGGATTCCTTAAGTTCTTTTGATAGGTTAAGGGAATCAAAGATTGATAGAATGGATGGGAAGATGAATAGATTTTCAAGATTTCATACTTCTCAAAAAAGGGACAATGCTTCCTGCTATGTGGTTTCGTTATTACCTAAGGTCATGGAGATGAAGCTAACTACATTAGTATCTCTTTTCCATGATCAAAAATTGGGTATATTTTTTGTGATTTTTGGTTTATGTTTCCCAATATTTCAATATCTCATTATTGCTTGGAAAACCACATGTATGCTAGTCAGTACTCTAGTATAATTGAATCCATATAATATTTGGATAAAACAGGATCAAATTAGTGTTCATATAGTCTCATTGGAGTGCCTAACTCTAGTTTTTTACAATATATATAGATTTTTCAATAATGGATCTTAAATGTTGGGGTCCACCATGACCTCTTCTCTCCTGAACTCTTCAGCATCTACAACATCCTCCATGATTATTAGTATGGACCTTGGGTTCATATACATCGTCCTCATCAGTGAAGGGGTCTTTTGACTAGATGGTGTTTATAGAACCATACTATGATTCTTCATCTGATGAGAATAATATT
This sequence comes from Viscum album, assembly GCA_963277665.1. Classification (NCBI taxonomy): domain Eukaryota; kingdom Viridiplantae; phylum Streptophyta; class Magnoliopsida; order Santalales; family Viscaceae; genus Viscum; species Viscum album. The sequence goes on from OY728163.1 coordinate 150,976,097, forward strand.
TTATGGGGTGGATAACACTACATTATTTGGTAGGATGGTTCCCATCCTCCTAGAAATGGGGGTAAGAAGTATAGGAGAGTTGAACCAGATTAGGTATGGACAAGTGTTATTCCACCTATTCCTCCTTATATTGATGTTGGTTGCATCAAATCTTGGAATATTATGAAAATAAAGGTAACATAACTAAAATTACAAGATAAATTGGGGTCAAAATATGTTTATTTGGTTTCCCTTGAGTATTGTGTGTTTCTAGATTAATGATTTTCTAGTTATCCAGTCATCAAACTTTTCCACACCCCTATCTAGGATTTTATACCACTCTCATTATTCTAGTAAGGTAGCAGATACACAATCCACTTATGTTGGGATTTTCCCAACTTGAGAATCCTATTGTCAAACATCATCTGGAGTCCTTGAAATAATCTAGTAGTTTAACAGTGGGTTTTTAGTAGTGGTTTTTATAACTTCCCCTAAATAATATTATGTTTTATTTAGTGGTGGTCTATAATAAACTGATACTAAATATTTGTAAAAAAATATATGTTTTCACCCACACACCTATTTAGATTCTCTCTCATAACCCTCAAAAATACCCCCCCACACACACACACATTGTGTTTCCATTGAGCTTCCACCCCCCACATCACCCATCCCCCTTGAACTTATGAATCCCTCCCTGAACCCCTGCATAAGATCTCCATTGAGCCCCCCCCCCATCATTGCCCCCTCTCCCTCATGAATCCCTCCCCACACCCCCACATAGTTTCATCATTGATCCTCCTCCACTCACATTGTCACACCCCTCACACTCATCCTCATTTATGGTTTTCTTCCCCGGATTCACTTGCGTTGAATCCTACCAATCACAATCAGACTTGTGCTCACCCAAAAGGAAGTCCTTCACTTTTATTTAATTTATTTATTCCTTTAATTATTGGGTTATTTTTGAATGGGGAGTGTCTAGCCAGTTGATTTGGGTTTTGGTCAAGTAATAGAGTCATATAGAGTTTACTGGTAAAGGTAACACTCATATTGAGAAGTTGGGATTTGTTTTTTACCCTTCGTAGTTTGAGCATTAGTTTTTCTGATACCCCGTGTGAGGGTCGTTTGTGTTCTAAATGTGTTCTTTAGTTTTTAATATATTTAATTAAATAAAATTCATGATTTTTATTTTATACATAAAAAATGTTACTTTGGTATAAATGTATTCATATAAAGGAGGTTTTTTATTAATATATTAATTGTATGATTTGGTTTTTTTATGAGACATAAGTGTGGATGATTTATCTTAATATATTTTTCGGATAGTTATCTTATAATAGTTTTTAGGATAATGTTTTAGTAAAATATCACGGTATCTTGGTAGTTTGACTGAAGTTTTAGTGAATAATAGACTTTTTATAACTTTCAAATTTTAGGTTTTAGATGCCTATACATAATAATGAAAGTTGTGTTCATTGGTTACCTATGATTTTTTTAACATATCTATTATATTTCCATTAGAATTTTCCAGATTTTGTTGATATTTATTATTATTATGAAGAATCATTTGATCATTTAGGGAAAAACATGATCAATTTCAGTTATTATCCAACTTGATACATAGGGACTCATAGAATGGATATAAAATTTTACTTCATATTGTATTAAATTTTGATTTTCTAATAAAGATACTTGATTAAGCTTGATTATTTGTAGCATTTTAAAATTATTTAAGCTTGAACATGATTTCAATGCTCAAATGGTGATGCTCGATTGTTAACTTTATTATTAAAATATTAGTCATTAACTTGATTGTTAAAATACTCACTACTCGATTTACACCCTTCTTGTTAACCGGGTCTATAAGTATTGTGTGCTTGAATATTTTTATTTATTATTTTATTTTGGTATCATATTAAAAAATAATTCATCATTTGGTTTGATTTAAATCAACCCTATTTCATAAAATTATATGATCTTGGTACCTTGATTGTGTTAGGAAATCAATCTACTTTTAAATGAAATAATTCTAATTGAAACTTTCATGGATAGAAAACACCTGTTAGTACCAAGAGGATGATGAATAAATTTCATTATACTTATTAATTTTTTTTCCTTATTATGGAGTTATAACTTAAATTTTTGGTGATTATTTATCCCATGTTGATTACTCAATATAAAAAGTGTTATTTATTTTATCATTCTATTTTTATAAATTATAACTCATTTTTACTATGAAAATAATTGGGTTTATATGAATTGTTTGTGCTTTTTAATGTATGTTTTTTATTTCATGAATGGGTTTTTTATAAATAATATATCATGATTTTCCTTCAATGGGTAATTTTAGAATTTTGAATCAACATACCATAATGAATCAAAAAACAAAAATAATACACCTATAAAGTTTTTTCATTGCTACCCTTTAAAACCTCAATTGTAGTGATTATTCATGTCATTGAAAACTACCAAGCACATGAAGTTGTATAATAAAGATGACAATAATGATGGATTAATGAGGCATACAATAGATTCAAAATCATGGAATATATTTGATTTACTACATCTAGATTTCTCATTTTATCCTAAGAATATGAAATTGAGATTGGCTACCGATGGATTCGACCCATTCAGGACTTTTTGTTCTAGTTATAGAATTTGGATAGTTTTTTTATCCCTTACAATCTACCTCCATGGATGTGTATGCAACAAAAATTATTTATCATTTCAAGGATTATTCTTGGAAAAAAATTACTAGAAATGATATTGATGTATACGTGTAGCCTCTAATTGAAGAATTGTGGGAGGTATGGAGAAATGGTGTTGAGACTTATGATACAACTTATAAAACAATGTTCAAAATGTATACTCATCTAATGCAGACCATTAGTGACTTCGTTGGACATGGGAACTTATTTTCTTTAAAAACTTACACTAGTTTGGATTATCCTATTTTTTAATTTAATTTTTAGCATGAATGAATACCTTATAGTAAAAAATGTTTCTTCTTGTGTCATCAAGGATTTCTCGATGCATCTCATAAATTTCAGCTGATTAATTCAAAATTAAATGGTTCTATTGATCATAGTCCACCTATAAAGTGATTTAAAGGTTCTAAAATATAAACACAACTAGTAATAGTTAAAGGAGTTTTTAGGAAGGTGCATCATTTGAATTATAGTGGGAGATAAGATTGAAGTGCATAAATAGTTGAAATCGGAACACAAAAATTGAAGAAAAAAAAGTATATTATTTAAACTTCCATATTGGGAATTTAATTTGTTGCATCATAATCTTGATGTTATACATATTGAGAAGATCTTTTTTGAAAATAATTTCTTCACATTACCTAATGATCATGATAATCGAAGGACCATATCAATGCTTAGAAGGACTTACAAATAATAAATATAAAGTGTTATTTATGGCCAGGTGTGAATTGAAAGTATGCTCGAGTAATTTTTTCAATAAAAATTAGAGATAAAGATATATTCCTTTGAATTTTAAAATGTTTGAAAGTATTTGATGGCCATTCAAGTAACATCTCAAGGTGTTTTAAATTAAAGCATTATAGGTGGCATGGATTGGAAAGTTATGATACACATGTTCTATTAAAATATTTAGTACCAGTGGCATTGCATATATTGTTACCTAAAATAGTAAATGTGGTTGTACTCTAGTTATACACATTATTTAGAAAACTATGTGAAAAAACTCTATAACCATATAATCTTTAAAAGCCTCGGGATATATTTTCACTAAAACATTATGTAATTTAAATGATCTTTACACCATCTTTTTTTTACTTCCATGATGCATTTAACTGTGAATTTGGTCGAGGAAACTAAATTAGGAGGTCCCGTACATTACCAAATGATTTATCTAATTGATAGGTACTTTATTTATATGTTTTTAATCTTAATTAAATCATTCTTAACACTTCATTAAATATGTAACTATGTTTCATTCATTTTATTTTATAGATATCTTAGTTATTTGAAATCATACATCAAAAAAAATCTCAACTTGAAGGCTTTATTTTTAATGGTTACCTAGAAGATCAGTGTCTTACATTTTATTCTTATACTTGGTTGATATTGATACAAGATTCAATTGATTTGTACATGTTGATGTCATGTCAACTCAATATCAACTACATGGGAAATCAATAATCTTTCTTACTATTGGCTAACCAGTTGAGAGGATATAAAATATTACACTAAAAAAATATAATTATTACAAAACATCGATATGTGATGCTGAATATTGAAATTTTTGATCCATTTATTAATGAAATCGGGATAAAAATAAAGAGATTCATGAGAAGTTGAACATGAAATGATAATTATATAAACAAAATTGTTAATAAAGTGATTATATATTGGTTTTCACATCATTTAAGTTTATAAATACTAAAATTAATATAGATATTAAGTTGACATATATATGTTGTAAATATAATAATGTACATTGCTTTTTATGGATCATGAATACTGATACTATGGTAGATTTGTTATAATATTTGAAGTTTTTGGCTCAGGATCCTCAAAAGTAGGCTAGAAAATTCAAAGCTTAAAATGTAAATGGATTCAAATTTCATAAATACAATTAGGAGGAGGATTTAAAAACTCAGATTATTTTCATATTTATAGTTTCTGAATTGGGATACTGTGGAAATTTTACAAATATTATCAAATTAAACTATCACAATTATTTTTTATTTTTTCAATCAAATATAAGTAGTTCAATATTACCAGGGGTGTTAAACGAGATTCTGGGAAATTTACTTTTATGATCTTATCTCGTTTGATAGATATTGGTTTCTATGAAGTAAATTATCCTTATATCTTCACATTTCAATAAAAAATGGTATATTATGTGGAATATGACATGGATTAAGGGGGGAGTTTAGGTGTTCACTTGAAATAAATAAACTTGTATGATGTGGGTGATAAAGTAGAAGAATTTATCTTTGAAATTGAATCCCATAAACAGTAAGAAAATGACTTGTCTTTCCATCATGATATTGAAAACATTAGTCTTTCAAGGGTGGATGAAGTAGAATAAGTAACGATGGAGTGGTATAATGGCATGATTGAAGGAAAAAATAATTTTATGTGCAATCATCCATTAACTTTTCAACTACCTATATTATATGTTATTTATTTCCAATACTACAGATCTATTATCACATTTAAATTTAATTGTATGCATGAGTTGTTTAATTTTGAAAAAGTAAATGTTATATTTTTTTCTATGTGCATTCATATATTAACATACCTATGTATTGTGTTTTTTAGTATTATGTCTCTATTATCATTTATAAATTTATTTTTTTTCATGAATCTTTCACAATAATGTTCTAAATTTTCTTATACTTGTTTAAATGATATAAATTCCATGAAATAAGCGATTCACTTATTTTAGTTGATTGTTATTTGATATTACCTTGAACAGGGAGATGTCATCGGTGTTTCCTGATGATCCCTTGATCTCTCGCCCTACAAAATTTGTAATGCCCTTCATTGACCTCCCATCAATATCTGACACACTACCTCCTTTTTTAGTAGGTTCAACACGTAAGAGTCCTGTAGTGAGGGATCATGTGGTTACTCATGTTTCCCCATGGGTATATTGTAGAGTCACAGTAATAGGTACAAATTTTAATGTGAACAAAGTTATTTAACTTTTTTATATTAAAAAAACTTTTTCATAAAATATGGAAGCAATGTTACTACTGAGACAAACATTGATAGATCAGATGTGTGGAATCTGAATGGGTAGAAGAGTTGTCCCTTTTGATTGCTAAGGGGTCCCCAAAAATGATGCCATATAAATATATAGCTAGAATCTAGGCTGGTTAGTGGATGATCTAGTGACTCTTCTGATTAAATATTCTAATTAGGGGAATATTCCTCTATCATGGAAGAATGAGGTATTTGATTAGTAAGTAAATTTAATTTTAATACATTGTGTCTCAATTAAATTTTAGTATTTAATAAAATTTTAATATTTTAAAAATGAATGTCTTTGTGCATATGTTCTTCTAATTTAATATCCTTGATGTTATCAAACAAAATTTGATGTTAAAAAATTTGAGTAATAAATAGAATGATTTTAAATGGATATTGGAAAATGATTTCAATGATACATCATTGATGACTTGTCGAATATATGATAAGGTACATGGAGGCGTACATTGAGAGCAGTGGAAAGTTTTTGTTGATGGACATCACCATGAGAAGCACATTGTATTAGAGAATCTATTATTATATTAATATCATTTTACATATATAAATGCATATGATAAGGAGATGAAATTCCATATATTACTATTAAATTACCTATTACTTATTTTAGGAAGTTTCAAGAAAAAAATATAATGCTGAGTGAAAAAAAATCATACCACACACTACCATTTCAAATATTTCTTCATGAAATAGATACACTATGGTAATATTTTCATTATTTCAAATATTTAAATGATAATATTATCTACTATATAAATTAAAATATTAATTTATCACTTTTTAATGTAGAAAAATAATTTAGTCTACAAAGTATCTCAAATGGAACTTTGGTTGGATGTTCATATGAAATCTGATGGGAGTTATGTGAATGATCCTACCAAATACATTGGAGTATGAATTTCTTTTTCATTATAATGGTACACACAAACAACTTCAATATCATAATAGATTATTAAACAAAATATATCAATGAAACATTTCATTTACGAACATCAAACTCTAGTTAATCAGAAATATGTGTTGTATTTTATAAAAAAAACATCAGTTGTTAAAGATTTAGATATCAATGCTCAATTTAAACTTATTTTTATAACTAGTGTTGTCAATAATATATTACTTGTCGCTTAGTATCACACTTTATTTTCATTTTCAAATTTTTTAATATGTATTACTTTAAATTTGAGTGATATTTTATTTACATGTAAAAATAAAATAACTCTAGGATTACAATCCCATGTAGTCTTTCTTGCTCTCTTAGGATTATCAGGTTAGTTATGTCCTTGGGGAAGGAGCATCTTGGTCACATGCATTGGATGAGTTCTAGACCATTACCACCTAAGTTCTTTGGCAGGTCACAGGGGATTATAGTAGAAACTACCCCAAGTTATAGGTTAACTCTACCAATAGATGCATATAGGTAATTTATTGTGATGAAAAACATAATTCTGCAATAGGGGGAAATCCAATAATATAGGACTCATATACAGTTGTAGGATACAAATGTCATTGATCTATAGAAATAATTTTTTTAATTATATCCAAAAACAACTGTATGTGTCCCTAGTGACATTGCATCAATGGATGGTTTGAGACAGTAGGTAAATTACAAAATTTCATAATCATTTAGTACCCATAATTTTATTGGTTTAAATTTGAAATTTAAATATAAATCAATGTTTAATTTTCAATCATATTATTATATAGGTGTTGAGATAAGGGATTGGATACATAGATAGAGACTAAGATGGAGATTATCATAGTTATTCAGGTAGTGATAAGGATTGATTTTGAATTCAGTGGTGATATTGTATAACTAAACTCATTTGTAACTTATTGTATTTAATTAGATATATAAATTCATTACTTATAATATTTTTTGCTTAAATATTTATGTGTTCATTGTTATTTGTTTCTATTTCTATTTATTTTTCTTTTTTTGTCTCTTTAGTTTTTTATTTTTTGGGGGACAAAAACTTCTATGTTTTTTTTGAACAATGAAATATAGTAGAATTCTTAAAACAATCGCTAAAAAATTTAATAAAAACTAATAAAAAATGTTTATAGATTGTTCCCAAAAACCACCGTAAAATTGAAGAAAATAATATGAGATGAAACCTGACACCAACTTTAGCAGTGGTTTATGAAAACCATCATGAATCCATTTAGCAATGGTTTAAACCACTATCAAATTAGAAAGAAACCACCACTTTTCTCTTGATTGGTTGTGATCAGTATATCTTTGAAGAAAAAGTAATATTTAATGTTGTGTCCTGGTATCTGATGGAATGTGACATAATTAGTGTGGTCATTTAGATTGTATTCATTATGTTTTATTGACCTTTGATGGTTGGAGTATATTTTTCTCCATGGTGGAAATGAAATACCACAGAACATGTTCTTTTCAAAATGAGTGAACTTTATTCTTCTTATCTTTGATCTTCGTGTGACTTTTCTCCTTCTTCCCCTCTTAAAGAGGGATCTATTTCAATTATATCCATTTGGGGGGGGGGGTTACCTTATAATATTGAGCAGTCTTGGAAGTTGTATATAGTGTTAGTGATGGTTTGATAATGATATTCATGGTTTCTACTCTGCCAAGTTTCTTCCCTTGTGCTAATGGTTGCATTCAAGACTTTGCCTTATAACATTGAATGAAATATTCCAAGAATTATACCACTGTTGTAAACTCTTGAAAACCACCAGGAAACATTAAGCGAATGATAGGAGTTTGTATCTCATTATAAATATTATCGATACATATCAAAATAAAATTCTCTTATATAAGTTCCATATTTAGAGAATAGGTCATCCCTTTCTACCTAATAATTAAGTCTAATACTCTATCATTGTCACATTGTTTTTAATTTGAGAATTTAATAACTATTTTCTTCCTTAGTATACAGTTGTGATAATAAATTAATTGTCATTATAGGTATTCCTAATTGGTGATAGACATACTTGGTAGGTTACTATACTTGAAAAGGGTTTCCCTGTAGTGTCTTCAAGAAATACTGGAGTATTACCACTTATTATTCCTCTAATATCCCCATCATAGGGACACATTGAGATTTTAAGTGAATGAGATTATTCACTATATCACCCATAAAAATATAATATTAGGGATTAAGGTTTCCCAAATTTGGGTGGTCAAGGATTCAAGTCCACCCATTTAGGATATGACTTCCTCTCTAGTTGTACCAGTGCACAACATCCTTCCATGGACTCAATTTCAGTGGAAAGGGACTCAATGGAGTCATTAAGTTTAAGTGGGACTATTGTTTGGGACATAACTCATGGTGAGTTAGTGGGTGGAACCTGATATGGTTGGCTCTCCCATGTCTACTATTGATACTTGACTCAAGTAATTATAGTGTATCTCACTTGAAATGAAAATGGTTGCTACTCAAGGGGGGGGATTCCTAATATTCATCAGTTTCTAGGTGTAAGAACCCGGATCTTTGTTTCAGGTATGTCCTTCCTTTTCCTGGAGTTTTTAAGAAAAATAAAGTTTCTGGAAATTTTTGAAGTACACGCCGTGTACTTTCTGAGTACACGTCGTGTACTCTTTTTTTTTCTGCTCGAAGCCGTGTACTGGCCATGTCCGGGCCACACACACGGTGTGTAGGGGTGATGTGGAGGCCGATTTTGGTGGATTACGGAAAGACCTAGTACATGCCATGTACTCTAAAAGTACATGTCGTGTACTTTCTTTTTTTTTCATTAAACGGACCGGGGTCGCGCCTGATGCACAGAAGCGTCTTCTTCTAGGTTCCATTCGTCCGAGAGCACCGAGGATCCGTGAATCTTCGACGAGCCCCCGTCTCTCCGTCCATTCTCCGATTCAAGCACGGTTGATTGTGTTGGAACCACATTGGTGAGTTCTTCCTTCTGCTTGAGCCATGTTTTCTAATTCCTCCTCTTTCTCAAGTTATTGTGGTTTATGTGTTTCAGACATTTTCTCATATCTACGACGTTCTAAGGAGAATATGTCGTCGTTTTTCGCATATATCGATCTCCTAGGATCGAGGTAGGTGGTTTGTGCCTTTTTGTTGAAAGACTTTGAGTATATTGTGCGTTTTCCCTGTTTTCCCCTGATTGATTGTCTACTTGATTGATTGCTATGGTAGAGGTTTACCTTTGTGAATAGAGTAGTTTTTGCTGTACTCTGATTATTTCCATGCTTATTTTTCTTTTTTGGAATTTTCCAGTTTCCATGCCTAGTTGTATGATAGTGGAACTATTGATTTGTTATGCTTTTGAGACTTAGAATGATAGACAAGTAGTTTTGAGGTTTACTTGGACGATACACGCGCGCTGATCATGTTTATTTTCACACAGGACTGCGAGAACCTAGTGCAGTAGACCATAGAGAGAATGGACGTAAGGGCTTCTCCAGAGTGTCTTTTAATACGATGTGAGACCATAGGGGGAATTGACGATGAGTGATTCCTCAGAGAGTCTGTAGTTCCTTGATGCGGGCCACAGGGGGGATGAGACGTTGAGTGCTTCCCTAGAGAGCCTTTAGTATGATACAAGACTATAGGGGGAATTGACGGTGAGTGCTTCCTCAGAAAGTCTACTCTTAGCTGAACCAGAGGGGTGAGACTGTGTGTGCCTCCTAGGGGGTTTCTAGTACTTGTAGGTTAAACCATAAGGGTTAGGCTATGAGAGCTACCCAGAGGGTTACCTGTTTTCTACTTGATGTTGGTTGTTTACTTGTGTACTTATATACTAGAACTGTGGATTGTAGTTGTTGCGTGCTTTTCTGTTTACTGTTTCTCGCACTTTTACTTTCCTTGTATTCATTGACTATTAGGCACAGATCTTTGGGTGATTGTCTACTGGGATTGTATCTCACACCCTGTTTGGGCCATGCTTTTGGGCCCAAGCAGACTTTTTTGTTGCAGGTATAGATAAGGGCAAGCGCCCTTCGACTTCCGGTACTTGATTGTTTGGAGCTGGAGAGCAAGGGACCAAGATTGGGCTTGCGATGCTGCTGAAATTGTTGTTGCTTTAGTACTTGTGTTCAGTTTTATTTCAGCACATTGTTGTGTTTGCTGCTTTCCTTAGATACTTGTATCTGCTGCATCATTATCATCATTACTATATATTCATTGCTTCCACTGTTTGGTTTCAGTTATTGCGTATTGTTTACTGCTTCGACTATTTATTGTTGTTTTCCTTACCTTGTATACCTTACCGAATGTGGGCATAGTTTCCCCAATAACATACCAAGGCCCTCACTGCTAGTTGGTAGCCTCTGGTGTTTGGGAAAATGCACTTAAGGTTATGTGGCGAACCGGGTACGGGGCACCAGTGGAGGGAATCTGGTTCGGGTCGTTACAAAGTGGTATCAGAGGAGTTTCCTTTCTCTTGATTTATTGTTGGAGCCTTTAGCCAGGTATAGGATGGATTCGGTACTTGGTATTAAGTTCTACTCGGGATTAGCTAACCCGTGTATAGGGAAAATCCATACTACCTCGTTAATTGCATTTTGCTGGTTTTGAGATTTTACAGTTGATATGATTTCACCTAGAGTGATTCACATGCTTTGTGTTGTTATTGTCTTGACTATTGTGGTTCTATTTATGTCGCAACCCAATGAGATGAGGGTATTTCATCTCATGCATCATATAGGTACTTGTAGAAATCACATTCCATGAACTCTTGCCACGCCATCTGGGGTGCATTAGCGATTTCATGCTGTTATGATAGACCTTGTGTAGATTATGCATGTTGTTGTGATAGATGCTTAATAGAATCTCTATTACCTTGATAGAGGATTGTTTGTATTCTACTTTTTTTAAATGAACGCCAAGTTTTGATTCGCGGGGAGTATGGGCCCTCATGAATCGGAATTTGGCACCTTTTTACTTGTTTTCAGTGTTTTCTGGGCTTCTATGCAGTTTCTGAGCTACTGCCCAGAAAAACCCAAAATATACGGCGTGTACTTTTGGCTACATGCTGTGTTGTTTTTAGACCGTGTCACTGACCGTGTGAGTAGGGACACGCTGTTGTAGAAATAACTTCAGGAACACGCCGTGTAGTTCAGAGCCGTGTACCCGGCCGTGTCACTAACAACACGGGTCGGGGAAGATTGAGTAGATTACATCGTGTTATAAAGGAACATGCCATGTAGTCCTGTCCAGGTATCCGGTCATGTCACGAACAACACGGGTCGGCATTAACTTCTCTTAGACACGTCGTGTTGTTTTCAGAACATGTCGTGTGGTCTTTTTCAGGTACCCGGCCGTGTCACGAACAACACAGGACGGCGTCACATTCACCTATACACACCATGTTTGTTCGGAACACGCCGTGTAAGGTCCAACCATGTAGACAGCCATGTATTTAACAACACGGGTCACCGAATCCTTGTATAGTACACGTCGTGTTTGTGTAGAACACGCCATGTAGTCTCGGGTTAAGTCAGACCATGTGGGTTAGTCGTGTAAAGAGACTCGGGCAGGGGAGTAGTTTTCAAGTACACTCTGTGTGTAGGGTCAACATTCCATGTAGTTTGAGGTGTTACACGACCTGTAGGGCAGGGGTACACGCCCATGTCAGTGGCTTAAGAAAACATGTCGTGTAGTTTTTATACACGTCGTGTAGTCATGTTTTGTAAACTTGTGTATTTTCCTTTCCTTGTTCCTGTTTTGTACTCTTGTGTTTTCTGTCCTTGTTTTTCTAATCTAAGGTGTGATTTTGATCTTTTAGAGCTATGCCTCCAAGATTTCCTCCAGTTGTACGTCTATCGTCAGGTAGTGATCAGACGCCAGATATGGCTGATCAGGGACTTCCTGCTGATCCTCCAGTCGGGCCAGCCTTGGCACCGGCTGTCATACCAGTTGTAGGCATTGATGCACAGTTCAGGAAAGGTTTTATGAGGATGATGTAGACCTTTTAGGGAGAACCACCTCCTACCATGACTATGGCAGACTTGACGCGGGTTTTCCAGCAGCAGCATCCTCCTACTTTCTCGGGGGAAGGAGGACCACAGGATGTAGAGTCCTGGCTAGAAGTCATGGTGAATATCTTCGAGCATCTGGAGATGCCTCCAAAGAGGTGGGTCAATATCGCTACCTACATGCTCCGAGATGCTACCAAGAGGTGGTGGGACATGATCTCACAGGTGGGTCATCAGCAGGTTATGGCTTGGGAGGAGTTCCAGTGCGTGTTCTATGATTACTTCTACCCGGAGACCCTGAGGGCCGACCGAGCCCGGGAGTTCATGAGTTTAGAGCAGGGTAATCTTTCTATCATGGAGTATTCCTCTCATTTCACCAATCTGCAGTGTTTCACACCCCTCCAGGATGGGAGTGGGGTGTTCTTGGCAAGGAAGTTTGAGGATGGTCTCAGGCGGGAGATCTGATCGCAGGTGAATCTCTTCCAGTTGAATTTCATCACTTCCATCGTCGACCAGGAACTGATTGCGGAGCACAATCTGAGAGACTTCAGATCTGTGAGCCAGGGCGGTTCTGCTTCCAGAGCTAGTTTTCCTCCAGATGAAAGCAAGAAGCACCGTAGGGAGTCTACGCACGGTGATCCGAGGAAGCAAGATGCATCGTCAGGAAGCCAGGTGATATGCTACCAGTGTGGCCGGTCAGGGCATACGAGGCCGCAGTGCCAGAGAGACCCCATAGAGTGCCGATCTTGCGGAAAGATGGGTCACCTTCAGCGTTTCTGCTAGGTTTTCTCACCAGCAGCTGGTGACCAGGGTTCTTCCATGACTCCTCGTTCAGGAGCAGCACCACCAGTTTCTCACCAGTCAGGGAACTGTAGTTCTTCCAGCTGTTCGGGCCGAGGTGGAGGTCGAGGTCGTGGCAGTTAGCCACCAGTCCCTCAGTAGTAGCAGGGTGGATCATCTCAGAGCAGTCAGCCAGGGGCGCATGGTCACGGTGCAGGCCAGTCTTTCGCCGTAGAGCAGACCTACCAAGAGAAGGATCCTGGCCCTTCTACAGTTCGAGGTACGATTTTAGTAATCTCAGTTTTATCTTCAACTCTTTTCGATACTAGTGCTATGCATAGATTTATCTTTGTTGCTGTCGTGGAGAGCCTTGGGCTTTACATCTTTTCTTCAACCGACTCATTGACACTAGACACACCTTTGGGGACAAGGACATCTAGTATATGTCAATGTAGAGAGTGCCCTCTCGAGGTTGCAGGGTATCATTTATTATGGGATCTCTACGTCCTAGAGATGACAGGCTGTGATGTCATTCTTGGGATGGACTGGTTGGTTCCCTTCCAGGAAGTCGTCGACTGTTAATCACCGTAGAGTGAGTTTCATTTCACCAGAGGGTGAATCTTTTCTTCATAGAGGTGAGTGGGATGTACAGGCGATTCGAGCAGGACTCGGGCATCATGGGCTAGGAAGGGTGATAGCCCAGATTTCCAGTCTTTATTTGGATGATTAGGGGACTTCACAGTTGGACTTTCCTCTAGTGGTGGATCGTTTCAGGGACGTCTTTCCAGAGGACTTTTCGGGTTTGCCTCCGGAGCGTGAGTTAGACTTTTCTATTGAGCTCGTACTAGGAGCATCACCAGTGTCCATTCCTCCTTATAGGATGGCTACACCTGAGTTGCAGGAGCTTAAGAAGCAGTTGGAGGAGTTGCAGGAAAAGAGTTTTATCCAAACCAGTACTTCTCCTTGGGTTTCTTTTATCTTGTTTATGAAGAAGTCAGACGGTACCCTTCATCTTTGTGTGGATTATCGGAAATTGAACCAGTTGACGGTCAAGAACCGATATCCCTTGTCAAGGATCGATGACCTCTTTGGTCAGATTTGAGGAGCCTGGGTGTTCTCGAAGATCGACTTGAGGTCCGGTTATCATCAGTTGTGTGTTAGACCATCAGATATACCTCTGACAGCCTTCAGGAGCAGGTATGGTCTATACGAGTATAAAGTCATGTCGTTCGGTCTCACGAACGTGCCTGCAGTTTTCATGGAACTGATGAACTGAGTGTTACATCCTTACTTGTACTCCTTCATCGTGGTCTTCATGGACGATATCTTGGTGTACTCTCACACTCGACACGACCATGCCACACATCTTGAGATCATTCTAAGTACACTGAGAGAGCATCAGCTTTATGCTAAACTCTCGAAGTGCCACTTTTGGATGGATCAGATTAACTTCTTAGGTCATGTCATCTTAGAGGCAGGAGTATCTTTGGACCTAGAGAAAGTGAGAGTTGTAGTTTCCTGGGAGCATCTAAAGAACATTTTTGAGGTACGGAGTTTCCTAGGGCTGGATGGATACTACAGACGCTTCATTCCGGACTTCTCACGCCTAGAAGCACCTTTGACAGGACTAACCAAGAAGGGGGAGAAGTTCTTATAGTCAGATTCTTGTGAGTCATCCTTTCAGGAGCTGAAGGGAATATTGATGTCAGCACCGATACTAGTATTGACAGAGCTAGGCAAGAGCTACACTGTTTATTGTGATGCTTCAGGTATCGGATTGGGAACTGTGCTTATGCAGGGAGATGGATTCGTTGCGTACGGGTTTTGGCAGTTGAGGCCACATGAGAGGAACTACCCGATGCATGATCTAGAGTTGGCAGCTGTTGTTCATGCCTTACGTTTTTGGAGAAACTATCTTCTGGGAGAGCTTTTTGTGGTCTTCACCAACCACAAGAGTCTCAAGTATATCTTCACTCAGCGTGATCTGAATCTGAGGCAGCATAGGTGGGTCGAGTATCTTCAGTCTTTTGATTTCGAGCTTGCCTATACGCCGGGAAAGGGCAACGCGGTGGTAGATGCGTTGAGCAGGAGAACTCAGATTCAGGCAGTTCAGGAGGCCAGCAGTGAGTGGAAGCTGATGGATCTATTCTCTGAGATGCATCTAGAGGTTCATGACAGACAGGGGAAAACCTTCCTATATTTTTTAGATGTTACCTCTACACTACTTGATCGGGTACAGATGAGGCAGCTATCAGACTCAGAAGGCTTAGTCATGCGGGAGAGTGTGTCAGGAGAGGACCCTCTTCCTGGATGGACAGTGGGCGAGGATGAGATCTTGCGTTTCCAAGGATGCGTATGGGTTTCAGCAGACATACGCGAGGAGCTGATGTGGGATTTTCATTCCTCAGTTTGGGCAGTTCATCCTGGTGTCACCAAGATGTATCAGGATCTTCATCACCAGTACCGGTGGCCAGGTATGAAGAAAGTTGTTGTTGGTTATGTCATGAGATGCTCTACTTGTCAACAGGTGAAGGCGGAGCATCAGAGACTAGAAGGCCTTTTACAGTAGTTACCCATTCTAGAGTGGAAGTGGAATGATGTTGCGATGGACTTTATGATCGGGTTGCTGAGGTCGCCTCGGGGAAACGATGTTGTTTGGGTTGTCATCGATAGGATCACGAAGGTTGCTCACTTATTGTCGATCAAGGAGACCTCCAGTGTCGATGATCTGGGATGACTTTACCTCAGAGAGATCGTTCGTCTACATGGAGTTCCACACTCTATTGTTTCAAACAGAGATGTGCACTTTACCTCTCGGTTCTGGAAGGGACTTCAGAAGGCCTTGGGTACACAGGTACTTTTGAGTACAACATACCATCCCCAGACAGATGGCCAGTCCGAGCGTACGATCTAGGTGCTTGAGGATATGCTCCGAGCTTGCATTCTAGACTTTGGTAGTTCTTGGGAGAAGCATATCCCTCTGGTGTAGTTCACCTATAACAACAGTTTTCAGTCCACTATTCAGATGGCACCTTGCGAGGATTTGTACGGTAGGCCATGCCGATCACCCTTATGCTGGCTGGAGGCAGAAGAGGCAGCTTTGTTGGGACCTCGTCTTGTTCAAGAGACTTCAGAGCAGATAGGGCTGATTCAGAAGAGGATGGCTATAGCACAGTCTTGGCAGGAGTCTTATGCTGATCATCGGAGATGACCTCTGGAGTTTGAGGTTGGGGATCAGGTTTTCCTGCATGTCGCACTGAGGTTGGGACACAAGAGGATTCAGAGACAGGGTAAGCTTTCACCACAGTACATTGGGTTGTTTGAGGTGTTGGAGAGAGTTGGGTTGGTTTCCTATAGGCTGCAGTTACCCCAGAGGTATCGGGCCATGCACGACGTCTTCCACATCTCTCAGCTCCGACGTTACTTTTCAGACCCATCTCATGTCTTTCAGCCCAAGGAGGTTGAGCTCGAGGCAGATGCATCATTTGAAGAGCATCCTATCTAGATTTTCGATCACAGTACGAAGGTTCTTTGAGGCTGGTATATTCCTCTGGTATGGGTGTTATGGCAGCACATGCAAGTACAAGATGAGACTTGGGAGAGGGAGGTCGATGTTCGATCGCAGTGGTCAGAGTTGTTCGGGGTTTCTTCTTCTACGCCTTGCTAGGGAAATTTGGGGATGAATTTCTTTAAGGGGGGAAGTTTGTAAGAACCCGGATCTTCGTTTCAGGTATGTCCTTCCTTTTTCTGGAGTTTTTAAGAAAAATAAAGTTTCTGGAAATTTTTGAAGTACACGCCGTGTACTTTCTGAGTACACGCCGTGTACTCTTTTTTCCGCTCGAAGCCGTGTACTGGCCGTGTCCGGGACACACACACGGTGTGTAGGGGTGACGTGGAGGCCGATTTTGGTGGAGTACAGAAAGACCTATTACATGTCGTGTACTCTAAAAGTACACGCCATGTACTTTCTTTTTTTTCATTAAATTGACTGGGGTCGCGCCTGACGCACAGAAGCGTCTTCTTCTAGGTTCCATTCATCCGAGAGCATCAAGGATCCGTGAATCTTTGATGAGCCCCCGCCTCTCCGTCCGTTCTCCAATTCGAGTATGGTCTATTGCATTGGAATCACAGCGGTGAGTTCTTCCTTCTTCTTGAGCCTTGTTTTCCAATTCCTCCTCTTTCTCAAGTTATCATGGTTTATGTGTTTTGGACGTTTTCTCATATCTGTGACATTCTAAGGAGAATCTGTCATCGCTGTTCACATAAATCGATCTCCTAGGATCGAGGTAGGTGGTCTGTGCCTTTCTGTAGAAAGTCTTTGAGTATATTGTGTGTTTTCCCTATTTTCCCCTGATTGATTGTCTGTTTGCTTGATTGTTATGGTAGAGGTTTACCTTTGTGAATAGAGTAGTTTTTGTTGTACTCTGGTTGTTACCATGCTTGTTTTTCTTGTTTGGCATTTTCCAGTTGTCATGTCTAGTTGTAGGATAGTGGAACTGTTGCTTTGTTATGCTGTTGAGCCTTAGAATGATATCCAAGTAGTTTTGAGGTTTACTTGGATGATACATGCATGCTGAGCATGTTTATTTTCACACAGGACTACGAGAACCTAGTGTAGTAGACCATATGGAGAATGGACGTAAGGGATTCTCTAGAGTGTCTTTTAATACGATGCGAGATCATAGGGGAAATTGACGATGAGTGCTTCCTCAGAGAGTCTTTAGTTCCTCGACACGGGACACAAGGGGGATGAGACGTTGAGTGCTTCCCCAGAGAGCCTTTAGTACGATATGAGACTATAGGGGGAATTGACGGTGAGTGCTTCCTCAGAAAGTCTACTCTTAGCTGAACCAGAGGGGTGAGACTGTGTGTGCCTCCTAGGGGGTTTCTAGTACTTGTAGGTTAAACCATAGGGGTTAGGCTGTGAGAGATACCTAGAGGGTTACCTGTTTTCTACTTGTTGTTGGTTGTTTACTTGTGTACGTATATACTAGAACTGTGAATTGTAGCTACTGCGTGCTTTTCTGTTTACTGTTTCCCGCATTTTTACTTGCCTTGTATTCATTGACTGTTAGGCACAGATCTTTGGGTGATTGCCTACTGGGATTGTATCTCACACCCTGTTTGGGTCATGCTTTTGGGCCCAAGCATACTTTGTTGTTGCAGGTATAGATAAGGGAAAGCACCCTTCGACTTCCGGTACTTGATTTTTTGGAGCTAGAGAGAAAGGGACCAAGCTTAGTCTTGCGATGCTGCTGGATTTGCTGTTGCTTTAGTACTTGTGTTCAGTTTTATTTCATCACGTTGTTGTGTTTGTTGTTGTCCTTAGATACTTGTACCTACTGCATCATTATCATCATTACTATATATTCATTGCTTCCGCTGTTTGGCTTCAGTTGTTGCGTATTGTTTACTGCTTCCGCTATTTATTATTGTTTTACTTACCTTGTATACCTTACCGAATGAGGGCATAGTTTACCCAATAACTTACCAAGGCCCTCACTACTAGTTGGCAGCCTCTGGCATTTGGGGAAATGCGCTTGAGGTCATGTGGCGAACCGGGTACGGGGCACCAGTGGAGGGGCTCCGGATTCGGGTCATTACACTAGGGCTAGGTAAAATATTTTCCTAGACCTCGATCTAGTTGGATGGATATAATCTATTGGTTGAGTATATCCTTGTTGGATATATACTAGAGAGGGAATATTGGCCTCTGTCTAATATTTTTACTTGATATGAATATTTCCTCTAAGTAATTCAGTGTTATATCACCTAAATCTGTCATATTCATATTTGTATTGATCTAGATTCTATTAAAAATGGATTCAAATTCATTGTGTGGGTGGGGGGATATAGCTATTAATTTTCCTTTATCTTTGGCTAAATCCCACCAAGAAAGCAGTAATTGAATATTTGGATGATCACCCAATTCTTAAGTTGACCTCTAATGCTTAGTGATAATTTCTTTTCATTGTGTTATTCTATGTTGGTGTCATTCTTCATGTTATAGTTTGGGATAAAACCAATGATATTAATTGATGCATAACACGGTGTGAGGATAAAACCAATGATATTAATTTATGCATAACACGGTGTGAGGAGCATATACTCATTAGAGTTTTGGGGCGATTTTACATCCTCAGAACATCCACTGAGGGAAAAATCATAATCCTCTTTGGTATTTTCCTTCATAGTGGGTAGTTTTGGATTACAACCACTACAAGGGTTCACCTTCTCACATTGATTTTCTCTATAAAGAGTTTTATGAATATTGATCTTGAGGAATTCTCCTATGGATTTCACTAATTGTTCTCCCAATAAGGGAGATATGTCAAGAAATGGAAGAAATTTAGAGGGTCTTTCCTATGAAGCTTCTCCCAATCAGAGGAAGAACAAATTATTTAAAGAGGTGGGAGAATGTAATAATTCCCCTATTCCCATGGTATGGGGTTGGTTTCAATATACCTCTATAAAACTCTAGAAAAACTATGAATTTGATGATCCCAAGGGTGATAGTGGTAGTAAAAATACCCCTAGACCTATAGGCTGGGGTTTCTCCCACAATGATGATGAGGTAGCCACTATCATAGATTTATTAACATTTTGAACCTCTATTTGGTAATTGGTTGGGTGTATTATCGGTTCAAACTGAGTTATACTTACCATCTAGGAGTATTCTATAGTTTTAGGATTTTCATTCCTCATATGGGAGGCCTTATTCGCCATTTTGGAATCTTAATACTTGAATCTTTCCATGGATCTTTCCCACTGAGTATGCCACTTCTAGGCCTTAGGAATTTCTATATTCTACTGGATAGTCCAACTATAATTAGAATACCCAGGTCCTGAGACTCAGCTCAAATAAATGAAATTACAAGTTTCCTTCTCTAATGGTCCTTTTTTATTGATGATGGTGTATGAAATATAGAGCACCATATTCATTCCACTCTCTAATATACACATCTGGTGGAGTATTAGTGATAATATGGTGGGGCACATTTATACTGTTGAGGTAGGAATATTAGAGTCACTCACACTAATCCCCTATATTTGGGTTCCGAGCCACCAAATAAGTATCTAGATCAATATTGTGGTAAATATACTCCAAGTTAAGAGATGATTGGTATACCCTTCATAAGGCAGATATCTAGCCTTGAAATGGTGTAGAGGTTCCCACAAGTTATAGTGAAGATAGGGAATGCATTCCTCTATTATTTCATTGATAGTTTTATTCCATGGAGTGGCTATAATCCAGAACATGACCAGTATTATTTTCATAACCAGTTCCTTACACATAACCATGGACTTCTCCTCATCCTCGCTAATGGATTTCCCAACCTGATTTGGTTATAAATGTATCTTTTATGTTTCTTTGATGATAGGAGTGAGATCATTCATAATATTTTCAGTTGAATCCAATGGTGTATGGTCTAGGGTATGTGAATATGATGATTTTCATCTCAAATCATCCATTGATGGGGATGAAACACCACTGAATAATGATGAGGAGTTGGTTCTCTTCATCCATAATCACTCGAGTGACTCTTGATATGAGGGAAACCATAGAATAATTTCAACATGGGGAGGACCTTCATTCCAAGGAGATATGTCAGTAAGGGTAGGACCTCCATAATGATCATAATGGGGGGAACCATCATGGATGACTTCTGGTTTTCTGTTATGAGGAGGAATTCCATCGTAGCGGTTTGATTTGACGTAGGGAGGACCACTGTGACACGTTCCCTAGGAAGACCTATTGGGTTAATGGAATGAAATTCATAGGTATTGCGTTTGTGGTTGATTATTTCTAGTATTTTTTCAATGGGAGTACCTTTCTACCAATCGATCTCTAGGCTATGGGGAGGATCTCCACAATTGGTGTCACAAAGAGTACCTTCATAGTTTATCTTTATATTTATATGTGGAGGACCTTTTTGAGAATTTCTCTAGGAAAGACCTAAAAAGTTGTGGATTAAGGTAATATGGGGAGGACCTTCAGGGAAAGTACTCTTGGGAAGACCTCTAGAGATGTTGTCCATGGTTCTATTGATAAATATCTGGCACATTCATTGTCTATTATTGCAATGCATTGAAGATACCCAATAACATTAAAGAGAACATGGATACAAGCCTATTTATGAATTATAACCTTCCCCTGGTGATCAATTTTTTTGGATGATCTCAATCGGGTAAATAAAGTTGAAATCATAATCATAAATGGGGTAGCATAATGTAGTAAGTGACCTTCAAGAAAAAGACCCCTCCTATGAAACTCTGATTCCACAAGAATATGCCAATATCCTTTCTGAATAAGACAAGGGATATGAAAATTCCCTTGATTTTTTTTTGGAATATGCATATGAGCTACTTGGATGGGGATGGAGATATGAGCTTGTTCTTGAGTTGATGTCGGGATATGCCAAAAATCATCATAGATATTAAGGGTATTGGGGATATAATATAACTCTTATACCTACACTAGTATATGAAGATTCGCCTCTTAAAAACATACATAGATATCGACCTACTCTGTGGATGCCTCTAGGATATGTTGACAGGCTTCTTCAATGTGAACATGAATATGGGTATGCTTTATGGTTAGTGCTGGAATATGAAAATGGAAATCATTTATGTGGGTAAGAATATGATCTTTCCCTATAGTTTTCACTCAGATATTCTAAAAAATATATTTTAAGGTAATTTAGGATATGAGCATGTTCATTTGTTACCACTAGAATATTCCAATAGGATTTTTTGGTGTAGATCGGGATATAATCTTGTCTTGTAGTCACCATTAGGATATGTTTGTATAATTTTGGAGTGGTAAAAAAATATTAACATGTTTCTATAACTCAACCTTCTATCTCCCTTGATGATACCTCCTCTAGGGTGCCGTTTCTTGGACCACCAAGACTAGGATCTCATAGGATATGTACTCAACGTGTTCCTCAATGTCCAAGGACACACGGTGTGGGAAATTGTGATGTTTTGTAGGAGCCCTCCGAGGAAGCTCCTAGGTATGTGTGGGGATGATGTCAATGTCCTATAATACCTACCTAATATAAAAAACATATAAATTTATATTTTCTAAGTAAATTCTCATGAACTAGTTGAATGTCACAGTATGGTCCACATGATTCATTATGAATTTTCATTAATAATATGTCATTTGGGGATTTAAATCCAAGTTGATTTCATGGGCCGCCTCTAAATTCATAATGGAGTGGTTGTGATGGTACTCTCATACCAAGGAATTTACCAACTTTTGGTAGAGTCACTGAGTTTATGTCATTGTATCTTGGGACATGAGGGCGACATCCTTTATTGGGGTCATAGTGTATATCTAGTGTATTGGTTTATCATTTTCAATGGATTGATATATCCTATGGAAGCCTCTAGTATTTCTAGAGAATTTGGAATTTGAAATTGTGTTTTATGATTCCATTTGGATCAAATGGAGTTCAGAGAGGCTTCCTGAAAGGACATCCAACTCCAAATATATATTTATTTAATTTCGAGAAGACCATTTTTATTGTTTGAATGGGAACCCAAACTGGTGATGACAACAATATTATACACAAAATACTCCATCGATCCATTACAAATGAACTTTAAAACATTAAAACCATTCACCCTTTTTAAATTATAATAAATGAAAAATTCCCTCTACTTTGTCCCTTATTGAATGAGATCCTTAAAGGAGGAACCCACATTGTCCTGTGTCTTGAGATATTCTTACTTATCTTCCTTTCATTAAACCTACAAATAAATATTAATCCATGGGTTTCTATCCATGTTGTTTATTCCTTGATTATGGTAACTAATTGCATTATTTTATTCATTCTATAAATGTACCACTCTGAGAAATTTATTTCAACTGTCTTTTACAACATACATTCCTTGGAGTGCATAAGCAAGTTCAAAGTAGATGTGATTTTGGATTTAACTTCCTTCTCCCTTTCTATTCCCCCTATCTTCATGTTGAATCAGATCTACTTAGGCCTTTCATACTACATTTTTACCCTAAGATGGATTGAACTTTCCTTTGTTACCCTTTGCTATAGGTTCATTAAACTTGTTACTATAATTAGTGAGAAACTCAAGATCAACTATTTATTTCACATTTAATTATTTTTCACCATAATTTTCAAGATAATGTCATATAGTGGACTCTTTTAATAGTTATTCTTCTTTATCGGGATAATTGATAAACACCTTTGATAAAATGGCTTTACCCAAAGATCTTATAGCCATCAGTTTAGATAGCTTGAAGTGATCCCTTCATTTATATGATTTTTTTTCCTTATAAACCAAATAACCCATCGTATTAATACCATTTTTGTTTCCCTACTTCATGAATGGAAATGGGATTTTTTGGGGGATATTTATCCATATATAAAGGAACTTGTGATATATTAGAAACTCCATTGACATGCTTTTTGGGATCATTTATCCCCTATGCTCCTAGATGGACCTCATTTGGGTCTAACTCGATGATCTTACTTATATATTTCTTCCTATTCCATCTAGGCATTGAAAATTTACATTCCTCACTTTCATTAATTCCCAAATTATCAATTCATAAACATTAAAGCCTTCTTTTCATATTGATCTCCATTATGATCTCATATATAATAGACACCATGGAAGCTGAAGAATTAGAGTACTCAGGGACCTTGGTAAAGTCATTCTTAACTAATTCCTCGTCCATTAAAATAAAATGCTTACTACAATTTCTAGAACAGACCCCCATCCTAGCAGTATCTTAGGGTGAGAGAACCTATCCACTCATAACTACATGCATGGTTTCATTTTGACCTAGAGAAATAATTAAAACTCACTCTTGATAAGTGGGGCTTGAAACTCTTCTAGTACCCTATGTCATATTTCCCCTACCATAAGTTGCTCCCTCATGATTTGTACATATCTCAACCTAATATTTCATTGAAAATTATATGGATTTTGTAGCAGATCAAGAATTTGAATCACAATTCAAACTTTTATCCCTTGTCTTCAACCTCTCATCCATACCATAATCATCTCTTTGAAGAAAAGGATATAACAAAAGAATCCTATATATAATGGTCTTATTAACCACTCATTTATTCCTTGATTGAATATTGAATTCCATATTAATTATAGAAATAAAATGACCAATATTATGATATCTCTAAGATGAACTCCTTTACTGATAACATTTTATATAAAACTCAGACCATGCTTCTTAATGAACTTTCTACATGTGCAGATACTGCATGTATTTTTCAATCCAATCAATGTTTAGTGGTGGATTTGACACATTGACCTCCATACATATTAATGGATTAACTAGGTGGTAAATATATTTGGTTCTCTATTCTGATTGAAGATAGTGACCAAATAAATTTCTAATCATCTTGAGGATTGCTGGGTTTTGGAATGGAAGTGGAAAACATGGAAGGCTAACCCAAATCACCAAGGAAGGTGAATCATGATTAACATGGAAATAAATAGTCTATTTTAGAAAATATAAGAGAAAATATTTGAAAAACTAGTAGCGCCAAAACATGTATGAATCATGTCATATTCAACCATGAAATAAATTAAAATATTTTATACATCATGAAAACCCACTAAATTGTGATTTTTAGACACTGAGATATATTTAATAACCTATAAAACTCATTGATGGAGGGTTGATGCCACTTGATTTTTTTTTAAGTTGGGGATGAAGTCTATTTTTTATTTTGAAAGTAAATAAATCTTTCTATTTTGGATGTGAAAGATAACCATTATAGAAGTTGATAACATAAGGTAAAAGTGATATGGATAAGGAAATAGGTAAGTACTTAGGGTTTTTGAAGGGGATAAACCCATGAGGGGGTTCTCATTAACTATTGGGGTCCATCATTGAGTCACCCCCTCTAATGGAGGGACTAAGTTGTTATCCATTTAGTACTCAAATGCAATATAGAATTCATAAGTTCTCAAGTGAAAGGAGTTATTGACAGGGGAAACCATAAAAGGGAAACCCCATAAATGAAATATCACAAATAATAAAATGGTCAATTAATTTCTCTCATAGGTAAAAGATTCCCACCAGGTTCACCATGCCCTTGATTTTTTGAGTTGGTGTATACTTTATTTACAAAGGATTAAAGTTACTGAGACATTACCAATGACACTTTAGTTTCACTTTGGTTGATACGATGACATGTTAGGCTCACCTCAACCTTTAAGAGAGGAATTATAACCTATTTTGGGACTCTCTTAAATGTTTAAGACATATTTTTGAATCCTTATAAGTAATAATATTATTACTAGTTACAACCATGTGTGTTATCAATTGTACCCATGAATTGATGTGAACATTTTTATATATACGGGGTTCTATATCATCCTTTTATTAGTTGGATATGTCGTGGTTTAAATCCATGTAGTTGGGAACTCTGTAATTTATTATCATCCGGGGAGGTAGTAGGTGTTGTTGAGTTGGGATCGGGCCCATGAAAGGGGCTTCCTATGTATCCTTATAAATGGAATCACAACCCATATAGTTCGATGCCACTCAATAGGACATGTAATACCTTTTTAGGTCTTGTGATATGGACCAGTGTCGTGAATTTTAAGGTTGTGAAATCATGATCAAGTGTAGTGACATTTAAGATCATGCATCTGAGACTTATTATGAGTAGTTTAACATCATATAAAATAGATTATATTTTATTTATTTTAAATTCATATAGCAAGGATTGTGAGGTAAAAGTTTCCTAATAATTTTTTGTGTGGGACTTATGCATAGACAACCCTTTCTGGTTCACCCTTTTTATTGGTAACTAAACAAGAGAGGTCATGGTAGGACTAAAGGGGAATATATCCCAATGGGGATGGGCTTACATGGGGAATATGTCCTAGTGATGGTAAGTGTTCATGGGGAATATGTCCCAATGAGGATGGGTTTCATGTGGAATATAGCCCAATGAGGATAAGGATTCTAGGGAATATAACCCAGTGAGGATGGGTTGGGGATTACACCTTACAAGAGGCCCACGTATATACTAGAATGTTGGGAATGAACCATATAGGGGGTTCCTATATATATATTAGTTAATAGGAAACAAATATCTATATTTGAAGGTGTATAATTTAAGTTCATATATCTAAACTAACCCATGCAGTTTAACATTGTGCGGTAAAGTTGTTTGTGTCGTGAAAGGGGAGAAAATAAGGGATTGAATGGGGTTTATGTATGGGTGGCCAAATATATTTTAACTTGGTAGATTTCTTGGGTCAAATTAGTTTTTTGGGTTTATATCATATCAAAATTTCATGTCCTACTAGGGAAACAATAAGGATGCATGTTGGGATTTTTCATGTGTCGCCTAGAGGTGCTTGACCTGGTCAGTGACTCAGGTGAAGGCGGGTTTTGGTATTTTATACTAGATAAAAATACTATATGTGTATCTATGTCTCATTTATGAGTTATATGTATGAGATGAGGGCATGGTCGAGGCTTAAACCTAAGGAAGAGGCCAAAATGCATGGATCATTGAGTGGACTAAGGAGGCAAACACTATAATTATGCATCCAATATAAGCATATTTATCCGGCATAGTTTTCACTAGTATCATCACTATTGTGACCCTAATTATCAAGGGAATACATGATCATGATTACCCATATGGTCCTATTGGTTTGGAGGAAAACCTAGTAATAACCAATTATCAAATGAATACCTGATAAATGGGATTCACACCAATGTTTATTAAAGTTCCCTAGACCCACACTCCCAAGTCCAATGCTAAAATAATTTATTTAAACACAAGAATTGATACAAAGTGAGATAAACATATCATTATTTACAACATTACCATAATTAAAACATTGCATTTCACAATAATCGCACAATCCTAAGAATGGATGGTTTAGTGTCTTTGAAGATTACCTCATATGTCTTTATCATCCAAAAGGATGTTTTTTCCACTATAATAATATTTCCTTTTTATATCTTCAATATATCCCATAAAGAATCTATATAAAAAATTTCCTTCTAAATTTAGTCTTGTAAACAATTTCTATAGGAAATGGAAACAAAATAAAGAGGTGATCTCAAATGCACTATAAGGGAAAAATCATCAACATGTCATAATCGGTTAGATCATAAGAATATGAGAAAAAAATGAAATTTTAGAAATTTATTATTAAAAATAACATGTAAAAATAAAAAAATCCATATGTCCTTATAGAAGGACATGTGTCCTTAGATGAAAAAAACATATACCATGGAAAAAGGGTGCATAATCAAGAGATAACAAATATAAACCATGGAGCATAATCATGATCATATGGTATGGATATGTGACATGCACTTGAAATATAGTTTGGTGAAAATATTAGTATATGGAAATTATAACATTTTACATGGATAAAATGTTCACACTTTATTTTGTGAACAAAGAAAATGTCCACACTTCATATTTTGAACAAACAAAATTTACATGCTTCATGTTGTGAACAAACCAAATATTCATGATTAACATCCTTATCACATGTGATATCAAACATTAACCAATGAATTGGATGGTGATATAGGACCCTGCATATATGTGCCACATGAAATAAATAAATCATTATATCATATAGAACTCATGGAGAGAAAATGGGTTTCATTCATCACATCATAAAGAACCCATGGAAGGAGAAAATGGGTTTCAAAACACATAAATATGGTATCACCAATATTTTCCACATTCATGTAAACAGTTGATACCTAAAATTAAATCACCCTAAAAGAGTAATTATTAAGGAAATTTAGTGGGTGGTTCATGAAAAGTAACTTCCAAGTAGATAAATCCTTTAGAGATAAATAGGATATGGTGGAATAATCGATAGAGTTTTTATAAATCACTTTTATCTTTGGCATAAAATATTAAGTTATAGTCACATTAAAAATTCATTTTCAGAAAGGTCACTTTTGATAAATATAACATAATTAATTTTTTCAAATCAATATTTGGAAAGAAATATTAACAATGAAGCCTTGAAAAGACATAAATATTTCAAAAAGGTGAAGTTAAAATATTTTGAAAACTCTTACTTTTGAAAATGAATCTTTAATAAAGAAAACTTAAAGAATACATAATGGTTTTAAAATGTGAAATGAAAGATTTGGAAGAAATTTACTTTTGAAAAATAAACATCAATAATAGATCCTTGAAATGACATAATGGTTATCAAAAGAAATGTGTGGTGGAAGATAAGACATTTGATTTTGAAAGGTTTGAAAAAATTTGAAATGCCTTTATTGAAAACCCAAATCATAGAAAGAGTTTATAAAAATACTTTTTAAAATAAGAGAAGGTAAAGATGAAGGTAACATGAGATAACACATAATTAGGTTTAAAAATATAATGGAGAACATTGGTAGGAAGGGAAAACATGGATATAGAGGATAAACCATCTTTAAAGAGGATGAGAATTAATCTTAATGATGGTATACTTATTGAGAAAGAAAATAATCAAGGTAAAATATTTGTATTTAAAAGATATATTCCTTTATAGAGGAAGATAAAGTATAAATAAATAGTATCATAATGTGGAATAAATCAATATTGGAAGAAAGAACTTCAAAAATAAGCATTTTAACACAATGAAGGGAGTTGAGTTAACAAAGATCCTTGTGATCTTGGTATCCTTTGAATTGAAATACATTTAAAGAAATAAATTATATGGTTATTCAAACCCCATGAATTACATGAATATGGTAAGATAAACCCATTAGATATTAATCACTCCATATCAAGTATGTCATGATGTAGAATAAGAAATATGTATCAAGAAATTCAATTTAAGACATGAAAGCCTTACAACATTAGAAACTTTGAAATCAAAACCCCTTGAAGGATATTATTTCAAATGAAATATTAAATACCATTAATAATGAGAGGATAATTATACAAAGTATTAAAGGGTTAGTAGATAAACCATTCCAAATAAAACATGGTGTGTAATAGGAAATGTGTCTCAAGAAAATAAATTTAAGAGAAGTGACCCTTACCTTGAATCCCTTCTTAGTTGATCACACTCTAACATACTATATAACATATATAACCATTTTAATAACCTACTTCAGAACCTTATTCATGTCTATAACCTTTCATAAACTCCATTTACCATTCTTCTATATATGTATGTTAATTATTTTTTATCTATTTTTCAATATTAGGTGTAAGTAATCTTGATTATTTTCAACTAGTTTCACAATAGAGGTGTTGTTCTTATTTCTTCTCTTAGTGTTCATCATTCCCATATCATACACGGTACTGGAATTGATGTTTTCATATAGATTATTAACTTATAATTTCATTCCATGAGAGTTTTAGTTTCAATTCTTGTAGATGAAATTAGAGACAATCATGTTTCGGTGATTTTTAGAAAATGAATGGTGGTAACATAATTAATTATTTAAATTTTTATATTACAAATATAGAACCAAAAAAATAGAAATTTAAATAATTTTTCATATAGGTGGTTAAGTCGAACCAACAAGAATATGGTACATTCTATGTTTGAGTATGGCTATGGAAGATATTATTTTGTTATAATATCATTATCTCATAATTACAATGAAATTATTTATATGTTCTTAAGGAAATGAACTAGAATTGGGAAGATTTATAAGTATAAGGTAAATGAAAAATAATTTTTCACTTATAAATAAAGCACTTTTCCTCTTGGTATGTTTGTTTTAGGCATTTAGTTTTACAATGATCGCTTATTGATTATATTACTTATAGAATACCTAATTTATATTTCTATAATATAAATAAAATATCTATTCACTAAACTCATTTCTCAAAACATCCATGAAAGGTGGTGATTAAAAAGAAATGTGTCATTCATGGAGGTAGTAATCCTGACACACACATGAGCAACATTTTCATTTTTTTAATTGAACGGGAGGGAAAAGATAATGGTTATACCATCAATATAATAACATTTCAGTATATTGTTTATATTTATGTAACTATATACATATGATTTATAATGGGTTTAGAGTAGGGTGGATGGGAAGGATAAAGAAATAAAGTTAAAGGGTAAGTAATACTTATGTTGAGAATTTGGATCTTCTATTAAAGTATCCTTTGGAAATGAAGGACTTAAAGAACTTTGTTGAGGTTAGAGGTTCCCAAAATTGTATATGGGATCTATAAGAAGAAAAATGGGTAGAGCTTCATTTGAATTTTTAACTGGGGGTGTGACTTGAAAAGGATGAAAGTGAGATCATTTTATAGGTTAAAAAGAGGTACGAATCATTGGAAAAGAATGTTAAGGGGTAAGTGTGGAATTGCTAGAGTTGGGTGTGTTAAGTGGGTAAATATTAGTGAGACTTGTGGGTATGGCATTACAACCTAAAAAAGTATTCTATCAGGTCTAAGTGTAAAATTGATTTAGTAAAATTTGATTCAATTAGATTACCATCTTAACACTTATTAATCTTCAATAAATATTAATCATGGTTATTATTTTATCACCAAAAATATAATATGACCCTTATTACCAATTTTTTATGCAATGAATCTGAATTTTTACTCCATTTAATCTAATTAAATTTCTAAATATGAAAAAATAACTTTTAAATAAAAACACATAATGTATTGAAAAACTATTTTTGAAGAAAATGTGTTGTTTTAATCATTAAGTGTTCTTAATCTTTTTTAACATTTATTACCTATTAAATTAGTGTTAATTTATATTTATATATGTTCTAACGTCATATTAGATTATTAATATAAAATATATGCATCTAATTTAAAAATATAGAGTATTTAGAAAAGTATCATTGTTGAAAAAATAAATGTTTTATCGTGATAACTTATACTTACCTTGGTAGCTTAATTTTATACCTAAAAATGAAATTAAACTTACAACATAATATGAATATGTTGATATAAAATATTAAGATTAATTTATAAAATAAAATTTCTATAGGTTAGAGAATATAATTTTAATATTAGCACACATAAAAACCGTTTTTAGAATAATTGTGTTTTTAAGCTTAAAATTTATATATAGTATAAATTTTTCAATGTCATTAACATTCATGTTATAAATCAGTTTATTATAAAATAAATAAGATTTATGTGGATTAAAAAGAAAGAAAATTAAATATTACCATTAAATTTTTTAATTAAAATAAAATATTGAAAACAATATTTAAATTAGAACAAAATGTTACTAATGTTCTAAAATGATGAACATTGGTTTTCTAAGTTCAAAAATATTTTTTGAAAATGCATAGTTTTAATTCTTAAATAAATATTTAATCAATTAAAAGGTTTTATAAACTTCTAAGTCTTTCTCATATATTGATAAAGTCAACAAATTCCATTTTTGGTTAAAACTATATTTTTCACTATTCACTTAAAAATCAATTATTTTAGAAAATTCTCAAAAAAACATCTTAGGAAAATTTCGATATATTGAATTCAGAAATGAAATTAGTTCTACAAAATTCAAATTCAAATATTTATAAATTAATCTTTTAAATGCAAATATAATATATAAAGAAAACTACTTTTATTGAAAAAAGCCCTTTTTAAAACATAAAGTGTTCTTAATCTTATTTTGTATGCATTTTTAATTGATTGCAATCTTTTTATTTAGTAAAGGTTTTATTATTCTTAAAATTTCTTAATAGTATTAATCCAATATATTGCAGCTCATTTTAGTTTAGTATTGTGTGTAGAGAAATCTATCGAACATAGTATTAATTTAGAAAAATTCAATCCAAAATCTCAAGTTGGTGCATTCTCCCACCTTAAATAAATTGTGTCCTTACAGTTATAATTATTACCTACTAATGAAACACTACGCCAGAATTAGGGTTTAGCGGCATGTTTTTTTCGTTTAGCGGCGCTTTTTCAAAACCATCACAAAATGATTTAGCAGTGGTTATTTATTATTTATTATTATAATTAAATAATTATTTTGTTTGTTTGTTTATTTATTTTCATAATTATTTATTTATTTATTATTACCATGCTCGTGCCCATATCCATGCACATGCTCATGTCATATATAGAAATTCGGCGTTTGGTGAGAATTTGAACCCCTTACCTCTTGCTTATTCTTCAAAGATTTTATCACTCTAGCAGACTCTTCATGTGATGAATAAATAGAATTTAATATACTCATATATATATATATATATATATATATATATATATATTAATTGAAAAAACAGATAATACATAACAAATAGATACAGACTAAATAAGTATTAATCAATAATTATTAATCGATAATGATTAATCAATAATTAATATTTAATATTTAATAATTACTAATTAATAGATAGAATATAAATGAATAATATATATATATATATAATATGGTCATAAATGGTAAATATTACATAGTAAATAATAAATAATAAATAATAAATAATAAATAGTAAATAATAAATAGTAAATACTAAAAAGTAAATGGTAAATAGTAAATACTAAATACTAAATAAAAAATAATATATAATATATAATATAAAATATATAATGTATATGTAATGTATAAATAATAAATTAATTAAAAAATAAATTAATTAAAAAATAAATTAATACGTGATAAATAAATAATAAATAATAAATAATAAACTATGAATAAATAAAGAATGAATATATAATGAATATATAATAAATAAGTAATTAATAACACGTTAATAATAAATTAATAATATAAAAAAATAAAATAAAAAATTAATGATTAATATTTAAAAATTAATTTATAAAAAATAAACAAATAATAAATAAATATATAATAATCAAATAAATTAGAAATAAATTATGAATAAATAATAAATAAATGAATTATAAACAAATAAAAAATATATAAATAAAAAATAATAAAATAATAAAATAATAAACTAATAATAAAAAGTAAATCAATAACAGATAAATATTAATTCTTAATTATTAAATATTAAATTATAAATAATAAATAACAAATAATAAATAATAATATATAAATAATAAAATAATAAAATAATAAACTAATAATGAAAAATAAATAAATAACAGATAAATATTAAATATTAAATATTAAATATTAAATATTAAATAACAATTAACAAAGAACAAATAATAAATATTAGAAATTAGATATCAGATATTAAATATTAAATATTAAATAGTTGTTTAATAATATTTTAATGGTAAAAATAAATCAATAAATAAAAATTCAATAATAAATAAATATTAAAATAATAGACAATAAATAATAAATAAACAATAAATAATAAATAATAAATAACAAATAATAAATAGTAATTAATAAATAATAAATATTAGATAATAAATAATAAATAATAGATAATAAATAATAAATAACAAATAGCAAATAATAAATAATAAATAATAAATAAATATTAAATAGTTTTTTAACAATAATTTAATAATAAAAATAATTCAATAAATAATAATTAAATAATTAAATATTAAATATTAAATAAATAAATAATAAGTAATAATTTAATAAATAATAAATAATAAATAATAAATAGATATAAATATCTATAAATATATATACATATAACAAAATTTACCTAGATATACATAGACACATTTATGTTACATAAATATATATAAACACACTCAGATATATAATTGTGTATATATATATATATATAAGTAAATATAATTTTCTCTGTATATATATTTACTCATATATGATATAAAAATATATAAACATAAATATGTATAATTTTTTGCACAAATATTCATAAATTCATATAAACAGATATATATATATAATAATAAATTACCAAAAGATGAGAAAGCACAATGGTTTCAACATCATCAAACCAATATGAATGTAAATCAATGGAATAAAATCATAAATGACATAAAAACATATGAAAACACTCTTAAACGAAGATAAAATCTCATCGATTCTGTATGGTGTGTGCGCCCGCTTAAATTTATTTCAATATATTATATATCAATATTTATTTACATATATTAGAATATAAATATAAATATATATATTTTTATCAATACACACGCTTATGTATATATAAACATTATTTATATATGTGTATATATATACACATATTCATATGGTTTTCCTGTAAATTCATTTAAATACTATATTCAATGATAATGATATATTTATATAAAAATAAATTTATATATTATTTATACTGACAAATATTTACATATATATGTATTTATTTACATGTATTAGAATATAGACATAAATATAATTTTTTTTATTGAGCCGCACATATTTATATATAAACATTACATGTATAGGTCTATATATAGATATTAATGTATTTATATAAGGTAAATAAAGTAAAAAATTATTTATTTTAAATGAAATGAATAATAAATATTTTTCATATAGTTTATATGTTTAAAAATATTATATGTAAATATGATATGTGGAGGAGGATGGGGAGCACTTCCTGGCGACGCTACGGCGATTATTGGGAACCTCTGATCCACGGCAGATCTTGGTTGCTATTTTGATCCTAATGACGTCTTCATCCCTCCTGCGAAGAAGGTGGCTAGCAACGACAATGAGATACAGGCGCGAATTTCGCCTGGGAAAGAAGCGATGAATACTGTGAGTCCCCCTGGTTCTTCGAAACCTAAAACCCCATCGAATAGATTCTTCTCCGACGCAATTGATTCGGAGTCGTTGCGCAAAAGAATCACTCGGAATGGGTCTGTAGCTTTTGTAGAAGCCATCCCTAAATTACTCGAAGACCATATTGAGGTATGTCGGCATTCTCTGTTGGTTAGAGTCTCGGCGACGCGAAAAAATGCTCTATGGAAACTTGAAGACATCAAGGCTCAGCTTCAGAAACACCGGGGGTTTGAAGATAGGCGACTAATTTTAATCGGTAAGAGCCTGTATCACGTTGTTTTCTCGTCGGAATAAAATAAATTCCTGGCTTGGGGATTTGGTCCAATTCATTTGAAGCCCGGTTATCTCTCGCTACAAGAATGGGATCCTCTTACTAATCTGCACTTCTCTAGGAATACCATTTTTCAAGCATGGATTCGAATTAATGGACTGAATTGGTTCTTCTGGCACCCTTCAGTCCTGCGTGATGTTGCTGCTGCAGTGGGAAGACCGATCAAGCTTGACAAGGAAACCGAGAGGGCGCGGTATGGACACTACACTAGAGCACTAGTTAAAATTAATCTCTCACATGATCTTGTTGGTACAGTGAGTCTGACTATTGGTGAATTCAAACGTGAACTAACAATCCAGTTTGAATGGCTATCAGAATTCTGTTCGTGCTGCTTTAGAATTGGTCACTCCTTTGAAAGTTGTCACAAGAACTCACAATGCTCCATTTGCATGAAATATGGCCATGTTCCTGTTATGTGCAGATCGGCTGGTGCAAACCAATTAAGATGGCATTGACCCATGAAGGAAAAACAAGTGTACCAGCGCAAAATCACTACTGATAAGTCCCAGAAGGTTGGGAATATCTCTTTTGCAGAGGTTGTAAAGCAAGGAGCTGGAAATGGGGTTACACCAACAGTCCCTGGTATGATATCTACTCACACAAATAAAACTCATAGTGGTGTTTCCAATTTAATACATGGGCTGGGGGTTGTCAACAAACCTCCCAGTGATCATAGCACATAACCGAACAATGAAGCAGGTGATCTTCTGCCTGTTTATCCAGCTTCATGGGCAGACATTGCTTTGGAGGAAGAGAGGAATCAATCGGATCTAGAGGCTGAAGTTCAAGAAGGGGTGGACTTTGATATGAGGCAGAAGTTGATTGTCAATGCTAAAAGAAAAGGTAAGAACAAGATGGTTAATAATGATGGTTTTTAGATGGTTGTTTCTGTAAGGGTTGATGTCCTGAGAACCAACTGTTTTGTACTTTGATTACATGAATGTTCACTTATTATATATTGTTCATTGTTCTGCATGACTATAATATAATAATGTCCTGGAATATTTGTTGCATTAATAAGGTCATGGCAAATCCCCGCTGTGATGAGAACCTTGAAATGCTATAACAATATTCTTAAATAAAATTCTACGGTTGGATGACATACTATGATAGGATACATAGTATACAGACCGTCATGTGCGAGTACTCGTAAGAAGACGAGACTCTCTCTCATGGAGTTCGCACTTGGTAATCTCCAAGATGGGAGATTATGAGAACAGACCCGCCATTAGCAATTCCGCATGTCTTGGTGTTATCGGACATTGCTATCTACGAGCGTGTGTAATGGTCCTTAGACTGGAAGATTATCATTAACTCATGTCATGACTCGCGCATTTAGATTTACTGACGAAAACCGTCACGCAGACAGTTGGCGGGAAGTAGGGTACGTTGGGTGCGTCACGAGTGACATGTTGTTAATGGATAAGTCGAGGAAGGATTTGTCCCTTCCATTTATGGAAGTTGATATCTCGGCCCTTTGATTGAAATAGAATTGTCGCATTAAATCCCATGATCATGGTGTGAACGACGAATTTATTTCAGGTAGTCAAAGAACGACGAATCAAGCATATAAGTTTATGACACTGCCATGAAACCTGCTTGATGAGATATCGAGACAAAGGGATTAAATTACACAGTAAGCGTTCGTATGAGGCGATACGTCAATGCGGCGTCAACTTCTTTCTCTTGGGTGCCTTGACCCGTTGCTAGACAATAATCTTGGACTTTAGGCAAGCTCGCCTAATGCCAACGAGAAAGAGGCCTAGAGGGTCACACACTAAGTGTATTCAAGTATCTCAAGTAGAATAAAGATTATTCCTGTATGTGTTTTAATAATTATTCAAGGAAGCCTAAATCGTTTTAATGTTGGAGGAAGAAGGAAATGAAAAACAAGATATACACGCCGTGTATTAAAGATTATACGCCGTGTAGTTTTTCATGGAAAACAAGTACACGCCGTGTATTAATAATTACACGCCGTGTAGTTTTCTTTATGAAAGGAAATAAATAAATGAAAACAAGATATACACGTCGTGTACATTGAATGTACACGCCGTGTAGTTTTCAATGAAAAACAAGTACACACCGTGTATTTATTAATACACGCCGTGTAGTTTTTCCAGTCGGGATTTTGAGGATATAATATTGTTTTAAATGATATTTATTATAATCAGCGTGGGCGCATGTCAAGGAATTAATTATTCGACATGGGGTTTTAAATAAGAGTCAATGAAATAAATAAAACGCGTAACGCGTTTATTTATTGTCATAACTCTACAACCTCAAACCTGATTATAAATATCCTCACAACCCCAACTCTTTTCCGACACACAAGAGAATTGTTGTGCACAACAACTCTGGAGAATTCTTTCAAGGCCGAAAGAACCTCTTCCTCCAAGAACGCTCTCAAGACCAAGAGAGATCATCTACCATCGGATCAAGACGATCTAAGGCGGACAACGCAAACAAAGGTTTCTCCATGCTAGCACCCGGAGATTCCTTTGGCGACGTCTTGAGATACGAGGTACACGTGTGGATCACCGCTAGAGGAAGTCTACACTTGGCTTCTGCGACGCAACGACGAATCACATCGGAACGTGATCAAGAACATCAACGAAGAAAGAACACCCAAAAAAGTATTTCTTTTCAATTGATTAAATTAATTATAATCAACCTGTAACGATCCTACTTTGTGGTTCCGGGACTTTCCTTTTCTTTATCCATTTCTGTGATTCGATCCGTGGAGATTGGCTTTTATCGTCGTATTGATCCCGGATTGATCATTGTTAATGACAAAAAGCCAAGTGGGCACATCCACCCACGCGCTTCTGCTGCGTTCGGAACCTTCAGTTTCCAAAAAAATCCAAGGAACCCAACCATAATGTTGTTGTGCATTCCATTGGTGTGCAAGGTGAAGTTGGTGAAGCCAGTAAAATGGAGTTGCCTTCTCTTTGTAGAGACACAGACTACCACTGTGACATTATAGAGCATGGAACTGAAAAGGTAACACATATCCAGATTTTATCCACTGTACAAACCCTTAACAAGGATCTGTCTGAACCTACCATACTTGATTCCACTATAAATGCTGCTCCCATTTGCAATGAGAACCAACAGAAGAATCCTGACCCCCCCATTGGATGTGGAGGCTTTACCCCAAGGCTCTGCTCATTGCTGTGTGCTCCCCCTTCATGATGATACTGGTAAGGATACATATAAGGTGTCCCTTGTAGAACAAGGAGTAAACACTTTGAGGGACAAAGAGATGCATGACAATAATGTGAAAAAATCCTCTGTGTATGATGTCTTTGACTCAGGTAAGGAAGAACCAGAAGGAACTTGGCAACAAACTAAATCTTGGAAGCGAGGTCGCCATCCAAGAAGTCATGGTAGGGAGCGTGGACGTGCAGATTGGGTTGCTCGAAAGGATGATTTGCAACCATTGATTGAATCCGACTCTGATGACACAAACATATAAAGCCTCCTTCAACAAGCAAGAAGATTAAAAGAAAGCTATTCTAGAGGTCGGGGTCGGGCATGGACGGAGTATAAATTGGAATGACCTTTGAGAAGAAGAGAAAAAGATTGACCCTAAGATTAGTAAAAAACTTGGTCTTTGATATCTTTGACACGGGTAGTGATTCTGTCTGACCCCATACTCTCACTTTCTTTGTATTGACTTTTTATTATATTTTATGGGCTTTGACCCTGCCTTTTAAAAAAATGTATTTATAAAAGTGATTTATTATCGGTAAATATAAGAAAATACGCATATATTTAATTATAAATAAAACTACATTGTGAAAACTGATAAAATTTCAAAACCATAATATCAATATGAATGTAATACCTGAGAATAAATTCAGTCCCCACTGAAAAAGGGCAAAAAGACCCTCTTAAACGAGGCTGAAATTCCATCGAATGTTAAAAAAATTGGGTACCCTGACTAAAAACTCAATTTTGGAGGTCTTCTAGGCATTTTTGGGCCTCAAAAAAGGTGATAGAGGTTTACCTATATCACCAAAGGCGTAGAGCTCATCGCTAGCTTTGATTTGATATGTGGTAGAGCCCAAACAGACATTCAAATCAAAATTTATGGTTGTTTGAAGTTTGATTTCAATTTCTAACTTTTCTTGAAACTATAATAAATTTTATTCTTTTAATTATTACGAAATTTAAATTTAATTTGGTTTTAGATCATTTCATAAGCTTCGATTTGAATGGTTATGAAGGTAAAACCGACTCTCGGATCAAAAGTTATGGCCATTTGATGCCGAATTCTAATTTTCAACTTATTGAAGATTTGATTTCACTTTAAAATTATTATTAAATAATAATTATAAATATTTATTAATTGACACATTATAATTAATTAAAATTATAAATAATAAACTATATATGATAGTAAATAATAATTAATAATTAATAATTAAATATATATTTTTTAAAAAAATTTCCTTCAATTTTGCACCAGTTTTGAAAGAACCGTCGTAAAAATAAATGTAATTTTTTTTTTGAAAAAAAAATTAAAAAAATTATAAAGAATATTTAAAAAACATTTTAACGACGGTTTTTAAAAATACCACTAAAAAATCGCCGCTAAATTTTATCCCGAAAAACATTTAGCGGCAATTTTGAAAATCGCCTCTAAATCGTTGTTTTCCTATAGTGAAAATATCTAGGGGTTTTTAAAAGATAGATGTGACTCAAGATATAATTCATAGATATATTTCAACTTATAAACATACGAAACAAATACTTTTCCACAAAATAGGCTTATCCCAATCATTGAGGTTTTCTCCAATCATTTGAGCCAAGAGTCTATCATTATTCAATATCAAGACTCACGTTATATAATTTGCTTCTAAAGGGTGTTTATACTCAATCTTTCATTGATAGACTACCATATGTTGATAAAAAATGTGATTTCCTTATTCTAAATAATTTTTCATCTAAGTGTAGTGGATTAATCCATTTCCAAAATGAAATTAAATTCATCTAAAGGAGGGATAACAAGATTTTCACAAGTCAGGTTCCCATAAACATCAACTTTGGATACAATATAATAAGATATTTTCTTTGATATTCAAAATCCTTGGGGTGGTGATTTTATGTTCATAGAAAACTTCCAAGCTACCCTAAACCAGAATTCAATAAGTCACCCACAAATATAGAGTGGAGGAAAAGTGTTCCTTAATTGTCATGATCCACTTAAATAGTTTTGATTGGATATTCTTTATCTTGTTCCCTTAGTTTAGGAGGTTGTTCATACCTATAATCCCTATTAGACTTTGGATTGGGGCATAGATTTGCATAATGCCCAAACTCCTTGTATTTAATGTGTTGATGGATGGTGTATTAGTTGGGTCTCCCATACCTTCCATTATATTGGATGACCTCTTTGTCTCTATTTGACAATCACGAGAACGATATCCAATCCTTCCACACTTGAAATATTTTCTTCTTTGTTTGATACATTCCCTGGGGTGCTTCGTCCCACATTATTGACATGTAGGAAGTTGAATCTTCTTTCCTTCATTGTCTTCGTCACTTTCTTTTATTAAACTCGATCCTTCTCTTCTTTAGTGTTCTTGGATGTTTGGAAATTCTCTAGTTATTAATCATAACCCTATATAGTTGGGTGAGCATAACCACAAGATTTTCAACAACAGATTCTATCGTATTTGTTTGCTTATTTGGACAATTACTGCATTATCCATCACATCCTTTATTAACTTGGTTCCTCCTAGCTCTAGTCATTTCTAAAATCAAAAGTTTTTAATTATCAATGATGAACAATTAACACCATAAGAGGATTATTGTATGACAATTACATAAAAAATTCAACTTCAAAATAATTTACTCTTCAATTTTTTTTACATTAACTTTAAGTTCAACCTAAATCACTCTTGGTTCAATCTAGGTTTCTTTGGGTTGGGTTCTATCACATTTCTTAACCTAATTCTTTAACATAATATATCCTTCATAATAACATGTAAATAAAATTTGATTAACCAAATAATATGCCTCAGGAGTGTCTAGACAGGTGTACAACCTTAGGCTCACTCATCATGTATCAGAGTGAAGATTGAGTTGATACTCAGAGATAAACCTAATTTATCATAAGATAAACATTACATCTCACGCTAATCGCATAATCCCAAGTATGGGAAGTTTAGTGTTTGAGGATTTTCTCTCATGTCTTTCTCATCCAAATAGGATGTTTGTTCCACTATACTAATATTTCTATTTTATGTTTTTAGCATCTCCAACAAAGCATCTCTATATAAAATTTTCTTCTAAATTTTGTCTTATAAACAATTTTTTGGGGAAAAGGAAACAAAAGACAGGTGTGAGCTCAAACCCTCAATAAGGGAAAAACATATCATCATGTTATCAAGAGTTGGATCATAAGAATATGAGAAAACATAACCTAGGAGAAATTTATTATTAAAAATAACATATAACAATAAGATCTTTTCACAAGTCGTGATAGAATGAAGTGTTCCCAAATGAACAAACATATACCATGAAAAAAGGGTGCATAATCAATAGATAACAAACATGAGATGTGAAGTATAATCATAACCATATGTCATGGATATGAAAACTACACTTGAAATATAGCATAGCAAGGAACTTTGACACAAATATTAGCATATGGAAATTATAACATTATGAACAAAAAAATGTTCACGCTTCATGTTGTGAATAAACGAAATGTCCACGCTTCATGTTGTGAA
This sequence comes from Viscum album, assembly GCA_963277665.1. Classification (NCBI taxonomy): domain Eukaryota; kingdom Viridiplantae; phylum Streptophyta; class Magnoliopsida; order Santalales; family Viscaceae; genus Viscum; species Viscum album. The sequence continues at coordinate 151,018,217 of OY728163.1, forward strand.
CAAACAAACCATCCACGCTTCCTGTTGTGATGTTTGCGCTTAACATACTTATCACATGTGATATCAAACTTTAACCAATGCATTGGAGGGAAATATAGAACCCCACCCATCAATTATCCAAACATATGTGTTCCACTTAAAATAAATCAATTATTATATCATATATAACCCATGGAATGAAATGAGTTTCATTCATCACATCATAAAGAACCCTTGGAAAGAACGAATGAGTTTCATTCATCACATCATAAAGAACCCTTGGAAAGAAAGAATGTGTTTCACAACACTTCCAAATGGTATCACTAATATTGTCCTCGAGTATGTAAACGGTTGATACCTAAAATTCAATCAACCAAAAAGATTACTTCATTAGGACATTTAGAGGTGGATTCATGAAAGATAACTTTCAGGGATAGAAATCATTTAGAGAATAAGAGGAAGTTATAGCAAAATTGTAAGAGTTTTTAAATTTCACTTTTATCTTTAGTGCAAAAGATAAAAGTTACAATCACTTTAAAAAATCATTTTCTAAAAGGTCGCTTTTGCGAAATATAACAAAATTCATTTTTCAAAATTTATATTTGGAAATAAATCGTAATAATAAATAATTGAAAATAAATAATGGTTTCAAAAGGGGGAAGTGATTTTTTTTTGAAAACTCTTACTTTTGAAAATGAATCTTTAATAAAAAAGCCTTGAGAAATACATAATGGTTTAAAAATGTGGAGTGAAAGCTTTAGAAAACACTTTGTTTTGAAAAATAAGCTTCAATAATAGATCCTTTAAATGACATAATGGTTATCAAAATAAATATTGAGTAGAAGATAAAACATTTGGTTTTGAAAGGATGAACAAATATTTTGAAATACAATTGTTGAAAACCCACATCATAAAAAGAGTTGATAAATTTTTTAAAAATATTAAAAGGGAAAGATGAATGTCACATGAGATACCACATAATTAACTTTCCAAATATAATTGAGAACTTTAACAGAAATGGGAAAACATGGACAGAGAGGAGAAACCATCGTTAAAGATGATGAAAATTATTCTTAATGATGATATACTTTTTGAAAAAGTAATTCATCAAGGTAAAAGTTTAGTATTTAAAATTCATCTTCCTCTAGAGGAAAATAGAATGTATAGTGAAATATAATCTTACTGTGGAAGAAATAAATCCCAGAAGAAAGAAGTTCTAGAAAAATAATTTATCTCAACAAAGGGAGTTGAGTTAACATGGAGCATTATGGCCTTAGTATCCTTTGAATCGAAAGACATTTAAAGAAAGAAAATGATATGAATCTTCAAGCCCCAAGAATTACTTGAATATGGTAAAATACATTCATTATGCATTAATCAAAGATGTCATGGTGCACAATAAGAAAAATGTCTCGAGAAATTAAATTTGAGACACGAAACCCTTACGACATTAGAAACTTTTGAATCAAACCCCCTTGAAGTATATGATTTCAAATGAAACATTAAATAACATAAATAATAAAAGGATCCTGATACAAAATATTACAGGGGTGGTAGATACCCCTTTCCCAAAAAAACATAGTGTATAATAGGGAATGTGTTTAAAGAAAATAAATTTGAGACAAGAAACCCTTAACATGAATTCCTTCTGTGTTGATCGCATTGTAACCTTATGTATAACAAACATAACCATCTTAATCACATATTTCAGAACCTTATTCATATTTATAACTTTTTATAAACTTCATTTTCAATTATTCTATATATGTAAATTAGTTAGTTTTATCTATTTTTTAATATCGAGTGTGAGTAATCTTGATCGTTTTGAACTTGTTTCCTAATAATGGTGTTATTCTTTATTCTTATCAAAAAGTTCATCACCCAGATCATACAAGGTACTATAATTGATGTTTTATGAATTTTCATAAACTTAAAATTTCATTCTATGAGAGTTTTAGCAACAGTTCTTGTAGACTAAATTGGATACAAGCATGTTTCATTGATTTTTAACAAATGAACGATGGTAACTTAATTAATGAGTTAAATGCTAATATTACCGATACATAACTAAAAAAATCATTATTTACTAATTAATATACAATGTTATGTTTTCAATTCCATACTTGATAGAAATTTATTGATTGCTTCATATATGTGGTTTAACTAACCCAACAATAATATGCTACCATCTATGTGTGAGTATGGATATGGAATAAATCATTTTGTTATAATATCATTATCACAAAATTATAATAACATTATTTAGATGTTATTAAGGTGATGGATTAGAATTTGAAAGGTTTAAAAGAAGGTAAATGAAAAGGTTCACTTATAAATAAATCGATTTTCCTCTTGGTATGTTCATTTTATGAGGTTAGTTTTACAATGATTGCTTAATGCTGATATTACATATAGAATGTCTACTTTATATTTAAAAAATTTAAACCATGAAATAAAAACATATATATTTTCTAAACCCATTTCTATAACCATCCTTAAAAGTTGGTGATGAACAACAAAACATATCGTTCATGAGGTGGTAATCCGCACACACGTATGAGCAACATTTTCATTTTTTACAATTAAATGAGAGATGAATAAACAATGGTTATATCATAAATATAATAACAGTTAATTATATAATTAATAATTATTTCATTATATAAATATGGTTTAGAATGGGTTTGGAGGAGGGTGGATGAAAAAGATAGGGAAAATAAGGTAAAGGGTATGTAATGCGGTACATTGAGAATTTAGATATTCTCTTGAAGTGTCATTTGAAAATGAAAAACTTGAGGCACTTTGTTGCGGCTAGGGGCAGAAAAAAAGTTTAGAGGGTTTCTAGCAGAAGTAAATTAGTCAAAGTTACATTGGAATTTCTAACAAGAGTTGCGGCTTTAAAAGGGTAGAAGTGAGCTCCTTTTATAGGTGAAAAAGAAGGACAAACCTTTGTAAAATAATATTAGGTACGTGGCAAGAATGGAATTGCATAAGAATTAAGTGTTTTGTGGGGAAATGTTGGCGAGACTTGTTGGTATGACATTCCGACCTATCAAAGTTATTCTTGGAGGTCTAAGTGTCAGATTGATTTAGTAAAATTCGAGCCACATTAGATTACTCGTCTAAATACTTATTAATCTTGATTAAATATTAATCATGATTATTATTTTATCACTAAAAATATAATATGGTCCTTAACGGATTTCGACATGCTAAATTGGAATATGGAATTCATTTAATCTAATTCAATTTTTAAATATGAGAAAATCTACTTTTAAATTAAAACATATAATGTATTGAAAGACCATTTTTGTAGAAAAAATGTTGTTTTGATCCGTAAGTGTTTTAATATTTTTTTTAACATTGATTACTAATTGAGTATTCATTTATCTACATATATGGCTAAACATAATATTAGAGTCTCAAATTAAAATATACCCATTTAATTTAAAAATACTCAACATTTAAAAAAATATCATTCTTGGAAAAATAACTTTTTTACCACATGAACTAATGTTTTCATTAACTTGATTTTATGCCTAAATATAAAATTGAACTTACTACATAATATGAACATTTTGATCTAAAATATGAAAACATTTTATCAAATGAAATTTCTGAAGGTTAGAAAAGTTAATTTTAATATTAGCTCACAAACAAACCTTTTTTTTTTCAAAAAATGCGTTTTTAAGATTAAAATTTATTTGTAGTATAAATTTATCAATGTCATTGAATTTCACAATATAAATCGGTTTATTATAAAAAAAGAGTTATGTCATTTACAAAGTAAGATAAAATAAAATATTACCATTAAAATGATTAATTAAATTAAAAGGCTGAAATCATCTTTTAAATTAGAATTAAATTTATCTTATGTTAAATGTTGAACATAGTTTTTCTAAGTTCAAAATAATAATTTAAAAATGCATAGCTTTGCTCCTTAAATAAATCTTTAATCAATTAATTGTTTTATAAACCTATAGGACTTTCTCATATATTGATAATGCAATAAAATTTACAATTTTGGTGGAAACTATATTTTTCACTATTCACTTAAAAATTAATTATGTTAGAAAAATCTAAAAAAATCATCTTAGGCTAATTTGATATTATGAATTCAAAAATGAAATTCACTTTACAAAATTCAAAGCCTAAAATTAATAAAATTAGCTTTTAAATGAAAATAAAATAAATAAAGAAAACTTTTATTGAAAAATTCCATTTTAAAGTGCATAGTGTTCTTAATCATATTTTGTATGCATTTCTAATTGATTACAATATTTTTATTTACTAGAGACCAGGGGCCAGAGCGCAGTGCTAGGAGGGTAACCGCTTCTTTTACGTTGGTCAAGTTGCGTTCATTGCACGATAATACCTGAGAATGCAAAGTAGGTGCGCGTGGATGCTTCACGCATGTAGGATGGCATAGAGATGCATCGAGCATGCGAAGTAGGGGTGCGTGAAGGATACTTGGGTGAAATGTTCTCATGAATAAATGTAATTGTATTCTCCCCATGCTTTACCTTGAATTTTCCATATGACAAAAAGTCTTCATCTTTACCAAAAGGGAGTACCAACAAAAACCAAGGTGGTAATTCCCATAATTATTTAGTTTCTTTCACTTGGAACATCTATTTGAGAACAATTGACTGAGGAAAAATGATCACATATCTGATTAGATGAATTGGAACGTCTTAATGTGAAAATATTTCAAGAATTACATAACCTTGAGGTTCATCGAAATCACATAGTCCGAACATTCAATAAGAAAGATTGTCTCTACTCATTTAATCAAGGAACTTGGTGTTAGCTTTGAAAACACAGATGATACCTAGGAAGAAATTCCAAAAATTTGAACCTAGGTGTGAAGGACATTATATAATAGATAGGGTGTTGTCCAATGGAACCTAAACTGTAATCACTTAGGCTAAAGAGCCTATTATGACCCCCACTACTGTGAGTTTTTCAAGAAGTACTTCATAAATTCCCATTAGATTTATAACATCCATGTCACATGACTCTAAACTACATGGTATGTGGTACCCGAGACAATATAACATAATATTCTTACCATATGACCTTAGATTATATGGTGTAAGGACCTTACAATATGACTTTAAACTGTAAAGTGTAAAGTCGACATCACATGACCCAAAACCACACAATATGTGGTCCATCCTGTGTAACCCTAAACTACATGGAGTAGTCCATCCCATATGTCCCTAAGTTATTTACAGTGGTTTATCTCACATGACCATAAACTACTTAGAGTGGTCCATCCCATGTGACATCAAACTATATTGAGTGTTCATTGTCATAAGACCTTAAAAATTCATGGCATCCTCACATAATGATGGTAATTAGTGAAGCCCAAAACTCTACTTGTGCATTAGTCAAAACTATGTAGCGGTCCTTCTGGTAAACATACGGAACAAACTGCTTGTATTCTAGAAAATGGTAAACCCTAATTATCAAATTTCAGGGGGAGAAAAAGGAAAAAATGGAAAGGGAAACTTCAGGAGACCTCCCGCCCAAGCTTGTATAATCAGAAGAATATTCTCCCCTGCATGTAATGCTCCATTTCCCATCTTTTATAGCAAAAAGGTTCCTACAATAGATTCTCAAGATATTCCCAAGGGCCCTACAACATATTCCCCACACATTAACCTTATGCTCCCTCTCTTCTAACAACATCAACCCTAGAAATTACCTTATCAACCTTCCTATGACAAGATTTTCTAGGTGCTACGGCTGATATCTATCACTTTTCCTAACTTGAAAATCAGTCTCGTCCTCAAGACTGAGGAAAAATGATTGCAAATGGTGTATATCGCCTCCCACATAGCTTCTTCCTCAAGACATGCTGCCTATGTCTGGTTGTGGTGTATAGGGATTAACATACCGAGCTTGCTTTGATGTAGAAACACATGGATTCTAGCAACTCTTCATTCTATTATTCATTTCGTAACAAGCAGTATTTTGAAGGCGGCTCAGTGCATAGTTCTAGAAGAGTCGTGGTCTCCCGCTTTATGTCAAAATGATTATTCAACGTAGTAAAAGAATCGAGATCAACTAGTTGTGAATCTTGAATGATGTGAAAACGACCATTCCAAATCCCCTAACAGCCTCTGCTGTTCATGTGCTAGTGTCCGCAACAACTGATAATTTTTGAAGACAACCCATCTGGCCATTTTCAATGAGAATACTAAATATGAAATTCAAAGCATGGAAATTTTCAACTCCGATAATAATTTGTGCCAAGCAGGTGAAATCACCCTTAGATACATAGGCTTCCACCCAGGTTGGTGTAAGGGCAACAAAAACAAAAACTCTATCTGGCCAAGCTGATGCTCTAGAAGTATTGTGAGGGAATAAGAAGTTCAAACTCACAAACATGAGGTATTTCTTACCCCGTTATAACTAAACACATCAGTGCATGTCCGATTTCATGTTCAGAAAGGCAAAGTCCTTCCCATTTCAAGAAGTTAGAGAACCTCCATAATAAAGGAGTGGGTCCATCCACTTTTTGGAATTACATATATTTCCCAGGATGTGTATCCAACGAACCACTTCCAAGCCTCTCGGCCTGTATTCCAATTCATGCAAAAAAAAATTCCTAGGACTTCTAGGCTTGATAAACCTTCCAATAGCTGCCATGATATGCTAATCATTGGTAGACTCATATGGCATGAATAATCCATGTATATTTTCCATGAATTTTTCCTTAAAACCTCGGGGACATTCACACTATTTTTCAGATATTTGCAATGCTGAAACTAGTAAAATTACAGCTATGGCTCTACTTCAATGAAATGTTTGAAACTGAACTCCCACTTTGTCGCTAAATGCAACCACCTCCATCGGTTGCCACGGTTTATTCAATCCCCCACTGTTATGTAAATTCATCAATGCAAATAATGCAAAAACTATTCCCAATAACCCATCATGGATTCCAGTATCAACAACTTCCAATTGAGTGTCAATAATGATATTTTCATCACTTGCATTCATTCCCCTAGTATGCCCATGTACATCGCCCATTCCATCCACGTGGTCGGACCAACATCTTCCATCCATTTTCGAGTGTGGTGTATTTCCTTCCTAGAAATTTGGCTCAAGGATGACCTCTTAAGATAGCTCTCAACATCATCACACATGAATTTCTTCAAACAATCTTATAATGTCTTTGCATGTAGTTCCATTGCCGATCTCAAGGATGACCTCTTAAGATAGCTCTCAACATCATCACACATGAGTTTCTTCAAACAGTCTTATAATGTCTTTGCATGTAGTTCCATTGCCGCTACACAAATCAGTTAATACCACCACATCATAGGATAACCACTGATATAATCAAGAGAAACTAGAACCTCATAGGACAATTCTTTATATGTGGAATGATCCAAGCCTGTAGGCCCAGACTTCCAAGCCTGTAGGCCCAGACTTCCAAGCACTGCCTGAGCATGGAGCATCCTAACAACCCCACCACAAGAAAGCCCATGGTAGTAGATTTGGCAAAGGATTTAGGAGCAGCACATCTTGATCCAGGCACTTTTATAGAACAAGAGGCTACTGCAGTGCACACCAAACAAGGTTACTACCCATGATGTGGTCATCTTCATGATTACCTGAATGAGTACTTTGATAACACCCCTCCAGGTTGAAATGGTGTTAGTTTCCATGAAACAGATCTAGATACAAAATTGTGTCCAGCCATACCAGTCATATCACCTTCAGTAGGTGAATCTGTAGGGTCAGCTCTTCCAGACTTTGAAATCACACCTGAAACAGAACCGGATAGTAGTGGAGGTGGTTTATGAGCAGGAAAAACTGCAGCCTCATCATCCCATGCAGATGCGGAAGATTTCTCATCTAGGAGGTTTTTTGGTAAAGAAAACCCGAGGGCCTCCTGCTATCGCAGCAGGCCAGACACATCCCACGTCTAGGACGCATGCCTCTTGCGATTCTTTGTCGCCACCTCTGTCCAAACATGTTCTGATCTCCTCCATAACCAACGTTGGCTGATCTTCCCTCTATAGTAGACAGAATGATGGAAACTCACCTTACACATATTTCTACTTTTAAATTCCATAAAAAAATCAGTTCCAGGTTGAAATGGCGTTCGTTTCCATGAAATAGATCTAGATACAAAAATGTGTCCAGCCATACCAGTCATATCACCTTCAGTAGGTGAATCTGTAGGGTCAGCTCTTCCAGACTTTGAAACCACACCTGACACAGAACCGGATAGTAGTGGAGGTGGTTTATGAGCAGGAAAAACTGCAGCCTCATCATCTCATGCAGATGCGGAAGATTTCTCATCTAGGAGGTTTTTTGGTAAAGAAAACCCGAGGGCCTCCTGCTATAGCAGCAGGCCAGACACATCCCACGTCTAGGACGCATGCCTCTTGCGATTCTTTGTCGCCACCTCTGTCCAAACGTGTTCTGATCTCCTCCATAACCAACGTTGGCTGGTCTTCCCTCTATAGTAGACAGAATGATGGAAACTCACCTTACATGTTGCTGGTAAGAATTTTCACCAAATATCAAAAGAATTTATGGATGATATCCCATCATTTCCCGGCTCCGCAGAATATGATGCAGACAAATATTTCAGCAATGCTGGATGCGCCTAGTCTTGTTGTGGCATCATCTCCAAGAGCTGAACCAGTTCTGCGATGTTCTGATGTAATTCTCCATGTCTAGTCATTTTCGGGTACATGTTTTTCCACCTCCAGAAGTATTCTCGAAGTTTGTACAAAGTGATAATGATCTAGAATAGATTACTTGTATTTTCAAAAGTGGTAAACCATAATTACAGGATATCAGGGGGAAGAAAAGGGGAAAATAGAAAGAGACACTTCAGGAGTATCAAAAGACCTCCCGCCCAAGGCGCCTAATCTGATGAATATTCTCCTTTATCTAGAGTATCCACTTTCCCATCCTTTTATAGCCAAAAAGACCCTACAACCGATTCCCAGGATATTCCCATGGGCCCAACAAAGTATTCCCTACATATCTCCCCTATACTCTCTCTTCTAACCACTTCCAAGCCCTAGAAATTACCTTTCATCCCTTCCTGGAACAAGCTTTTCCAAGTGTTACAGCCGGTATCTATCACCTTCATAGCCTTTTACTTGCCATTTTCTTTTTTACTTCAACCACTATGGTTTCTGGTCTCTGACTTATTCATGTCGGGTTTCCTCATTTAGCCCCACATTATAGCATATTCAATAACTATGTGTGGCCTGATTCCTGCTACTATAGGATATATAGTGACACCTAGATGAACTATCATGGTCCTAGCTACAATCTTTACTTTCATTTAATTTTCTCCATCCTTCAAAACCTCCTAGTGTATGGTTTTCCAATTCATGTCAGGTTTTCTTTATCAACCCTACAATAGGATATAACTTTTTCTTTCTATGAATTATGCATGGCTTAATTCCTGTACCCATTATTGGAACCGATGTTGTTCTTTGCTGAAAATGGACTATGATTTGTATTTCTTTTCAATCCTCACATGAAAGACCAATGGATGATCGAGAAGATTGCAAGGAAATGGGTCATACAGTTCAAGCCGTAAGCAATATTGAAGGTGACGTCGTTTTTCAGTATTTGCCAAATTTTTGGGGTCCAAATTTTGGAGAATGGAAAACCTTGCGAAAAAATGGTTTTTCTTGAAGACCTTATGAAAATATGAAAAAGGTATGAGTTTCGCAGAGATGGACTTCATGATTTGTGTTTCGCGAATGATTAAAGTATTGTCACGGTGTGTTATGCGATTACGAGAATTCGAGCTTCGCGAAAGGTATTTTTCTAGAATCAACTCTTCATAAATATGGTAAAGGCATGGATTTCCTGAAGACTGGCTTGAGGATTTCGAAGATATAAAGCATTGCGATTTGAGACGGTGTTACTTCGCGATTACGAGAATTGGAGCTATGCGGTGGTGCGAAGGGTTTTGACGGAAATCTTTGTGGTTACGACGAGCTTTGCGAACAAAGAATTTTCATGGAGCTTTGCGAATGGAGGAGCGTCGCGAAGATGTTTTTGACCGATCCAGAAAACGCGCTGGAGGCGGTGGAGCTTTGCGAAAGGTCGAGCCTATAAATAAGAGGCTACCCCTCTTCACTTGGTATGAACTTTTCAAAGAAAATACAGAATCGGTCTGATTTCGCAAAGCAAGGGGTGCTCCGCGAAACTAGTAGTCTATGCGAGCTTGAGCTTCACGAAAAGACTATTCTAGTCTTGACCGAAGTCAATGCTTCTAAGTATTGAGTGTTTCACGAAGATGGGACGTCCCGCATTGGCTCAGCGAGCTTCACAAATGCAAGTTGTTCCGTGAAGGCAAATGAGCTTCGCGAAGGCAAGTTGTTCTGCAAAGGCAAGGGAGCTTCGTGAATGCAGTGTGTTCCGTGAAGGCAAGGGTGCTTCGTGAAAAAGTGAGCATCGCAAAGGAGCTTTGTGAAAGGCAGTTTTTGAATATTAGGTTTAAGTGGACATGGCTTTCAGTGTGCATCAACTCACGTCTACGATGAGCTTGGGGGAGTTGACGGAAATGATTCGAGGGACACTGTGAGCTATCCCTAAAGGATTGCAAAGGCACTGTGTTTAGCACGAGATGACTGTGACCAAACTTCTGTATTCCACAGCTAATGAAGATTAGTGGTTTTTTGTACGACCGACACACTGCCAGCGTATGCTCCTTGGACGTAGCACTTAGTGGTGAACCAAGTAAAAATGTTGTTTTGTCTTTCTGCATGTGATTGTTTTATTACTGCACATCTTCATCATACAGATTTAACGTGTTCCTACCAACGTGAGAACAAGATCCTACATTTTAAAAGAAAGAGTTGACACCCCGATTGACCCCTCCTCTCTCAGGGTGTTTCAGGGGAGTGCCCCTATTTGATGGAAGAAACTTTCAGGTATAGAAAAATAGGATGAGATGTCATCTAAGATCTCTTGGAATGGAATTCCTATTTGCTACTACGTAAGGAATACAAGTCACTGATCCTATAGGGTTGTCTATGACTGATACAAACAAGAAGATGTTTGATGCGGACGCTAAAGCACAGAATGCTCTCACTGCAGCTCTTTCTGATCAGATCTATCTAAAGTTAATGAGTTGCACATCTACCAAGTCAATGTGAGAGAAACTTGAGAATATATATGAAGGAGACAACAAAGTGAAGGAGGTGAAACTTCAAGTCCTGCACAATAAGTTTGATGATCTGAAGATGCATCCTGATGAAAATACAGATTCCTTCTTTAATCGAATTACTAAAGTTGTTGGAGCAATACGAGAACTTGATGAAGAAATCAAAGACATTGATATTGTAAAGAAAATCTTGAGAAGACTTCCACCTCTTTACAATGCAAAGGTGTCAGCTCTTGAGGAAAGGGGTCTTTCTAAACACTCTTTGGATGATCTGCTGAGTAGCCTGGTGGCATATGAGATGAGAGTCAAACCAGAAGATGCAATGACCTGAGTTAGTAAGGAAATGACATTCAAAGCCATGGACAACCTGAAAATTTCATCTGATAGTGTTGATGAAGATAACCAGGAAACTGAAATTCTTTCTCTCATTGCCAAGAAATTCAAGAAGAGAAAAGGGAAATTTGAAAACAAGTTACCTTTGACTTGTTTTGGTTGTGGCAAAGTTGGTTACATTGCCTCTCGGTGCCCAAGGAAGTTTGATGATGAAGAAAGTGAAGTTGGAAGCATTAAGAAGCCTCAATAAAGGTTTTTCAAAAACGAAGACTTCAAATTTGGTAAGAAATTGCAGAGAAAGAGTTTTGTCTGTGAAGAAGAAGATGATGATAATGAATTATTTGAGGAAGAAGAAGCGAAATTTAAATCTGGAACACACGCATCCATGATGGATACAATTAAAAAATCAGAACAATCAAAAGATAAAGCGGGAGATAATCAGTTGAAAACTAAAACTGATCTCAAGTTGCAATTTAAGGATGCTTTTGGTAAGCTCGAGAATCAATGTAAGAGATGCAAAAAGTGGAAAGCATCTGTGGAAGAATAATCTGAATATGTTGATCAGCTAGAAGCTGAAATTGAACGATTGGAAGAAGTAGTGAAAGAACAGTTAACAACCTTTGGAAGCATAAAAGATGTAGTGGAGCTAAATCTCATAATTGAAGAACAAGCAAAGGTCGTCAATGATCTTACCTCCAGACTTCAAGATAAGTTCAATACTATTAAGGGGCTCAGGGAAGAAGTTGTTTCTCTGAGGAGTAAAATCGAAAGTGAATCATATTCAAAAGAAACAAAGAAAATACAGTTTAGAAAATTCTCAGAAGCTAAGTTGTTGGAGAGAGCTAAGCGTGCTTCTGATAGAGTTGAAAAGGTTCTGAATGATCAAAGAACTACACGAATGGGTAACAATGCCGAGACATCAAATGATGGAAATAAAATGAGCCAGAATAAAGACAAGCTAAAAGTTGGACATGTTGAAAAGTCGCCTGAAATGCTGAAAAAGAAACTATCAATTCAAAGTGAAAGGAGAACTGGAAATTATCCTCAGAAAACTAGAAATTATAGGTAGCAAAGCTACCTTCCTAAGGAAGAAGACCTAAGGAGGAATAGAAACGGGAAGACATTTCCACTTATGAAATGTCAATTTTGTGGCTATCTGGGTCATACCATGTCATATTGTGAAGAGGCATGGAGTTATTTGAATGGGGAAGATCTAGAAAGTCAACAAAGTATAATAAATTCATATCCTATGACTTATAGAAGAAATAATTTCTATGGATATTGTTTTCGTTGCTCTAACTTTGGCAATAAAGCTATTTATTGCAGGCAAAGGATAGACATGAACAGTACATACAGTACTCAGAGACAAGTCAATCCTCATCAACCAGACAGTGTTGCTCTCACAAACAGGTTTTCACCTCTGAAGGAAGAGTATGGGTATGAATAACCTGATTACATGGAAGAGAGAATTGAAAGACCAACAATGTCCTACACTCAATCCAAATATCTCATGGAAAGAAAAGAAGAAAATTGAAAAATCCAACCTTGCAGAAGTAGCTCACAAAGCTATAAAGAGCAGCAGTACCTGGATTCTTGATAGCGGATGCTCATTTCATGACTAGAAATGCAGACCTATTAAAGAATATTAATAAAAATGTTGATGAAACGGTAAGATTTGGCAACGATGTTGCTTTGAAGATTAAAGGCAGTGGAAGCACTGAACTGGCTAATTGAGCGCTGAAGAAGACCAAAGTTCTTTATGTGGACGGTTTGCGTCACAATCTTCTTAATGTGAGTCAACTCCGTGACTCAGGACTTATAATAAATTCCAATAAAAAAGGTTTCACTATAAAGGGAAAGACAGAGAATTCTCTCATGAAAGGCTGCAGAATAGATGACAACTTATATCAGGTTGACAGCAAAGAGAACATATGCTATCTGAAAATTGAAGAAGAAAACAACTTGGTGCGTCGAAGGTTGGGGAACATTAATCAACAAGGCATGGAAAAGATATTTAAACTGAATATAGACATGGATATTCCCAATCTGAAGTGTGAACGAGAAAAGACTTGTGATGCTTGCATACGAGGGAAGTTGGTCTGCAGTTTATACTGGCCAAAGAAAAAAAGGTCATCAAATCTTCTCAATCTCATCTATACAGACGTATGTGGTCCGATAAATGTTGTTGGAACTCATGGAGAAAGGTAGTTCATCTTTTTCATTGATGATTATAGTAGAATGACTTATGTGATAGTTATACACAGGAAACGACAAGTGCTTGATTGCATGAAAACTTATCATCGAATTGCTAGGAATGATACTGGACAGACGGTCAATGTTTTTTATCTGATAATGGAGGAGAATATACATACATTGAGTTTGAAAATTACCTAGAGAAACATGGAATACACCATGAGGTGGCTGCTGTGAGAACCCCATAGTAAAATGGAGTTGTTGAGTGAAAGAATCGACAGGTGAACAACATGACCAGATCTATGTTGAGAGTCGTATTCCTCAACATTACTAGAAAGAGTCAGTTCAAGCTACAATGCATATTAAAAATCGAACCTAGCTTTATATGAGTGAATCCAATACACCGTATGAGTTGTGGCATGGAAGGAAGCCCTCATTGAAGTATTTCCATGTTTTCGGAAGTAAATGTTTTATCCAAAACAAAGGAAACCAAGGCAAGTATGGTGATACGGAAGATGAAGGAATATTCCTCAGATACTCAATGAATAGAAAATCCTACAAGTGTTTCAATAAGCGGCTTGGAAAAATTGTGGAAAGTAGTGATGTTAAGATAGTTGAAGATAAGACCACAAATACCATGAGTGGAACTTATGCAGATGTGATTGAAGATGTAGAAGATAATGGATGTGGTACGTATTCAAATGCTGAAGTAGAGGAACGAGTGCAAGATATTTAGAGGTCACTGCATGATGTGGATTCAGAGGAAGAATCAAAAGAGGAAACTGTGGCTGAAGAAAATTCTTTCAAACCTCCTAGAAGAAATCGAAGATCAGAAATTGATCGGTTTAACATCATTGGGGATTGGACTGCACCCACGCAAACAAGGAGAATGAGGAATAATGCACAATATGTCTTTCTATCAGTAGTGGAACCATCCTCATTTGAAAAAGCTGCAAAGGATGAATCATGGGTTAAAGTCATGAATGAAGAGTTGAACCAGATCGACAATAATCAAACATGAGATCTAGTCAAGAGACCTGAATGTCACAATGTTATTGGTATGAAATGGATTTTTAAGAACAAATATGATGAGCATGGTAATGTGATCCGAAATAAGGTGTGATTGGTGTGTAAAGGATATTCACAGATTGAAGGTGTCGATATTGAAGAAACATTTTCTCTGGTGGCTAGACTGGAGTCAATCAGACTATTTCTTGCCATGACTATCCAAAGAGGGTATAAAGTGTATCAAATGGATGTCAAGACAACATTCTTAAATGATGTTCTTGAAAAAGAAGTCTACATTGAACAACCAGTAGGTTTGCTGCTTGGAAAGTGTAGAATGGAGAAACCCACTTACCTTCAAGGTGAGGTGGGGCTCTTCTTTTATAGAATGAACAAGCGGAATGTACAAGGGAGTATTCCGATGTGGGACTCGGAAATACCCATAATAATACAAAAGAGGGTTTAACACTCCCCCTCAAGCTGGACAGACCCATCTTGGACAACGGGTCCCACAAAAAAGAATAAGAAGACACCACACAAGACCCATAACTACTCCCCCTCAAGCTGGGTGTCAGATGTGGCGGATCCCCAGCTTGGAACTAAGCGAGGCAAGGCGAGCACCAGGGAGGCCTTTGGTGAAGATGTCAGCAAGCTGGTCTGCCGTCGGAATGTGGCTAAAGCTGACATGGTTGTGCTTCAGGTGGTGGCGAAGAAAGTGACAGTCCACCTCAATATGCTTCGTGCGTTCATGGAAGACGGGATTCGAAGCAATTTTAGTGGCTGCCTGATTGTCACACCATATGTGAGCAGAAGTCTGCTGAGGAAAGCCAAGCTCCTGGAGGAGTTGCCGAAGCCAAAGGATCTCGGTAGTAACGGTGGCCATGGCACGGTACTCAGACTCGGCACTGGATCGAGAGACGACCGTCTGTTTCTTGCTGCGCCAAGAAATGAGGTTGCCTGCGAAGAAAATGGCGAACCCAGAGGTAGATTTCCGAGTGGCAAGGCAGCCAGCGTAATCAGCATCGCAAAAGGCCTCAATATGCTGATGAGGATGCTGGGAGTAGTGAAGACCACGGGCAGGATCCCGTTTGATGTACTTGGCGATGCGGATGACAGCATCCCACTGAGATGTGGTGGGATGCTCCATAAATTGACTCACTTTGGCTACCGCACAGGAAATGTCGGGTCGAGTCATGGTGAGATAATTGAGTTTGCCCACCAATCGACGGTACCGCTCGGGATGGGGGTATGGAGCCGAGGAGGCATAAAGAGACCGTTCGCCAGGCTCCAGAGGAGTATCGACCGCAGTGGCCTGAGTCAGCCCAGCATCCTGCAATATATCCAAAGCATACTTCCGTTGGCAGAGGGAGATGGTGGCAGAGGAGTAGGAAACCTCGATGCCGAGGAAGTATGTGAGAGGACCAAGATCCTTAGTGTGGAAGTGCTGGTGAAGATGAGCCTTGAGATGGGTGATACCCACAGAGTCGCTGCCGGTGATGACGATATCATCCACATAGACGACCAATAAGATGCAGCCATGTGGAGTCTTCCTGTAGAAGACAATGTGGTCTTTCATACTGCGGGAAAGCCCAAAGTCGCTGACGACCGTGCTAAAGCGGCCAAACCAAGCACGGGGAGACTGCTTGAGGCCGTAAAGAGAGCGGCGGAGACGGCAGACACGAGATTCTGCGCCGGCGGCACAAAATCCGGGGGGCTGCTGGAGATAGATTTCTTCCTCAAGGAAGCCATGGAGGAATGCATTCTTGACATCCAATTGATGAAGAGGCCACCGATGATGGGCGGCGAGAGAGATGAATAGCCGGACAGAGGCCATCTTGGCAACCGGGGAGAAGGTATCAAAGTAGTCAACTCCGTATGTCTGAGCAAAGCCTTTGGCCACAAGGCGGGCTTTGAGGCGATGGAGAGTATCATCGGGATTCAGCCTGACCGTGTAAATCCATTTGCTGCCCACTGCCTGTTTGCCTGCTGGAAGGGAGACAAGATCCCAAGTATGGTTTTCCTCCAGAGCCTGCAATTCATCCCGCATGGCTGCGAGCCACCCGGGGTGAGATTTGGCCTCACCAACTGTGCGAGGTATAGAAACCGTCTCCAGAGCGGACAAACCCCTGTAAGAAGATGCAAATAGAGGAGTACTCTGGCAGGAGCGAGTACCTTTCCGTAGGGCGATGGGCAAGTCCGCGGGTGGCGGAGCAGGAGCAGCGGACGAAGCGGGAGCATCAGTGTCACTGGCCGGAACGGGGAAGACAGTCGAAGGGCGGCGGGAGTAGACCTGACCAAAATGGGTGTCAACAGCGGTTGACGCCGGTGGAGGATGGAGGAGGAGAGGAGGACAATCATCGAGGACAGGGTCAGGAGGAGGAGAGGTAGGAGGAGGCAAATCCGGAAGAGGCTGGATGATGAGGGGAAGACAGTTATCAATGGCAGAGTCAGGAGGAGGAGAGGGAAAGGAGAATGGAGAACTTTCCACAAAGGAGACATCGGCGGAGATGACATACCGGCGAAGGTCCGGGGAGAAGCAGCGGTATCCGCGCTGAGTGCGGGAATAACCGAGGAATATGCAGCGGAGAGATTTGGGAGAGAGTTTGGTGCGGCCAGGGCGAGTGTCACGAACATAACACAAGCAGCCAAACACTCGAAGAGGGAGGGAATGAAGAGGGAGAGTGGGGAAAAGAGCCCGAAAGGGAGTCTCCCCCTTAAGGATAGAAGAAGGAAGGCGATTGAGGAGGTAGGTAGCAGTGAGAATGACATCGCCCCAAAAGAGCAGAGGCACCTGTCGGTGGAAGATGAGGGCACGGGCAGTCTCTAGAATATGTCTGTGTTTCCGCTCGGCCACGCCGTTCTGCTGGGGTGTATCAGGACAGGAGGTCTGATGAAGGATGCCATTCTCCCGGAGAAACTGCCGAAAAGAAGTGGAGAGATACTCGCGCCCATTATCCGAGCGGAGACATTTGACCGAGATAGAAAAACGATTCTTAATTTCATGAAAAAAGGTTTGGAAGGTGGAAAACACTTCGGAGCGTTCCCGAAGAAGGTAAAGCCACGTCATTCGCGAATAGTCATCAATGAAGGAGATATAGTATTTATAGCTCAAGTGACTCGGAACGGTACACGGGCCCCAAACATCGGAATGAACCAGATCAAAGGGGTGGGAGGCCCGTGTATCCGTGCGAGGAATGTAGGAAGAGCGATGATGTTTTGCAAAAGAGCATGACTCACAATGAAAAGTAGGAGTCCTACGGAAGTCCGGAAACATCTGATGAATGGTGGATGCAGGCGGGTGCCCTAATCGGGAATGGAGATCAAGTGCCCGAGAAGAGGTAGATGTGCAAGCAATGGGCGCGGGCCCCTCGAACATGTAGACCCCGTCTCGAAGCCGGCCTCGACCAAGTTCCCGGTTCGTAGCCTGCTCCTGAAACACAACACCAGAGGAGGTAAATATGGCCGCACAGTTATAATCCTTAGTCAGTTTACTGATGGAAAGCAGATTAAAGGGACTGCGGGGCACATGTGCCACAGAGGGTAGATGTATCGAAGGAGTCAGGGAGCATGCGCCGAAGCCCGCTATGGGGATAGTGGACCCATCAGTGACAGTGATGGCTGAAGAACCGGCATAAGGGCAATAAGACGTCAACATACCAGCATCACCGGTGAGGTGGTCGGAGGCACCTGAGTCCAGCAGCCATGCAGGGGAGCAATGGCTGACCAAGGCAGTGGGGCAAACAGTACGGGCCAGAGAAGCCGAGGAGGGAGCGGGGCGGACAGAGGCCGGTGGATCATGAGGCCGCCTGAGGTCGGCCATAGACAGGGCCAGAGACGGGAAAAGAGAGGCGACAGTCGAGGACACGTCCCGGACCGCGGGCTGTCCCTGCCGCAGGTGCTGAGATGGTCGGCCATGCAGGACCCAACATCGGGCGATCAGGTGGCCAAACGTGCCACAATGGTGACAGAAGGGACGTGGACGACATGAAGCACGACCACGTCCCGAGAAGTCCGCCATGGAAGCGGCGGGAGCTGAGGCAGCGGGCCGGCGGGATGATCGGGCGCAGGACGTGCACGTGCTGGAAGGGCTGCCGGAACGAGGGCGCTCTGCGGGGATGAGGGCGTGCCGCCGGGAGAAGGGCGCTCTGCCGGGAGGGTCCGTTGGGACAAAGGCCGAGGGCGAAGCGGGGCGAGTCGGAGACGCCGGGGAGCCGGGAGCGCGCGGGAGCAGCGGGAGGCGCCGGGGGAATGGAGGGCCGGCGCGATGGAGGGCTGCGCGATGGAGGGCTGCGCGACCGGGAGCCGGCAGGGAAGAGGTGGGACACGAGGCGGAGGGCCGCCTGGGAGCCGCGGCGACGGGATGAGCGCGCAGGAGGAGCGGGCCGCGGGAGGCGCAGAGGAGCAGCGGGAGGCCGCCGGGAGCAGCGGGAGGCCGCTGGGAGCAGCGGGAGGCCGCTGGCGGGGCGCGCGGGTGAAGGCGGCGGGAGCCGCGGGAAACCGCGGGGAGGGAGCGCCGTCGGGGAGCCGCGGGGCGCGCGGGTGATGCCGCCGGAAGGGAGCGCGCAGGGCAGCCGGGAGGATGGAGCGCGCAGGGCAGCCGAGAGGATGGAGGGCGGTGCGACGGGAGGGCCGGGAGCCGCGGGCGTCGGGAGGTGGAGGCGTAGCGGGAGGGACGACCGCCGGGAGGGTGCAGGCCGGAGAGGAGAGGAGCGCCGGGAGGAGAGGTGCGCCGGGAGGGAGGGCCTGCCGGGAAAGGCTAGGGCAGGAGGGAGAGAGGCGGGGCCGGGAGAACGCCGGGAAGCCGCAAGGGAGGGAGGGTTCGGGATAAAAATCCCTCTGATACCATGTAGAATGGAGAAACCCACTTACCTTCAAGGTGAGGTGGGGCTCTTCTTTTATAGAATGAACAAGCGGAATGTACAAGGGAGTATTCCGATGTGGGACTCGGAAATACCCATAATAATACAAAAGAGGGTTTAACAGAAAGGATGAAATGAAGGTTGGCAGATTAAAAAAAGCACTCTATGGTCTGTTAGCGTATGCTCCTTGGACGTAGCCCTTAGTTGTGAACCAAATAAAAGTGTTGTGTTGTTTTTCTGCATGTGATTGTTTTATTAATGCACATCTCCATCATACAGATTTAATGTGTTCTTACCAATGTGGGAACAAGATCCAGCATTTTAAAAGAACAAGTTGACACCCTAATTCACCCCTCCCCTATCAGGGTGTTCCGGGGTCCTACACCCATAAGATATATAGTGACATCTCGATCTCTTATCATAGACCCTACTGTATAATCATCTATCACTCTGATTCTCCTTTATACCACCCCACTGTATGTCCTATTAATTCATATCGGGTTTTTTTACATTGACATTACACTGGAATACCTTGTAGTGGCACCCAGATCTCCTATCAGAGGTACTTCCACAAACCTTCCATTCCTTTCTCTCTAATACTCATACCAACCTAATTCCTGGGTCTACCAAATTACAATGGGATTTCTCTATTAAATCTATACTATAATATAATGCCCCCTTTCTATAATTATGTGTGGACTGATTCGTATTGCCACAGGATACATAGAGATGCCTGGATCTCCTATTATATGCCAGCCACAACTTCCCATCCATTCCCATTCCCTCCTCACGCTTCATGTTAACTCAATTTGTTTGTCCTTGAGTTACGATATTCTAACAATCTTTGAATACTTGTATATATCATACTTTATATCTTTGTTGTTTGAATTACCATAAACCTTTCAGGCTAACTGGTAACGAGTATATCAAATCCAAAGAGACCCATTTTTGTTTAATAATGGAGCATACTCCACATAAACAACCTTCATATACCCATTTGAAGGCATATATTTTTTTCCAAGGAAACGTCTCTCTAACCCCATATGCTTAGACAATATTACTGTGGAACCCATGGCATTCAAACATGGTCAGTGGATATCCTTGGTATACCTGACAGACCTATCATTTTAAAATGGTCAATGATCATCCAAGACTATCCATTATCATTTCACCATATCTAATTAAAATAATTTAATCCGTGATTTACATCACCCAACACCCTCACGATCAATGATGTGGAAATATTCTGGACTCTCATATAGTTATTTTGTATAAACATTGCGTAAATAGACCCATCACCTGATCCACATCCAAAACTACACCATCTATAGTTATTCATATAGGTGTCACTTTATTTAATTTTAGGTCATTTCCAACCTTTTTATCTGATAAAAAACCAACCCTTCGGTTTGAGCCCTATGATCTTAAACTAAGATTCATACTTCAGTTAACTCTATGTGACCTTAAACATCTAAAACTTTTTCCCTATGATAAACCCAAAGTTTCTTACATCAGTGTTTGGTTCTATATCCATGTCAGGTTAGTTATGATCATGCTTGGTAATTGACGCTCTTATGGTAGAAGTTTCATGACCTTAAAACTTTAGGCATCCTATTTTTGTCCAAGTTATCAGATTGTAAACTATAAATGGAAAAGACGCAAATCTTGTTAGATGAAAAACACACAAAGCATGACCTGATCCAAAGTTAAGTAATCTCTTACTAAGCCTTTACCCTTACATGAATTATGTAAATGTTTGAACACAAGAAATAATGACACGAAACTTTTCAAGTTGAAAACCTGCAAAGGGGAACATGAGAAAAATTTAAGTATTTAATCATAAAGACGTTCCCTTCCATGCCTTGGAAAAAATTAAGTGTAAAAGAAAATGTCACCATGATTATAGGGACTAACATTTAACCCTAGAAAATGTCAAACTATGATCACTAGATCTATAGATCTAGGAACAAATTAGAGCCTTTTCTGTTCTCTAACTTTTTTGGGTTTCAATAATATGTATAAGATATATAATCATGTAATTTCAAGGACACTCAAACCCTTCTTGAATGTTATTGATTCACCATAAACTGCCTTCATGATTATATTTTCTTAAGTTTCTCAAACATTCATATATTATTGGATTAACCTTGGTTCACAGTGATAGAATATATGAAATATATACAGCCCACCTACAACCATCCAAGAGAAAAAGTCAGAGGAAATCAAAATCTCTGTCAATGTTTATATGATGGGATAACCTTGGCCCACGGTGATGGAACATGTGCTATATATTCAGCCCATTTTATACCCATCTGAGGGAAACTAACATAAGAGATAACTAATTAATAAAATCTTTTTAATCATTGAATAAAGTATTTAAAATCGGGATTTATAAAATCCATCATCATTCAATATTTAGATTGGTTCAATTTCTCTAATATCACTCTTTATTCAATTTTTCATGTTAATAGAAATTAGTTCAAGGTGATAGAAACTTCAGATTACTATAATGAAATTAAGCAGCTAAGGTATCAATCCAGTCACAACCTCCAAAAGCACAGTTGTATAACGAAAAAACAACATTTCTCTTAAAAAGAATCAGATTATTACATGATTAAGAGAATGGAGAACATCAATATGTTAGAGCCTTACTACATTAAGCTGACATGGAATAAAGACATAAATCAACTAGAAGATCATAAAACAAGTTGGTTGGAGAAATGCTTCAAATTGGATAATGCTTGGTGGGGAGAATCAATAAGTTCTTGAATATTTTCTTTTTTAGCAGCATGTGCCTCACCTAATAGTATCTCCACTGTCTTCTTATTAGCTGATTCCAAACATTCTTCTATGATAGAGATTTCAAACAGAATAGAGAAGAATCTAGAAGAGTTTGTTTATAAAAGAAGTTTCTTGAACTAGAATTCACCAGAGAAGAGAGAACTACTCCGGAGACCAAGGCCAACTGCCTTTTAACCGAAAATACAAGACGACTCTAATAGACTAACCCCTCCCCTATTTATAACCTCCACTTGACTGACTCATTAAACAAAGAATGAAATTACTATATTGCCCCTAATGTGACCCCCATCTATGGTAAGTAAAAAAGTACAGATGGCCTGAGCCAGCCACTAGCCTCCTCCAAATGTTCTGGTGACCTGGACCGAACCGCCAAACGCCTATAAATACCACCCCCTTGAAAAAACACCTTGTCCTCAAGGTGCACATTAGGAAATTGGGCCTTTATCACCTGAGCATCCTCCCAAGTCGCATCTTTTGGAGATCTGCCATGCTATTTGGATAAGCCAAAACAGGGTCCTACCTTGAATCTTTTCTGCCAAAATCGCCACAAGATAATCACCTTCTTCCACAAATTCTTCCAGTAATAATTCTTCTGCTTGGGTACCTCCAACTGTAGATTTTAATTGAGAAACATGGAAAACAGGGTGTACCCTACTGTTCTCTGGAAGCCGAAGTCTGTAGGCAACCAATCCCACATTCTCAACAATAGGAAAAGGTCCATAATACCGGGCTTCTAGCTTGGAGTTTACCCTGGTCACATTACCAGGGTTATTAAGTTTTATTTTAACCCAAACCAAGTCTCCAACCTGATAAACCACTTCCTGCCGATGTTTGTTGGCATATTTTACCATGAGTTGTTGTGACCTATGCAGATTAACCTGTAACTGTTTCAACGTGTCATCACAAGTAACCAAAGTTATAGCCATAGCTTCTACAGCCGCCTCTCCTTGAGTATAATGAAAAATGTGCAGTGGTTTGCGTCCATACACAACCTCAAAAGTAGTCTTTCTGGTAGATGTGTGAAATGATGTATTGTAACTGCACTCTGCCCAAGCTAGTCAGGATGCCCCCATGTAAATGCACAACTTTCCCTAGTAGTGAGCGGATGTAGTGGTAGTCCTGCAGGGATTAGAGCCTCATATTTACTTTTTTGGAAAATTTCACATTCTCGAACAAACTGCAAAACTCTTCGTGTCATTCCAGACCAGTACAGACCCCCTGTCAGACATTTATATGTTTTCAAGTACCCCAAATGCCCTCCCGCTGGAGAAGAATGGTAATGCTGTAATAATTTCGGAATCAAAGAAGATTCTCTAGGTAATGGTTCTTATAGAATAACAGCTCATTCTGGATTGAATATCCTGGTTTTTTCATTCTACCTTGCAATAGTTGTTCCGTTAAGTTCGGCAGCTTGGCATCTTGAACTGATTTTTCATTAAGAACACCAAGTTCCTCCCAACTGGGTTCTGAAATTGTATTTTGCATGTATTCCCCTTCTTGCGGCACCCAGGATAGAGCATCAGCAACATTATTCAATCTCCCTATCTTTTATGTGACAACAAAATCATATCCAAGTAGTTTTTTTTCACCATTGGTGATCAAATTACACCAACTTTTGATTTAGTAAATGTTTGAGACTACTATGGTCTGTAAAAACCTCAAACCGCCTCCCAATCAAATATTGTTTCCAGTATTGGATCGAAAGGATCAATTCCATAAGATCTTTTTCATAAACATACTTATTCAAATTAATTTCAGATAATGCTTTACTGAAATAGGCTAAAGGCCTCCCTTCTTGAATCAGAACATCCCCTATACCGAATCCAGAAGCATCACATTTTACAGCAAGCCCTTTAGAAAAATCCGGCATTCATAAGATAGGACCAGTGGCCATCTTTTCTTTCAACAATTCAACCACCTCCTAAGTTTCTGGGGTCCATTTATACCCTTCCTTTTTGGTTAAAGTTGTGAGTGGTCTTGCTATTTTTTCATTATCCTTAACTAATTTCCTGTAATATTCAGTTAGCCCCAAAAATCCCCACTTCTTTAACATTTCTTGGTTTCAGCCACATTTTAACAGCCTCCAACTTCTTTGGGTCCATAGCCACTCCATGAACTGAAATAATATGCCCCAAGCATAGTTTTCAATCTCGGATTGCGGCGCGACGCGGCGGGGTCCCATAGCGGGATCGCAGCGACGCGGATCGCGTCGCGGCCGCTTTTTTATCCAATCGCGGGACAGTTAAATTATAGAATTTTACAAACATATATGTTGAAAAATTAAACCCAAAACATAAAAAGTAAAAACCCATTCAAATTCATAATTAAAAACATTCATAAATTCAGCATAATACATCAAACACATGTCTCATCCAATTATTCATAAACAATAACCATGAGAACATCCAAAGTTCAATTCAATCATCCTCTTCATCTTCAAGATCTTCCATTTCTTCTTCACCTTCACTTTCACTATCATCACTTTTATAAATCTCCTCTTCATTTGTTTCCCCATCATCATCATCATATGATTCATGTTCATCGTCTTCTTCTTCTTCAATAACCATCCTTGCTTTTCCTTTAGAGCTTGAACTTGAAGCATGGGTAGTTCCTCCTTTTGTTTTCCTTCTTGTATAATGAGAAGGTTCACCGGCCCCGGTAGCTTCTTCAACTAATCTCCAAGTCATGGTGTTGTCATCCTCAAACACCAATTCATCTTCAGCGCCATCTTCATCACCATTCATTAGTCCTAAAAACCACTCACTACTGTCATCATCAACATTCTTTAGGACAATGGGATCAGTGACATCTCTGGAATCAAATCGGTCCTTCAAAGTTTGGTTGTATTTGATGAACACCAAGTCTTGCAACCTTTGATGCTCTAGCCGGCTTCTCTTTTTAGAATGAACCTGTTTTATAAAAATTAAAAAAACATTGGTATCACTAATGAAGTTTAACCTTAAATGAATGAAACCGAGTTGAGTATTGATACTAAGTTACTTACATGTTCAAAGGCACTCCAATTCCTCTCGCATCCCGACGAGCTACATGTCAAGCTCAAAACTTTGATGGCAATTGTCATCAAAGATGGTGTTCCTCCTCCATAATTCTTCCACCATTCAGCTGCAATTATTATTTATTAGCATTGTTTTGTAATGATCTAAAATTAAGAATCATGTAATTAAATAATCAAGACAAAAATAAACTCTTACCAGGAGCTATTGTACTCCGTTGTCGCATGCAACCTTTCCCACCAAAGAGGCCTTGTGCGCTTCTATATGTTGCCAATTCTAAA
The DNA here is from genome assembly GCA_963277665.1 of Viscum album. NCBI lineage: Eukaryota > Viridiplantae > Streptophyta > Magnoliopsida > Santalales > Viscaceae > Viscum > Viscum album. Next base: position 151,043,847 of record OY728163.1, read on the forward strand.
CAAGCCTTGTCTTCCTCCTCAGGGCTAGGAGACAATCTTTTTATACAATCATATAAGCCTTTCATCACCTCTGCATCTCTTTCAATACTTGGATTTCCATAAAAAAATTGAGGATTCAAATAATAACCCGCTGCATGCAATGGATGATGCAACTAAGAATTCCATCTTTCATCAATTATCTCAAATATATCCTTATACTTGGTTTCATCATTCTTGAAAAGCTTCTGAATGGTCTCTTTTGCCCTGTCCATAGCCTCATAAATGAAACCTATTGCTTGTTTCTTCTCATTATCAACCAATCTAAGAACTTCTACAAGAGGTCCCATGGCCTTGAGGCTATAAACAACATCATTCCAAAATGATGGCATCAACACGGTGTCGGCAGCACGCTTTCCCTTTGTTTCTTTTGCATTTTTGGATCTCAACCACTCTTCAGAAGTGAACATCTTTCTGAGATTATTTTTTTGCAAATACAATCTTTGTAAAGTTAAAAATGTTGTAGCAAACTGAGTAACTCCATATCTCACCAACTCAGTTTTGTTGGTGAACCTCCTCATAATGTTCAATGTCAATGAGTGGTTGTAGATGAAAGCCACAAGCTTAATGCCTCTTTCTATAACCCTCTTCACCCTACTAAGTTTGCCAATGTTTTCCAAAATCAAATCAAGACAATGTGTGGCACATGGAGTCCAAAATAAGTGTTGCCTCTTAGCCACCAACAACTTGCCTAAAATCATACAAAATCAATAAGAAACAATTAAAATCTTAAGTTGTTAACTGAATTGATAATATTAAAATGAAATGAAAGTACTTTTAAAAATTAAAACAAAAGTTTTTTTATTACCGGCTAACTTGAAATTGCTTCCGTTGTCGGTAACTACTTGCACAACTTTTGATTCTCCAATCTCTTCAACAAAATCATCCAATAACTTATAAACAGTTTCTCCCGTTTTCACATAGCTTGATGCATCAACACTTTTTACAAACATTGAACCGGTTGGACAATTTACCAAGAAATTGATCAAGGTTCTTCCTTTCTTGTCCGTCCAACCATCAGACATGATTGAGCAACCATAGTTTTCTCGTTCAATTTCATGCCCCTTCAACAATTCCTTTGTGTACTCTTAACTCTTTTTTTAGAAGAGGAACCCTGCACTCATGATAGCTTGGAACTTTCAAGTGTGGTCCATATTGTCCAATCGCTTCCACCATCATTTTAAAGCTTTTCGATTGAACAACATTAAAAGCAATTCCATTTGTGCAAAGGAATCGCTCTATGTATTGCACCGTTCGATCTCTTAACTGCTTGCTACAAACATCTTTAATGCTTGTTTGTCTTGCATCCTTAACTACTTTTGCCGGATCTTCCATGAACATAGCATCAAGTGGCCCTTTCACATTTCTCACTTTGTTGCCACTTAAAGGACATGATGAAGCACTTGATGCATAACTTCTTTTTTTCCCACTCTCAACGGCATGAATTTCTTCAAGCTCTTCCTCCATATCCTCATCAATATCATGAATATCATTCATATATGATGATTTGTCAGCTTTTTTCTTTGTTTGAGCTGCAATAAGCTTGTCTTTCACTTCTTGAGGAGTCTTCCTACACTTCTGAACATTTCCCGGTAATCCCATTTGATGTTCTTTGGCTCGGGTAATACCACTATTGGTCACCATCATGCAAAAGACACATGTGACTTTTTTTTTATTGTTGATGTCTCTTAAAGAATTCCACTGCCAAGCAATGTCTATATTTTTTCCTTGAGGCTTCACCAATGGTGGAAAAGACTGTACGGTCGTAGCATCGGTTGGTGCAATAGATGGCTGAGAAGAAAATGAAGCCATAGCTGGGCAGAAATAATAGAAAGAAATGTTGGACTTGTTTGACACAAATAACAAACAAAAAACAGATGTTTGAATGACCCAAAAAAAATAAAAATACCAATGAAAGGCTGCTGGATGGAAATAGGACTGCGCCTGGAGAGAAAAATGGGAGCTGCAGCTGCGGCGCTTGGAGAGAAAAAAAGGGAGCCGAAGGGAGCCGCGCCTGGAGAGAGGGAGCTGCGCCACGCCTGGAGAGAGGGAGCCGCGCCTGCGCCTGGAGAGAAATGGGAGCAGCGCCTGGAGAGAAACGGGATCCGCGCAGGAGGAAATCAAAGTCGCGACTCAGAAAATATGGGGAGCCGCGCAAGAGGAGGAAGGAGTCGCGCGCGCAGAAGGGTGTATAGGGGAGCCGAGTCGCTGCACCAGGAGGAGGAAAAAAGAAGAGTTGCGGGAGGAAAAAAAACCCGATAGTTTTGGCGCCAGAACACGGCGCGGCCGCGTCGCCCGAGATTGCGGCGGAACCGCGACGACCGCGATAGCGGGTGTCGCGGGAACGCCCGCGATGAGGCCGCCTGAAGCGGCTGGGTGCCGCTCCGCGCCGCGACGGCGCGATCCCGGCCGCGACAACGCTATTTGACAACCATGGCCCCAAGTATTCCACAATTCGTCTACCCAAGATACATTTTTTAATGTTTTCAAATAGCTTGTTTGCTGACATTAACTGTAGAATTTTCTGAACTAAATGTAAATGCTCTTCCCAATTCCTGCTATAAACCAAAATGTCGTCAACAAATACCAGCACACATTTTCTTAAAAATTCATGAAACACCGAATTCATGGTTGCCTGAAATGTGGATGTTGCATTTATTAGGCCAAAGGCATAACAAGGTACTTGTAATGTCCTTCACGGGTTTTGAAAGTTGTCTTCTCCACATCTTTTTCCTTTAACCGCACCTAATAGAAACCTAATTTTATGTCAACCTTTGTGAAAAATTCTATTCCATGTAATTCGTCCATTAACTCTTCTATAATTGAAATAGGGTACTCATTCAAATCCCTATAATCAACACACATTCTCCACCCACCATTTTTCTTTTTTACCAAGATAATAAGGCTAGAATATGGAATTTGTACTATGTCTAATAAATTGTTGTCCCAAAAGCTCTTGCACCTGACTTTCAATTTCATTATTCATAAAATAAGCATGCTTATATAGCTGAACATTGATCGGTTTTTCCCCTTCAGATTAATAGCATGGTTAGTTTCCCTTTTTGGTGGAAGATCTTGAGGGGCTTCAAAAACTATCCAAAATTGGTTTAGAATCTTCTGCATTTACAACTGCTAAGCGCTTTCTAACTCCAGACCAATCTCTGCCATTCCATTTTCCCATAATTTTCTCAGTTTCACAATACTCAGAAACTCCTGTAATGCTCCAGATGCCTCCTTTGGAGTTCTCACCCCCTGCAAGATAACTTTGTTCTTGTTGGTCACGATCCCTCGGTATCAAACCTCGTAGATCCTTACAATCAAATACAGAGAGGTCCACCCTTCATGCAACGAAGTATTCTTCTGAACCAATATCAAAAGAATTTATGGATGATATCCCATCATTTCCCGGCTCCGCAGAATATGATGCAGATGAATATTTCAGCAATGTTGGATGCGCCTAGTCTTGTTGTGGCATCATCTCCAAGTGCTGAACCAGTTCTGCGATGTTCTGATGTAATTCTGCATGTTTAGTCATTTTCTGGTACATGTTTCCCACTGTTGCAGCTAATCCAGAGTGATGCTTCCATCCTTCCTATGCGCTGCTCCACCCCTTCCAGGCGATATTGCTGACACGTCTCCACCAGCATTTCGTAGTTGAATTAATCCGCGGCATTGCGAGCGATACGGTAGTTCTCCCCTCTAGTGACAGATATTCTGGTGGTGTGCCAGCACCCCTAGAATTTTCCAGTAGTGCTAACCTTGACCGGCGTGGGTCGAGGGTGACTGTAAATAATTTTTGAACTTTTTTAAGGTGTATTCAGTAAACGTGCGGACGACGAATTCTATTTTTTGAACCAGTGCTCGGATTAAAAATCTGAGGGCATTGTTGAATCTACAACGTCAAGATTCACTTAAGGGAAGCTTAACTTTGACTGACAATGGTCAGAAGAAAAAGTTAATTTTTATACTTTACAAAAAAAAAAAAAATAACTTTTGGTTATTTTATTTTTCTTTGTGCAACCGTTTGACAAACGGTGGTGGGATCGTTGTGCAATGTCAAACGGATTGACTCATAATTTATGTAACCACACCATTGAGAGATTTTAATGAACGTGTAACCACACTGTTGAGATAATTAAAGAGGTTCATTAATTATACTCATTAATGAACCTCATTAATTGTGAGGTGCGTTGATTATCTCCTCCCCTCTATTTAAACGAAGCTCGGACATGAGTTTTCGGCACACAAGAGGGGAACCTCTGACGAAGTGCTGTGACGACTTCCACCAACCTAGAACAAAGCTTCGAGCGATGAACGTTGGAGGATTCGATGAGAAATGGTAAGCATTGACAAACACCTTCGGACGTGGACACTTCTTTCTTATCCGTAGAGCCTTCCAGCGATTACAAGGTAGGGGTTATATGTTTGATTCCTCCCCTTTTTACCCCGTTCTTGAATATCATGAAGAACATAGGTCAATCGTACAACGGGTTGACCCACGTTTCGCTCTTTAACGCAGGAGGATAATGCCGGGTTTCATTATGGGAGTTTTTATAATCTAATCATCTTTCCCATGTTATAATACTAACGCGGAGGGTGCGAGCCTTCCCGCGTTCTATGTGGGCGATCAGAAGAAGCGGCAGCGTAACGACAACACTTGGTGGGACCAACGACTGAGGGAGGCGGCAACTGAGGGAGGCGACAACTGAGGGAGGCGACGACCGGCACCCACCGACCGCAAAGGAACAGCGACACCCAAAGGCGCCGCGACAAACAAAGGGCTGCTGGCCAATGCCGACTGTGTTGAAGCAAGGCGACACGCTTCGGTGGAAGGCCATGGCATCGTGCCGCGGTGGAGGGCGGACCGGCGCCCGTGGGTCCGTAGCGGGTCGGACCACACAGATCGGCCAGGAGGTGCAGCGCCATCCAGCGCCGCTGGTGAGCCGGTTGGCGCGCCGCTGAGGAAGGTCGCGACATTGAGTCACGGTGGAGAGCAGACTCGCGCTTGTGGGTCTGTAGCGGTCGGGTCCACGCGGACCAGCCAAGAGATGCGGTGCCACATGGCACAACGACATTGAAGACCCGAATGGCTTCGACCGTTCAGGAGGGGAGCGGTCCCTCGCGCTCGGCCAGTAGGCCGAGCAATTCCACAGCCTGTCGGGCCACGCCCAGCGTGCTGGACCAAGCCCAACCGAAATGGACTGGGTCGGGTCGGTCCGACCGTGTCGGATCGGACCCAGACCCACTTACGGCCCAATTCGCTTAAACGAACATATCTCCTAAACCGGACGCCTGTTTGATGAACCGTCTATGGAGCTGCAACCCTTAGGATGGGGCAGTCATTTTGAGATACTCCACGTGACTTTCAGAGAATGTTGGAGTTTTTATGGGTTGGATTGTAATCAAATCCAACTAGGTCCTCGACACTAAAATGCCTATAACTTTTAGACTAGGTGTCCAGTTGACACGCCGTCTGTTGCGTTGGAACCCTTATGACATGACAGATCACCAGGTTACTTCCTTGTAGAACTTTGTGGCGGTTGAGGTATGACCGATAACCTGAGGAGCAGAACCAGTGTGTTTCTTGTAGTGAGAGTTAGGATGACTACTCCCTTGATGACTCAAGGTGCGGGTATTCCTGACTCCTCTGCTCCGGTAGAGACGGGACCCCCCACGTCATGAGTGCAAATTCGTTTTCCTCTGATATGGTTTTCCTATCTTTGAAGTCGGTACTCCCCTATTGGACTAGGGCACGAGTCCTTCATACTTAACTCACATAGAGTTTGGTACTCCCCTACCGGGTAGGGTGAGAGTCCTCTATGTTAAGAGTAGGTACTCCCCTGTCAACCAAGGGTGCATGTCCTCCTTATGCAGTGCTACAACAGAGTAGGTACTCACCTTCCATGCTAGGGTACGAGCCTTCTAGCCTGGGGTCAGTACTCCCCTACCGTACTAGGGCGCGGGTCCCCCATGGTGAACAAACTACAAGAGTTGTATTCCCCTACCAGGTAGGGTGCATATCCTCACATATGGAGTAGTACTCCCCCGTCTCTGAGTAGCGATGGGGAGCAGGTCCTTCAGGGGAGTTGGAGCTCCCTCAACTGCATGACACAATTACGAGGAGCGAGCCCCTCCACTTGATGTAATTGATACCCATGGTAGAAGTTAGTACTCCCTCAATGGACTGAGGTGTGGGCCACTTCTTATCGGGGCGGCTGAGATATAGTGGGTTAGACTGGAGCATTGATCCCCTAATTGAACGCAGTGTCAAGGAGTGGACCTCTTCACTTGGTTTCCCTTGGTCTTGCCTCGGGTATAAGACTGTGACTGCGAGACCTCTAGTGCCGGGCACTAGAGGCAGTTCTTGCAGAAAGTTCCTAATGGAGCACGCCCTTTCGGACGTTCCATTAGGAATGGTTGAGTTTTAACTAATGAAGTACATCTCTCAAACAGGTGCCATCAGGGATGGCCAGTTCATAGAGCACGTACTCCTGATCCTTGAGTTACGCTTTGAGCCTTCTTTGGAAATCCTGGAAATGGCTTGAGGTCAGGACCTTATGTTTCTTTGTGGCTAAGACGAGTATATCTGGATGACCTAGGTATATGCAATGGCATATACCTGAGTACAGATGACTATGCATAATCTTTGTGGTTTACTTCATGGTTGTTTTGTGGTATTTTTCCTCCGTGGATTTTTGAGACTATCGAGGGTCTTGGGGTCCCCTACCGAGTACTGAGTTACTCACCCCTGCATGGGCTTCGCCCGCACGTATTGTTTCTGGTGCAGACGTTTGATGTTTCGATAGGGGTGCTCAGGAAGACGGGACTGACGGATGTTACGATGGTGGACTTGGTGGCCCAAGACCAAGAGGGGTCCAGTAGGACCAGGTAGATAGAACATACTGCTTCGGCTTCTAGTAGCTTCACTACTCCAGCGATCAGGTGGGATCTTTTGCAGACGGTCGTCGGTGATCCCTTTGTACCTTGCTATTTGCAGTTCTTTTTTTGGTCTTGTAAACTGGCCTAGTTACACCACTCAGTGCTTTACTAGCTGTTGTACTCTGGTTTTCGATTACTTAGTGTTCACCTTTCATCTTTGTGTTTTTTTTTGCGAGCGCATGTGTGTACAGGTATCTAGGCATATGCCTCCCACTTGCAGGTTGACGCCTTCGGTGCTAGTCGCCAACCCTTGGCCTTCGGAAGGCAGGCTTGGGGTATGTCACAACATGAGCCTTGGAGGATGGGTCGTGACACATCTCCTCCACTATAAATACCACCCCTCACCCCCAATTCTCCTCACACCTCTCAAGCTTTTATAATTTTTCAAATTCTGCCCAATCATCTTTTCAGGCCTCTTCCCCACATCCAAGACCTGTTGGTCTCACCCAAAGGCCAAAACCAAAGGGCTTAAGGAGGTTCTCAATGAGGATAATTCAAGAGGAGGTTTGAACACGTTTGAAGTAAGACAAACCCGAGGTAAAGGAATTCTTAACCAAATTTCCATTATTCGGGTTAACCTTATAATTCATTAATTATGTGCTACTAAGATTATTTGTGAAATGAATTTTGTTTATATTATGTTGTATTATGTGGATTTATAGTCTATACACATATTCCTTTCATTCTATTAATTCACACTTCAATCATATGATATTTGTAAGGGACTTTTCTTTTAAAATCCTTTTTAAACTTCTATTTTTATAAAATTAAAAAGGAATGTTTTTTTGCAAGTATTATTCTTTTATGATTATGTTATGTTTCTTAGGCACTGTTTATGGTGAAGAGTGAGACCTATATCTCCCTCCAATTTATTGAGTATGTTTAAGTTGAATGTTGGTTGTATGGTTACTCCAAGTGTAACTACAATGGTTACGCCATAAGGTAGCCGTGAGGGTTACATTGTTTGGTAGCCATGAGAGTTACATTTTAAGGTAGATATGAGGGTTAAAAATCGTAAGGTATAAAAATGGTTGCAATATTAAGTAATGCCCTAACTTATCTTTATGGTATTATTTATGTTTTTTATGTTTTATAGAAATCTCATGTTTTACCAAAGTAACTATATGGTACTTTGGGTGAGAAGTATTTCTTTGTGGGAATGATTTTATATATTTATAAGTATTCATACACGAACAGTTTCTCTTCTTTTTTCTATATCCATTACTAAGATTTTTGTGCTCAACCCAAGTTTTAAAATGTTTTTAATAGGGTTTAAGGATGAGTAAGAGAAAAGGAGAAGCTAAGATGAATATTGTGAAGACTTTTCATGAATATATTGTTTTTTATTAAAAACTTTTGTATTATAAAAAATGGATATTGTTTTAGTAATATCCACTTTGTATGATTATGGGTTTATTTGTATGAATTATGTCCTAACTTTATAAAACATTAATCCGAAAAGATCTCTGGGAATGTAAAGAAGTGAATTAGAAAGTAATTTACTAGATTATGTAATATTTAAGGCTAAGTCCTTATAGTTGGTATTAGAGCATGGTTTAGATAACTTTAGAGGTTAGGATGATGTTAATAGAATACAATAAATTATTTTTACCTTATGGTTATGTTTAAATGATATAACATTTTAAGATTAGCATGCTGATTCATTTAAGATGTCTGTTCTAAATGGTTTTCCATAAAAGAAACAGGGAAAATGAAGTTAGAAGGAACTGAGAGGATGGTATCTTTCCAAATTTGCAACCTGGAATGGTGGGAATTGGAACCGAATAGTTCATTATAGTAATAGATTAGTTGACGTAGGCTATAAATGATAGTGGAATTCATATAAGAGAACAAGATGAACTACCACAAAGAAATATGACGATAGTGAAACATTTTATGAGGCAACACCCTCCAGCTTTTAGTGGGTATTCTGACTTAGCTGTGGTTGAAGGGTGGATTAAATCCCTTTAAAAGAAATTCGATGTTATGGGGTATTTAGATAATCAAATGTTTAGTCTTTTCATTTATCGTTTTGAAGGTGAAGCAGACCAATGGTGGTCAATGGTCAAGAATATCAGGGATAGTGATAAGACTGATGCCTTGGAATGGGATGAATTTAAAAATATTTTCCTTGAAAAATATTTTCCTAAAGTGGTTTGACTGAGTATGGAAAAAAAATTCCTTGAATTGAAGAAAAAGTAGGAAGATTCAGTGGTTGTGTATAAAGAAAACTTCACCCGACTCAGAAGGTATGCTTCAAATATTATTTGGAATATTGATAGTAAAATCGATCATTTTTACATAGGATTGATGCCAATATATCGAAGGGCATTGTCTTTCCATGAATTCAAAAGTTACGAGAAACTTGTCTGATATGCTGAGAGGGTAGAAATGGAGTTTGCTGACGATCACGTGTACTTTGACAACAAGTAGAAGAAGAGGTTCAGATGGTAAGCGATGGGTACGAATCAATCAAATAAATCCGATGGTAAGAAATTATAGTTTCCAATTTGTGAAAAGTGTGGTAAAAATCCCGATGGGGAATGCCTTAACAAAACTGGGAAGTTTTTTTGATGTGGTAAGTTTGGACATGTGTCTCGAGATTGTAATGAAAATGATCTTAAGATTAATTCTGATAAGAAAATTACAAAGTGTTTTAAATGTGGTGAGACTGGTCATTTTTCAAATACCTACCCAAAGAAAGATTCAAATGATGGAAAAAAGTCAAATTATGAGTAGAAAAGTGTAGTGATATCCTTTATGACTACGTCAGCAGATTTCGGGCCATCCAATGAAGTGGTATCAACTACTTTATTTGTTTACTCAGATTTTTATAATGTATTGTTTGATATGGGGTCTAAATATTTCTTTATTTTTGATAAATTTTCTATTAAATTAAAATTTTCACCTCAAGAAATGAGTCTAAAACTTATGGTTAAAACACCATGGGAAAATATTACACCAAAAATGCAATATAAGAATCTTTCTATTATTGTATGTGGAAAGAAATTACCTGAAAACCTTGTTTTTTTACCCGTAGTAGCGTTTGATTTCATTCTGGGTATGGATTGAATTTCTTTTTATCAGGATAAGATTAATTTTAGAGTTAATGAAGTTGTTTTTCATAAAGAGTTTCAGTTTGTATACAAGAATAAACCCCTATAATTGATAACATATCAGGAATCTGAGAAACTGTTAAAAGATGAAAATGAAAGTTATATTGATAATATTGTTATAAACAAGGGTACTTTTCATATTAATGATGTGCCAGTGGTAAATGAATAACTAAATGTTTTTCCTGATAAGTTATTGATCGCACCACGATTCACTGTTTCATTTTCACCCGTACACCACTGTGCTAAACTAGTTTTATATAAAAAATTATAAAAATAATAACAAATTGAACTTTATGTTTGATTCCATTATTTTGTGTTTATAAATTTTAAAAAGGTTAATGTTACTTTTTTTTTATAATTGCATTGAAGGTGGATGTGATTTGGAGGGCCCATGACGAAGTTCAAGAAAAATGGGCCAACCTGTGCAGGATCCAAGCACACCAGTTTACTAAACCACACACTTATACTAAACTGTGCATCCAAATGGAATGAAATTTTGTGCTACGGTACAAAATTAATTTTTATACATTTCATATGAAGGAACCCAATCCTCATTCGTCTATCTAGTGGCCCAACCGACCTGATCTTTCCAAAACACCGAATCTGCATGAAGTGAAAAGTGGTGTGTTGTGATCTGTCCATATCTCGAGTTGTAGGTATCTAAATGAAGCCAAAATTTCAGTGAAGATACTAAAGATGTGGGTTAAGAACTTTTTAGTTTTTACAAAATTGATATAAGGCTTTCTACCCATCGAAAATAATGGACCAAGTGGTTTTACACAATATGTGTACACAAAACCACCTTCCACTTTGCCTATAAAATGATACCTTGAGAACCTCATTTGTAAGTTTGAACCAAAAGAAAATATCCGCCATTTTGGATTCCTATAGTAGTATCCTATTCATCCTAGAATTTATGGATACCCCTCTCCTCATATGGGGGTCAATAATGAAGGAGGAGTTCTACTCGAGCTTTTTCCTCCTCCCAATGTCAAGCTAAACAGTGGGCGTTTGTTGTGAGGGAGCTACACACATGTCAAGGGAGTTCCAACACATATATTAGCGGTTTGGAGTGATTTGGATTTTAAAATATTTATTTCCATTTATCTTGAATTATTTCTTATTTTAATGCTTGTTTTGATGCATGTTGTTGATTTTCTCTTAATTTCTAACCGATTGGTGTGAGCTTTTGAGTGTGTGACTTGTGTTGTTTCGATTGGACAACACAAGAATCCCTTTCTTACCCACTTTATTGAGATTTCAATCTAATTTGTAATCTCTTATTCCGGCCATAAGTTATGGACCTTGACAATACAATTGTTATGTCAAGGTTTGGTTCTTTAAGCAATGAAATGAAGACTTAGGAATTAATCGAGATTCCAATCAATTTCAACCAAAGAATTACTCCAAACATAAATGAAACTCTAATATCATTGAACATTAAATGTGTGTAGTGAAATAAAAATGACCCCTTTGTCTCATATTTTTCAAATTCTACTTGGTTTTTCAACTATTAAACTCTTTATGTTAAGTTATTTTCTTTAAACAATTTTCAAAATCACCCCCTTTTAGTTCATATTATTAAAAACACATACTCTAAACCTATAAAAGCTACTTGAGAGACGACCTAGGGTCTACCATATAATATAAATCAACATTAAAATCATAATCAATTTGATGCGTCACAAAAAAGTGGTCAATTTCCCGATGTTATACCTGATCAGGAGGTTGAATTTACTATTAACTTGATTTTTAATGCTAATTTAATTTCAAAACCCCCTTATCGAATGACTCAAGTGGAACTTCTTGAATTATAAAAATAAGTTATAGGAGTTGATTTATAAAGAATTCATTCATCCTAGCAGTTCACCATGGGGTGCTACTATTTTTTTGTTAAAAAGAAATATGGTTCCTTGAGACTTTACATTGATTATAGAGCTTTGAATAACATTACTGTTAAGAATAAGTATCTTTTGACTCATATCGATGACTTGTTTGATCAGTTTCATAGAGCTCAGTATTTTTCCAAGATTGACTTGAGATCTGGGTACCATTAGATGAAGGTGAAAGAGGATGATATCCTGAAAATAGCTTTTCATACTAGATATGATCATTATGAGTTTGTTGTTATGCCCTATGGTTTGAAAAATTTCCTCGCTGTATTCATAGATCTTATGAATAGAATATTCTGTGAATATTTCGACAAGTTTGTTGTTGTTTTCATTGATAATATTTTGGTCTTTTCAAAAAGTTATAAGGATTATGAAAAACATTTATGGATTTTCTTGAAAACTCTCAAAGAAAAGAAGTTATACAAAAAATTATCAAGTGTGATTTTTGGTTGCAACAAATTTCTTTTCTTGGGAAATCTATAAATAATGAAAGAATAACTGCTGATTCTATAAAAAAAAGTAGTATATGAATGTTCAAGACCTAAAAATGTTATATAAATTCATAGTTTTCTTGGATTAACATTTTATTATCTATAGTCTGTTAAAACATTTACATGGTTATCTAACCCGCTAACTAAGTTAACATGAAAAGGGGTTAAATTTATTTGGACAAAATAACGTGATTCTTATTTTTAGGAACTAAAGAAGAGATTGGTGAATTCTCTAGTTTTGGTCATGCCTTCTAGAAATGGTGAGTTTGTCATCTACAATGATGCTTCATTGAAGGGACTTAGTTGTGTTCTGACGTAGAATGATCAAGTAATTTCTTATGCTTTGTAAGAACTCGGTTCTTATTCTTGAGGTATGAGTTTCTTCTTTTCCTTTAGTGTTTTTGAGAAAATAAGGAAAATGGGGGAAAATCCCAAATTTTGTGGGTGCACGCCATGTACTTTTCCACATGCCATGTACTTTGGCCGTGTGAGATAAGTACACAGGGCGTGTAGCCCTATCGGCGATGAAAGGTGTAAAAACCGACTATACGCAGTGTAGTGGGTATTTACACACCGTGTAGTCAGTCGGCAGGTGAATAGTAAGGCGGTGGGAGTAGCCTCCAGTTGAGCGACAGTACACGCCGTGTATTCGGAATTACACGCCGTGTACTCATGTCGACGGATGAACAATTCGGCGGTGGAAAAAGTAGCCGCCATAGGAACAATGAAATGAGAAAAGTACACGCCGTGTAATTGAGAGTACACGCCGTGTAGTTTGTTTTTTTCGCTTAAAATGAGCAGTAGACCGTGTGAGCGGGGACACGGGGTAGGGAATGGTTTGGGGAAACACGTCGTGTATCGGTTGTACATGCTGTGTAGTGTTGACCCGGTGTCCGCCCGTGTAACTAACCACACGAACGAATAAAACCTTAAGACATACACGCTGTGTCTACCTTGAACACGCCGTGTAGTCTGACCCAGGTACCCGGACGTGTCACAAACAACACGGGTCAGTGTTATCTTTCTTTGTACATGCCGTGCCCGCCTGGAACACGCCATGTAGTGTCAGTCGTGTAGTCGGCCGTGTACCGAGCAACACGGGTCGGTCTGGGGCTTCCTTGAACACGCCGTGTCTTTTTGGAACACGCTGTGTCGTGTAACCTGGGTACACAGGCCGTGTCACGAACAACACGGGCCGATGAAAGCTTGTCAAGTACACGCTGTGTACCTGTGGGACACGCCGTGTAGTTTTGTTTTAGAAGAGCCGTGTGGCTTAGCCGTGTAGAAGGACTCAGGCGGGAAAGAAAATTCAAGTACACGCTGTGTGTGTGGATAACACGCCGTGTGTTTGGGGTGTTACACGACCAGTTTGGCAGAGTACACGCCCATGTGAAGGACTTGAGGAAACACGCAATGTAGTTATTATACACGCCGTGTAGTCTTGTTTTATAAAAATTGAAAGTTTTCTTTTCCTTGTTCCCTTCTTACACTCCTTGTTTTCAGTCTTTGATAATCTTGATCTAAGGTGTGCGTTTAACCTTGTAGAGTCATGCCGCCGAGACGACCATCGATTGTTCGCCAAGAGAGCGGCGATGATTATACTCTTGAGATGGTAGGCTATGGGCTACAAGTTGATCCTCCAACAGTGCCAGGTGTAGCGCCAACCGTTATACCGGACGCAAGCGCGAAGTCGCAGTTCCGTGAAGGCTTCATGCGGTTCATGCAGACCTTTTAGGGAGCATCGCAGGCTGCCAAATCTATGGTAGAGCTGACGCGTATATTCCAGCAACAACATCCGCCTACGTTTTCAGGGGATGACGGACCACAGGCTGCGGAGTCATGATTGTATTCAGTTCAGACTATTTTCGAGCATCTGGAGACGCCTCCAAGGCAGAGGGTCAAGCTCGCGACTTATATGCTGCGTGATTTCGCCAAAAGGTGGTGGGATGTTACCACCCAGTCTGAGCATCACCGCGACATGGCATGAGAAGATTTCCAGACAGCTTTCTATGACTTATTCTTCCCCGAGACGCTGAGGGCAGATCGAGCTCGAGAGTTCATGAATCTGCAGCAAGACGCCATGTCAGTGATGGATTATTTTGCTCGCTTCACCGAGCTTCAGCGTTTTGCACCCGTTCTGGTGGGTGATGAGATGTTGAGGGCCATACTATTTGAAGATGGTCTTCGATATTACATTTGAGCTTTGGTGAATGTTTTCAGGTTGCCTACAGTGCATGCTATTGTGAACCAGACATTGATTACTGAGCGAAACCTGCGGGAAGCTAGTGGTGTGGTCCAGGGCGGTTCGACACCAGTTTCTGGTACTATTTCTACCGGTAAGAGGAAGAGGTAGATGGATTTCTCTCACGGCGGTAGTACTAGTCAGAAGAATACTTCAGGTGGCCAGGTTATTTGCTACCAGTGTGGTAGAGAGGGGCACAAGGGACCTCAGTGTACCCGAGACCCAGTGGAGTGCCGAGATTGCGGCAAGATGGTTCATCTGCAGCGTTTTGCAGGGCGTTTCCACTAATGGCTAGTGAGAGGCGTTCTGTGCAGACTCCGCGTGCGGGAGCAGGACCAACAGCTTCTTACCAGTCGGGAAACTGGAATACGTTAGGGTGTGCGGGTAGAGATTGTGGTCGTGGCCGTGGTAGCCAGACACCAGGATCTCAGAGGCAGCAGGGCGGGACAACTTAGGGTGGCCAGGCTGTGTCGCAGGGCCGCGACACTGGGCAAGTATATGCAGTGCAACAGACCCAACATGAGCAGGATCCCGAACCTTCTACTGTTAGAGGTACTATTCTAGTTGCTTCTGTTTTGTCTTCTATACTTTTCGATACGGGTGCTACACATAGTTTTATATCTGTGCTCGTTGTGGAGAGCCTTGAGCTCGGTATTTCTTCTTCTTCTGATGTTATGACACTAAACTCTCCATTGGGAATTAGAACGGTTGGTGTGCGTCAATGTAGGGAGTGCCCCCTAGAGGTGGTGGATGTCACTTTCTATGGGACCTCTATGTCTTAGAGATGAAAACTTATGATGTGATTCTTGGGATGGACTGGTTGGTACCCTTTCAAGGCTTTGTAGATTGCTATCGTCAAAGGATGAGTTTCACGTCACCAGAGGGTGGAGAGTTTCTATACAAAAGTGAATGGGATGTCCAGGCGAGCCGAGCTGGACCTGAGCATTGTGGGTGAGGTGGTGTGACAGACCAAATTGCGAGTTTATATCTAGATGATCAGGGGACTTGTCAGAAGGATTTCCCTCCAGTGGTTGATCATTTCAGGGATGTCTTCCCGGATGACTTTGCGGGTCTACCTCCAAAGTGATAGGTGGATTTCTCTATTGAGCTTGTGCCAGGAGCAGCACCGGTGTCCATTCCTCCTTATAGGATGGATACACCAGAGTTGCAGGAGCTCAAGTGACAGTTAGAGGAGTTACAGGCAAAGGGTCTCATCCGACCCAGTACTTCTCCTTGGGGTTCTCCTGTCCTTTTTGCGAAGAAGGCGGACGGTACCCTCAAACTTTGTGTGGATTATCAGAAGCTGAACCAGTTGACGGTTAAGAACCCTTGCCGAGGATTGATGATCTTTTTGATCAACTTCGAGGAGCATGAGTGTTCTCGAAGACTGACTTGAGATCCAGATATCATCAGTTACGCGTTAGACCATCGGATATACCGCTTACAACTTTTCGGAGCAGATATGGTCTATACGAGTACTTGGTTATGCCGTTCGGACTCACGAACGCGCCAACAATTTTCATGGCTCTGATGAATCGTGTGTTCCACCCTTATCTGGATTCCTTTGTGGTAGTCTTCGTGGACGATATCTTGGTGTACTCTCACACTTGACACGACCATGACACCCATATTGAGATTGTTTTGAGTACACTGAGAGAGCATAAGCTATATGCTAAGCTCTCAAAGTGCCACTTTTGGATGTACCAGATACACTTCCTGGGTCATATCATCTCAGAGGCAGGAGTTGCAGTGGACCTAGAGAAAGTGAGAGCAGTAGTTTCCTGGGAGCAGCCTAAGAATGTGTTTGAGATACAGAGTTTCTTATGGCTGACTGGTTACTACAGACACTTTATACAGGACTTCTCCCGCTTAGTAGCACCATTGATGGGGTTGACTAAGAAGGGTGTGAAGTTCGTTTGGTTAGAAGCTTGTGAAGACAACCTTTTAGGAGCTGAAGGGAAGGTTGGCATCAGCACTAGTCCTGATACTTCCAGAGCAAGAGAAGAGATATACAGTTTACTGTGATGCATCAGGTATTGGGCTGAGAGTAGTGCTGATGTAGGGCGATTGAGTTGTTGCGTACGAGTCTCGGCAGTTGAGGCCACATGAGAGGAATTATCCAATGCATGACCTCGAGTTGGCTGCAGATGTTCATGCATTGCGCTGTTGGAGACATTATCTCTTGGGAGAACATTTTTTGGTTTACACATACCACAAAAGTCTCAAGTATATCTTTACCCAGCATGACCTAAATTTGAGACAACGAAGGTGGGTTGAATACCTTCAGTCCTTCGACTTCGAGCTTGCCTATACACCTGGTAAGGGTAATGCAGTTGTTGATGCACTGAGCAGGAAGACTCAGACATAGGCATTTCATGAGGCCAGTGATGAGTGGAAGCTTATGTCTTTGTTCTCTGAGATGCATTTGGAGGTGCACGACAGTCAGGGGCAGACCTATCTTTCTTCCTTAGCTGTGACCTCTACCCTCCTAGATAGAGTGAGGATGAGGCATCTATCTGATTCAGAAGGCCTAGTTCTACGAGATTCAGTGGCAAGTGAGGACCCTCCTCCTGGATGGACGATAGGCGATGATGAGGTACTGCGTTTCCATGGACGAGTGTGGGTTCCAGGGGATATACGCGAGATGATGCGGGAGTTTCATGCTTCAG
The DNA here is from genome assembly GCA_963277665.1 of Viscum album. Classification (NCBI taxonomy): domain Eukaryota; kingdom Viridiplantae; phylum Streptophyta; class Magnoliopsida; order Santalales; family Viscaceae; genus Viscum; species Viscum album. The sequence continues at coordinate 151,061,232 of OY728163.1, forward strand.
CTTGGGCAGTGCATCCCGGAGTTACCAAAATGTACCGTGACTTGAGACGTCAGTATTGGTGGCCAGGTATGAAGAGAGAGGTAGCTGGTTTTGTTACTAGATGTTCCACCTGTCAGCAGGTGAAGGCGGAACATTAGAGGCCATCTGGACTGTTATAGGAGTTACCCATCCCAGAGTGGAAATGAGATGATGTCGCGATGGACTCCATGACCGGGTTGTCGAGGTCACCTCGAGGCAGTGATGCCGTGTGAGTTGTTGTGGAAAGACTTACAAAGGTAGCTCACATTTTGCCGATCAAGGAGACCTACAGTGTCGATGAGCTCAGGAAGCTGTATATCCGAGAGGTCGTACGTCTTCATGGGGTCCCTCGTTCTATCATTTTAGATAGGGACGCCCGCTTTACATCTCTTTTCTGGCAGAGTTTTCATAGGGCACTGGGTACACAGGTGCTTCTGAGCACAGCTTACCACCCTCAGACTGATGGCCAGTCAGAGCGTACGATACAGGTGCTTGAGGACATGCTGCGCGTATGCGTCCTAGACTTTGGGGGATCTTGGGATAAACATATACCCCTGGCCGAGTTTGCCTATAATAATAGTTTTCAGGCAACTATTGAGATGGAACCATACGAGGCTTTATATGGTAGGCTATGTCGATCACCTTTGTGCTGGTTAGAGGCAGGTGAGGTAGCTTTTCTGGGACCACGTCTCGTGCAGAAGACTTCAGAGCAGCTTCAGTTGATACAGAAGCGGATGGCTACTGCGTAGTCTAGTCAGAAATCTTATGTTGATCGCCGTAGACGACCTTGGAGTTCGTGGTCAGGGATCAGGTTTTCTTGCGTGTTTCACCGAGGTTGGGACACAGGCGGATTAGGAGACAGGGTAAACTTTCACCGAGGTATGTGGGGCCGTTTGAGATTCTGGAGAGGGTCGGGCCGATTGCCTATCGGTAGCAGTTATTACAGAGGTACCAGGCCATGCACGACATCTTCCATGTATCTTAACTGCGCCATTATCACTCAGACCCGTCTCACGCCTTTCAGCCCGAGGAGGTTGAGCTTCAGATCGATGCGTCCTTTGAGGAGCATCCGATTCGTATCGTTGATAGGAGCACAATGGTTCTCCAAGGCCGGCCAGTTCCTCTTGTACGGGTGCTATGACAGCATGACCAAGTGTAGGACGAAACCTGGGAGCGGGAGACCGACGTACGTGCTCAGTGGCTAGAGTTGTTCTGAGATTTATCTTCGCCACCCTTGGAAGGGAAATTCGGGGACAAATTGCTTTTAGGGGGGAAGTTTGTAAGAACCTGGTTCTTATTCTTGAGGTACGAGTTTCTTCTTTTCCTTTTTTCCTTAAGTGTTTTTGAGAAAATTAGGAAAATGGGGAAAAATCCCAAATTTTGTTGGTACATGCCGTGTAATTTTCCACACGCCATGTACTTTGGCCGTGTGGGATGAGTACACAGGGCGTGTAGCCCTGTCGGTGATGAAAGGTATAAAAACCGACTACACACCGTGCAGTGGGTATTTACATGCCGTGTAGTCAGTCGGTAGGTGAATAGTAAGGCGGTGGGAGTAGCCGCCAGTTGAGCAACAGTACACGCCGTGTATTCAGAAATACACGCGGGGTACTCATGTCGACGGATGAACAGTTCGACGGTGGAAAAAGTAGCCGCCAGAGGAACATTTAAATGAGAAAAGTACATGCCATGTACTTGAGAGTACACGCCTTGTAGTTTTTTTTCCGCTCAAAATGGGCAGTAGCCTCCTCTGTTCACAGAGGGAGCTTAGAACGTCGGAGGAGAACGAGAGAGACGACCGGAGCTTGGAGGATCTCCCGACCGCACACCAGGAACCCGATTCTGTATCCGTTGATCTCCTTGGAACCGCACGGGTAAGCTCTTCCTTCTCCTAGAGCCTTTCTTACCAATTCTTTCCCGAGGGAAAGTTATTTAAGTTTGAACGGGATTGTGTTCACCTCAGACCTTTGTCGTTCTTGGACGATTCAGGAGGCGTCGTTCACGTATACCGATCAGAGACGATCGAGGTAGGTGGTCTGATGTTTAAATTCCAACAGCTGTGTGTTTTTGTGTATAGTTGTGCTACGAACCCATGTTGGGGTGTCGTGTGGCTGAGTTCCTGTTGCGCTATTTTGTTTTGTTTAGTTGTACCTTGTACTTTGAACTGTATTGTATTGTATTGCAGTGTATCCTATTCTGGCTGTTTTTATAGAATTTGTGACATGTTGCATCTCTATATATATATGACTACTGGTTCTCTTTTATTTCAGTTGTATATTACTACTTCCGCTGTTGTATGTTATATATCTTTCCACTGCGCTACACTTTGACAAATGAGAGCATAGTTTCCCCACTATCAGACATGGGCCCTCGCTGCTAGTCGGCAGCCTCTGGCATTTGGGGAGATGCGCTTGAGGTCATGTGACCAACCGGGTTTGGGGCACCCGTTGAGTGGCTTCCGGATCCGGGATGTTACATGCTTCAAGACCACTAAAACCTCATGAATTAAATTATCCCACGCATGATTTGGAATTAGCAGTTGTGGTTTTTGCTTTGAAAATTTAGAGGCATCATTTTTACAAATCCAAATATGAAATGTATACTAACCATAAAATTTTGAAGTATATATTCACTCAGAAGGAATTAAACATGGGGTTGAGAAGATGACTTAAACTGATATAGGATTATCATTGCCTGATCAATTACCATCCTAAAAAAGCAAAGTTGTCATTGCCTTAAGTCGAAAACATCATGCATCATTGACCATGTTATGTTTAGAACAAGACCCCTTGATTATTGATTTGATGAATTTTTTCCTGGAAGTTGTTAGTGCAATAAATTCCTCTGTTTTGTTTTAGGTTTCAATAAAGTCATCTATATTAGATAGAATTAAGCAAGAGTAGAAGGAAGATGATGAGTTACAAAAAAAAGGAATAATTGGTGGAAAAGAGTAAGTTATACGAATTTAATGTTGATAAAGATTGTGTTTTTAGATTTGGTAAGAGATTATGTGTGCCTTGTAATTCATAGTTAAAGAAAGAGTTGTTAAGTGAGGCTCATAGTTCTTTTAATTCATCCAGGCAGCACAAAGATGTATAGAGAACTTTGGGAGTATTACTGGTGGGATAGAATGAAAAGAGACTTCATAGATTTTACCATGAAATGTTTGCCTTGTCAATAGGTTAAAGAAGAGTGACAACTACTGAAGAGGATGCTTCGGCCTTTTCTAGTGCCAGAGTGGAAATGAGAAAATATATCCATGAACTTCTTGGTGGGACTACCAAAGACTTCTCAAGTTAATAATGTGATTTGGGTTATTATTGACCGAAAGACTAAATTTTCACATTTTGTTTCTATTTGAGATACTATGTATTTGGATCATCCTTATCGACTATAACTCAAAGAGATTTCCAGGTTACATGGAGTTACTCTTTACATTATATCTGAACGTGATTCTAATTTCACTTCTAACTTTTGGAAATACCTTTAGAAGTTGTTGAGAATAAAATTAAATTTCAGAACAACCTTTTATCCTCAATCTGATGGATATATTGAGCGAACAATTCAGACATTGGAAGACATGCTTCGAGCTTGATCAATAGATTATCAGGGAAGTTGGGATCAATATATTTATTTAGTTGCGTTTTATTATAATAATAGTTTTCATTTTAGTATATAGATAGATCCTTTTGAGGAATTATATGGAAAGAAGTGTCAAAATATAGCTTTTTGGGATGAAGTCAGGGAATGGAAGTTGATGAGACCAGAATTAGTAGAGAATGTTTCTAATGAAGTGAAGATGACCCATCAACATATGAGGAAATCTCAGAGAAGACATAAAAGTTATGCTGATAACAGGAGGAAAGACTTTTCTTTTGAGGTAGGTGATCGTGTTTTCTTTAAAATCTCTCCTTGGAAAAAGGTTATGTGTGTTGGTAAGAAAGGAAAGCTGAGTCCACAGTTCATTGGACCTTACAAAATTATAGAGAAAGTTAGACCAATATCCTACCGAGTATCTTTGCCTCCAAGTTTATCTTAGGTACATAATGTTTTTCATGTTATGATGTTGAGAAAGTATGTGCCAGATCTATCTCATGTTTTGATCCCAGATGTAGTTTAGTTGGAAGAGAACCTTTCTTATGAAGAAAATCCTGTTTGGATTCTTGATTTTAGAGAGAAAGTATTTTGGAATAAGGTAATTCACTAGGTTATCATTTTGTGAAGAAACCACATGGTTGAAGAAGCAACATGAGAATCTAAAAATTCTATGAGGGAAAAGTATACTCACTTGTTTAAGTAAATAAAAATTGCGATGATACAATTTCCAGAAGGTGAGGATAATGTAACAACCTAGGTACTTATAAAATAATTTATTTTCATTATGGAATTAAATAGTCAAATTATTTATAAATGTATAATGAAATAAGTTTTATTTATATAAATTAAGGAATTTATACTGATGGAATAATAACTTGACGTTAGGAATAATAACATGACCATTAGGAATAGCAATCCGACCAATAGAATAGTAACCCCACCTAATAAAGTATAAATAAAATTTATCCATCCTATAACTAAAAATGTGATATATTTATATAATTGGACAAGTAAATAATTTTTCGAAAGTTATAAATTATGTGTTGAAATTTTTTTAAGTAATAAATATTTAATTACAATTTTATAATTAATATAATGACTTAAGAGAAAATATATTTTCATAAAATAGATTCATAAATTATTATTTTTGTTTTCTTATGATTATAATACAATTTTATGAGAATTTAATTAATTTTTCAAAGTGTTATAAAATCAGTTATAGTTTTAAAATTGTTATTTTTTGAATAAATTGTGATTTTATTTAAAAATTTATTTTCTCATATTTAGAAAATTATTTTGATAAAATGGAGTTAAATTTTGAATTCTACATGTTGAAAAATGGTTGGGTTTATTTTTTGATATTTTGTTGAAATACATGAATTTTTGGTGAATAGTGAAATACGACAATTTACTGTATATAAACATTATAAGTTAAATCCACTATTCCTAACATCATGAATGATTTAAGAACTATAATATCGAACTTGCCTTGATTATTTTAATATATTTTATGATAATTATGAAACTATTAATAGTCTTGATCCAAAATAATAAACTAATGAATAAAATAATAAAAAACATCCTCTTCTCCACTATAAATACCACCTCTCACCCCCTCTTCTCCTCACACCTCTCAAGCTTTTAATCCAAATTCTACCTAATAATCTTCTCAAGCCTCTTCCCCATGTCCAAGACCTTATTGTCTTACTAAAAGGCCAAAACCAAAGGCCTTAAGGAGGTTCTCAAGGAGGATAATTCAAGAGGAGGTTTGAACACATTTGAAGTAAGACGAACCCGAGGTAAGGGAATTCTTAACCCAATTTCCATTCTTTGGGTTAACCTTATAATTAATTAATTATGTGGTACTAATATTATTTGTGTAATGATTTTTTATATTATGTTGTATTATGTGGATATATAGTGTATACACATATTCCTTTCATTCTATTAATTCTCACTTCAATTATATGATATTTGTAAGGGACTTTTCTTTTAAAATCCTCTTTTAAACTTCTATCTTTATAAAATTAAGAAGGGATATTTTTATGAAATTATTATTATTTTATGACTATGTTATGTTTCTTGGGAATTTTTTACAATGAAGGGTGAGACCTATATCTCCCTTAAATGCATTGGGTATGTTTAAGTTGGAGGTTGGTCGTATGATTACTCAAAGTGTAACTACAATGGTTACCATAAGGTAACAACGAGGGTTACATTGTAAGGTATTCAAGAGGGTTACACATTAAGGTATCCGTGAGGGTTTCAAATCATAAGGTAGCTGTGAGGTTTACAATATTAAGTAACTAATGCCCAAGTTATATTTATGGTATTATTTATGTTTTCTATGTTTTATAGAAATCTATTGTTTTCACATAGTAACTATATGATACTTTGGGTTTGTGAGAATGATTTCATACGTTTATAAGTACTCATGCACTAACAATTTCTCTCATTCCTTTTATATCTCATATTGATCTTTTTGTACTCAAACTAAGTTTTAAAATGTTTTTCACATGGTTTAAGGATGGGTAAGAGAAAAGGAGAAGCGAAGATGAATGTTGTGACTATTTTTCATGAATATATTTCATGTTTTTTATTTAAAATTTTTGTATTATAAAAAATGGATATTTTTTAGTAGAATCCACTTGGTATGCTTATGGGTTGATATGTATTAATTATTTCATAACTTTCTAAAACTATAAATCGAAAAGATCTTTGGGAATGTAAAGAAGTGAATTATAAAGGAATTTACTAGATTATGTAATGTTTAAGGTCGAGTCCTTATAATTATCTTGGAATATTTTTTACCCAAAGAATCAAGTTTTATATGAATTTTTGACATCATAAGAATTTTTTAAAGTATTGAAGTAAATATTATGTGAGTCATTAAAGTATCATTACTCTTACATGACATAGTTTCATTTTTATATGGGAAAATTAATCTTATGTGGTGTGATTTAAAATGGATTCAATCATACATGATATGAAGAAGTACATATTCAATACTACATGAGAGAAATAATTTTGATTTTAATCTCATGTGATCGAAATACTTTTGATTTCAATCTTACAATAGTTAACACTTCAATGATTTAATATTATGTAAAGTTTTTGGTCAAATATTTATGCATATATGATGATTTTTAGTTACATAATCTTTGGAGATACTTTTTTATTTAAATCAAAATTCATTTTAACATATTTATAGCAGTAACTAGATATTTGATAGGGATTTTTGAGTTATTTTAAAGGGAGTCCAAATCTAAATATTCATGATTTTTTAGAAAAACTTTCTTGGTTTTTAGGAATGGAAAATGAAAAGTTATTTTTATAATTTTTTTGAATAATATTAGATAATGATAGAATATATAGAAAATAATAATATGGATCACTAAACTTTGATTCTCATTGATCTGTATGAATATTCTATAGTTTTAAAAAATATAAGGAAATATAAAATAATATAATAGTTATTATTTTGCTACTACTGTGGTTAAAAAGAATATATATTTAATTAATGATATATTTTGAAACTGATTCTAAATCAATTTTAATAACTGTTTTCATTTTCACTAATTCTTTTCTCTAAATGCATTATATTCTTTCAACTATGATTCAATAAATTTTTTAGTTCTATTCCATTATATATATATTATTCTCTATTTATTCTAAGTACGAACATCTTATTCTAAGTGGGTCACATATACCTTGAGAATTCATGTTGTAAATTGTTCCTTGTTGAAAGATATTTTTTTATAGAACAATAATTTTATACTACTTATACTCAATTGTGAAGATCCTTGTATTCATAAATCATAAATAAAATAAAAAATCCAGCATTGAGTTTTAGTGGTGTAGATTAGGGGATTTACTTGTAGACCCTTGACTATTATAAATATATATTGTATCCTAATATTTTTTTTTGATTTATATGAATAGTTTATTTTACTTAAGGAAATATAAATACAATTAAAGAGTTTAAAGGGAAAGTTATAATTTGAAAGGGTAAAACCTGTAACTCAATTCACCCAAAACATGAGTCATTGGTTACAATAATAAAGGAAAAAATTATTCTATAAATGAAAAAATGGGAGAGATTTATAGAGATTTTACCCTTTAAACTCATGGAAAGATGGTTATATTGAAGTTATTTACTCTGAGAAGGAAGGTAAGCAACCACCGACTGAAGAGACAATACATGTGGATTCACCAAAATTAAGTACAACTCATTTTTTTCTTTAGAATAATTTATCGAATATTTTTTTCTCCATATCCATTAAATTATAGAAATAATACAACACATAAGAAATCACCTTGTCCTTTCATACAAAGATAATGATACCTAGAATAATTTCTTCTCTTATTATAGATGAGTAGACACATTTTTTAAACCATTATAATATATTATAAAAGGGAATAAACTTCATATACTACCCATACACATCAAACTTTCTTATAAATATCTATAAAAAATATAAGTTTGATGAAATGAGGATTTATCTCTTGATGAAATTATAAGTCTTGGGATAATATATCACCATTCACATGGTCTTAGTAGAATCTAAAGAATATATGAATACTTTAGATAACTACAACCCTAAAATATAAGATGAAAATATTATATAATCATATGTGTATTGAAAGATTGATCAATCCTCAAATATTGATATTGATATTGGGAAGCTTGAATATTCCCCTCCAACCTAAAAATGGGGTGTCTCCACTACTATTTATGAGATCAATAAAGTGAATTTTGGCACAAAATATGACCCATGACCTATCTTAATTACCACATCCCAAAATTTTGACAAGAAATAACAGTAAAACACATTTCTTAAGAAATGAAAGGATGTCTTTGAATGAAGTTACTTAAATAGTAAACAAGAATGGTTCATTTTATGAGATCAATAAAGTGAATTTTGGCACAAAATATGGCCCATGACCTATCTTAATTACCACATCCCAAAATTTTGACAAGAAATAGCAGTAAAACACATTTCTTAAGAAATGAAAGGATGTCTCTGAATGAAGTTACTTAAATAGTAAACAAGAATGGTTCAACTTTCTCAAAATCTTAGGGTGGTAGCTAAATTTTATAAACTAATTAATAGTAGCTTCATTTCAGAGGTCCAATACCATAAGTGGTTTTCCAATATAGTCCATGTTAAAGAGAATAATTGATAGATCAATTTCTGTATTTATTTCTATAAACTTAATCTCAATTTAATGATGGTTGATTTTTTAGTTTAAATTAAATAATTACTCATCAATGTGATGGAATTTGTTCAGGAACATTATTTTATTAATGGGTATTTTAGGTGCAACAAAATTTGAATATCCACCCTAAATGGGGTGTTTTTGTCCTTTAGAGCATCTAAAGGAGTATACTAATACCATGCTATTCCTTTCATTATAAAAAATACAGGTGATATTTTCTAAAGGAAAAATTACCACATCTTTAAGTACCTACTTGGAAAAACTATAGAATGATATGTGGATGCTATGGTCATAAAATCATACAAATGTCCGGACCACTTTGTTGACCTATAGGTGGTGTTTTAAAAATTCCAATCAGAAAATTTGAGGATAAAACCACTAAAGTGTTCATTCAAAGTTAATTTTAAGAAATTTATTGGGTTTTTATTCCATCATTATGGCATTGAGGACAACCTTGATAAAGCCAAGGTGATAGTTGACAGGCCTTCTCATTAGAGACTGTAAATTAACAGAGATTCAATGATACCTCACAAAATTCTGGTGTTCCTTTGAAACATTATATTAAAAGTTTTATCCATTACAACATTGATGAAAAATGGTTCAAGTTACTAATGGGATTCTAATTATTAAAGCACTTTAATATCTTAAAATAGTATTTATCACACCCACTTGTTTTAATACCAATCATGGGGTGAAATACACTTATTCTTTATATAGTAGTCTCATAATGATCCACTACTTCTATTATTTCATAGAAAAATTATATGGGTAAGGAAAATTGAATATATTACCTCATTTGAAAAATATTGGATATTGGGGGTAGGAATACCTCTGTAGAGAAAAATTTCCATCCTTGATCTTTGTGATGAAAAAGGTATATCATTATTTGAAAAATTATGAGGTATTTTTTTATCCCATTTTGATCCTAAAAATGCATATTAATTTTCCCCATATTGATTTGAAAATTATAATGATTGTTCATCATTATTTAAGAGTTAGAATTTTGGTTATTTACCTAAAATAAGAACAAAGAATTCACATTGTAAGAATTTCTGGTAACACCTTCAACCTTAGGGGAATTATCTATGGATATTAGCTCATTAAAGAGGAAGTTTTATCTATCAATATAACCACAAAAATCATTGATATTTACTCCCATAGTGATTCTTATATATTTATTCATTGAGGACGGGGAATCTAAAAATCAACCATGTTTGATTAGGAGTTATATTTATTTCCCAAAAAAAGTGATCTTATCATACTCTTTCTTCCTCTTAGAGGGTTAATCAATAATGAGGTGGAATACTAAGCACTTAACATGAGTCTATAATTATATTTTAAAATAAAAATTACTCATTTTAAGATAAAAAGTAACATATAATTAGTAATCAAAAAAATAAATGGGTAATATATAATCATGTAGGTTGAGTTAATGCCCACACTTAACCATAAATGAGTGTTGATGGCCCAATTTTTCACTGAGCTAGTTATTCACAATATCTTGATACCACACATTGTTTAAAAAGATGTTTCATCCACCTTATATAACACACTCTCTAACTTGGATCACGATGAGATTATTATCTATATTTGTTTATCATAAATTGGAAATTTATTTAATCATCGAGGTTGTATAATAGGTATATGAGATTGATATAACCATAAACCAGGTTGGGTCCTTATGCCCACAAGTTGATCATGAAATCAGTTGAATATACCCAAAATCCTAATATTAGTAGGATTGAGTATCCTCTACACCATGATAAAAAGGAAGATATTCACCAATGGGAAACAAAATTTTTCTTTAGTAATAGATTAAATTTCCTAAAAAAGCATTATAAGTGAGGTTTTGAGGGGGTATTTTTTATGTGAATTGAAGGATTATATTCACTAAATGTTATGAAATATGTCTATGTAGTGCATTTGGGGTAAACCATATAGGGATAAGGATATTCTATAAAAATAAGAGACTTATGTACTTTTGTTCCAAAATGATACAAAATTATATGTAATTCACAAAGAAGTTTCATGTGTGACAATTGTATACCAATTCAATTAATCAAACCTTGAAGTTTTCTCATGATAAAAAATAATTTTGATTATTTTTTATATGGTGAATAGATGATATGGTTAGTTAACCATTGAAAACCATTTGGTTGTTCAAATTCATCATTATTACTAATGATTTATTTCCAATTGGGCTGAAGTTATACCTCTAAATGAGATTAAGATGAAATCTATGATTAATTTTATAAAATATTTCATTATCACTATATTTAGAGTTCCTCATATTATCCTCAGGGATAATTTTTTTTGTGAGTTTAGTATTAAAAGATTTTATTCAAAAAATAACATCTAATCCAATCACTCATATGACTATCACATCACTGTAAATGGAAAAATAAAGTCCTTAAATAAGATTTCATCAAATATAGTATCAAATGCGGTGGATAAAAACATGATGTATTAGCGTACAAAAATTTAAATGATTTGTGGATATACCATTCCACCACATGTACCACTATATTGGGAACCCAAAATTCTATAGTGTATGGGAATAAAGAGATATTGATTACTAAGGCCCAATTTCCCTTGCATCGAACAACCATATATTATTAGTTAAGCGAATAATAATTTTAAAAAATATGATATGATGAGTTAGAATATCATGATGAGAAATAATTACAAGTATGAAATTATCTTTAGGTTTTCTAAAATAACATGACATCATCATTCTTCAGAAAGTTTCTTTACTACTCATTTATTTAGGGAGAATTAGTGTTGGTACTAAGGATTCAAATTATACTAGGGAACAAACACCAATATTTTGAAAAAAATAGGAGGAACCTTACATCATAAAAAATGGTTACTCCAATGTATCATACTTCTTGATCACTCAGGATAGAGAACATTATACCTCTTACCAATGTCAAGCTGCTTAAGAAATACTTTAAATGAAAATAAACATTGAATTTGAAGGCCTTTACCACATGACATAAAAATATATGGTATATGGTACTCATCACATGAACTTAAATTTCACAACATATAGTCTTTTATTCATGAAGTTATACAATATAGAATGATCCTAGTCAAAATACCCTAAACTACATGACAAATGGTTTATTGTAGATAAATTTAAACTACATGGAGTGGTTTATTCATCATGAACCCATACTTCTTATTGTGGTCTCTCCAGTAATAACCTAAACTACTTGTTGTGGTTTTTCCTATATAACCTTTAACTATGAAAACCTCCATACAAAAGAGCTCCATTTATATATGAAATCTTCTTTCATGGGAGTGATAATGACCATGTTTGTATTCTCCTTCCCCATTATCAGTGTCATGTTTCACCTTACCTATAACAAAAATTACCTTATTCTAAACCATTTTTATAGAATAATTCCTATTAACAATGAATATGAAATGATACTTTAATTTATTATTCTTATAATTGGAATTTATTTTCACACCATATAATTTTACCATATCACACAAATACATTTTAATCGCCTATTAATTCATGTTAAGTTTTCTCATTTCAGAGCATACTTCTAAAAATAATTATTTATTAATATCTATTACCAAAGGTTATATAGTGATTCCTGGATCTTATATCCTAGGACCTATATTAATCCGCATCTCAATTTCACCCCTTATCCCATCCCATAATTAGTTTTATACTCATTCACATCATATTTATGCTATTCCAACCTTTCAAAAAGAACCTATCTATTTATAGTGTAATCTCTCATCTAGAATCATTTGGGATTATTCTTATCATTATAGGATGTATAATTATACTTGAATATTCATTCTATGGAACAACCATATGTTTCCACCCCATTCCATTTCCCCATTACATTTCGGTGTTTAAGTTCCAATTAATTCACATAAATATCAAATCCTATCTCTTAAAACAATGTGGGTTTTTATTATATTTATTGAAAATAATAGAAGGTCATTAGCGGTTGTATTTTTTGACATGAATTTTGGTTATTTATGGCTAAATATTAATATGATTACCAATATAATTAGGTTATACATGGTGGTGAATGCATATCATTTCTATACATAGCTAGTATAAAGATGGTCTTGGATGACCAGGTATGTAAGTATTTGTTATGACTAATATCTAGTTAAAAGATATGTTGAGTTTAGGAGTTGAATAAGAATTAAAGAAGAGATGAAGTGGATATGGTTCATGTGTTTTGTTTTATCATCAACACATAAATCATGTTTAATCTCATGTGTTACATTGTGTTTCATTTGGGATGAAGATTATTCCAAGGAGTGGAGTGTTTGGACGAGGTTTTAGGTTGTTCTGAATGTTATAGTTGTGTATAAGTTCTAATGTTGTATAATAAATCAATATGTAATTCAAGGGGTTATACTACAGTGAATTTTGTGTGAGAATAAATCTGATATTCATGATATTATATTCATGTTATCTGAGAGTGAAATATTATAGTATAATAGTAAATAATTCCATAAAATAAGGCTTCATTCCATGATATATATTTAAATCAAACAATGGTATGATATGATCTATCATGACATTAAAGTAATTCCACAACAAAAATACACGATTCATTATGTTTTTCCCATTTTTAGAAGAAGAAGTTATATCACCTTGGCATAAAGATGTCTTTCTATAATACACATGGATTATAAGTTCAAGACGAATGAGATGAAGGATGCTACACCATGAGGAAGGTGACCATTCCACAATAATTATTGCATGAGAGTATATTCAATATATGAACGAATAAACTTAAGTATTGAATATATATTGTTCCATGAAGAAGGTGATCATACTGTGAGTGGACTTGTATTGGAGTAAAACCAAAGTAATGGAAGAGTCACATTTAGAGAATCATTCCATAGTATTTAAGTTATTAGATTTAGGAACATATCTAAAATTAAAGGCATAAGTGTTGATACTATAGTGGAAGCTTCCACACTATGATAAAATAGGTAGTTTTTGAGTTGTTAGAGAAAAACTGGTTAATCACACCATAATGCTTGGAATCATGTTGTGATCAAGGAAAATATAGAATTTAGGTAATGATGACGTGGCTCACTTAGTGCTTCAAGGTAAAATTAAAATTTATTCTTTAAACCTTAAAATAATATCCAAGGGTGGATTGAAGTCATGGATAAATCCTATGTTTGGAAAATAAGAAAGAATAGATTAAGTGTAAGTTGTCACATAAAATAATGTGGGAATTTAGATTTGGAAGATGATAGAAGAATAAAATAAATTACTATAGTGAAAGTGATGTTCTAGAGGATAATAATATAATTACATTCTATTATACAAGTAGAAAAGATGAGATAAATAATTGGAAGAAGCAAATTAAGAATAAGAAGATGAAAAACAAAAACAACATGATAGAAGTATATTATTAGGGAAGAATATTTTATAGTTTAAGTTAATTTTTTTATATATGTTTTTATAGGAGAACATGGAATATATCGGGAGATATGTTGTATATCATAGGTTCTTGGATAATCCCTACCTGTTTATAACCCACATGGGGATTCTTGTGGAATGTGTGATCACATATTTTACCAGACCATGTTAGTGAAATGAATATTGGTTTTGAGTATTGAAACTTGTAAAAGACTGCTATACATACCATGGTTGTGCCATGAAGAGTGTTTGGTTTGTGTACTGTGATCTTAGAATGCACTTTATTAGGTTAAAAAGGTTTTTTTGTAGGATAAAAAAATGAATTGAATTTACTAATCCACCTCTTCTTAGTGGATTATCACTATTTGTGGGACCATTCTCTATGGAGGAAGTCGTCGGTGGTTCATGACAATGTTTTTGTTGGTTATGGTTCCTTTCATTTCATGTTTTGATGAAGTGAGTTCTATTTATACTAGTGTTTTTCCTATTTTTGGTTTGTGATTGCTGGTGTTGTTTTTTCGGTGGTTGCGAATGGTGAATTCCGGCGATGGTGTGATGTCGGGGTGGTGACGACAGAGGTGATATTGGATGGCATCGATGGTGGGCGTACGAATCAAGGTAGCTATGTGATGTGAGGTGGAAAATCAATAGATGCGTGATGATTTGATCAGTTTTAATTTGAAATTTGAATTTGGATCCTGTATTTTGTTCAGTTGTGGTTACCACTCACCCAAAAAGTGGGTATCTTGAAAATTTAAAAAAAGAGAATTTTCAGGATGTTTTAAATTTCTTCTAGGGTCATAGAAAACATTAATTCAGTGAATAAAAATGTATTTCCCACTTCTAATGATAATATGTTTTATATTTTTAATGATTGCATACTACTATATATTTTTTCAATCAATATGGAAGTTTTTTATTCGGTTATTCATGGTTTTTTCCTCATACGTAAGGTGTTTCTATGAAAAAATAGATTTAAAGAATCTAGGGAATGAAGTTTGTGATTGAAATTCTATCTTCTCATATCTTTTAGAAAAATAATTTCTCAAATATAAATATATCAATCTAGTGATGGTCATTTTGAATAAATTTTAAAATATTTATTAAGGCAATGGGAAGGTAAATAAATACGAGATAAAATTTTATAGATTAAATTATAAATATATCGAGATGAATGAAGATGAAATAGTGGATGACTTGATCACTAGAGTTTATGAAGATCTATGAATCATCATAGGTTTTGGTAAAAATATAGAGGATTATAAGGTTGTTGAGAAGATACTTCACACCTTTCTAAATAGATTCAATTCAAAGGTTTTAGTTAGAGTGAACCATAATTTTTATTCATAAATATTAAATCTTATCATATGAATATTTATTACATAACATTACAATCCACACTATAACCATAAAAGCTTAGTGTCTTTGGACACTTGGATACATAAACATCTCATTAGAAAAATCTCTACATCATCTAAAAATTAACTTATTAATAACTAGAACCCTTTATATACACATCATATATTAAACTTTTCTTCATATCATGGGGAACAACATAATAAAGGGTGGGGTCAGATGCTCAATAAGGGTAAACAAGGGAGATATAAATGATAATTTAAATATATCATGAGCATAAAGGGGTATGAGAACAAGATATTAACCTTTTAAATTCATACCCAACAATTCTTAGATTATAAACATGAGTTATGGAATAAATATTAGTAGTTCATAAGACATAAATCATAAAGGGATCAAATAACATAATCCATTAGAACATAACATTGGAAAAATATCATGTCATAAATGAGGGGAATAAAGTGTGTAATAATCGTAATAATAGAAATATTTTGTCAAGGATACCCCAATATATTCATAACATGTTAGGCTTGGACTAACCAACCATGCACCTCATTCAGCCTTGGGATAACCTCCAGTGTACCCTCTTTCAGGCTAGGGATAACCTCTCATGTACCCTCTTATGAGATTGGGATAACCTCCTATATAACAATTTTTTTAGATTAGGATAACCTCTTATGTACCCTTTTAGCTCATAGAACATTAATCATTACCCAATTAATTTTAGGTTTATATAATTATTCACCCAACCTATATATAATCATAAATATATTCATTTATACACCAAAAAATCATAAAAACATTCATCATAACTTAACCTATGGAAAAGAAAATGAGTTTCATAGTTATTTCATCGTCATGACCAAAAAAAATACAAAGAATGAATAAATATGGTATTATTCAATCATATTCCTAATGAATCATAATTAACATAAAATAATGTTATCATAGATTAAAAATTACTTTAAAAGGTCATAAAATATTTCTTTAGTAAAACAACCTTTTCATTTATAAACTATATATTAAAATATAAAAAATTACAAAATAGTAAGAGAAAAATTTTATTTGAAAAGAAACTTGGAAACTTATAAATTAATCTTCAAATAATTTATTGTTCATGGTGGTAGTAAATTTCATTCATGTCATGTATGTTAAATCAAAGATTCCTTTCACATTTTCAGTGAAAAGTCAAAAGTACCTTGTTCAGAAAGTGACAAGAAGATTCATTTTAAATGATTTTGTAAAAAATTAAGTCAAGGTTAAAAATGACTTTAAAAAATAACAGTGGAATATAAAAACAGTTTTTGAATATATTTTTATAAGACATATATATGGAAGAGAAAATATTTTGACTAGAGAGAGAAATGAAGTCATTTTTACATAAAAACATTCTTTCAGTATCTTAAGTACCTAAAGTGAGGAAAATGAAAGGAAAACATGTATTTTAAGGAAATAAACATATTATAATAAATTTAATGAGACTATTGAGAGATATATCATGAAATTTCATCATTATAAAATTAATCATAAACAATCTCGATAAATAATGAGATTGTAACATAAATCCCTTATTGCTTTGGTAGCTTTTGAATCATAAGCCCCATGAAATAAATAACCTTATATGGATATGTATATCCCATAATTTTCAGGATAATAATCATAAAATACATTCAAAAATAGTATATACGCTATATAAAATATACAAGTGGTGAATATGACATGTGTCTCACAGAAATAAATGTGAGATGAAAATTCATTACCTCAAGTTCGACTTGATTCAAAATCACTTAAACCTCATGCATAATAAATTTAAATTTATTATAATTCAATAAAAATGTCAGTTAAAAACTTATAATATCATATATTATCAACTTATAACATTTTAACACCCATTTATCAATAAATAATTATTAAAATCATCATTTTTGGGTGTTCAATGTTTCATTTTTCATGATAATTTTGATTCGGTAGTTCTGATACTTGTACTTGGATCATGGTTATATCATATATATAATTTTAACCATGATATAAATACCATATATATTAATTATAAACATTTTTAGGGTCATACATAAAATGAATATATAGAAAAATGAATTACACTGTTTATGGAGATGGTAGGCCGCAGGTAGGCATGAACATTGTTTTCACTTTTTGATGGATAAAACAAAAGAAAGTTAAATAATTATTAAACTTGTAAGAATCATTATATATATATATATATATTCATTCATTAAATATATCCTTATTACCATTTATTAAAATTGGAATTGAAAAACAGATAACATTACTTTGTGGGGGGGTAGTCGACACATACACACGAACAATGTTATCATTTTCCAACGGATTAGAAGGTATGAAGGTAGATATAATATTATGATTAAAAAAGAATAATTATTTCATAAATATAATATATAAACTTTTAACCCATAATAATAACCATCTACGAAATATGGTGATGAAAAATGAATTGTATCCCTATGTGGAGGCAGTTGTTCACACGCACGCATGAGCAATACTTTCACTCCCCTTTTGATGGAATAAAGAGTAGATATTAGTGGTGAAATAAAATAATAAAATATAAATATATTTATGATACATAATTTTATATTTTATGATGAATAACATAGATTTATAGGAGGTAGAAGAAGAAATAAATTGAAAGAGTTTGGGTAAGATGATTACTTTTTCTTCAGTAGGCCTCCTTTAGATCCTTTCTTAAGGACTCTTGGAATGGTATTTTAAGAAGATAAAAAGGTAAAAATTATGGATGGGGATGTTTATAAGTGATTTGGGTAGGGTTTTGTTGAGATATATGGCTAAAAGTGGTGTAAAGAAAAGAGATAAGGAGTGTCCTTTTATAAGGGAGGGAAAATACGTTGTTGGAATTATTAAAAATATTAAAATATAATTAATTCATTCTTAATAAAAATGCATAAAATGAATATATATTTTTAAAAAATAGGATTATTTATAAATAACCTCATAAAATTAAATTTACAGTGGTTTTTATTATTTTAAACCATATATTTTGTTTAAACCCTTTCTTTAACCGATTTTAACCTTAACTATAGTAATGAATTTTTCAATATTAAAGAGAAATAATTGTACTTATAAGTTAAAAATTATCCAATAAATGGAAAATGGATGGTATTTTAGACCATTTTTATCCAAATTTTTCTCATTCAGGTTTTTTTAAATAATTTAATGAAATATTATTTTTCATAAAATTTCATTAATATCATTTTTGACACTATTCGTTTACCTTAACTTTAAAGTCAATAATATAGTTATGGAATTAGAATATAAAAATTTTAGACATCTATAACATGTTATATTTATCTTAAAAATTTATATAACACAATAATTCACCCAAATTGTTTTACTTTTAATAGTTTTAAAATCATTTATTTAATTTTTATATTAATTGAATAAATACCATATTGATATTGCGTATGCTTTGAAGGTAATTATTCAATCACTAAAAATTATAAATAAATGACAATTATAAAAAAAATAAATTCTTCTTTAAAATAAATATTTATAACCAAATATATCCTCTTTTTATTCTTATGATAAAATTTTAGAGATTATAAAGTCAAGAGAGTGACATTTTGAAATTTTTATTAATTTAAATTATATAAATTTCATTATCAAGGGTAAATATAAAAAATGATATATATTAGAATTTTGGATTTATATGGTTACATTTATTCCATAAAATTAAATAAGGAAAAGTTTTGGTTTGATTTTGTGACCTTATCTCGTGGTTTTAACCTTCTTTTTACCCATTTTACCCATTTGAGGTGATACATATTTATCATTGTTACTATTCATAATGATAAAAAATAAAAGGGACCTATTTAATAAATTTGAACCTCATAATTCCAAATATGATATTAATTTTTAAATATTCAATCTATAGAAGTTGAAGAAAAACATTTTAATATAAATACATAAAATGCAACAAAAAACAGTTTTTAGAAAAAAATGTGTTTCTAAGCCTAAAAATTAACTTAAATCAAAATCATAAATATTTCTGATTAAATTATAATTAATTAGATTATTATGAATTAAATGGGTTATATTTAACTTTAATATCAATTTTAAAATATAATGGGACTTTTAAATTACTTGATTTAATGAAAGGAAATGATGATATTTGAAAAATCAGTATTTTTTATTATTCATTGCAAAGTCAACCATTCAAGAAAAATACAAAAATTTCAACCTCAGTAAATTCTGATATACATTTTTTTATTTTTTTTATTTTATAAAATACAATTTCTAAAATTTTCTAAAATTAACTATAATTTCCACTCACAAAATTCAATAATTTTTTTTGAATAAAATGTATTTTGAAGCATCAAATGACTTTACTAAAAATTAAGTTCTTATTTAATAAGAATTAATCAATACATTTTAATTGAGTAAGACCATTATACATTTATTTTATATTGCGGTTACTCATATTCATACCCACTAATTCAATGGCTATGTTATAATGGTCACATTTAAAAAATAATAATATTTTTATAATATATCTCAATTCACTAAAATCTTGGTGTTATGTGTTAAGAAAGATATCAAGATTATTATCCCACTAAACTAAATTTTCAGGGTGTTACATTCCCCCTATAAATAAATTACACCCTGGAAATTTTATCTCAGTATTTAAAGATTCAATATTTGGAAATACTTTAATTGAAAACACACACCATATTGAGGGATAATAAAAATTATTTTAAAAAGGGAAAGTGGGAAACATAAAGGTTACCTAAAATAAAACATAATTGTGTTTCCATATAAGGATAACATTGATGGGAATTTAAATTATATATATAGCGAGGAGAAAACTAGTGTTCAAAGGATAATAGAGAGTGATAGAGAACATGTTAATGAGAAAGTTAACAACCACAAATCCATAAATGTGTAATGGGTGTAAAGACCATAGATTCATAACAAAATAAATGTAAAAGTACAATTTTTTTATTTCAAGATCCTTTTCCTAAAGTTGAGGAATTATTTTACTGTCAAGAAATAGAACATGATAAAATGTATTTACTTGATTTATTTCCATTTCATAAGCACACTTTCATCATTTGGTTGTATTTTAATGAATTTATACATCATTTATTACTCTATAAAATCAATAATTAAGATGATTTTTTCATTAATGAATCACATAAATTAAGTTTTAATGGATTATAAGATCCATAAAAGAATGATAAGTCAATACTTCTATCTATTGTTATATTAAAAACCAAAATGTTTAGTATAAGTTATCCAATTTGGATAAATAAAATAAATTAATCTCTAAAACCTCAATAATAATATCCAAAGTTAAACTTAATACATTCCATAAATAGTTATCCTTAAGACTTCTCCAAAATACGTCTGACCAAATTCAAAACCTAGAAATTTGAAATATTTTATCATATTTTTTTTCAAGATAAACTTTAACATTTATCCTCAAAAAAAAATAAGTAACTCATAGTGTCACATGCCAAATTTGTGAATGCCTTAATTCTCTTAAAACTTGCTAATAACTTGAATCACCACAAAAACTCAATAAAAACATATATGCTTACAAAAATTAGCACTATCTTTATTACTAAAATTTAATCATAAACTATTTAATATATTCTATAATTACAAAAATTCAATATACTTCATTATATATGACCTAAATCACTTTATCATCAAATCACTAACTACTTTTATGATTACCAATACTATCCCATTTACTTCATTAATGTAAATCATCTATTTTACCCAACTAAACATTATTAACTCAAAATTATGCATATATTAAGTGTTATCTTTCCCTTAAACATTTAAACTATAAAAATATCATCTTACCACAAAATCACTTTTCTTGGTTATCAGTACCATTCAACATATATTTTCGAATCCTTAAAGAAAAACAATTGTGGAATAATCCTTAAATGTTTCATGATTCTTATAACCAAAATGTCACTAATATGAAAATTATAACACATAATACTCAAATACAAATACACATTCAATTCAATCATTTCTCTTCAATGATTAGTATAACACATTTCCTTCATTTGTCTAGGAGTTAATCCATATATTGGGGAATTTAGTTGGATAATTCTCATTTTACACACACATAAGACACTATATTCCTTCGTAATTCATTGCTCTATGACATTAATTTACAAATAAAAAAGACTTCCCCCTTCCTTGGATAAATTATTTTGAGTGATCCTTCCCACATTCTTGACATGAATTTTTTTTAACTTTCTCTCCTCTATGGTCATTACCACAAGAACTTTCATAAAAGTTCATCTTCCTCTTATTTGACACGTTAGGAAACTCACTAAAGTTTATATTGTGAATCATATATCTTGATATCCAAATAGGAATAATCATAAGGTTTTTTCTTACTGTTATTAATTAATTTAGTTTCCCATGAGGATAATCATTCCATTGTCTATTATATTCACCATTAACATGAATCCTCTTAGTTCCAACCATTTTCTAAAACCAAAACCCATAGTGTGAGAAAAAAAATTATAGCGATAGATCATGAAAAATCATTTATAGAATGTCTAAATCATTACACATTATTTTCAATCTATGACACATTAGGTTTTACCTAGGTCATCCTTCATTATCATCTATTCAAATCCTTCATAAAGGTTGGTAAATAAAATTGTGAATTAACCCAAGTATATCCCCTAAAAGATTAAAACTAGATTTATAGTAAGAGAACACTGACTGTGCACCAGAATAATGGTTAAGATATACTTAAACAACTATTTTTAGGTTTATTAACCCTAGATGAATCACTTTAAAAACCACAACCACTTGTGTTATCTAGATAAGGATGTTTTTTCAAGGACAAAAACAATCATTTATTTACCATAACATAGGATACTCTTCTATACATAAGATTATCCTAAGGGTTTTCACTAAATTTTTCTCATCCTTATTACTAAAGGTAACTAAAATATAATCTTATAGTAACTAAGTGACACATAATTTTAATACATAAATATTACATCTTATTATATGAATATTCATTACATAACATTATGATCCACATCCGAACCATACAATTTTAGTGTCTTTAGAAACATGTATAAATAAACAACCAGTTCATAAAATATATACATAATCTCCCACTTAGTTATTTATAACCAGCACCCATCTTAGACACATCATACTTAAAAAATTTCTTCATATCCTAGGGAAAAGAAAACACAATAATGGGTAAGGTCAGGTCTTTAGTAAGGGTAAACAAGGGAGATATCAATGATCATTTAAACATAATATAAGCATAAAGGTGTATGAGAACCTGATATTAACATTATAAAGTCACATACAATAATTATAAGATAATAAACATGGGTAATTCCATAAATATTGGAAGGTAATAAGACATTAATCATAAAGGTATCAAAGAACATGGGCCATAAGAACATAATATTATCATAACATCATGTCATAAATGATTGGAGTAAAGTGTGTAATAATCATAATCTTAGAAATATTATGTCATGGATACCTATAAATAAATTAATAACATGTTTGTATTGGGATAAACACCCATGAACTTACTTCAAGATAAAGACAACCTCTTATGAACCCTCTTTCGGGCTTGGGATAACCTCCCATGCACCCACTTTTGGGATTTGGATAACCTTAAATGTAACCTGTTTTTTTGGTCCTAGGATAACCTCATATGTACCCTTTGATCTCATATAACATTAATCTTTACACTAATATTTTTAATGGTATATAATTCTAGTCCCACCCATTATATAATCATAAATCCATTCATATGTATGCCATAAGATAATAAAAACATTCATCAAAACATAACACATGGAAAATATAATGGGTTTCTTTGATATTTCATCATTATAACCATAAACTATACATATAAAAAATAATTATGATTTAATTATATCATATCCCCTATAAAGACTTATTAAAATAAAATTATTTTATCATAGATAACAAATTACTTTAAAAGATCCCTGAAATATTTCTTGAGGAAAATAATATTTTCAATTTTTAAATTATTTATTAAAATCTAAAAATTTACCAAATATTAAAGAAAATATTTTATTTGAAAATAACTTTTGAAACTTATAAAATATGCTTTAAATCATTTAGAGGTCATTTTGGTGAGAAATTCCATTCATGCCGTGTACATTAAAACAAAAATTCCTTCCACATTTTCAGTAAAATATCAAAAGTATATCGTTCGAAAAATGATAAAAATATTCTTTTTAAAAAATTTTGTAAAAAATTCAATCATGGTTAAAAATGAATTTAAATAATCATATAATAATATGAAAATATTTTTTAAAACATTTTAAAAAACATGGATATAAAAAAAGGATTTTTGACTGAAGAGAGAAATAAATTCGTTTTTCCTTAAAAATATTTATTTCGGTATCTTGAGTGCTTAATGTGAGGAAAATGAAAGGATAATATTTTTAATAAATAAATAACTATAGGATAAGAAAATTTATGAGATTATTGAAAGATATATCAAGAAATTTCATCATCTGAAACTTAATCATAAAAAATCATGATAAATAATGAGAATGTAACATAGATCCCTTACCTCTTTGGTAAATTTTGAATCACAATCCCTATAAAATAAATAACCTTAGATGAATATTTATATCGAATGATTTTCATGGGAATAATTTTAAAAGACATTAATGGGTAGTATTGTAACATCTTATTACTATTTTTGAGGTACTCCTTAACCCCTCTTATGATCATTCTTTGGTTGGGTCTCATTTAGGGTTGCTTCAGGTGAAAATTGGAAATTTTTAGAAGTTATTGGGCTATGCATGGTGGGCACATGGTTTAACAAACTGTGCACCCAACAAGGAGAAACCAAGAAATCCCCACTAGTAGGGGTGCATGGGTAGGGTTCATAGTTTCACAAACCATGCAACCCCTTTAGGAAACCATGCATAGGGATTTTAATTAATCAGAAAATTAATTTAAAATTCCCTAACCATCTTTTTATTCCTTGCTTAGGCCTAAATAAACCTAGAACATTTTCCTATATCTTGGAAGATATCAAGGACCCATTTTGGCTCCCCCAAACCCCTTCCAAGGTGGATCGAATCTAGGAAATATTCATTTAGTCCTTTCCTAGTAAGTTTTCTCTCCCTATTCCTTCTCTCTCACTCTCTTATCCTATCCTCCCTAGGGTTTGTTAGATCTTCGTGTTCTTGGAGGATATAATCTAAGTTGTTTAAGATCTTGAATCTAGGTTTTATTCTTAGATATTCATTGCCGACTTTCTTCATTGGATTTTCCCATTTAGGGATTTGTGATTTGTGATCCCATGATCCTGAGGTAGGTGGTTCTGTTTAAGATCTTCCATTTTATTACCCATAAATTGATTGATTTAAATCTAATTGTTTGATTTAAATAAAATTTATTTAAGTTGGTTTTTTAAAAATTAAATTCCATTTAATTGGGTATTTTAATTGGATTTGGATAAAATTTGGGGAAAATCCCAAATTTCATTGAATGGGGGTGTGTTGTGAAATTTTATGGAAATTGTGAAATTAAATTGTGGATTTTAATTTGTGAAATTGATTTAAAATATATATTTGAAAAAAATGGCTTAAATTATTTTGATAGAAACCCATTGGTTTTATCCTGTAAAATTCATGATTTGATTAAAAACCCATTTTGGTTTTGTAAGGAAATTAGTATATTGAAATGGAAAAAATGGGTTAATTATATTTTGAAATAAATTGCTTATTACTGATTGTTATTAAAGTACATGGAATCCTAGGTAGTTAGTGAGTTATTCTAGATATCACTCTATTGATTCTTTAAAACTCTAAAAAAACATATATAGTAGGTCACATATCTGATGGGATGATGATAAGTCCTCTTTGACCCCTTTTTGACAGATGTGTGTACACATATTGTCATGATCACCTATTTGACTGTGGGAGGATCCCATAACCTGGAACTATCATACCTCTTGAAAGATGACCATGCTTCTCATTTTCAATGTTTTGATATATATTTCATTTCTTATAAACTATTTTACACATGGCTTGTGAATTATATAAAATATTTTATATAAAAATTTTATTAATCCATTTTTTTAAATATTTCCATCATTCGAAATGTAAATCAAGATTGGTTTTAAATATTCTTCTGAAATGCCATGCCTGTTTATTTAAAATTGAAATATTTATTTGGTTAACTAATTATGCCATATTTTTATGGAATACTTGGTGAGAGACTATTAGAATTTTAGTTCACACCCCACCTGTGCCTTTAGATGTTTGTAGATCATCTTCTTCCAGGTTTGAGAAAGGGAAAAGCGCCACTTCGAGGTGATTATTATTGAGATCCTTGGGTCTCGTGTTACTAGGTCTATTGGGATATGAGTTTTTATGCTATTTTTTTGTACTTTGATGATTTACATTAGGTTTTTATACCTATTTGACTTATGGTATAGTTCTCCCTATAGAGTTTTCTTTTGGGAATACTGACTTGTATCTCTTGATTCCATTGTGTTTGTGGAAATTCATTCCCACTTTCTTATTATATGATTCCAGGTACTAGTCACAAACCTGTAGGGGTTGAGAATGCCTATAACATCCCAGGTAAATAAAGAACATGACATTTATCAAATTTATTAATATTTGTGAACTAAATTCTACTTTAAAGGGGACACTATATTCGATGGTGTACGCGATACGCAACAATGAGTTTCTTTGAAATCTTATGTTTCTCACTAATAATATAATATTATTATTTTAAATGGTAGTTAACACCTAGCCTTTATAATGGAGAGAATGATCAGAACTAACTACAAAATGATTATATATGTTTGTTAATTGTTTTTACATTTATCCAATAAAAGTTAAAGGCTTAAATTGTGAATGAATCTAATTTTAAACATAATTTACTTTAAAAGGTTGATTTACCACCTTTTAATAGAGAACCCTTTTTAAATCTAGTTTTGGTTGCTTTTATATGTTATATTTTACAAAATAAAATTCTTCTTTAGAATCGGGACATCATAATTTACTTTGAGTAAATTTTTGGTATTTTTATGATAAAATTCATTTTTTATGAATAGTGAAAAATACCTTATTTTAATTCAAAAGTTCCTTTTAATTTAATTAATTTATATGGTTAGATTTTATTTTTAATTGGTTTTAAAGTGTAATTATATTATGTTTTTACCATTTAATCCAATTTTGGTCATTTGAATTAATTTCACTTTGAAATTGGACACAAACAAGTATCAATCTTTTGATAGTTATTGTTTCTTAAAACCACACTATTGGTTTTGATTATGGGAATTAATTTTAAATTAATTAATGCAACTTCTATGTTTTGAATTTGGTAAAATTGACATCATTTTTTAACTCAGAATATCAAATATAGCTTAGGCTGAATGTTTGGTAGTTTTCTGAAAACATCAATTTTTGATGAATAATGAAACCACTAAGTAGTAGTTAAAAAACTAACTTTTTCATTTAAATGAAATTTTACTACTTCTGTGAATTTGATTTCAAAAATCTGACATACATGGTTGTTATTATTAAGCCAAATGTGGTTCAATAAGATGAAAATAATTTTTGGTGAGTAGTAACTTTTTACTTTTATTTACTGTGGTTAAAGGTAAATAGGATAATTCAAGGTAAAAAGAATATTATAATTATAAAAAATTAACTTAACACAAGTCCTAACCTTATTGGTTGAGTCATTTACAAACATGGGAATCTTTTGGTCGATTTTGGGACCCCATGAAGCCACTTGGGAGTGATAATGACACTTTAGATTAATTAATTTAAAGTAAATACCAAAATGACATAAACAAATATCTTTCAGTAAATTAATTTTTACATGGGGTTATATAAGTTATCTTTTCGACTATATATATTAATTTGAAAGCTAAAATTATCTAGTATGTCAAGGTATTTGTTTTATAATTTTTAGACATCATATAAATAAAATTATTTATGACACAGAAATGATGCATTATTTACCTCATTAATAAATTATTTAAATAAATAAGATTATAAATATTAAAATAACTTCTAAACCCTATACAATTATTATTGGATGATTTTATTTAGAACATTATTCATCTTTTATTCAACTTTAATTTGTTTTTTACCTTTAGAAACCGAATATCATTATATAATAAAATAATATTTTCACACATTCCTAAAGAGCCCCTCCTCCTCCTTATAAAAAGCCCCCAATTCTAACTCATTCATCACACCGCTCAATCCCCTTGGATCATCCAAACCCTAAAAAAAAAAATCTCTCAATATCCCCCTCTTCCTCCTAGAATCCTTACCTTAGGCATAAGGTACTTTAAGAGATCCTTTTGGTTCAAACCAAAGGGAGTTACCCAAATTAATGGTAACAATTTATCTTAAATTATTTTCTTTTCTTTTACTTATCCAACCCCTAAACTCTTTTCATTCCTTTATTTTATAACAACAACAGTATCCAAAGTATACTAAGATTTTGTTATGATAATTATTCGAACTACTCTTACACACACCTTCATCTAATGGGTAAAGAACATATTGTTTCTTTGGATGGCAAACTAACGCCTCATGAAACGATGATTGTTCAATTATATCCTACCACCTCTCATGGTGGAAATTAAGATGGAAGTGTATTTATATATGATATATATTATGTTTATGTTTTATTTATTCTTCTGTATTTTCCATTTATGTAATTCCTTTATGGTTTCCATTATGGGTAAAACACGATAATTTCATTTGAGGAAGTGCGGACTACCGCCCCCTCAAAGTGATATGACTTGTTAATGCCTTATGTGGAGAATATAAAGGATGGATTTAATGATATTATATATGATATTATAATGGAATTATAATATACCTATGTATCATTATGTTTTAATTCCATTAAAATACAAAATAGAAATGAATGTAGTGTTCATGCGTATGTACGGCTTACCGTCTCCATAAACGGTACATTTCATTTCTTATCTACAAATGTTATGTAATATTATAAATACATATATGTACAAGATATATAATATATATATGATATCTAAATACTGTATATCATTCTGGAGATAATGAACTTTTGACCACATGGAAAAGTTGTAATTATAACAAGTTCATTTTGACTCAAGTTCCGAACATTGATAAAATATCCAATATGAAATCAAATAATTAACTAATTGTTATAGCAAGATAATAAGTGATATAAAAGGAATAATAAACTTGAAAAATGTTCTTAATCAAATATAAATTAACTTATTTTTATTATTCAGGAAGAACAAGGAACATACAAGACAAGTCATACTTGAGGTAAGGTGTTTCTTATCTCACTTTTAATTCCATGAGATTTCCATTGTTAACCACTAATTTATTACATGTGGTGTATTGTGTACTTCCATTTGATATATATTATCATGAACCTCTTTAAATTCATTTTATTTTGTGAATAATTTGTTGGTTATTAACTTTTTGTCATACGAATCAATTGATTACAATGTGGTAAGGGGTTTTCATCTCACTTCTTATTCCCGTGAGATTCATGCTATATTGCCACTATTTCCTTTTGTGTAGTGTATGTACTGCCCATGAATATATTATTTTTTTAATATAATTTAATTTATGGGTATTTACATCTTCATTAGATTATACTTCTTTCATGGGGGGTATTTTTCATAAGTTACCAAATTGGTGAGGAAATTTCAAATTTAAATTTCCACTCATTGGGCTTTACACATACTTCATTGATTACATTACCCCAAGATTATGTGTGAAATCACTATTTATTTACAAATTGAGTAATTTCCACTTAAATTTGTGTGGATATAATTTTTATACACATAATCACTCCATTTATAAATTCTAAAGTCATCGATATAAACTTGATAAGAGTAATTTTAACTCAATTTCTATTCATTGAGTTAAACATCCAAGTCATTGGTGTTGTTTTTTTACAAGAATATGTGTGAATATACTCTGATTGATTTACACTGAATATCCAATAATATTGAGTGTATTCATATTTTTCACCCATAATTATGTCATTTATTTATCCTTAACCTAAGGATATGGTCTTTATAAATGAATTCATCTTAACTTATATTCCATTGAGACTTCTTTGTTGTTATGCACTAATTCACTTTTATTTGGTGTATATACGGTACTTTGACATATTATATCATGAATCTATTTATTCTCATGATATTATAAGGTTTTTATTACCTTAATTATTTGTATTCAAGCGTCTCTCATTTGGTTAGGAACTCTAACTAAAATACCATTTTAAATGTTTTAAAATTTTATTCTTTTAAATATTTATCTTTAATGTCTAAGTTTTAAAAATGGTTTTAAGGTTTTATTTATATGTACATTAATATTTTAAAATTGAAATTACTTTTAAAAGTTTCAAAGTGGTATGGGAAACTTTGATTCAAAAATCTATTTTAAACATCTTCTTGATAAAAAGTGAGACTTTTATATGTTTTCATGAAAAAGGGATATTTCTCTCAAATATTTTTACTGATCATTTTCAACTACGTCAACATCCTTTATGGGATATTATTCTTGATTGAGGTTAAATTATAATGATTCAAATCTTTCATACAGTATTGAAGGTTTTGTGATATGTTTGACTGTGGATGTGTCATTTTTATACCATTCATGGTTTATGGATAAAGTATTGAAATTTCGTATGCTAATTTTAATAAAAATGTTTATGTTATGTTTAAACCTTTTCATATGAGGAATGAATTGGACTTAGTAAGTGATAAGAGGAGTCCACTATAGCTTCTCGATGCATCGGTAGGTCTCATGAGACAAACTAGTGTCTTGGCATAAGGCCTTGAAAAAAACTTATTTGTAGTCTTGGAACGAGGCATTGACTATGTGGTTATGATGTCCGACATTATGAATTCCATCATTATGTGATTAGATATTGATATTTCATGTGGTTATTCGACTAGTAGAATACCCATGACTATGTTTTATTATGGCTTTATTTACTCAGCTCATATTCCTGCCATAAAGTGATCATGTTTACTATTTGTAAAGGCATGTGTTTTAAATTATACACAATGCCTAATGTTTATGTTATCTTCCACTGTATTGATTAATCTTACTAAGAGTTTGAGATCACCCCTTTCTTATGTTTCATTTTCCCAAGATATGAAGAAGTTATTTATGAGTGACTTGCAGGAATAATCCTGGAAGCTTGGATGTTTCTAATGGAATAAATTAGTGTTGTTTTTCTTTTCAAGTTGTAATGTTGAACATATGTATGTATCTTGTTTCAAATACTGCTAAACTGATCGGTCCTTCGGGAATGGATTCCTTGTAGTCATGACAATGTATTAAAATAATGCACTGGCTTTGGGATTCTGGGGTCGGGGTGTTACAGTTGGTATCAGAGGAAGTTTAGTACAAACCTTGGAAACTAGATTTAGATAAATTCTAATTAGTGCACATTACCCAAAGATAGAATTTGAAGATTAGTATAGAAGAAATTCCTAGAATTTTAGTAATGAAGTGATTTTGTGTATTTTCCAAGCAATAAATCCCTGTCTGGATACGAACAGGTAGATGCGACTCTGTCACATATGTACCTAGGAGTGAAAACTCTGACAAGGAGTTTCGGGCTTGACCCGGGGTATCCTGGTACACGACAATAGGCCTTGCTGTACTCTTGGTTATGAAAATCTCAGGGGATATACTTAGGATAATTTACATTTTACTTAAAAACCAATTTGAAGGATTTTAATATAAAATGAGAATAAATGACCTTGGTTAATCGTAATGTGTTTTAAATTGAAAATAAGGTGTCATGATATTCTCTAAATGATTTTATGACTATTGTTAATCACACAATGCTTTCTAGTTTTAGTCAATGGATGGATTCCAATGAATTCATATTAACTTTGAGCATGATGTACAAGGTGGTAACAGTGATGTAAATGATCAACAAATGAAATGTTGATAGGCGTAAAAGATATCGTGTTCATGCCAAATCAGTTTTCCAAAAATAATATCAACAACATATATATTAACCAACTCCTGAACTCAATAAAGAAGAGAAAAGCGATGAATGTTAAGAGCTCTAGTAGTGGAGACCATGGAGAAAAGAATCCTCAATTTCCATCATGCAGGAAATGTGAAAGGAGACACCCAGGAAAGTGTATCAATGGAACAAAGAAATGCTTTATGTGTGGGAAATAAGGACATAAAGTAAAGAATTACTGAGGAAAAATGAAGAGTACTATAGAAGAAAAAAATGGTCCCAAGAATCCATTTATAGTCATTTTCCCAAAATATAGGGGACCTGGCCATTAGTCGAGTGAATTCCCTATTCTATAGGTTATCCTTTTGGTCAAGTAAGAAGCTATGTGGAAATAAATGGATGGAATAATGTTTAAAAGTACTAGTGCTCTTTGATGATGGGATTACTTTGGAAGACTTTTCTCTTGTATTTGTAACCCTAAAGTTTGTCATGTGAAAATGATAGTTGAGGAATAATTATCTTTTCTCTTGTTGATATAGTTATAAATAACCATTTGGTTTTAAATGATCATTGAGATTGAGGAAATTACAAGTTATTAAATTTTGGGATGAAAATGGGAGGTATGAGATAACATTTGTGGTTAAATTATGTTATGGTTATTTTGAATAATTTATCTAATTTTTGGTAATTTTATAAAATATAGTTTTTGAAAATGGAAAACATGCAGACCGTGTGACAACCCGTCGCGTCAGAAAAATATGTGGGAATTGAACCCACAACCAAAGTGCGATTGGGATTTATCGCCTACCACTAGACTACGTGAAGTCCCTAGTTAGTGTGACAAATTCTTTTTAGTTAAATGATTTTATTATGTTGATTTGGGAACTTATGCATTATAAAATGGATATCCTTATTATAGGAAAATTATTTGGTAATTAAGTGATAAATGTTATTTTGGAAGACGTTCGCTCTGTTGGGAACACTATATGCCTAAGGAAAATAGAATACTATGGTATTTAATTTGAGGAGTAATGTTGGAGTTTTATCTATGTTTTTATTGTGTATTTTTAGTGATTTGGGTTATTTATGGAAATTATTATCCTATCATAGAGAATATGTGATTAGGTTAATTACTTTTAAGTATGTGACTTTAAGAGTAGTCGATCTCATTTGGAGATACAATTTAACGTGGAAGACTACATAACCAAATTCTTCTATGTTTGTGGTTTCAATATTAGTTTGGATTATATTTAAGGATTTTAAGGACAATTTTTTATTTAATGGTATTTATATAACTTTGGGGTATTGTTGGTTTAATTTTAGAAATTATGATTAGTATTTCTTTTTCTAAAGGATTATCCTTTTTGGGGATCATCTGATCTTATACTAACCATTTTGGGTTTGGTTAATCTCTAAAGACGAGGTAAATATATTGTTCATACTTTTTGGATCATGTGATTCTCTAGAAGATGATTCTATCTCTTCCAGTGTGACCAAGTCATCTTGAATACTCAGCGTTTGAAAAAAGATGAGTTAGTGGTAGAAATTTATTAAAGAATGAACCTCTACTTAAAAAGTAAGTATATCTCTTTATGTTCCTATTCAATATCATAAATAAATTCCTCAACTCTATGAAATGGAACTTAAAAAAAACATTGTTAGTTTAATTTTCCTACTGGGAAACTAATGACTGTTTATCCCATTATAATTTTTTGGTTTTATTTTTGTTAACATTTTCCTGATCAAGTTTTCTATCCATCTCCATCAGAACATGACACTTAGTTTATCTTCCATATCCATGTTTTCCTACATGGAATACTAGTATAGGTTATCTCGGGTAACCTTTGTACTTCTCTTTCTTTCTTTTAAAGTAATAGTTGTATTGAATCTTTTTCTGATGTGGGGATTTCAATGAAGTTTCCACGTCCAGTTTTAAAATTGTGAGGATACAATTCCCAATAGGGGGATGGATGTTACATCCCAGGTAAATAAAGAACATGAAAATTTTCAAATTTATTAATATTTTTGAACTAAATTCTAATTTAAAGGGGACTCTATGTTCGATGGCGTACCCGATACGCAACAATGGGTTTCTTTGAAATCTTACATTGCACACTAATAATATAATATTTTTGTTTTAAATGGTAGTTAACACCTAGCCATTGTAATGGCAGTAATAAATAGAACTAACTAAAAATTGATTATATATGTTTTTTAATTTTTTTTACATTTATCCAATAAAATTTAGAGGCTTAAAATGTGAATGAATCTAATTTTAAACATAATTTACTTTAAAAAGTTGATTTACCGCCTTTTAATGGTGAACCCTATTTAAATCCAGTTTTGGTCACTTTTATATGTTCTATTTGACAAAATAAAATTATTATTTAGAATCAGGACATCATAATTTACTTTGGGTAATTTTTTGGTGTTTTTCTGATAAAATTCATTTTTTATAAATAGTAAAAAATACAATATTTTAATTCAAAAGTTCCTTTTAATTGAATTTATTTATATGGTTATATTACCTTTTTAATTGGTTTTAATATATAATTATATTATGTTTTTACCATTTAATACAATGTTGTTCATTTGAATTAATTTCACTTTGAAATTGGATATAAACAAGTATCAATCTTTTGATAGTTATTGTTTCTTAAAAACACACTATTTGTTTTGATAATGGGAATTATTTTTAAATTAATTAATGTAACTTCTATGTTTTGAATTTGGTAAAATAGACATCATTTTTTAACTTGTAATATCAAATATATATTAGGCTAATTTTTTGGTAGTTTTCTGATAAACTTCAATTTTTGAGGAATAGTGAAACCACTAAGTTGTAGTTAAAAAACTTTATCATTTAAATGAAATTTCACTACTTCTGTGAATTGGATTTCGAAAATATGACATACATTGTTGTTATTAGTAAGAAAAATGTGATTCAACAAGATGAAAATAATTTTTTGTGAATAGTAACTTTTTACTTTTATTTACCACAGTTAAAGGTAAATAGGATAATTCAAGGTAAAAAGAATATTATAATAATACAATATTACCTTAAAACTTGTACTAACCTTATTAGTTGAGTCATTTACGACCATGGGCATCTTTAGATCGATTTTGGGACCCCATGGAGCCACTTGGGAGTGATAATGACACTTTAGATTAATTAATTTAAAGTAAAGACCAAAATGACACAAACAAACATCTTTTAGTAAATCAATTCTTACACAGGGTTATATAAGTTATATTTTCGAATATATTTATTTATTGGAAAGCTAAAAATATTTCCTATATCATTTTATGTTTGTATAATTTTTATACATCAAATAAATAAAATTTTTTATGACACAAAAATGATGCAGTACTTACCTCATTAATAAATGATTTAAATAAATAAGATTATAAATATTTAAATAACTTCTAAAACCTATCAAATTCTTATTGAATAATTTTATTTCGACCATAATTCATCTTATATTTGACTTTAATTAGTTTTGGACCTTTAGAAACCGAATATCATTATATAATAAAATAATACTTTCACACTTCCTAAAGATCCCCTCCTCCCCCTTATAAAAAAACCTCACTTCTAACTCATTACTCACACCTCTAAAGCCCCTTGTCTCACCCAAAACCTGACCAAATAATCTCTCAATATCCCCCTCTTCCTCCTAGAAGCCATACCTTAGGCAGAAGGCACTTCAAGAGGCCCTTTTTGTTCAAACCAAAGGGAGTTACCTGAATTAAAGGTAACAGTTTCTCTTAAATTATTTTATTTTATTTAACTTATCCAACCCCTAAAATCTTTTCATTACATTATTTTATAACAAAAACATTATACTAAATATACTAGTATGTTTTTAGGATATTTATTTGAACTTCACTTACACACACCTCCATCTAATGGGTAAAGAACATATTGTTTCTGTGGATGGAAAACTAACGCCTCACGAAATGATGATTGTTCAATTATATCCTACCACCTCTCAGGGTGGCCATTAAGATGTAAATGTATTTATATATGTTATATATTATGTTTATGTTTTATTTATGCTTCTGTATTTTCCATTTATATCATTCTTTTATGGTTTCTATTATGGGTAAAACGCGATAATTTCATTTGAGGTAGTGCAGACTACCACCCCCTCAAAGTGATATGACTCGTTAATGACTTAAGTTGGATGTATAAAAGATGGAGTTAATGATATTATATATGATATTATACTGAAATTATAATATACCTATGTATAATTATTTTTTAATTCCATTAAAATACAAAATAAAAATGAATGTAGCGTTCATGCATACATACGGCTTACCGTCTCCATGAACGGTGCATTTCATTTTTTATCTCCAAATGTTATGTACTGTTATAAATACATATATATACTAGATATATAATATATATATATATGATATCTAAATCATGTATATCATTCTGGGGATAATGGACTTTTGACCACATGAAAAAATTGTAATTATAACAAGTTCATTTTGACTCATGTTCCGAACATCAATAAAATATCCAATATGAACTCAAATAATTAACTAATTGTTATAGCAAGGTAATAAGTGATATAAAAGGAATAATAAACTTGAAAAATGTTCTTAACCAAGTAGAAATTAACTTATGTTTATTATTCAGGAAGAACAAGGAACATACAAGACATGTCGGACTTGAGGTAAGAGGTTTCTTATCTCACTTTTAATTCCGTGAGATTTCCATTGTTCACCACTAATTTATTGCATTTGGTGTATTGTGTACTCAAATTTGATATATATAATTATGATCCTATATATATTCATTTTATTATGTGAATAATTTGGTGGTAATTAACTTTTTTTCATACGACTCGATTGATTACAACGTGGTAAGGGGTTTTCTTCTCACTTCTTATTCCAGTGAGATTCATGCTATTTTTCCACTATTTCCTTTTGTGTGGTGTATGTACTGACCATTATTGTATTATTTTTGTGATATAATTTAATTTATGGGTATTTACATATTCATTGGATGATACTTCTTTCATGGGGTTTATGTTTCGTAAGTTACCAAATCGGTGATGAAATTTAAAATTTCAATTTCCACTCATTAAGCTTTACACATACTTCATTGATTACATTACTCCACAATTATGTGTGAAATAACTATTTATTTACTTATATAGTAATTTACACTTCCCTTTTTTTAGATATACATTTTCTAAACATAATCACTCCATTGAAAAATTCTCAAGTCAACGATATAAACTTTATAAGAGCAATTTTAACTCAATTTCTATTCATTGAGTTAAACATCTAAGTCATTGGTGTTGTTTTTTACGAGAATATGTGTGAATGTACTATGATTGATTTAAACTGAATATCCAATCATATTGTGTGTGTTTATATTTTTCACACATAATTATGTCATTGATTTATCATTAACATAAGGATACAGTCTTTACAAAGGAATTCATCTCAACTTACATTCCATTGAGACTTCGTTGTTGTTATACACCGATTCACTTTTATTTGGTGTATATATGGTACTTTGACATAGTATATAATGAATATATTTATTATCATGATATTATAATGTTTTTATTACCTCAAATATTTGTATTCAAACGTCTCTCATTTGGTTAGGAACTCTAACTAAAATATCATTTTAAATGTTTTAAAATTTTATTCTTCTAAATATTTCTCTTTAATGTCCATGTTTTAAAAATGGTTTTAAGGTTTTATTTATATAGACATTAAAGTTTTAAAATTTATTTTTTAAAAAAATTTAAAAGTGGTATGGGGCACTTTTATTCAAAAATCTATTTTAAACAGCTTCTTGATAAATAGCGAGACTTTTAAATGTTTTCATGAAAAAGGGATGTTTCTCTCAAATATTTTTACCGATCATTTTCAACTGTGTCAACATCCTTTATAGGATATTATTATTGATCGATGTTGAATTATTATGATACAAATCATTCATTCTTTATTGAAGGTTTATGATATGTTTGAATGTGGATGTTTTATTTTTATACCATTCATGGTTTATGGATATAGTATTGAAATTTTATATTCTAGTTTAAATACAAATGTTTATGTCATGTTTAAACCTTTTCATATGAGGAATGCATTTGACATAGTAGAATACCCATGACAAACTAGTGTCTTGGCACAAGGCCTTGACAAAATATTATTTGTAGTGTTGGCATGAGGCCTTGACTATGTGGTTATGATGTCCAGAATTATGCATTACATCATTATGATATTATCTACTGATATTTCATGTGGTTATTCAACTAGTAGAATACCCATGACTATGTTTTATTATGGCATTATTTACTCAGCTCATATTACTTCCATAAAGTGTTCATGTTTACTATTTGTAAAGGCAAGTTTTTTAATTATTCACTATGCCTAATGATTACGTTATCTTCCGTTGTATTGCTTACTCTTAATGAGCATTTGAGATCACCCATTTCATATGTTTCATTTTCCCAGGATAAGAAGAAGTTAGTTATGAGTGACTTGCAGGAATAATCTTGGAAGCTTGGATGTTTCAAGTGGAATAAATTAGTTTTGTTTTTCTTTTCAAGTTTTAATGTTAAACATATGTATGTATCTTATTTCCAAGACTGCTAAACTGATCAGTCCTTCGGGACTTGATTCCTTGTAATCACACCAATGTATTAAAATAATGCAGCAAATCTTGGATTCTTGGGTCGGGGCATTATAGTTGGTATCAGAGGAAGTTTAGTACAAACCTTGGAAACAAGATTTAGATAAACTTTGATTAGAGCACATTACCCTCAGATAGAATTTGAGGATTAGTATAGAAGAACTCCATAGAATTTTGGTAATATAGAGATTTTGTGTCTTTTCCAAGAAATACATCCATATCTGGATACAAGCAGGTAGAGACGGCTATGGTATAGATGTACCTAGGAGTGAAAAATATGATAAGGAGTTTTGGGCTTGACCCGGGGTATCCTGGTACACGACAATGGGCCTTACTGCACTCTTGGTTATGACACTCCCCGGGGATATGATTAGGATAATTTACATTTTCTTTACAAACCGATTTGAATAATTTTAATATAAGATGAGAATAAATGACCTTGGTTAATCCTAAGTTGTTTTAAATTGAAAATAAGTTGTCATGATATTTTCTAAATGATTTTATGACTATTGTTACTCACACAATGCTTTCTGGTTTTAGTCAATGGATGGATTCCAAGGAAGTCATAGTAACTTTGAGCATGATGTACAAGGTGGTAATGGTGGTGGAAATGAGAAACAAATGGAATGTTGATAGGTGTAAAAGATATCGTGTTCATGTAGAATCATTTTTTCAAAAATATGATCAACAACATATATATTAACCAACTCATGGACTCAAAAAAGAAGAGAAAGGCGATGAATGATAAGAGCTCCAGAAGTGGAGGCCATGGAGAAAAGAAAACTTAATTTCCATTATGTAGGAAATGTGGTTGGAGAAACCCAGGAAAGTGTCTCAATGGAACAAAAAATGATTTACGTGTGGGAAAGAATGATATAAATTAAAGAATTGCGGAGGAAAAATGAAGTGTACTATAGAAGAAAATAAAAATGGTCCCAAGAATCAATTTATAGTCATTTTCCATAAATGTAGGGGACCTGGCCATTACCTAATTGAATTCCCTATTCTATATGATATCCTCTTGGTCAAGGAAGAAACAATGGGGAAATAAATGGATGAAAAATGTTTAAAAGTATTAGTGCTCTTTATTGATGGGATTACTTTGGAAAAAATTTCTCTTGTATTTGTAACCCTACAGTTTTTCATGTGAAAATGATATTTGAGGAAGAATTATCTTTTTTCTTGTGGATATAGTTATAAATAACCATTTTTCTTTTAATGATCATTGAGTTTGAGGCAATTACAAGTTATTACATTTTGGGATGAAAATGTGAGGTATGAGATAAATTT
The DNA here is from genome assembly GCA_963277665.1 of Viscum album. Lineage (NCBI taxonomy): Eukaryota > Viridiplantae > Streptophyta > Magnoliopsida > Santalales > Viscaceae > Viscum > Viscum album. The sequence goes on from OY728163.1 coordinate 151,100,822, forward strand.
TGTGGTTAAATTATGTTATGTATATTTTGAAGAATTTATCTCATTTTGGTAATTTTATAAAATATATTTTTTGAAAAAGGATTGCATGCAGACCATGTGACAATCCGTCACATTAGACAAATATGTGGGAATTGAACCCACAACCAGAGTGCGATTGGGATTTAACGCCTACCACTGGACTACGTGAAGTCCCTGGTTAGTGTGAAAAATTATTTTTGGTTAAATGAATTTATTAAGTTGATTTGGGACCTTATGTATTATCAAATGGATATCCATAGTATTGGAAAATGATTTTGTAATTAAGTGATATATGTTATTTTGGAAGACGTTCGCTCTGTTGGAAACACTATATGCCTAAGAAAAACAGAATACTATGGGATTTAATTTGTGGAGTAATGGTGGATTTTTATCTATGTTTTTATTGTGTATTTATTGTGATTTGGGTTATTTATGGAAATGATTAACCTATCATAGAGAATATGTGATTAGGTAAATTACTTTTAAGTATATGACTTTAAGAGTAGTCGATGTCATTTGGAGATAAAATTTAACGTGGAAGACTACACAACCAAATTATTCTATGTTTTGGGTTTCAATATTAGTTTAGATTATATTAAATGATTTTAAGGAAAATTATATATTTAATGGTATTTATTTAACTTTGGGGTATTGTTGGTTTAATTTTAGAAATTATGATTAGTATTTATTTCTCTAAAGGATTATCCTTTTTAGGGATCATCTGATCTTGTACTAACCATTTTGGTTTTGGTTAATCTCAAAAGACAAGGTAAATATATTTTTCATCCTTTGTGAATCATTTGATTCTCTAGAAGTTGATTCTAGCTCTTCTGGTTTGACCAAGTCATCTTGAATACTCATCATTTGAAAAAAGATGAGTTAGCGAGAGAAATTTATTAAAGAATGAAACTCTACATAAAAAGTAAGTATATCTCTTTATGTTCCTAGTTAATATCATAAATAAATTCCTCAACTTTAGGAAATGGAACTTAAAACAAAAAAAATGTTGTCCGTTTACTTTTCCTACTGGAAAACTAATTAATGTTTATCCCATCACAAGTTTTTGGTTTTCTTGTTGTTAACTTTCTCCTGATCAGGTTTTCTATCCCTCTCCATAAGAACTTGTCACTTAGTTTATCTTCCATATTCATGTTTTCTTACATGTAATCCTAGTATGGTTTATCTTGGGTGACATTATTACTTCTCTTTATTTCTTTTAAAGTAATAGTTTTATTGACTCTTTTTTCGACGTGGGACTTTCAATGAAGTTTCCAAGCCTAGTTTTAAAATTGCAAGGATGCAATTCCCAAAAAGGGGAGAAGGATGTAAAATCCCAGGTAAATAAAGAACATGAAAATTTTCAAATTTATTAATATTTGTGAATTAAATTCTAATTTAAAGGGGAATCTATGTTCGATGGCATACCCGATACACAACAATTGGTTTCTTTTAAATCTTATATTGCACACTAATAATATAATATTATTATTTTAAATGGTAGTTAACATCGAGTCATTGTAATGGCGGGAATGAACAGAAATAACTACAAAATAATTATATATGTTTGTTAAATGATTTTACATTTATCCAATAAAAGTTAGAGGCTTAAAATGTGAATGAATCTAATTTTAAACGAAATTTACTTTAAAAGGTTGATTTACCGCCTTTTAATGGTGAAACCTTTTTAAATCTAGTTTTGTTCACTTTTATATGTTCCATTTGTAAAAATAAAATTCTTCTTTAGAATCGGGACATGAAAATTTACTTTGGGTAAAGTTTTGGTATTCTTCTGATAAAATTCATTTTTTATGAATAACGATAAATACTATATTTTAATTCGAAAGTGCATTTTAATTTAATTTATTTATATGGTTATATTATATTTTTAATTGGTTTTAAAGTGTAATTATATTATTATTTTATCATTTCATCCAATGTTGGTCATTTTAATTAATTTCAATTTGAAATTGGACATAAACAAGTATCAATATTTTGATTGTTATTATTTCTTAAAAACACGCTATTTGTTTTGATAATGAGAATTAATATTAAATTAATTAATGCAACTTCTATGTTTTAATTTGATAAAATAGACATCATTTTTGAACTCGGAAAAACAAATATAGCTTAGGCAGAATTTTTGGTGGTTTTCTGAAAAACTTCAATTTTTAATGAATAGTGAAACCACTAAGTAATTGTTAAAAAACAAATTTTTTCATTTAAATGAAATTTTACTACTTCTGTGAATTGGATTTCGAAAATCCGACATACATGGTTGTTATTACTAAAAAAAATGTGGTTAAATAAGATGAAAATAATTTTTGGTAAATAGTAACTTTTTTCTTTTATTTACCGTGGTTAAAGGTAAATAGGATAATTCAAGGTAAAAAGAATATTATAATAATTCAATATTACCTTAACACTTGCCATAAACTTATTATTTTAGTCATTTACGACCATTAGAATATTTGGGTCGATTTTGGGACCCCATGGAGGCACTTGGGAGTGATAATGACACTTTATATTAATTAATTTAAAGTAAAGACCAAAATGACACAAACAAATATCTTTTAGTAAATTAATTTTTACATGGGGTTATATAAGTTATAATTTCAACTATTAATATTTATTATACATATAAAAGTATTTCCTACATCATGGTATTTGTTTTATAATTTATAGACATCAAATAAATAAAATTATTTATGACACAAAAATGATGCAGTATTTACTCCATTAATAAATGATTTAAATAAATAAGATAATAAATATTAAAATAACTTCCAAAACCTATCCAATTATTATTTTATGATTTTATTTAGACCATTAGTCATATTATCTTCTAATTTAATTAGTTTTGGACCTTTAGAAACCAAATACCATTATATAATAAAATAATATTTTCACACTTTCCCTAAAGAGCCCCTCCTCCCCCTTACAAAAAGCCTTCACTTCTAACCCATTACTCACACCTCTCAATCCCCTTGGATAGTCCAAAACCTTCCCAAATAATCTCTAAAGATCCCCCTCTTCATCCTAGAAGCTATACCTTAGGCACAAGGCACTTCAAGAGGTCCTTTTGGTTCAAACCAATGGGAGTTACTTGAATTAAAGGTAACAATTTCTCTTAAATTATTTTCTTTATTTTACTTCTCCAACCCCTAAAAAATTTTAATTCCTTTATTTCATAACAAAACCAGTATCCTAAATATACTAGGATGTTTTTACGAGAATTATTTTAACTACACTTACACACACCTCTATCTAATTGGTAAAGAACATATTGTTTCTGTGGATGGAAAACTAACGCCCCACGAAACGATGATTGTTCAATTATATCCTACCGCTTCTCATGGTGTCCATTAATATGGAAATATATTTATATATGATATATATTATGTTTATGTTTTATTTATGCTTATGTATTTTCAATCTATATCATTCCTTTATGGTTTCCATTATGGGTAAAACATGATAATTTCATATGAGGAAGTGCGGACTACCGCCCCCTCAAAGTGATATGACACGTTAATGAATTATGTGGGATGTATAAATAATTGATTTAATGATATTATATATGTTTTTTTACTATAATTATAATATAACTATGTATCATTATCTTTTAATTCCATTAAAATAAAAAATATAAATGAATGTAGCGTTCATGCGTACGTACGACTTACCGTCTCTATGAACGGTGCATTTCATTTCTTATCTCCAAATGTTAGGTAATATTATAAATACATATATATACTGAATATATAATATATATATGATATATAAATCATGGTTATCATTCTAGAGATAATGGAATTTTGACCACATGGAAAAATTGTAATTATAACAAGTTCATTTTGACTCAAGTTCCGAACATCGATAAAATATCCAATATGAAATTAAATAATTAACTAATTGTTATAGCAAGGTAATAAGTGATACAAATGGAATAATAAACATAAAAAATGTTCTTATTCAAGTATAAATTAACTTATGTTTATTATTCAGGAAGAACAAGGAACATACAAGACAAGTTGGACTTGAGGTAAGGGGTTTCTTATCTCACTTTTAATTCCGTGAGATTTCCATTGTACACCACTAATTTATTGCATGTGGTGTATTTTGTACTTCCATTTGATATATATTATCATTATAATATTTATATTCATGTTATTATGTGAATAATTTGGTGGTTATTAACTTTTTTTCATGCGACTTGATTAATTACAATCTGGTAAGGGGGTTTTCATCTCACTTCTTATTCCCATGAGATTCATGCTATATTGCCACTATTTCCTTCTGTGTGGTGTATGTACTACCCATGATTGCATTATTTGTGTAATATAATTTAATTTATTGGTATTTACATCTTCATTGGATGATACTTCTTTCATGGGGTGTATGTTTCATAAGTTACCAAATCGGTGAGGAAATTTCCAATTTCAATTTCCACTCATTAGGCTTTATGCATACTTCATTGATTACATTACTCCACGATTATGTGAAAAATAAAAATTTATTTACTTATTTAGTAATTTACAATTCAATTTGTGTGGATATAATTTTGATACACATAATCAATCCATTGATAAATTCTCAAGTCATCGATATAAACTTGATAAGAGTAATTTTAACTCAATTTCTATTCATTGAGTTAAACATCCAAGTCATTGGTGTTGTTTTTTTACAAGAATATGTGTGAATGTACTTTGATTTATTTACACTGAATATACAATAATATTGACTGTATTTATATTTTTCACACATAATTATGTCATTGATTTATCCTTAACCTAAGGATACGGTCTTTATAAAGGAATTCATCTCAACTTACATTCCATTGAGACTTATTTGTTATTATGCACCAATTCACTTTTATTTGGTGTATATACGGTACTTTGACATAGTATATCATGAATCTATTTATTATCATGATATTATAATGTTTTTATTACCTCAATTATTTATATTCAATTGTCACTCATTTGGTAAAGAAGTCCAACTAAAATATCATTTTAAATGTTTTAAAAAGTTATTCTTCTAAATATTTCTCTTTAATGTCCATGTTTTAAAAATGGTTTTAAGGTTTTATTTATATGGAAATTAATATTTTAAAATTGAAATTACATTTAAAAGTTTAAAATTGGAATGGGACACTTTGATTCAAAAATCTATTTTAAACTGCTTCTTGATAAATAGTGATACTTTTAAAAGTTTTCATGAAAAAGGGATATTTCTCTCAAAGATTTTTACTGATAATTTTCAACTAAATCAACATAATTTAAGGGATATTATTCTAGGTCAAGGAAGATTTATTATGATACAAATATTTAATACTGTATTGAAGGTTTTGTGATATGTTTGATTGTGGATGTGTTATTTTTATACCATTCATGGTTTATGGATAAAGTATTGACATTTCGTATGCTAGTTTTAAATATAATGTTTATGTTATGTTTAAATACTTTCATATGAGGAATGCATTGGACTGAGTAAGTGACAGGTGGGGCCTGCTATAGCTCCTCGATGCATTGTTAGGTCTCATGAGACAAACTAGTGTATTGACACAAGGCCTTGACAAAATCTTATTTGTAGTCTTGGCACAAGGCCTTGACTTTGTATTTATGATGTTTATATTTATGCATTACATTATTATGAGATCAGATATTAATATATCATGTGGTTATTCTACTAGTAGAATACGCATGACTATGTTTTATTATGGCATTATTTACTCATCTCATATTCCTTCCATAAAGTTTTCATGTTTACAATTTGTATAAGCATGTGTTTTCAATTATTCACCATGACTAATGTTTATGTTATCTTTTTCTATATTGATTAATCTTATTGAGAATTTGATCTCACCACTTTCTTATGTTTCATTTTCCAAGGATATGAAGAAGTTAGTGGTGAGTGACTTGCAGGAATAATCATGGAAGCTTGGATGTTTCTAATGGAATAAATTAGTGTTGTTTTTCTTTTCAAGTTGTAATGTTAAACATATGTATGTATCTTGTTTCCAAGATTGCTAAACTGATCGATTCCTTGGGACTTGATTCCTTGAAATCATTCCGATGTATTAAAATAATTCACCGACTCCTGGATTCTGGGGTTGGGGCGTTACAGTTGGTATCAGAGAAAGTTTAGTACAAACCTTGGAAACTAGATTTAGATAAACTCTAATTAGAGAACATTACCCAAAGATAGACTTTGGAGATTAGTATAGAAGAACATCCTACAATATTGGTAATGTATAGATTTTAAGTATTTTCCAAGAAATACATCCTTGTCTAGATATGAGTAGGTAAAGGCGCATAACAACAAATAAGTATCAATGGAATGTTAGTTGAGATAAATTCCTTTATAATGACTGTATCCTTAGGTTAAGGATAAATCAATGACATAATTATGTGTGAAAAATATAAATACAATAAATATGATGGGATATTCAGTGTAAATCAATCATAGGACATTCACACATATTCTTGTAAAAAAACAACATCAATGACTTGGATGTTTAACTCGATGAATAGAAATTGAGTTAAAATTACTCTTATCAAGTTTATATCAATGACTTGAGAATTTATCAATGGAGTGATTATGTGTATCAAAATTATATCCACACAAATGGAAGTGGAAATTACTACATAAGTAAATAAATAGTGTTTTCACACATAATCGTGGAGTAATGTAATCAATTAAGTATGCGTAAAGCCTAACGAGTGGAAATTGAAATTTGAAATTTTCTCACCAATTTGGTAACTTACAAAACATACACCCCATGAAATAATTATCATTAAATTAAGATTTAAATACCCATAAATTAAAGTATATTACATGAATAATACAATCATGGTAAGTAAATACACCACACAAAAGGAAATAGTGGCAATATAGCATGCATCTCATGGGAATAAGAAGTGAGATGAAAACCCCTTACCACGTTGTAATCAATCGAGTCGTATAACCAAAAGTTAATAACCACCAAATTATTCCCTGAATAATATGAATATAAAGAGGATCATGATAATATATATCAAATTGAAGTACACAATACAACACATGCAATAAATTAGTGGCAAATAATGGAAATATCACAGAATTAAAAGTGAGATAAGATACCCCTTACCTCAAGTCCAACTTGTCTTATATGTTCCTTGTTCTTCATGAATAATAAACTTAAGTTAATTTACACTTGATTAAGAATTTTTTTAAATTTTATTATTCCTTTTATATCACTTATTACATTTCTATAACAATTAGTTAATTATTTGAGTTCATATTGGATATTTTATCGATGTTCAAAACTTGAGTCAAAATGAACTTGTTATAATTAAAATTTTTCCATGTGGTAAAAAGTCCATTATCTCCATAATTCTATAAATGATTTAGATATAATATATATATATATATTATATCCAGTATATATATGTATTTATAACAGTACATAACATTTGGATATAATAAATGAAATGCACCGTTCATGGAGACGGTAAGCCGTATGTACGCATGAACGCTACATTCATTTCTATTTTGTATTTTAATGGAATTAAAACATAATGATACATAGGTATATTATAATTACAGTATAATATCATATATAATATTATTAAATAAATCCTCTATACATCCCACATATGGCATCAACGAGTCATATCAATTTGAGGTGGCGGTAGTCCGTAATACCTCAAATGAAATTATCGCGTTTTACCCATAATGAAAACCATAAAGGAAAGATATAAATGGAAAATACAAAAGCATAAATAAAACATAAACATAATATATATCATATATTAATATAGTTCCATCTTAATGGCCACCATGAGAGGCGGTAGGATATAATTGAACAATCATCATTTCGTGAGGTGTTAGTTTGGCATCCACAGAAACAATATGTTCTTTATCCATTAGATGGAGGAGTGTGTAAGTGTAGTTAGAATACTTCTCATAACAACATCCTAGTATATTTAGGATACTGATGTTGTTATAAAAGAAATTAATGAAAATATTTTAGGGGTTGGATAGGTAAAATAAAATAAAATAATTTAAGAGAAACTGTAACCTTTAATTCGGGTAACTCCCTTTGGTTTGAACCAAAGGACCTCTTGAAGTGACTTATGCCTAAGGTAAAGATTATAGGAGGAAGTGGTGGATCTTGAGAACTTATTTGGGTAGGGTTTGGATGAGAAAAGGGGCTTTAGAGGTGTGAGGAATGGGTTAGAAGTGAGGGATTTTTATAATGGGGAGGAGGGGCTTTTTAAGAAAGTGTGAAAATATTATTTTATTATATAATGATATTTGGTTTCTAAAGGTCAAAAATAATTATAGTCGAATATAAGAGGACTAATTGTCGAAATAAAATCATCCAATAAGAATTGGAAAGGTTTTGAAAGTTATTTTAATATTTATAATCTTATTTATTTAAATCATTTATTAATGATGTAAATAATGCATCATTTTTGTGTCATAAATAATTTTACTTATTTGATGTCTAAAAATTATAAAAAAATACCATGACGTAGGAAATATTTTTATATTTCCAATGAATATTTATAGTCTAAAATATAACTTATATAACCCCATGTAAAAATTAATTTACTAAAAGATATTTGTTTGTGTCATTTTGGTCTTTACTTTAAATTAATTAATCTAAAGTGTCATTATTAGTCCGAAGTGTCTCCATGGGGTCCCAAAATCGAAAAAAGATGCACATGGTCATAATTGACTCAACCAATAAGGTTAGTAAAAGTGTTAAGGTAATTTTTTATTATTATAATATTATTTTTAACTAGAATTATCCTATTTACCTTTAACTGCGTGGTTATTTGACTAGTAGAATACCCATGACTATGTTTTTTATGGCATTATTTACTCAAATCATATTCCACACATAAAGTGTTCATGTTTACTATTTTTAAAGGAATGTGTTTTCAATTATTCACCATGCCTAATGTTTATATTATCTTCCACTGTATTTATTACTCTTACTAAGCATTTGAGCTCAACCCTTTCTTATGTTTCATTTTCCCAAGGTATGAAGAAGTTAGTTGTGAGTGACTTGGAGGAATAATCTTGGAATCTTGGATGTTTATAATGGAATAAAATAGTGTTATTTTTCTTTTCAAGTTGTAATGTTGAACATATATATGTATCTTGTTTCCAAAACTACTAAACTAATCAGTTCTTTGGGAATTGATTCCTTGTGATCATGCCGATGTATTAAAATAATGCACCGACTCCTGGATTGTAACACCCCGACCCCAGTTACCCAGAGTCGGTGCATTATTGCGTAACATTGGCATGATCACAAAAGATCAAGTCTCGAAATACCGATTAGTTTAGTAGCCTTGGAAACACTAGATACATTCATAAATGGTACATTACATCATAAAGTGAAAAACTACAATAACATAGTCTCCATAGTCCACTCCCATATCCCCTTCAGACTATCCCTGCAGGTTAGTCATAAAATATTTCTTCACATCCTGGGAAAAATAAAATATTGAAAGGGGTGAGCTCAGATTCTCAGTAAGGATAACAATATAGCGAAAGCTTTCATAAATAAACATAAACATTTAAGGCAATGTATAACTAAAATAAAAGCCTTTTAAACTTGAACTTCAACATAATACGACAAAAGTAAAATGAGATAATGCCATTTACTAATTCACATGGATATTCTACTGGTCTAATAATCACATGTAATATCAATAACCACTTTCACAATGATGGAATGCATAATGCCAGACTATCATAACCACGTAGCCAAGGCCTCGTGCTAAGACTACAAATAATATTTTGTCAAGGCCTCGTGCCAAGACACTAGTTTGTCTCATGAGACCTGCCGATGCATCGAGGAGCTATATCAGGCTCCACCCGTCACTTATTAAGTCCAATGTATTCCTCATATGAACAGGTTTAAACATATCATAAACCATAACATAATCGTATCACATAAAACATGCATAAAGGAAACATAACATTTCCACATTTCAATCACAAGATATCAATAAAACACATTGATATAATAAAAATCACTTTCAAAACCATTTTCAATACCAAAATAAAAGAAAATTAAAACTTTGTATTTATTTTTCATTTAAAAAAAGTTATGGATTGTAGAGGAAGCCGAAACTCAAATAATGGTCACGACGGTGGAGAAGTCGTTGTCGCCGCATAGGTAAGAAAAAACATTCCTTTTGTAATTGAGTAAAAATCCTTCGTATAAAAGGATTCCTTTTGAATAAAAGTAAAAGTCAAAGGGGTTTATACACCGTATAAATAAAAGTTGTGTATAAATCCAAATATGCCTCAATGAAAGGAGATTGAGACGAAGTCCTTACAAAGATAATTTTTTAAATAAAATAGATATATTATGTTTATTAAATATAAGTAAACATAAAGAAAGTACAAATACAATATAGGACATAATAATATCATGACATAATTTGAAAGTAGGTGATTAACCCAAAGAATGGAAATTGGGTTAAGAAGTTCCCTTACCTCGTGTCCGACTTGACTCGATCATTCTTTAATCTCCTAAATAATAAACTAGAGTTAATTTATATTTTCTTAAGAACCTTTTTCATGTTCATTATCCCTTTTATATCACTTATTACCATGTTATGAACATTATGTAATTATTTAAGTAAATAACGGTCATTTTGTCGATCTTTGGTACTTGAGTCAAAAATAAACTTCTTATAATTAAAAGTTGTTCATGTGGTGAAATATCCATTATATCCAGAATTATATTCATGATTTATATATCATATATATCATATATATCCAGTATATACATGCATTTCTAATTAACATAACATTTAGAGGTAAGAAATGAAATGCACCGTTCATGGAGACGGTAAGCTGTACATACGCATGAACGCTACTTTCATTTCTATTTTGTATTTAATGGAATGAAATTATAATTATATAAAGGTATACTATAATTCCATTATAATATAATGTATAATACCATTTACTCCATCCTTTATAAATCCCACATATGGCATTAACGATTCAAATCACTTTGAGGGGGTGGTAGTCCGCACTTCCTAAAATGAAATTATCGCGTTTACCCATAATAGAAATCAGAAAGGTATGCCATAAATGAAAAATACAGAATCATAAGGGAAAAAAACATAATATATATCATATATCAAAATATTGTCATCATAATGGCCACCATGAGAGGTATTAAAAGAAAATTGAACAATCATCATTTCGTGAGGCAGTAATTCGCCACCCACAGAAACAATATGTTCTTTAACCATTAGATGAAGGTGTGTGTAAGTCTAAATAAAATCCTTTTCATAAAACCATCCAAGTATATTGAGGATACTGGTGTTGTTACAAAATAAAGTAATAAAAAGATTTTAGGGGGTTGGAGAAGCAAAATAAAACAAAATAACACAAGAGAAGACATTAACTTAAAATCGGGTAACTCTTTTTGATTTGAGCCAAAGGCTTCCTTGGGAAGACTTCTTCCCAAAGTGAGGCTTCTAGGAGTAAGAGAGGGAAGTTAAGAGAGTATTTGGGCAGAGGTTGTCCGAGCCAAATGTCTTGGAAGGTGTGAATAAGGTGGTAGTGGTGGGGGCCTTTTATAAGAGGAGAGGAGGGGCACTCTTGGAAAGTCATGAAATGTTACATTATTATGAAGTGCTTTTCGGATTTCAAAGGTCCCACAATTATATATTTAGAGTCTAAGGTGATAAGGGTTCGAAATCTACTCATCCAATAGGTTTTTGACAAGTTTAATTCTTAGATTTTACATTATCTTTTCATTTTATTTAAATCGTTAATTAATGAGCTAATCGCTGCATCATCATGGTGTCATAAATAATTTAATTTATTTAATGTATAAAAATTATAAAACAAATATCATGATGTAGTAAATCTTTTTATCTTTCCAATTAATATTTATAGTCAAAAAGTTAACTTATATAATCCCATGTAATAATTGTTTTAGTAAAACAACACATGTTTGGGACAATTTTATTTTTACTTTAAATAAAAAGTTATTAATGTCATTTTCTTAACCAAGTGACTCCATGGGGTCCCCAAGTTGACCCATGGATTGTCTTGGTCGGCCATGACTCATCCAATAAGAGTAGGACAAGTGTAAAGGTATTTTCATATTTTTATAATATCATTTTTACCTTAAATTTCACTAATTACCTTTAATCGCGATTAATTAAACTTAAAAGTTACTATTCACAAAAAAATTATTTTAATCCTATTGAACCACATTTTAATTCCTAATGACAACCATGTATGTCAGATTTTTGAAAATCAAATCATAGAAGTGGTAATGTTTCATTTAAACGAAAAATCAGTTTTTTAACTACCACTTAGCGGTTTCACTATTCATCAAAAATTGAAGTTTTTCAGAACAATGCCAAAATTTCACCCTAAGATATAATTGATATTATGAATTCAAAAATGATGTATATTTTAAAAAATTATAAACATATAAGTTTCATTAATTAATTTTATAATTAATTCCCACTGTCACAACAAATAACGTGTTTTTAAGAAACAATATATATCAAAAGATTGACAATTGTTTATGTCCAATTTCAAAGTGAAAATAATTCTAATGAACACAATTGGATAAAATTGTAAAAATATATTCTAATTATACTTTAAAACCACTCAATATTATAATTTATCACTATAAATTATTTGGATTAAAAAATTTGTTTTTAAGTATTTTTCACTATTCATAAAAAATTGGAAGTTCTTAGAAAAATACCAAAAATTCAACTTAGGATAATTTCAATATTCTGAATCCAAGAATGAAGTCCATTTTGAAATATAAAATATATATAATTTAAAAAAGTGGGTATTACTATTCATAATGACTACTTCGATTGGTTGCGGTGTGTTAGAATCTCGAACTTGCGTACAATGCAAGCTATTGCATTATTGAAAGAGAAGCGTATCGTGGAAGCTCGGGGTGTTACATTCTCCCCTCCTTCAATAAATTGCATCCTCGCAATTTGAATTTTTTTTTGAAAATAAAAGGTTGAAAATAGAAAATACCTTTGTGGAAAACCCACATCGGAAATAAGGTTAATAAAATTTAGCCTTAATAAGAGGGAAATGGAAATGAAAAAGTCACCACCAAATTATGATATCGATAAGGATAACATTGGTGGAATTTAGAGACATATAATTGGAGGAAAAATGTAAATATTTGTAGGGAGTGATTGAGGTCATCAATCACAAACAAGTGTAAAATTGAGGGCCTCAAAGCCTTCAATCTATGTTGATTTAAAATATTATCAGTTCAACAAGACATAAGGCATTAGGATAATTTTTTTTTAATATCCCTTTCCTAAATTTTAAGAATTAATTTATTCATAGAATAAGAGAGAGGTATATATATATATATACTTGACAAGTAGAGTTTCAACCTTCAACTAATTTCTACCATAAACTCATCTTTCACTCAAAAAGATAATAGAACTCAAAAATATTATATTTATCCTAATCGTACAAGTTTCCAAATATTAACACATACCATGAAGAAAAATATTTTGTAATAACCAGGAACTTCCTGTAGGCTAGTGGTATTTAATAAAGGCCTATTGCACTATGGTTGTGGTTTCGATTCCTGCAGCTTTGTCCGACGCGACGGGTTATCCCCCAACCTGCAGGTTGTCCTTTTCCTAAAAATATAGTATTATAATATTCCAAAAATAATATTCATAAATGTTTTAACCTTAAAAAATACTATCCAAAGTTCAACTTAATCCATTCCGACCTTTATAGTTATCCAAAATACCTCTGTCCAGACTTTCTCTAAAAGGTCTCTAAATTCCAAAATCAATTGTATCATCAGATTCCTCAAACAAAGTAACGTTTCTCTTATTGTCACATCCAAAAATATGATTACCTTCATCATATTAAAACCTTAGTGAAAACAACAAGTACTGAAGTACAATCCTTATATATATCACATTATTCTTATAACCAGAATATAATCCTTGAGTCCAAAAGAACCAATACATTAATTATTCCACTTCAACTGTAGTAATAACATAAGATTGTCCTTGATACCTTGGCTTTTTCTGAGGTATGTTTCCCGGATTCTTAGGACATTAATTTTCATAATGATCCATTTCCCTACAATTGTAGCATTCAACATTGATAGCCTCTTTCTTTCCCTTGCAATCACGATCCTGGTGACCTTTTTCTCCACATTTATAACAAACTCCCATTCCTTTTAGGAAAGTACCAGGGTGATTCTTCCCACAATTATCGCATAATGGAAAATCCTTCTTCCCCTTTTTCCCTTTATTTGTATCTTGTTCCACCGTTCTCTTCTTATCTTGCTTTACTTTATTATCATAAGATTTAGAGAATTCCTTTTCTGTCTTGATATCACATGAGATAATATCTTCGTACGACGAGAAGGTTTGTGAGACGAATGCTCGACGGAGAAATGGTTTTAACCCATCAAAGAAACGATCAATATTACTTCTTGGGTTACGTATATAATCTGCAACATGTCTTACTAACCTTGTAAAGTTGGCCTCATACTTTACGACATTCTCATCCTCCTTTTGTCTCAGACTCAGAAATTACCTTTCCATATCTGCTCGATGGTCATGAGGAAAGTATTTTTCTAAGAAAGTCTCTTTGAACTCCCTCCATTCCATATTCGATAATTCATCATCTTCCTTTGTATTTTGAATCAACGACCACCATTGATCAGCATCTCTAGTGAGGTGGTAAACTGCCATGATAAACTTTTCCCTTTCACTACTCCCCAAGGCATGGAATATTTTCTCTAAGGAATTTATCCATTGCTCAGATACTAAGGGATTAGTACTCCCATTGAATGTTGGTTGTTGTTTTATCATTAAGAGGTCTAACATTGATCCTCCACGTTGCGGATCAGGGTGCTCCATACGAGTAAGGTTATTATTCATAACCTGAGTGAGTTGTCCTAGTATGGTGATAAGTTGATCAGCACCAGTTGTATCTCTAGCTCCACTATAATTATCTTGAGTAGGATGGAAATCCCTACATGGAGTGCATGCATTGATACGGTTTCCATTCCTTCCACTAGGCGCCATTTCTAAACAATGGCATAAACTAGATCAGTTTATGAATCAAAATACATAATTCCATACTTGTAAAACACTTAACATAAATTGAACAATTTATGGATATAATCCATAATCATAAAAAAAAATTTCTTTGGGGAAGTATATACTCATAAACCCTTCATAATGGTTTGTAAAAATGAGAATTATCGTAAGCATATCCCCCGGGAGTGTCGTAACCAATAGTGCAGCAGGGCCCATTGTCGTGCACCAGTTCCCGTTCGAGTCTAGCTCAAAGCAGTGTTTTCGGGTTTTACCCTTAGGTACATCTGTGCCAGAACCTCCTCTACCTACTCGTATCTAGACAGGGATGAATTTCTCGGAAAACTCACAAAAATCTCTATAATACCAAAATTCTAGGAAGTTCTTCTATAATAATCCTCAAAGTATATCTTAGGGCTATGTTATCTAATCTGAGTTTATCTAAATCTAGCTTCCAAGGTTAGTACTAAACTGCTTCTGATACCAACAGTAATGCCCCGACCCCAGTTACCCAGAGTCGGTCCATTATTGCGTAACATTGGCATGATCACAAAAGATCAAGTCTCGAAAGACCAATTAGTTTAGTAGCCTTGGAAACACTAGATACATTCATAAATGGTACATTACATCATAAAGTGAAAAAATAAAATAACATAGTATCCATAGTCCACTCCCATATCCACTTCATACTATCCCTACAGGTCAGTCATAAAATATTTCTTCACATCCTGAGAAAAATAAAACATTGAAAGGGGTGAGATCAGATGCTCAGTAAGGATAACAATATAGCAGAAGCTTTCATAAATAAACACAAACATTTAAGGCAATGTATAAATAAAACAAAATCCTTTTAAACTTGAACTTAAACATAATATGGAAAAAGTAAAATGAGATAATGCCATTTACTTATTCACATGGATATTCTACTGGTCGAATAATCACATGCAATATCAATAACCACTTTCACAATGATGGAATGCATAATTACAGACTATCATAACCACATAGCCAAGGCCTTGTGCCAATACTACAAATAATATTTTGTCAAGGCTTTGTGCCAAGACACTAGTTTTCATCATGAGACCTGCCGATGCATCAAGGAGCTATAGCGGGCTCCACCTGTCACTTATTAAGTCCAATGCATTCCTCATATGAACAAGTTTAAACATATCATAAACCATAACATAATCGTATCACATAAAACACGCATAAAGGAAACATAACATTTCCACATTTCAATCACAAGATATCAATACAACACATTGATATAATAAAAACCACTTTCAAAACCATTTTCAATACCAAAATAAAAGAAAATTAAAACTTTGTATTTATTTTTAATTTAAAAAAAGTTATGGCTTGTAGAGGAAGCTGAAACTCAAATAATGGTCACGGCAGAGGAGAAGTCGTTTTCGACGCATACGTAAGAGAAAACATACCTTTTGTCGTTTAGTAAAAACACTTCATATAAAAGGATTCCTTTTGAATAAAAGTAAAAGTCAAAGGGGTTTATACACCGTATAAAGAAAAGTTGTGTATAAAGCCAAATATGCCTCAATGAAAGGAGATTGAGACGAAGTCCTTACAAAGATCATTTTTTAAATAAAATAGATCTATTATGTGTATTCACTATAAGTACACATAAATAAAGCACAAATACAAGATAGGACATAATAATATCATGACATAATTTTAAAGTAGGTGATTAACCCAAAGAATGGAAATTGGGTTAAGAAGTTCCCTTACCTCGTGTCCGACTTGACTCGATCGTTCATTAATCTCCTGAATAATAAACTAGAGTTAATTTCTATTTGCTTAAGAACCTTTTTCATGTTCATTATCCCTTTTATATCACTTATTACCATGTTATGAACATTATGTAATTATTTAAGTTAATAACGGTCATTTTGTCGATCTTTGGTACTTGAGTCAAAAATAAACTTCTTATAATTACAAGTTGTTCATGTGGTGAAATATCCATTATATCCAGAATTATATTCATGATGTAGATATCATATATATCATATATATCCAGTATATACATGCATTTATAATATTACATAACATTTAGAGGTAAGAAATGAAATGCACCGTTCATGGAGACGGTAAGCCGTACGTACGTATGAATGCTAATTTCATTTCTATTTCGTATTTAATGGAATGAAATTATAATTATTTAAAGGTATACTATAATTCCAGTATAATATAATGTATAATACCATTTACTCCATCCTTTATACATCCCACATATGGCATTAACGATTCAAATCACTTTGAGGGGGAGGTAGTCCGCACTTCCTAAAATGAAATTATCGCGTTTACCCATAATGAAAATCATAAAGGTATGCCATAAATGAAAAATACAGAATCATAAGGAAAAAAAAACATAATATATATCATATATAAAAATAGTGTCATCATAATGACCACCATGAGAGGTGTTAAAAGAAAATTTAATAATCATCGTCTCATGAGGCAGTAATTCGCCACCCACAGAAACAGTATGTTCTTTAACTATTAGATGAAGGTGTGTGTAAGTGTAAATAAAATCCTTCTCATAAAAACATCCAAGTATATTGAGGATACTAGTGTTGTTACAAAATAAAGTAATAAAAATATTTTAGGGGGTTGGAGAAGCAAAATAAAACAAAATAACACAAGAGAAGACATTACCTTAAAATCGGGTAACTCTTTTTGATTTGAGACAAAGGCTTACTTGGGAAGACTTGTGCCCAAAGTAAGGCTTCTAGGAGTAAGAGAGGGAAGTTAAGAGAGTATTTGGGCAGAGGTTGGCCGAGCCAAATGGCTTGGAAGGTGTGAATAAGGTTGTAGTGGTGGGGGCCTTTTATAAGAGGAGAGGAGGGGCACTCTTGGAAAGTCATGAAATGTTACAATATTATGAAGTGCTTTTCGGATTTCAAAGGTCCCATAATTATATATTTCGAGTCTAAGGTGATAAGGGTTCGAAATTGACTCATACAATAGGTTTTTGACAATTTTAAGTGTAACACCCTAGGTAAATAAAGAGTATGACATTTTTATATTTATCCCTATTTTTGAATAAAATGTTAATATTAATTTAAAGGTAATGATATGCTTGATGGCTTACCCAATACGCAACAGCGAGTTCCTTTGAATTCTTACGTTGCATTCTAATAATAAAATAATATTATTTTAAATTGTAGTTAACGCCTAGCCGTTGTAATGGTGGGAATGAACAGAGCTAACTACAAAATGATTATATATGTTTGTCAAATATTTTTACTTTTCACAATAAATGTTAGAGGATTAAAAATGCGAATGAATCCAATTTTAAGCGTAAACATTCTAATATTATTTAAAAGGTCGATTAACCACCTTTTGATGACAAACCTCTTTTAAATACACCTTTTGACAATTTTATGTGTTATATTTGACAAAATAAAATTCTTCTTTAGAAACGGGACATTAAAATTTACTTTTTGTAAATTTTTGGTATTTTTCCGATAAAGTTCATTTTTTTTAATGAATAGTGAAAAATGTTGTATTTTAATTCAAAACCTCCTTTTAATCTGAATTATTTATATGGATAGATTATATTTTTAATTTATATTAAAGTGTATTTATAATATATTTTTACCATTTAATCTAATGGTGGTCTTTGGAATTAATTTCACTTTGATATTGGACTTAAACTAGTGTCAATCTTTTAATAGATATTGTTTCTTAAAAACACGCTATTTGTTTTGACAGTGGAAATTAATTATTAAATTAATTAATGCAACATATATGTTTTGAATTTTGTAAAATAGACATCATTTTTTAATTCAAAACATCAAATATAGCTTAGGGTGAATTTTTGGTATTTTTCTGAAAAACATCAATTTTTGATGAATAGTGAAACCACTAAGTGGTAGTTAAAGAAACTGATTTTTCATTTAAATGAAACTTTTCCACCTCTATGTTTTGAATTTCAAAAATCCGACATACATGGTTGTCATTAGAATTAAAATGTGGTTCAATGGGATTAAAATAATTTTTTGGTGAATAATAACTTTTATGTTCTTAATCGCGATTAGAGTTAATTAATGTAGTTTAAGGTAAATATAATGTTTTAATAATATGAAATGATCCAGAAACAAGTCATACCCTTATTGGATGTGTCATGTCCGACCAAGAAAATCCATGGTTCAACTTGGGGACCCCATGGAGCCACTTTGGTTGGAAAATGACATAAATAACTTTTTATTTAAAGTTAAAATAAAAATGTCACAAGCATGAGATGTTTCACTAAAAAATTTTTTAAATGGGGTTATACAAGTCATATTTTTTACTATAAATATTAATTAGAAATATAAAAAGATTTCCTACATCATTATATTTATTTTATAATTTTTAGACATTAAATATATTAAATTATTTATGACATCACGATGATGGAGAAATTACCACATTAATAAAGGATTTAAATAAAATGAAAAGATAATGTTAAAACTATAACTTACACTTGTAAAAGACCTATTTGACGAGTATATTTCAAACCCTTACCACCTTATCCTCGAAATACATCAATGTGGGACCTTTAAAATCCGAAACTCATTTGAAAATAAAGTAACATTTTGTAACTTTCCAAGAGTGCCCCTCCTCTCCTCTTATAAAAGGCCCCCATCTCTACCACCTTACCCACACCTCTCAAGCCTTTGGCTAGGCCAAAACCTACCCATTTTGTCTCTACACATCCCTATCTTACTCCTAGAAGCCTCACTTTGGGAAGAAGTCTTCCCAAGGAATCCTTTGAGCTCAAATCAAAAAGAGTTACCCGATTTAAAGGTAATGTCTTCCCCTGTGTTCTTTTGTTTTATTTTTCTTCTCCAAACCCCTAAACTCTTTTTATTACTTTTTTTTGTAACAAAAACAGTATCTTAGATATACTAGTATGTTGTTATAAGAAGTATTAGAGTTACACTTACACACACCAACATCTAATGGTTAAAGAACATACTGTTTCTGTGGATGGTGAATTTCTGCCTCACAAAACGATGATTGTTTAACACTCATATAACACCTTCAAAGGTGGCCATTAAGATGTAACTATATTTCTATATGATATATATTATGTTTATGTTTTAATTAAGCTTATGTATTTTTCTTTTGTGGCATACCTTTATGGTTTCCATTTTGGGTAAACACGATAATTTCATTTTAGGAAGTGCGGACTACCGCCCCCTCAAAGTGATTTGATTCGTTAATGCCATATGTGGGATGTATAAAGGATGGATTTAAAGTTATTATATACTATTTATGTTACATATAAATGATTAATATAATTCTGGAATTAAAATATACATACCTCTAATTTAGTTTTAATTCCATTAATATGACATAGAAATGAAAGTAGCGTTCATGCGTATGTACGGCTTACCGTCTCCATGAACGGTGCATTTCATTTATTACCTCTAAATGATTATGTAATATTATAAATACATATATATTCTGGATATATATGATATATATGATATCCAAATCAGGAATATCATTCTGTATATAATGAACCTTTGACCACACGAACAACATGTAATTGTAAGAAGTCCACTTTCGACTTAAGAACCAAATATCGACAAAACAAACATTATTAACTTAAATGATTACATAATGTTTATAACATGGAAATAATTGATATAAAAGGAATAATGAAATTAAAAAAGGTTCTTAAGAAATTATAAATTAACTCAAGTTTATTATTCAGGACGTTAAAGAATGATCGAGTCAAGTCGGACCCGAGGTAAGGGATCCTACTCCTCTCTTTCTTTTTAAGTACACTCTTTTATGTCATTCCTTTTAAGCTCATATTTATTATGATTGGGATGTTCTTTTATATTAATCCTACTGTACTTTTTATGTTCATATTATTAGAGACCCTATTTTATCTCATCAATCCATTTTGGAAGTTTTGAGTGGCGCCGTTAGGCTGTCGAATTTTCGTAAGGGATCCGACCTCTTTTTTTTTAAGTACTCTCTTTTATGTCATTTATTTTAAGCTCATCTTTCTTATGTTTAGGGATTTTATTTTATATTGTTAATTATTTAATTTTTATTTTCATATTATGAGAGACCCTATTTGATCTCATAATTCCATTTTTGGAAGTTTTATGTGGTGCCGATAGGCTGCCGAGTTTTCGTAAGGTATTTTTCATCTCACTTTTATTCCCGTGACATTTATGATACGTCTTCCACTATTTACATTGAGTGGTGTATGTACTTACCATTATTATACACTTTGTGTAGTATAATTTAATTTATGGGTATTTACATTTTCATTGTGTGACCCTTCTTCCATGGGGTGTACGTTTCGAAAGTTACCCAAATCGGTAAGGAAACCTTTCACCCTCCTCTTTTGAAAGACTTCTTTTGTTATGTATTTTAATTTTCATATTATTATGCGGGGATATGTTCTTATATATCCTTATTGCCGTAAATTTTATGTCCAAGTGATTAGATACCCTTTATCTCTCTTATCAACTCTTTTTCTAAAATTTTATGTGACGCCGTTAGGCTGTCGAATTTTATCAAGGGAACTTCTTAACCCAATTTCGATTTCTTTGGGTTCAACAAGTAGTTATTGAATATGTCATCCTTTGAATATGTTTGAATGACCTTCAATTTCTTTACACTTAATATCCACTTATATTGGGTGTATTTATATTTGTCACACATAATTATGAGATTGATTTATCCTTAATTTAAGGATACCTTCTTTATAATGTATTTCATCTCATTTCACATTTCTATTGAGACTTCATTGTTGTTATGCATCAGTTCAATCTTATATGGTGTATATATTGTCCTTTAAAATATTATATCATGAATCCCACTATTCTCATGATATTATAAAGTTCTGATTAAATGTTATTCCTAAATTATTGTATTCAAGTTTCTCTCATTTTGTTAAAAACACTTTAACTAAAATATCATTTTAAATATTTTAATGATTTATTCTTATAAATATTTCTCATTAATATCCATGTTTTCAAAATGGTTTTAAGGATTTATTTATATGGATATTAATGGTTTAAAATGTTAAAAGCTTCAAAGTGGTATGGGACACTTTGATTCAAAAATCTCTTTATTAAATGTTTTAAATGGTTTTGAAAATGGTTTTTAGAATGGATTCATTATTTCAATATCTTAAAATGTTATATTGTTATTACAGTGCGGTAATTTTATCTTTATTTTGTGCTTAAGTTATTTTCTATGATTATGTTATGGTTCTTGGGCATTGTTTATGAATACGGGTGGTTCTGTGATAAACTAAGGGCGGGTGAGCCCGATATAGCTCTCCAATGCATTGGGTAACGCGAAGGGGTTAAACGCTAAGGTTTCTACGAAGAGATTTAGGGAATATACTGTGATGGGTATTCCAAACATAACCAAGAGGGTTACTCCCTACGTAAGAATGTTATGAATGCCTCAAGTTACCTTTATGCCTTATGATTTCTATGATTTACTCATGATTTTATGAGGTATGTTAAAGTGCGTATGTTTTATGGGTAATGTATGATTTCATTCTTATGTATATATGTACTCATGTTTCCTTTCCTTACTTTTTATAACCCTTACTGAGCTTTTTATGATCATCCCATGTTTTTTGAAATGTTTTACACAGGACTTAAAGATGAATAGGGTCAAGCATGGGATCAAGGAAAGACATGCTATCTAAAACATGAAACTAGACATGTTTCTTTTAAGAGTTTTTTTATGGAAACTTAGTAGAAGTGTCTACTTTGTAATCTTTTGAGATGTAATAGTTATGTCCTAATTTTCTAAAACTCTAAACCTGAAAAGATCCTCAATGTGTAATCTTGTAATAAATCAAGATTAAGTAAGTTTTAAGGTTGGGGCCTTATAGTTGGTATCAAAGGTCGGTTTAGATAACTTTAGAGGTTAGGGTATTCTCTAAGCATAAGTGACATTACCATAATGGTTAGGATTTTAGAAAGAGTCCTAGTTTTAGATAAAGTGAATGAGTAAGTATATCTTAGTGTTTATCTTCCTCATTAGTACATGATAATTTTGTTGATATACTCACACTTTCATTTTTGGTTTTAGTAAATGGATGGATCTAGCAGGCACCAAAGTGACAATGGGTTTGAAGGAAACTGTGGTGGTTCTCTGATTAAGAGACCGGATGAAATGGGGTATTCAATAAAGAAACTCATGGTTGTTATAAACCAACTATCAGAGATTCATGATCAACCACTTGAACCTTGGTATGTTCTGAAATGCATCATGTACGAGATGACCAATCGATGTGGAAGTTCATGTAATAATTAAAATGGTAAACATTAGGGTTTTTATGATCCTTACTTTTGAGATAATTATGGGTTATTATATGTTATGATGGAAAATGAAAGGCATGAGATAAACTTGAGGTTAAAATATGTTATGATTATTTTTGAAGATTTTATCTCGTTTTGGGGAATGTTTTAAGAATTATATAGTTTTTGAAAAAGGACAACACGCAGACCGTGTGACAACCCGTCGCGTCGGACAAAGCTGTGGGAATCGAACTCACAACCAAAGTGCAACTGGTATTTATCACCTACCACTGGACTACGTGAAGTCCCTGGTTAGTTTGACTGATTCTTTTTAGTTAGATGATTTTATGAATTAAGAGTAAGTTGATTTTGGATTATCTATGGAAATTTATTAACCTATCATGGAGGATATGTGATTAGGTTAATTACTTTTCAATACGAGACTTTAAGAGCAACTGATGTTGCTTGGAGATAAATGTTACGATTTAACTTGGAAGTCTATGTGACTAAATCCTTCAAATATTTGGGTTTCAATATTAGTTTGGTTTACTTTGAATAATTTTATGGAAAAATTGTTTATTGAATGTTCCTCGTTGAACTTTGGGTTTTGTTGGACAAATTTTGGAGATTAAGAATAGATTTTCTTTTTATAAAGGGTTATCCTTTTCTGGATTATCTGATCTTGTACTAACCTTTTTGGTTTTGGTTTTGGTTAAAGTCTAAAGACATGGGAAGTATATAGTTCTCTTTTGTGGATTAGGTGATTCTCTAGAAGTTGATTATAGTACTCTTAATGTGAACAAGTCTTCCTAAAAACTCATGTTTTGGAGAAAATATGAGTTTGATTACAGAATCTAGTAAAAGTTGAAAGTCTACGTGACAAGTAAGTATGTTTCATTATGATTTAGTTAAGTTCAAAAATAAATTCCTCAATGAAGAGTAACTTAAAACACAAATGTTGTCTGTTAACTTTTCCTACTGGGGAATCGAATACCATTTAACCCATCACAAGTTTGTGATTTTCTTATGGTTAAATTTCTCCTAGACATGTTTACTATCACTCTCCATCAGAACATGAACCTATGTTTTCTCCTCCATGTCCATGTTTTCCTACATGGAATCCTAGTATGGGTTAACTTGGGTGACCTCTGTACTTCTCTTTCTTTATTTTAAAGTGATTGTTTTACCGACTCTTGTTCTGATGTGGGACATTCAAGGACGTTTCCAATCCCAATTTTAAAATTGCGAGGACGCAATTCCCAAAAGGGGGGAAGGATGTAACACCCTAGGTAAATAAAGAATATGACATTTTTATATTTATCCCTATTTTTGAATAAAATGTTAATATTAATTTAAAGGGAACACTATGCTTGATGGCTTACCCAATACGCAACAACGAGTTCCTTTGAAATCTTACGTTGCACTCTAATAATAAAATAATATTATTTTAAATTATAGTTAACGCATAGCCGTTGTAATGGCGGGAATGAACAGAACTACCTAAAAAATGATTATATATGTTTTTCAAATATTTTTACTTTTTACAATAAATGTTAGAGGATTAAAAATGAGAATGAATCCAATTTTAAGCATAAACATTCTAATATTCTTTAAAAGGTCGATTAACCGCCTTTTGATGACGAACCTCTTTTAAATACACCTTTTGACAATTTTATGTGTTATATTTGACAAAATAAAATTATTCTTTAGAATCGGGACATCAAAATTTACTTTGTGTAAATTTTTGGTATTTTTCCGATAAAGTTCATTTTTTTAATGAATAGTGAAAAATGTTGTATTTTAATTAAAAACATCCTTTTAATCTGATTTATTTATATAGATAGATTATATTTTTAATTTATATTAAAGTGTATTTAGAATATATTTTTACCATTTAATCTAATGGTGGTCTTTGGAATTAATTTCACTTTGATATTGGACTAAAACTAGTGTTAATCTTTTAATAGATATTGTTTCTTAAAAACATGCTATTTGTTTTGACAGCGGGAATTAATTATTAAATTAATTAATGCAACATATATGTTTTGAATTTTGTAAAATAGACATCATTTTTGAATTCAAAACATCAAATATAGCTTAGGGTGAATTTTTGGTATTTTTCTGAAAAACTTCAATTTTTGATGAATAGTGAAACCACTAAGTGGTAGTTAAAGAAACTGATTTCTCGTTTAAATGAAACTTTTCCACCACTGTATTTTGAATTTTAAAAATCCGATATACATGGTTGTAATTAGAATTAAAATTTGGTTCAATGGGATTAAAATAATTTTTTGCTGAATAGTAACTTTTATGTTCTTAATCGAGATTAGAGTTAATTAATGTAGTTTAAGGTAAAAATAATGTTTTAATAATATTAAATGACCTAGAAACATGTCATACCCTTATTGGATATGTCATGGCCGACCAACACAATCCATGGGTCAACTTGGGGACCCCATGGAGCCACTTTGGTTGGAAAATGACATAAATAACTTTTTATTTAAAGTTAAAATAAAAATGTCACAAGCATGAGATGTTTCACTAAAACAATTTTTAAATGGGGTTATACAAGTCATATTTTTTACTATAAATATTCATTAGAAATATAAAAATATTTCATACATCATGATATTTATTTTATAATTTTAGACATCAAATATATTAAATTATTTATGACATCATGATGATGCAGCAATTACCTCATTAATAAAGGATTTAAATAAAATGAAAAGATACTGTTAAAACTATAACTTACACTTGTAAAAGACCTATTGGATGAGTATATTTCAAACCCTTACCACCTTATCCTCGAAATAAATCAACGTGGGACCTTTAAAATCCGAAACTCATTTGAAAATAAAGTAACATTTTGTAACTTTCCAAGAGTGCCCCTCCTCTCCTCTTATAAAAGGCCCCCATCTCTACCACCTTAACCACACCTCTCAAGCCTTTGGCTCAGCCAAACCCTGCCCATTTTGTCTCTACACATCCCTATCTTACTCCTAGAAGCCTCACTTTGGGCATAAGTCTTCCCAAGTAATCCTTTGAGCTCAAATCAAAAATAGTTACCCGATTTAAAGGTAATGTGTTCCCTTGTGTTCTTTTGTTTTATTTTTCTTCTCCAAACCCCTAAACTCTTTTTATTACTTTTTTTTGTAACAACACCAGTATCTTAGATATACTAGGATGTTTTTATAAGAAGTATTCGAGCTACACTTACACACACCTACATCTAATGGTTAAAGAACATACTGTTTCTGTGGATGGTGAATTTCTGCCTCACAAAACGATGATTGTTCAACACTCATATAACACCTTCAAAGGTGGCCATTAAGATGTCACTATATATCTATATGATATATAATATGTTTATGTTTTACTTAATCTTCTGTATTTTTCTTTTTTGGCATACCTTTATGGTTTCCATTGTGGGTAAACACAATAATTTCATTTTAGGAAGTGCGGACTACCGCCCCCTCAAAGTGATTTGATTCGTTAATGCCATATGTGGGATGTATAAAGGATGGATTTAAAGTTATTATATACTATGTATGTTACATATAAATTATGAATATAATTCTGGAATTAAAATATACATACCTCTCATTTATTTTTAATTCCATTAATATGACATAGAAATGAAAGTAGCGTTCATGCGTACGTACGACTTACCGTCTCCATGAACGGTGCATTTCATTTCTTACCTCTAAATGATTATGTAATATTATAAATAAATATATATTCTGGATATATATGATATATATGATATCCAAATCAGGAATATAATTCTGGATATAATGAACCTTTGACCACACGAACAGCATGTAATTGTAAGAAGTCCACTTTCGACTTAAGAACCAAATATCGACAAAACAGACATTATTAACTTAAATGACTACATAATGTTTATAACATGTCAATAAGTGATATAAAAGGAATAATGAACTTGAAAAAGGTTCTTAAGCAAGAATAAATTAACTCAAGTTTATTATTCATGACGTTAAAGAACGATCGAGTCAAGTCGGACCCGAGGTAAGGGATCCTACTCCTCTCTTTCTTTTTAAGTACACTATTTTATGTCATCCCTTTTAAGCTCATCTTTCTTATGATTGGTATGTTATTTTATATTAATCCTACTTTAATTTTTATGTTCATATGATGAGAGACCCTATTCTCTCTCATCAATCCATTTTCGAAGTATTGAGTGGTGCCATTAGGCTGTCGAATTTTCGTAAGGGATCCGACCTCTCTCTTTTTTTAAGTACTCTCTTTTATGTCATTTCTTTTAAGCTAATCTTTCTTATGTTTGGGGATTTTATTTTATATTGTTCATTCTTTACTTTTTATTTTCATATTATGAGAGACCCTATTTGATCTCATCATTCCATTTTTGGAAGTTTTATGTGGTGCCGATAGGCTGCCGAGTTTTCGTAAGGGATTTTTCATCTCACTTTTAATCCCGTGACATTTATGCTACGTTTTCCACTATTTAATTTGAGTGGTGTATGTACTTACCATTATTATACACTTTGTGTAGTATAATTTAATTTATGGGTATTTACATCTTTATTGTGTGACCCTTCTTCCATGGGGTGTACGTTTCGAAAGTTACCCAAATCGGTAAGGAAACCTTTCACCCTCCTCTTTTGAAAGACTTCTTTTGTTATGTCTTTTAATTTTCATCTTATTATGTGGGGATATGTTCTTATATATCCTTATTGCCGTAAATTTTATGTCCAAGTGATGAGATACCCTTTATATCTCTTATCAACTCTTTTTCTAAAATTTTATGTGACGCTGTTAGGCTGTCGAATTTTACCAAGGGAACTTCTTAACCCAATTTCGATTTCTTTGGGTTCAACATGTAGTTATTGAATATGTCATCCTTTGAATATGTGTGAATGACATTTTATTTCTTTACACTTAATATCCACTTATATTGGGTGTATTTATATTTTTCACACATAATTATGAGATTGATTTATCCTTAATTTAAGGATACATTCTTTATAATGGATTTCATCTCATTTCACATTTCTATTGAGACTTCATTGTTGTTATGCACCAGTTCACTCTTATATGGTGTATATATTGTCCTTTAGAATATTATATCATGAATCCCTCTATTCTCATGATATTATAAAGTTCTGATTAAATGTTATTCCTCAATTATTGTATTCAAGTGTCTCTCATTTTGTTAAAAACACTTTAACTAAAATATCGTTTTAAATGTTTTAATGATTTATTCTTATAAATATTTCTCATTAATATCCATGTTTTCAAAATGGTTTTAAAGATTTATTTATATGGATATTAATGGTTTAAAATGTTAAAAGCTTCAAAGTGGTATAGGAAACTTTGATTCAAAAATCTCTTTATTAAATGTTTTAAATGGTTTTGAAAATGGTTTTTAGAATGGATTCATTATTTCAATATCTTAAAATGTTATATAGTTATTACAAAGCGGGAATTTTATATTTCTTTTGTGCTTAAGTTATGTTCTATGATTATGTTATGGTTCTTGGGCATTGTTTATGAATACGGGTGGTTCTGTGATAAACTAAGAGCGGGTGAGCCCGATATAGCTCTCCAATGCATTGGGTAACACAAAGGGGTTAAACGCTAAGGTTTCTCCGAAGAGATTTAGGGAATATACTGTGATGGGTATTCCAAACATAAACAAGAGGGTTACTCCCTATGTAAGAATGTTATGAATTCCTCAAGTTACCTTTATGCCTTATGATTTCTATGATTTACTCATGATTTTATAAGGTATGTTAAAGTGCGTATGTTTTATGGGTAATGTATGATTTCATTCTTATGTATATATGTACTCATGTTTCCTTTCCATACTTTTTATAACCCTTACTGAGCTTTTTATGCTCATCCCATGTTTTTTGAAATGTTTTACACAGGAATTAAAGATGAATAGGTTTAAGGATGGGATCAAGGAAAGACTTTCTATCTAAAACATGGAACTAGACATGTTTCTTTTAAGAGTTTTTTTTATGGAAACTTAGTAGAAGTGTCTACTTTGTAATATTTTGAGATGTAATAGTTATGTCCTAATTCTCTAAAACTCTAAACCTGAAAAGATCCTCAATGTGTAATCTTGTAATAAATCAAGATTAAGTAAGTTTTAAGGTTGGGGCCTTATAGTTGGTATCAAAGGTCGGTTTAGATAACTTTAGAGGTTAGGGTATTCTCTAAGCATAAGTGACATTACCATAATGGTTAGGATTTTAGAAAGAGTCCTAGTTTTAGATAAATTGAATGAGTAAGTATATCTTAGTGTTTACCTTCCTCATTAGTACATGATAATTTTGTTGATATACTCACACTATCATTTTTGGTTTTAGTAAATGGATAGATCTAGCAGGCACCAAAGTGACAATGGGTTTGAAGTAAACTGTGGTGGTTCTCTGATTAAGAGACCGGATGAAATGGGGGATTCAATGAGGAAACTCATAGTTGTTCTAAACCAACTATCAGAGATTCATGATCAACCACTTGAACCTTGGTATGATCTGAAATGCATCATGTATGAGATGACCAATCGATGTGGAAGTTCAGGTAATAATTAAAAAGGTAACCATTAGGGTTTATATGATCCTTACTTTTGAGGTAATTATGGGTTATTATATGTTATAATGGAAAATGAAAGGCATGAGATAAACTTGAGGTTAAAATATGTTATGATTATTTTTGAAGATTTTATCTAGTTTTGGGGAATGTTTTAAGAATTATATTGTTTTGGAAAAAGGACAACACGCAGACCGTGTGACAACCCGTCGCGTCGGACAAAGCTGTGGGAATCGAACCCACAATCAAAGTGCAACTGGTATTTATCGCCTACCACTAGACTACGTGAAGTCCCTGGTTAGTTTGACTGATTATTTTTAGTTATATTATTTTATGAATTAAGAGTAAGTTGATTTTGGGTTATCTATGGAAATTTATTAACCTATCATGGAGGATATGTGATTAGGTTAATTACTTTTCAATACGAGACTTTAAGATCAACTGATGTTTCTTGGAGATAAATATTACGATTTAACTTGGAAGACTATGTGACTAAATCCTTCAAATATTTGGGTTTCAATATTATTTTGGTTTACTTTGAATAATTTTATGGAAAAATTGTTTATTGAATGGTCCTCGTTGAACTTTGGGTTTTGTTGGAAATTTTTTGGAGATTAAGAATAGATTTTCTTTTTATAAAGGGTTATCCTTTTCTGGATTATCTGATCTTGTACTAACCTTTTTGGTTTTGGTTTTGGTTAAAGTCTAAAGACATGGGAAGTATATAGTTCTCTTTTGTGGATTAGGTGATTCTCTAGAAGTTGATTATAGTACTCTTAATGCGAACAAGTCTTCCTAAAAACTCATGTTTTGGAGAAAATATGAGTTTGATTACAGAATCTAGTAAAAGTTGAAAGTCTACATGATAAGTAAGTATGTTTCATTATGATTTAGTTAAGCTCAAAAATAAATTCCTCAATTAAGAGTAACTTAAAACAAAAATGTTGTCTGTTAACTTTTCCTACTGGGGAATCGAATACCGTTTAACCCATCACAAGTTTGTGATTTTCTTGTGGTTAAATTTCTCCTAGACATGTTTTCTATCACTCTCCATCAGAACATGACCCTATGTTTTATCCTCCATGTCCATGTTTTCCTATATGGAATCCTAGTATGGGTTAACTCGGGTGACCTCTGTACTTCTCTTTCTTTATTTTAAAGTGATTGTTTTACCGACTCTTGTTCCGATGTGGGTCATTCAAGGACGTTTCCAAGCCCAATTTTAAAATTGCGAGGACGCAATTCCCAAAAGGGGGGAAGGATGTAACACCCTAGGTAAATAAAGAATATGACATTTTTATATTTATCCCTATTTTTGAATAAAATGTTAATATTAATTTAAAGGGAACGCTATACTTGATGGCTTACCCAATGTGCAACAACGAGTTCCTTTGAAATCTTACATTGCACTCTAATAATAAAATAATATTATTTTAAATTGTAGTTAACGCATAGCCGTTGTAATAGAGGGAATGAACAGAAATAACTACAAAATGATTATATATGTTTGTCAAATATTTTTACTTTTTACAATAAATGTTAGAGGATTTAAAATGCGAATGAATCCAATTTTAAGCATAAACATTCTAATATTCTTTAAAAGGTCGATTAACCGCCTTTTGATGACGAAACTCTTTTAAATACACCTTTTGACAATTTTATGTGTTATATTTGACAAAACAAAATTCTTCTTTAGAATCGGGACATCAAAATTTACTTTGTGTAAATATTTGGTATTTTTCCGATAAAGTTCATTTTTTAATGAATAGTGAAAAATGTTGTATTTTAATTAAAAACCTCCTTTTAATATGATTTATTTATATGGATAGATTATATTTTTAATTTATATTAAAGTGTATTTAGAATATATTTTTACCATTTAATCTAATGGTGGTCTTTGGAATTAATTTCACTTTGATATTGGACTTAAACTAGTGTCAATCTTTTAATAGATATTGTTTCTTAAAAACACGCTATTTGTTTTGACAGAGGGAATTAATTATTAAATTAATTAATGCAACATATATGTTTTGAATTTTGTAAAATAGAAATCATTTTTTAATTCAAAACATCAAATATAGCTTAGGGTGAATTTTTGGTATTTTTTTGAAAAACTTCAATTTTTGATGAATAGTGAAACCACTAAGTGGTAGTTAAAGAAACTGATTTTTCGTTTAAATGAAACTTTTCCACCTCTGTGTTTTGAATTTAAAAAATCCGACATTTATGGTTTTCATTAGGAAATAAAATGTGGTTCAATGGGATTAAAATAATTTTTCGGTGAATAGTAACGTTTATGTTCTTAATTGCGATTAGAGGTAATTAATGTAGTTTAAGGTAAAAATAATGTTTTAATAACATGAAATGACCTAGAAACATGTCCTACCATTATTGGATGTGTCATGGCCGACCAAGAAAATCCATGGGTCAACTTGGGGACTCCATGGAGCCACTTTGGTTGGAAAATGACATAAATAACTTTTTATTTAAAGTTAAAATAAAAATGTCACAAGCATGAGATGTTTCACTAAAAAATTTTTTAAATGGGGTTATACAAGTCATATTTTTTACTATAAATATTCATTAGAAATATAAAAATATTTCCTACATCATGATATTTATTTTATAATTTTTAGACATTAAATATATTAAATTATTTATGACAGCATGATGATGCAGCGATTACCTCATTAATAAAGGATTTAAATAAAATGAAAAGATAATGTTAAAACTATAACTTAAAATTTTCAAAGACCTATTGGATGAGTAAATTTCAAACCCTTACCACCTTATCCTCTAAATAAATCAATGTGGGACCTTTAAAATCCGAAACTCATTTGAAAATAAAGTAACATTTTGTAACTTTCCAAGAGTGCCCCTCCTCTCCTCTTATAAAAGGCCCCCATCTCTACCACCTTACCCACACCTCTAAAGCCTTTTTCTCGTCCAACCCCTACCCATTTTGTCTCTAAACATCCCTATCTTACTCCTAGAAGCCTCACTTTGGGCAGAAGTCTTCCCAAGGAAACCTTTGAGCTCAAATCAAAAAGAGTTACCCGATTTAAAGGTAATGTCTTCCCTTGTGTTCTTTTGTTTTATTTTTCTTCTCCAAACCCCTAAACTCTTTTTATTACTTTTTTTGTAACAAAACCAGTATCTTAGATATACTAGGATGTTGTTATAAGAAGTATTCGAGCTACACTTACACACACCTACATCTAATGGTTAAAGAACATACTGTTTCTGTGGATGGTGAATTTATGCCTCACAAAACGATGATTGTTCAACACTTATATAACACCTTCAAAGGTGGCCATTAAGATGTCACTATATTTATATATGATATATAATATGTTTATGTTTTACTTAATCTTCTGTATTTTTCTTTTGTGGCATACCTTTATGGTTTCCATTGTGGGTAAACACGATAATTTCATTTTAGGAAGTGCAGACTACCGCCCCCTCAAAGTGATTTGATTCGTTAATGCCATATGTGGGATGTATAAAGGATGGATTTAAAGTTATTATATACTATTTATGTTACATATAAATGATGAATATAATTCTGGAATTAAAATATACATACCTCTCATTTATTTTTAATTCCATTAATATGACATAGAAATGAAAGTAGCGTTCATGCGTACGTACGGCTTACCGTCTCCATGAACGGTGCATTTCATTTCTTAGCTCTAAATGATTATGTAATATTATAAATACATATATATTCTGGATATATATGATATATATGATATCCAAATCAGTAATATCATTCTGGATATAATGAACCTTTGACCACATGAACAACATGTAATTGTAAGAAGTCCACTTTCGACTTAAGAACCAAATAACGACAAAACAAACATTATTAACTTAAATGATTACATAATGTTTATAACATGGAAATAAGTGATATAAAAGGAATAATGAAATTGAAAAAGGTTCTTAAGAAAGAATAAATTAACTCAAGTTTATTATTCAGGACGTTAAAGAATGATCGAGTCAAGTTGGACCCGAGGTAAGGGATCCTACTCCTCTCTTTCTTTTTAAGTACACTCTTTTATGTCATTCCTTTTAAGATCATATTTCTTATGATTGGGATGTTCTTTTATATTACTCCTACTGTATGTTTTATTTTCATATGATTAGAGACCCTATTTTCTCTCATCAATCCATTTTGGAAGTTTTGAGTGGCGCCGTTAGGCTGTCGAATTTTCTTAAGGGATCCGACCTCTATTTTTTTTAAGTACTCTCTTTTATGTCATTTCTTTTAAGCTCATCTTTCTTATGTTTAGGGATTTTATTTTATATTTTTCATTATGTACTTTTTATGTTCATATTATGAGATACCCTATTTGATCTCATCATTCCATTTTTGGAAGTTTTATGTGGTGCCGATAGGCTGCCGAGTTTTCGTAAGGGATTTTTCATCTCACTTTTATTCCCGTGACATTTATGATACGTTTTCCACTATTTACTTTGAGTGGTGTATGTAATTACCATTATTATACACTTTGTGTAGTATAATTTAATTTATGGGTATTTAAATCTTCATTGTGTGACCCTTCTTCCATTGGGTGTACGTTTCGAAAGTTACCCAAATCGGTAAGGAAACCTTTCACCCTCCTCTTTTGAAAGACTTCTTTTGTTATGTCTTTTAATTTTCATCTTATTATGTGGGGATATGTTCTTATATATCCTTATTGCTGTAAATTTTATTTCCAAGTGATGAGATACCCTTTATATCTCTTATCAACTCTTTTTCTAAAATTTTATGTGACGCCGTTAGGCTGTCGAATTTTACCAAGGGAACTTCTTAACACAATTTCGATTTCTTTGGGTTAAACATGTAGTTATTGAATATGTCATCCTTTGAATATGTGTGAATGACCTTTGATTGATTTACACTTAATATCCACTTATATTGGGTGTATTTATATTTGTCACACATAATTATGAGATTGATTTATCCTTAATTTAAGGATACCTTCTTTACAATGGATTTCATTTCATTTCACATTTCTATTGAGACTTAATTGTTGTTATGCACCAGTTCACTCTTATATGGTGTATATACTGTACTTTAGAATATTATATCATGAATACCTCTATTATCATGATATTATAAAGTTCTGATTAAATGTTATTCCTCAATTATTGTATTAAAGTGTCTCTCATTTTGTTAAAAACACTTTAACTAAAATATCGTTTTAAATGTTTTAATGATTTATTCTTATAAATATTTCTCATTAATATCCATGTTTTCAAAATGGTTTTAAGGATTTATTTATATGGATATTAATGGTTTAAAATGTTAAAAGCTTCAAAGTGGTATGAGACACTTTGATTCAAAAATCTCTTTATTAAATGTTTTAAATGGTTTTGAAAATGGTTTTTAGAATGGATTCATTATTTCAATATCTTAAAATGTTATATTGTTATTACAATGCGGGAATGTTATCTTTCTTTTGTGCTTAAGTTATGTTCTATGATTATTTTATGGTTCTTGGGAATTGTTTATGAATACGGGTGGTTCCGTGATAAACTAAGGGCGGGTGAGCCCGATATAGCTCTCCAATGCATTGGGTAATGCGAAGGGGTTAAATGCTAAGGTTTCTCCGAAGAGATTTAGGGAATATACTGTGATGGGTATTCCAAACATAACCAAGAGGGTTACTCCCTACGTAAGAATGTTATGAATGCCTCAAGTTACCTTTATGCCTTATGATTTCTATGATTTACTCATGATTTTTTGAGGTATGTTAAAGTGAGTATGTTTTATGGGTAATGTATGATTTCATTCTTATGTATATATGTACTCATGTTTCCTTTCCATACTTTTTATAACCCTTACTGAGCTTTTTATGCTCATCCCCAGTTTTTGAAATGTTTTTCACAGGTCAAGGGAATGGTACATAGTATGATGATAGTGTAAAGGAAGTGTCAAGAAAGAATCCATGTTTTATTTTAAATATGTTTCCGTTTATGGGAAAAATGAATACTATCTTTTATGTAACCACTTTGTTTAAATGTGGAATGTAATGCAAGTTTTATGATCTAATTCTCTAAAACTCTAAACCTGAAAAGATCCTCAATGTGCAATCTTGTAATAACTCAAGATTAAGTAAGGTTTACGGCTGGGGCCTTATATTAAGTCTTAGATTTTACATTATCTTTTCATTTTATTTAAATCGTTAATTAATGAGGTAATCGCTGCATCATCATGGTGTCATAAATAATTTAATTTATTTAATGTATAAAAATTATAAAAAAAATATCATGATGTAGTAAATATTTTTATCTTTCTAATGAATATTTATAGTCGAAAAGTTAACTTATATAACCCCATGTAATAATTGTTTTAGTAAAACAACACATGTTTGCGACAATTTTATTTTTACTTTAAATAAAAAGTTATTAATGTCATTTTTTACCAAAGTGGCTCCATGGAGTCCCCAAGTTGACCCATGTATTATCTTGGTCAGACATGACTCATAAAATAAGAGTAGGACAAGTGTAAAGGTATTTTCATATTTTTATAATATCATTTTTACCTTAAATTTCACTAATTACCTTTAATCGCGATTAATTAAACTTAAAAGTTACTATTCACCAAAAAATTATTTTAATCCTATTGAACCAAATTTTAATTTCTAATGAAAACCATGTATATAAGATTTTTTAAAATCAAATCACAGAAGTGGTAATGTTTCATTTAAAAGAAAAATCAGTTTTTTAACTACCACTTAGTGGTTTCACTATTCATCAAAAATTGAAGTTTTTCAGAACAATGCCAAAATTTCACCCTAAGCTATAATTGATATTCCGAATTAAAAAATGATGTCTATTTTACAAAATTCCAAACATATAAGTTTCATTAATTAATTTTATAATTAATTCCCACTGTCACAACAAATAACGTGTTTTTAAGAAATAATATATATCAAAATATTGACAATTGTTTATGTCCAATTTCAAAGTGAAATTAATTATAATGAACACCATTGGATAAAATGGTAAAAATATATTCTAATTATACTTTAAAACCACTCAATAGTATAATTTATCACTATAAATTATTTTGATTAAAAAAGTTGTTTTTAAGTATTTTTCACTATTCATAAAAAATTGGAAGGTCTTAGAAAAATACCAAAAATCCAACTTAGGATAATTTAGATATTCCGAATCCAAAAATGAAGTCCATTTTGAAATATAAAATATATATAATTTAAAAAAGTGGGTATTACTATTCATAACGGCTACTTTGATTGGTCGCGGTGTGTTAGAATCTCGAACTTGCGTACAATGCAAGCTATTGCATTATTGAAAGAGAAGCGTATCGTGGAAGCTCAGGGTGTTACATTCTACCCTCCTTCAATAAATTTCGTCCTCACAATTTGAAAATTTTCTTTGAAAATAAAAGGTTGAAAATAGAAAATACCTTTGTTGAAAACCCACATCGGAAATAAGGTTAATAAAATTTAGCCTTAATAAGAGGGAAAGGGAAATGAAAAAGTCACCACCAAATTATGATCTCGATAAGGAGAAAATTGGTGGAAATTAGAGACATATAATCGTAGGAAAAATGTAAATATTTGTAGGGAGTGATTGAGGACATCAATCACAAACAAGTGTAAAATTTAGGGCCTCAAATCCTTCAATCTACGTTGATTTAAAATATTATCAGTTCAACAAGACATAAGGTATTAGGATAACACTTTTTTTTAATATCCCTTTACTAATGTTTAAGAATTAATTTATTCATAGAATAAGAGAGATGTATATATATATATATATATATATATATATACTTGACAAGTAGAGTTTCAACCTTCAACTAATTTCTACCACAAACTCATCTTTCACTCAAAAAGATAATAAAACTCAAAAATATTATATTTATCCTAATCGTACAAGGTTCCAAATATTAACACATACCATGAAGAAAAATATTTTTTAATAACTAGGAACTTCCTGTAGGCTAGTGGTATTTAATAAAGGCCCGTCGCACTATGGTTGTGGTTTCGATTCCTGCAGCTTTGTCCGACGCGACGAGTTATCCCCCAACCTGCAGGTTGTCCTTTTCCTAAAACTATAGTATTATAATATTCCAAAAATAATCTTCATAAATGTTTTAACCTTAAAAAATACTATCCAAAGTTCAAATTAATCCATTCCAACCTTTATAGTTATCCAAAATACCTCTGTCCAGACTTTCTCTAAAAGGTCTCTAAATTCCAAAATCAATTGTATCATTAGATTCCTCAAACAAAGTAAAGTTTATCTTATTGTCACAAACAAAAATATGATTACCTTCATCATATTAAAACCTTAATGAAAACAACAAGTACTGCAGTAAAATCCTTATATATATCACATTATTCTTATAACCAGAATATAATCCTTGAGTCCAAAAGCACTAATACATTAATTATTCCACTTCAACTGTAGTAATAGTATAAGATTGTCCTTGATCCCTTGGCCTTTTCTGTGGTATGTTTCCCTGATGCTTAGGACATTTATTTTCATAATTCCCCATTTCCCTACAATTGTATCATTCAACATTGATAGCCTCTTTCTTTCCCTTGCAATCACGAGCCTGATGACCTTTTTCTCCACATTTATAACAAACTCCCATTCCTTTTAGGCAAGTACCGGGGTGATTCTTCCCACAATTATAGAATAATGGAAAATCCTTCTTTCCCTTTTTCCCTTTATCTATCTCTTGTTCCACTGTTCTCTTCTTCTCTTGCTTTACTTTATTGTCATAAGATTTAGAGAATTCCTTTTCTGTCTTGATAGCACATGAGACAATATCTTCATACGGCGAGAAGGTTTGTGAGACAAATGCTCGACAGAGAAATGGTTTTAACCCATCAAAGAAACGATCAATCTTACTTCTTGGGTTACATATATAATCTGCAACATGTCTTACTAACCCTATAAAGTTGGCCTCATACTTTGCGACATTCTCATCCTCCTTTTGTCTCAGACTCAGAAATTACCTTTCCATATCTTCTCGATGGTCATGAGGAAAGTATTTTTCTAAGAAAAGCTCTTTGAACTCCCTTTATTCCATATTCGATACTTCATCATCTTCCTTTGTATTTTGAATCAACTACCACCATTGATCAGTATCTCCAGTGAGGTAGTAAAATGCCATGATAACCTTTTCCCTTTCACTACTCCCCAAGGCATGAAATATTTTCTCTAAGGAATTTATCCATTGCTCATCTACTAAGGGATTATTACTCCCATTGAATGTTGGTGGTTGTTTCCTCATGAAGTGGTCAAACATTGATCCTCCACGTTGTGGATCAGGGTGCTCCATACGAGTAAGGTTATTATTCATAACCCGAGTGAGTTGTCCCAGTATGGTGATTAGTTGATCAGCACCAGTTGTATCTCCAGCTCCACTATAATTATCTTGAGCAGGAGGGAAATCCCTATATGGAGAGCGTGCATTGATACGGTTTCCATTCCTTCCACTAGGCGCCATTTCTAAACAATGACATAAACTAGATCAGTTTATGAATCAAAATACACAATTCCATACTTTTAAAACACTTAACATAAATT
Source organism: Viscum album (assembly GCA_963277665.1). Taxonomy (NCBI): domain Eukaryota; kingdom Viridiplantae; phylum Streptophyta; class Magnoliopsida; order Santalales; family Viscaceae; genus Viscum; species Viscum album. The sequence goes on from OY728163.1 coordinate 151,140,393, forward strand.
GAAAAATTTATGGATATAATCCATAATCATAAAAAAAAATTTCTTTGAGGAATTATATACTCATAAACCCTTCATCATGGTTTGTAAAAATGAGAATTATCATAAGCATATCCCCCAGGAGTGTCGTAACCAAGAGTGAAGCAAGACCCATTGTCGTTCACCAGTTCCCGTTCGAGTCTAGCTCAAAGCGGTGTTTTCGGGTTTTACCCCTAGGTACATCTGTGCCAGAGCCGCCTCTACCTGCTCGTATCTAGATAGGGATGTATTGCTCGGAAAACTCACAAAAATCTCTATAATACCAAAATTCTAGGAAGTTCTTCTATACGAATCCTCAAAGTCTATCTTAGGGCTATGTTCTCTAATCAGAGTTTATCTAAATCTAGCTTCCAAGGTTAGTACTAAACTGCCTCTGATACCAACTATAATGCCCCGACCCTAGTTACCCAGATTCGGTGCATTATTGCGTAATATTGGCATGATCACAAAAGATCAAGTCTCGAAAGACCGATTAGTTTAGTAGCCTTGGAAACAATAGATACATTCATAAATGGTACATTAAATCATAAAGTGAAAAAATACAATAACATAGTCTCCATAGTCCACTCCCATATCCCCTTCAGACTATCCCTGCAGGTCAGTCATAAAATATTTCTTCACATCCTCGGAAAAATAAAACATTGAAAGGGGTGAGCTTAGATGCTCAGTAAGGATAACAATATAGCAGAAGCTTTCATAAATAAAAACAAACATTTAAGGAAATGTATAACTAAAACAAAATCCTTTTAAACTTGAACTTCAACATAATATGGAAAAAGTAATATGAGATAATTCCATTTACTTATTCACATGGATATTCTACTGGTCGAATAATCACATGCAATATCAATAACCACTTTCACAATGATGGAATGCATAATGCCAGACTATCATAACCACATAGCCAAGGTCTCGTGCCAAGACTACAAATAATATTTTGTCAAGGCCTCGTGCCAAGACACTAGTTTGTCTCATGAGACCTACCGATGCATCGAGGAGCTATAGCGGGCTCCACCCGTCACTTATTAAGTCAAATTCATTCCTCATATGAATAGGTTTAAACATATCATAAAACATAACATAATCGTATCACATAAAACACGCATAAAGGAAACATAAAATTTCCACATTTCAATCAAAAGATATCAATAAAACACATTGATATAATAAAAATAACTTTCAAAACCATTTTCAATACCAAAATAAAAGAAAATTAAAACTTTGTATTTATTTTTCATTTAAAAAAAGTTATGGCATGTAGAGGAAGCTGAAACTCAAATAATGGTCACGGCGGCGGAGAAGTAATTGTCGCCGCATAGGTAAGAAAAAACATTCCTTTTGTTGTTTAGTAAAAATTATTCATATAAAACGATTACTTTTGAATAAAAGTAAAAGTCAAAGGGGTTTATACACCATATAAAGAAAAGTTGTGTATAAAGCCAAATATGCCTCAATGAAAGGAGATTGAGACAAAGTACTTAAAAAGATCATTTTTTAAATAAAATAGATCTATTATGTGTATTCACTATAAGTAAACATAAAGAAAGTACAAATACAAGATAGGACATAATAATATCATGACATAATTTGAAAGTAGGTGATTAACCCAAAGAATGGAAATTGGGTTAAGAAGTTCCCTTACCTCATGTCCGACTTGACTCAATCGTTCTTTAATATCCTGAATAATAAACTAGATTTAATTTGTATTTTCTTAATAACCCTTTTCATGTTCATTATTCCTTTTATATCACTTATTACCATGTTATGAACATTATGTAATTATTTAAGTTAATAACAGTCATTTTGTCGATCTTTGGTACTTGAGTCAAAAATAAACTTCTTATAATTACGAGTTGTTCATGTGGTGAAATATCCATTATATCCAGAATTATATTCATGATGTAGATATCATATATATCATATATATCCAGTATATACATTCATTTATAATATTACATAACATTTAGAGGTAAGAAATGAAATGCACCGTTCATGGAGACGATAAGCCGTACGTACGCATGAACACTGATTTCATTTCTATTTCATATTTAATGGAATGAAATTATAATTATATAAAGGTATACTATAATTCCAGTATAATATAATGTATAATACCATTTACTCCATCCTTTATACATCCCACATATGTCATTAACAATTCAAATCACTTTGAGGGGGCGGTAGTCCGCACTTCCTAAAATGAAATTATCGCGTTTACCCATAATGGAAATCATAAAGGTATGCCATAAATGAAAAATACAAAATCATAAGGAAAAAAAAACATAATATATATCATATATAAAAATAGTGTCATAATAATGGCCACCATGAGAGGTGTTAAAATAAAATTGAACAATCATCGTTTCATAAGGCAGTAATTCGCCACCCACAGAAACAGTATGTTATTTAACCATTAGATGAAGGTGTGTGTAAGTTTAAATAAAATACTTCTCATAAAAACATCCAAGTATATTTATGATACTGGTGTTGTTACAAAATAAATTAATAAAAAGATTTTAGGGGGTTGGGGAAGCAAAATAAAACAAAAGAACACAAGAGAAGACATTACCTTAAAATCGGGTAACTCTTTTTGATTTGAGACAAAGGCTTCCTTGGGAAGACTCCTGCCCAAATTTAGGCTTCTAGGAGTATGAGAGAGAAGTTAAGAGAGTATTTGGGTAGAGGTTGGCCGAGCCAAATGGCTTGGAATGTGTGAATAAGGTGGTAGTAGTGGGGGCCTTTTATAAAAGGAGAGGAGGGGCACTCTTGGAAAGTCATGAAATGTTACATTATTATGAAGTTATTTTAGGATTTCAAAGGTCCCAAAATTATATATTTCTAGGATAAGGTGATAAGGGTTATAAATATACTCATCCAATAGGTTTTTGACAAGTTTAATTCTTATAATTTACATTATCTTTTCATTTTATTTAAATCGTTAATTAATGAGGTAGTCGCTGCATCATCATGGTGTCATAAATAATTTAATTTATTTAATGTCTAAAAATTATAAAAAAAATATCATGATGTAGGAAATAGTTTTATCTTTCCAATGAATATTTATAGTCAAAAATTTAACTTATATAACCCCATGTAATAACTGTTTTAGTAAAACAACACATGTTTGTGACAATTTTATTTTTACTTTAAATTAAAAGTTATTAATTTCATTTTCTTACCCAAGTGGCTCCATGGGTCCCCAAGTTGACCCATGGATTGTCTTTTTCGGAAATGACTTATACAATAAGGTTAGGACAAGTTTATTGGAATTTTCATATTTTTATAATATCATTTTTACCTTAAATTTCACTAATTACCTTTAATCGTGATTAATTAAACTTAAAAGTTACTATTCAACAAAAAATTATTTTAATCCCATTGAACCACATTTTAATTTCTAATGACAACCATGTATGTCAGATTTTTGAAAATAAAATCACAGAAGTGGTAATGTTTCATTTAAACGAAAAATCAGTTTTTAACTACAACTTAGTGGTTTCACTATTCATAAAAAATTGAAGTTTTTCAGAACAATGCCAAAAATTTCACCCTAAGCTATAATTGATATTCCAAATTCAAAAATGATGTCTATTTTAAAAAATTACAAACATATAAGTTTCATTAATTAATTTTATAATTAATTCCCGCTGTCACAACAAATAGCGTGTTTTTAAGAAACAATATATATCAAAAGATTGACAATTATTTATGTCCAATTTCAAAGTGAAATTAATTATAATGAACACAATTAGATAAAATGGTAAAAATATATTCTAATTATACTTTAAAACCAATAAATAGTATAATTTATCACTATAAATTATTTTGATTAAAAAATTTGTTTTTAAGTATTTTTCACTATTCATAAAAAATTGGAAGTTCTTAGAAAAATACCAAAAATTCAAATTAGGATAATTTAGATATTAAGAATCAAAAAATGAAGTCCATTTTGGAATATAAAATATATATAATTTCAAAAAGCGGGTATTACTATTCATAACGGCTACTTGGATTGGTCGCGGTGTGTTAGAATCTCGAACTTGCGTACAATGCAAGCTATTGCATTATTAAAAGAGAAGCGTATCGTGGAAGCTCGGGGTGTTACATGGATTCTGGGGCCAGGGCATTAAAATGCCCTTCAATATATGTCATGAACATCTTGGTTATCAAGGTACTATGTTATATAGGATCTTTCTTAAAAAAGTGGTATAAAAGGTATTGGTTTTTCATCTTTCCTTGATGTAAGTATGCAATTGTGTAATCTTATTAGGACTTAGGAAGTAATTATTATTGAGTGCCTATCCAACTCTCACCACAATAATCCTTAAATCATTAGGGGTGTTTTGGTAAGGTCATCTAGTTCTAGTATTTTCCCTACTTTTTATTTGGATAGATTGAAATCCAAATCTCATTTGTCAATCTATAGGGATTAATTTCCCTTGTTTCTCCATTTGAGTGTAAATATGAAGTTTTTAATTCTATCTACTAAAGTTGTAAAACATCATGACTCCGAGAAAATGTAAAACTTAGATCCAAGAGGAAGTTGTAGATGAACCAAAATGAGAAAATCCTTCCATGGACTAGAATCTAGTTGAGGTTATCAAGCATGTTGTCCAAGATCTGGGGCAGGCACCTACACCTGTTCCCATTCAGGCTCCAGTTATGGAACCTCAAAGATATATTTTATAGAATCATTCTTAGTAGTTCCTTATCAAGAATACACCAACATTACTAAGATCTAATAATCCTCAACTAGATGAGGAATGGTTGAGGGATATCGAGCTTGTCTTTGATTTCTTGGAAATTCTTGATGGAATCAAGGTGAAATGTTTCACCTTCAAGCTAGAGGGACATAGAAGGAGATGGTGGGACATAATGGTGACAGTAAAGAAGCATGAGGGATTAGAGTGTAAATACTTTAAATATATTTTCATTGAATATTTCTATCCAGATTTGATGTTGTTGGATAATTCTATTGAGTTTTTGAAGCTAAATCAGACTGACAGGTCCACACAAGAATATGTAAATCACTTTTCTAAGATTCTGTAGTTTTCACATGAGATTGTGTTGAATAAGAATATGAAGAATTGATGACTTGAGATGGGACTTTGATATGATATTCACTATTATGTTTTCTTGATGATGATTCCTTCTTATGCTGATGTGTTAGATATGGCATTAATGGTTTAAATGGACCTGGCTAGAAAGTTAGGGAGGATGGGAGTTCCTTTTACTCCCAATGGCAGTTTTGTGAATTCCTCTATAGGGAAGAGGAAGCGTTGTGATTCTAATGCTAGTTATTGAAATCATAGATTTTATAGACCTCCTAAAGTTCATAGGAGAGCCCCGTTTATTAGTTACTAGTATGGAAAACCTGGTCTCTCAAAGTATCTTTGCATTGAGGAACCCAAAATATGTGGCTCCTGCAGATGAACAGGTCACCTGCAGATGTTTTGACATGTCTTTTCTACTTTATGAAGTGGCATGAGATCATCTTCACCAAAATTTATTACAGTGAAATCATATGATTCATGAAAAAATGGATTCTAGCCATAAACACCCATAATGAAGCTTCTTTACACAGTGGAGGAGTCTCCAAAGGAAGTAGATATAAGTCCAGTGACTGTGAGAGGTACCATCACTATAACTTCATCATTAGTGTTTTTTTTATTTGATACTAATGCATCTCATTTGTTTATTTAAACCTATATTTTCAATATGATTAATATTCTTAGAATCTTTTATCTAATGTGATGGAAATTTCTACACCCCTCAGAATGAAGAGAGAGATGAGTCTTCATTATCCTGCTTATGTTTTCTTATTTTTAGATATTGAGCTTTCATGGGATTTTACTAGTCCTCGACATGAAATTGATTTATGTTATATTGAGGACAGATTGGATAATTTCCAATAAATTGTGGATTTATTACTATCTTCAATGGTTCTCCATTACTACACCTAATGGGATGTGCCATATCTTCTAATGAAAATGGGACCCAAGGTCGAGTAGATCCAGACCTTCTTATCTTGAGTTGGGAAAAGTAACATCTATGTTCACTATTGATCTAAAGTAGGAAACTTTGAGCGGTGATCTTCCTCCAATTATCATTTAGTTTCCCAACATTTTCCCTTATGAATTTTTTAGTCTGCCACTGGTAAGGGAGGTAGAGTTCTATATTGATTTAGTACCTGATACTCATGCAGTTTTTATTCCCTCTTACCACATGGAACCAACTGAAATGAAATATTTGAATACTCAGTTGGATGATCTTATCGAGAAATTCTTTAAATGATCGAGTGTATTACCTTGGGTGATACCATTTCTCTTCACTAAGAAAGATTATGGGCCACTTAAAATTTGTGTTTATTACCAAAAAATCAATAGATTCATGGTAAAGAAAAAGTATCCATTACCACAGATTAATGATCTATTTAACTAGTTTATATGGTCAAAGTTGTTCTCGAATATTTATCTTTGATCTGGTTACCGTCAGTTGAGAATAAATGAATCTAATATTCATAAAAAAAGCTTATGAAGCATGTATGATCATTATAAGTACCTTTTAATTCCATTTGGTCTAACCAATGATCATGTAGTCTTTATGGATTTAATGAATAGGATTTTCCATGATTATCTTGATACCTTAATGGTAGTCTTTGTGGATGAAATCCTTTTTTACTCAAAGTACTAGGAGGATCATGTACTTTGTTTGAGAGTAATTATAAATTTTTTGAGGAATCATATAATGTATACTAAGCTTTCAAAATGTTATTTCTAGATTTTTGATGTGAAGTTCTTGGGACACGTGGTGTCATAACATGGTATATCAGTTGATCTTGAGAAGGTGAATGATGTTATGACATGGGAACAACCGTGAATTGTTTTTGAGATTCAGATATTCTTGGGTTTGGTTGGGTATTATCACTAGTTTGTAAATGAACTATCAAAGTTGGCTTCTATGATGACTGCTCTAAATCAAAAGGGAGTAATGTTCACTTAGGATGAGAAGTGTCAAAATTATTTTACTAAGATAAAACTTCTTTTGACTAATGTACTGGTGTTGAGTCTTCCAAATGTTGAGCATGGATATGTGGTCTTCTATAATGCATTAGGTTTGGGTTTGGGTTGTGTTCTTATGTAAGGTGATCATGTCATTGCTTATGAATATCATCAGTTTAGGCCACATGAGAAGAATTACTCAACCCATGTCCTTGAACTCATAGATGTGATGCACATGCTTAATATTTGGCAGTATTACCTTTTTAGAGAAATGTTTACCTTGTATTTCAACCACATGAGCTTGAGTTATAACTTATCTAAAAAAGATCTAAATATCCACTAGAGGCATTAGGTGGAATACTTACAATCATTTGGATTTGAAATTACCTATAACCCTGGGAAATGGAATGTCATCATGGATTATTTGAGCAGGAAACCTCAGAATCAGGCCGTGCAAGAGTCACCAGAAGAGTGGAAATTAATGGATCTCTTTTCACAGTTGCATATTGGAGTCTTGGAATCAGGGGCCAAGGTTTCATTAACTAGTTTTTAGTTGATATACACTCTTCTTGAGATTATTATTCAAGAGAAATATCTTGATGACAAATTCTATAGCATTAGAGACTCTCTTTATGTTAGGGTGACTGTAGATGAATGGTCATTCTCCCCAGAGGGTATTATATGTTTCTATAACTGGTATGTTGTACCTTTTACTATTAGAAAATATGTTATGGGGGATTTCCATGGTTCCTAGTGATTATTACACCTAGGAACGATGAAGATGTTCTATGACATGTGGTGTAAATTCCAGTAGCCATGTGTGAGCTGGGGCATTGTGAAATTTGTTTTCATTTTTATACATGTCAAAAGGTAAAGCCTGAGCACCATAAACCTTTGGGTTTACTTCATCCACTTCATATCCCATCTTGGAAGTAGGATGAGATCTCTATGGACTTTCTAGTTGGGTTGTTACATACCTAGAGGTATAAGAAAGCGATATGGGGTGTGATCGATAGGCTGATTAAATTAGCTCACTTCCTACCCATTCTTGATACAACCAAAGTTAAGAAGATTGGAAATGTATATATGAAAGTGATTGTTCACATACAAGGAGTTCCATATGCTACAGTATCTAATAGGGATCCACAATTTACTTCTCTCTTTTGAAGATTACTTTAGGAGGCACTGAGATCTCAAGTCCATTTGAGCACGATATACCATCCACAATTGGATTTCAAGACAGAAAGAGCTATAAAAATTCTTGAGGATTTTTTCCACACCTGGGTTCTTGACTTTAGTGGGGCTTGAGATGATCATCTGGGGATCTTTGATTTTTTTATAACAATATTTACCATTATGCAATCAAAATGGGTCCTTTTGAGGCCTTGTATGGTCGGCTTGTAAATTTCTGTTCTATTGGTCGAAGATTAGTGACTAAGCATGGTTCAAGATATGATATTAAAGATTTATTTTATTATTCAGTGAATGTTGATATCACAAATCTGGTATAAATCTTATATTGATTGTCATTGTAGATAGTTTGAATTTTTAGTTGGTGATCAAGTGTTCTTGAATGTTTCACCCTGTTTGGGTCATTGACATCCTGTGAGGCAAGAGAAGCTTGATGCTCATTTTGTAGGATCTTTTGAGATTATTTAGAAGGTGGGGAAAGTGGATTACCATATCACACATCCACCATAGATGGAATCTATACATAATGTGTTCCATATATCTTAGATACAAAAGTATCTTTCTGATCCATCTCATGTTCTAAACTAGAGTGATCTTTACATCGAGCCTGATTTATCCATGGTTGAGAATCCAATTAGGATAGTTGATTCTAAAACCAAGATTCTTAGTAGAAGGATGATACATTTGGTTAGATTGCTACAACATCATAGTTTTGATACTCATGAGACATGGGAGAGGGAAACACTAATGAGAGAGTAGTGGCATCATGTTTTTGACATAGAAGCTTCTTAATAGGATTTTTGGGGACAAAACGTTTCAATTGTGCAGAGTTTGTAACATCCTGTTACTATTTTTAGGTACTCTTTAACCCAATTATTGATCATGATTTGGTTGAGTCTCATTTAAGGGTGATTTAGATTAAAAATTATAATTTTTTAGAAGTTCTTGGGTTGTGCACGGTTGGCACAAAGTTTTTCCAAACCATGCACCCTATTAGTGAAAACTATTTAAACCTAGGAAATAAGGGTTTTCATGGTTGGTGAATGGTTTAACAAACCATGTTCCCACCTACGAGAAACCGTGAAACCCCCAACAACAGTGGCACAATGTTAGGGTGTAGGGTTTGACAAAGCATGCAACCCCCTTTAGGAAACCATGCATGTGACTTTTAATTAATTTGAAAATTCAATTAAAATACCCAAACCCCATTTTTATCCCCCACTCAGTACTAACTCAACCAAGAACGTTTTCTTAGGTATTGGAAGCTCCCAATAGCCCATTTGGCTCCTCCAAACCCCTTCCAAGTTGGATCTAAGCTTGGCGGTCTTTGTTCAGTCCTTTCCCAACAAGTTTTCTCTCCCCATTCTTTTTCTCCCACTCCCTTTTACTCTCTTCCCTAGGGTTTTTAGATCTTAGTATTTTCAGAGGATATAATCTAAGTTTTTTTAGATCTTAAATCTAGGTTTTATTCTTAGTTCTTCATTTCTGACATTCTTTATTGTAGTTTCTTGTATAAAGCTTTGTGATTCGTGATCCCATGAACCCAAGGTAGGGTTTTGTTTATGATATACCATTAGATTAACACTAAAATAGTTGATTTAAATTTAATTTCTTTCAATTATTTTGATAAAAATCTAATTATATTGATTTGGGGATTTGAATTGGATTTGAAAATAAATTTGGGGTAAAACACCCAATTCCATTGAATTGGGATGCATTGTGAAATTTGATGGAAATTATGAAATTAAATTGTGGATTTTAAATTGTGAAATTGATTTGTGAAATTGATTTCAAATTTTTATTTGATAAAAATTATTTTTTATATAAACCCATTGGTTTTATCCTATAAAAGGCACGCTTTAACTAAAATCCTACTTTGGATTTCTAAAAGGAAATTGGAATATTGAAATGGAAAAATGGGTTAATTTTATTTTGAAATAAATTGACCATTAATGATTGTTATTGGAGAACATGCAAGCCTATGTTTTTAGTGAGTTATTCTAGATAAAAATATATTGATGCTTTACAACTCTAAAAAAACATATGCATCATGACATATCTCCAATGGGACAACAATGAGTCCGCTTTAACTAGTGTTTGAGGGACATGTGTACACATATTTCCATGATCAAATATTCTAGTGTGTGAGGATCCCATAACCTAGAACTATTGTACCTCTTTGCAGATGACCATGTTGCTCATTGTTAATGATTTGATATACATTTCATTGATTGTAAACTATTTTACACATGCCTTGTGAATTTAAATAAACTATTTTACACATTCCTTGTGAATTTACATAAACTATTTTATATAAAATGTGTATTAATCCATTATTTGAAATATTTCCTTCATTTGATATGTAAAGCATGATTTGTTTTAAATATGCTATTGAAATTCCATGCCTATTTATTTAAAATTTAAAATTTTATTTGGTTAATTAATTATGACATATTTTTATGTAATCTTTTATGGGACCATACTAGGATTTAATCTCACACCCTAACCATTCCTTTGAGTGTTCATAGATTTTCTTCTTCTAGGTTATAGAAAAGGAAAAGTGCCACTTGGAGGTGGTTCTTATTACTGATACTTGGGTATCGTGGTGTTTAGTCCGTTGGTATGTGGTTTTTTATCCTATTTTCTGGTAATTTGATGATGTACTTTAGGTTTTTATATATGTTTGACTTCTGGTATAGTTCTCCATGTGGTGTTTTCTTTTGTTCATATTAACTTGTACCTCTTATTTCCACTGTGTTTGTGGCAATTCATTTCCACTTTCTTACTGTATGATGGCAGGTGCTAATCACCAACCCATAGGGATCAGAAATTTATTTAGGTCTATGTTAGTTCCTTCTTGGTTATTAGGGTACTAGGGTATCTTTTATGGTTTGTGAAAAGTATATACTTCACATTAAAGATACAAGCGGTGAATATAACATGCATCTCATAGAAATAAAAGTGAGACAAAAAACCCTTACCTCGAGTTTGAGTTTCTTAAAAAGCAATTTAAACTCATGTATAATAAATTTAAATCTATTATAATTATATAATAAATTAATTTAAATACCTATAATATCATATATTATCCACTTATAAAATTTTAAAACCCATTTATTAATAACGCCTTTTTAAAATCATCGTTTCCATGTGTTCACCATTTAATTTTTCATAATAATTTCAGTTTGGTAGTTCCAATAATTTTACTTGGATCATGGTTCCATAATATATATAATTTTAAAAATTATATAAATATCATATTTTTTAATTATATATATATTTATATTAGTCCATAAATGTTAGAGATAGAAAAATTAATTAGACCATTTATGGAGACGGTAGGCCATACATATGCATGAATGTTGTTTTCACTTTTCGAAGGATAAAATGAAAGAAAGGTAAATAATAATTCAAATTTAAATAATAATTATTATATCATTATTATATCATATTTATCCATTAATTATATCCTTATTATCATCCATTTAAATTAGAAATAATAAACTTATCACATCACTTTATGGAGGTGGTAGTCCACACGTATGCATAAGCGACATTATCGTTTTCCAACAGATCTTAAGGTAAGGAGTTAGATATGATATTATAGTTAAAAATAATAATTACATCCTAAATATAATAAATAAACTTAAAACCCATTATAATAACTATCCATGAATTATGGTGATGGAAAATGAATTGTATCACTATGTAGAGGTGGTAGTCCACACATACGCATGAGAAATACATTCACATCCCATTTGATGGAATAGAGGATGGATATTGGAAGTTACATAATCATAATCACATATTAGTATATTGAGTATAATAAATTTATTATTTTATTGTTAATACCATATATCTATAGGAGGTTTAAGAATAAATAAATTGAAATAGGTTGGGTAAGATGATTACTTATTTTTTGGAAGGCCTCTTTTAGATCCTTTCCTAAGGACACTTAGAATAGTATTTTAAGAAGAAAAATACATCTAATTTATGAATATGAAATTTTTCGAACATACGTTTTAGGTTTTGGTTGAGATATATGGATAAAATTCATGTAAAGAATACATCTAATTAAGTAATTCTCAAGGAAAATGATTCTAAATGATGATATATTTGAATAAAAAATTTCTACAATAAAAATAAAATAATCAAATGATATTTATAAATATTTTGGTGTCATCTTAAACCTAACATTTTGGTTTAACCCCTTCATTAACTGATTTTAACCTTAACCGCGGTAACAACTTCTTCAATCTTAGAGGGTTATAATTTTATATATAAGTTAATAATTAGCTCATAAATGTAAAAGAGATGAAATTTTGATCTTTTATCATCCTAATTGTCCCATTTAATTATTTTTATGTTTTTTTGAATAATTTAATTAAATATTATTTTTTTCATAAAATATCATTAATTTCATTTTTACACTATTCATTTACTTTGACTTTAAAGTCACAACGTTAGTTATGGAATTTAAATATAAACATTTAAAACATCCATAAAATGTTATATTTATCTAAAAAATTTCTGGAACACAATAATTCACCCAGATTTTATTACTTTTAAAATTGTTAAAATCATTTATTTTATTTTTTTATTAATTGAATAAATACGATGTTAGTGTTGCGTAAGCATTTAAGGTAATTATTCAATCACTAAAAATTATAAATAAATTAAAATTAAGAAAAAAATTAATTATTATTTTAAATAAAAATTTATATATGAACCCAAACTATTTTTATTCTTATTAAAAAAATTAGAGACATGAAAGTTAATAGAGTGACATTTCAGAATTTTATTTACTTAAAATAATATAAATTTCATTATCAATGTTAAATAGAACTAAAATGACATATATTTTAATTTTGTATGTATATGGTATATTGTTTTACCATATAATGAAATAAGGTCATGTGTTGGGTTGATTTTTAGTCATTATCTCCTGATTTTAACCTTGTTTTACCCATTTTAACCTTACTAAGGTGATAAATATTTATCTTTATTACTGTTCATAATGATAAAAAATAAAAGGGAACTATTTTCCAAATTAAAACCCCTATAATAAAAATATTGTATCCATTTTTCATGATTCAATCTCAAGAGGTGGGATAAATCAATTTTAATATAAATTCATAAAACCCAATGAAAAACTATTTTTAGAAAAAATGCGTTTTAAGCATAATAATTAAATTATATAAAAATCTTGAATATTTCTAATTAAAATGGAAATAATCAAATTATTATAAATAAAATATTTCATATTCCAAATTAATACCAAATTCAAAATATAAAGGGACTTTTAAATTACTTGATTTAATGAAAAGAGAAGGCAATATTTGAAAAATATGTATTTTTCACAATTCATTGAAAAATAAATCATTTCAAAAAAATATAAAAAATTCACCATAAGTAAATTATGATATACCAATTTTATTTTTTTTTTATTTTATAAAATAAAATTTCTAAAATTTTGAGAAATTAATTATAATTTACACACAAAAAATGAAATAAAATTCATTTTTTAATAAAATGAATTTTTGAAGCATAAAATGACTTTATTAAAAATTGAGTACTTATTTTATGAGAATTAATTAGTAAATTTTTATTAATTTGGACCATTATAAATATATTTTATAATGTTGTTACTCATATACATAACCACTTATTCAACGACTATGTTATAATAGTCACATTTAAATAATATTATTTTTATAACATATATTAATTCGATTAAAGTTTAATGTTGCATGTTAATAAATCTATTGAGATTATTATTATTTTAAACTAAATTTTAGAGGTGTTACATTAATACTTTAATATCATAATCATAATACACTACCATTATATGAATTTTAAAATATTTTAATAGCTTATGAATTTTGATAGTGGAGTGCCTTCAAGATGAATAGAAAGGCCTATATGGAAATATATTTTAAATAATTAAAGTAAGTGAATAATTAGAAAGTGTTTGATATTGAAGAGGAATATTCTAATGAAAGATATAGTGTTATGATGAAATTTTATAAACTCTTTTTATACATTTTAAGAAGTGTGAGAAGTGGAAAAGAAACTTATTCAGAAAAGGAACCATTGAAGTGTTTAAATTATGGTATTATTAGAAATTTTGTAGTTAATTTTACATGATTATGAAAATATGAAGAACTTGAAGATGATAATAATAAGCTAAGAAGTTCCTCAAGGAATAAATCTTAAAAATATAAAAAATAAAAACTTTATTCAAAGGGGAAAGGTATTATTTTTTATAAACCCATAAAGATAAATTTCTTATCTAACATTGAAGAAGATGATAATAGTGAGTATGAAGAGGTATCTGAGAATTCTCATGAATTTGGTGAAAAATTTCTTATTACTAAAGTGAATAATGAAGATAATACTAGTGATTAAATAAGAAATGATGGAATTAAATAAGAAACTCAAATGGAGTTCATGATAAGGTGGTGGTATAAGTAATCCCATTCAATGATTTTAAAATCAGATAAGGAAAACAAGAATATAATGAAATAAAATCAATTATAAAGAAAAAATTGATGCCTTAAATTCTTTAAAAGTGTCAAAATTTATGAATGAAAATGAAAAATTGAATAAGTTACTCACTGATGGAAAGAAATGAAATGATTTCATGGAAGATAAGGCTAATAAATAGAAGAAAAAGCATAAAATTATTAAATATAAACTCACATATACAAAAAAGGAATTAACATGTTTAAATAATAATTTTTTAATTCCACAAAATAATTTAGAGAAGGATTAAACAATAAATTTATATAAATATTTGATTCAAAGTTACTGGTGAAGAAATTTGAGTTTGTGTTAAAAAATCAACTCTAAAATATATATAAATTTTAGGAATATTTGTTTGAAGGAAAAATATATAACAAATTATGATTAAAAAAGGTTAGTAATGAATAATACAATGAAGAATAATGTGTTGGTAATCTTATATAATTTTACTTTAAATAAATTTACCAAGGTTTAGGGCCAAAATTTTTAAGAATAATAGGATTCTACTTTGCGGTATCCAGTAGTATTCATTGGTAAGTACTCATTTTGTGGATATTTATCCAATTGTTAAGGATTTTTTCATGAGGAGTAGATATTTTGGTTCAATTATTAATATTTTTTAAGACTATAGGATATTTTAGATAGAGTTTTTGGGGGTGTTAGACCAATTAAATTTGAAATGTATGGGATTGTTAAAAAATTCATACTTTTAGATGAAAATAAATATTAATCATTTGAGGAAGTTTATGGAAAATGTAATCAACAAGGTCAATTTTTTCAAGATTATGTTACTACACATCCATCCAAATTTTGTATGAATTTATTCACTCAAAATTCAAATAATAATAAAGATAAAGGAAAGGAGAATACATTGGTTATTGAAGTCACAAGAAAAGAATCTCAGAAGTAATGATAATAGATCTTGAAAAATGGATCCTCATTACACATGATAGAATATTTGAATTAATTAATGAAATTGAAAACAAAATGGAAGTATTTGTGACCTTTGTAATGATATTTCATTCAAGATAAATATATTTTGTTAACAATTAATTGGATAATACAAGATAAATTCATATAACACTTTATTTATTAATATGTTGAAAAATAAACCATTACATTGTGTCTTAGTTTTATGATGATAGAAATAGTGTGGTTTTTCATAAAGTGGAATGTTTTATGAATATTTGGAAAGATAATCATGCTTTTATAAGATAAAAGAAAAAATGGGGAAACATTTTCTAGGTTAGTAATACTGAAAGGATGAATGGAAACCCAGTGGAAATGGCTCTCAATTTGTTGTCTAAGAATGATACATCTTAATCTTTTTAGTGGTAGAAAATTTGTATAAAATTTATTATTCAAAACCATCATTTGTTCAAATAAAATTTTGATATGACACCTTATGAGATATAATAAAATAAAACCAAAATCTTGAAATAATTTTGGATATCTGGTAGCAACTATATTAAAAATGTGAAAGGTGATTTTTTTTGGAATTTTAGGAAAAGAGGAGGCAAAGGTATCATCCTTAATTATACTTAAAATGAATAAGGTTATAGTTTCTACAAAAAAGATAAATTTATGATTATGAAAAATGATAATATTAAGGTGGTAGAACAATCAAGGAATTAAATAACACATTAATAAGCATGTTATATAAGTGATGATGATGAAAAAAAATTGTTTAGAAGTTGGATAGAACATATAAAAATTTAGGTAATTTAGATGAAATGTGGATTAAAGATGATGAATAAATTATTTATAGTTTTTAAGAAAAATAATTTCCAACTCATACAAGATTTATAAAGTAATCCAAGGTATAAAATATTATTACAAATATTAGACAGTTAATTCAAACTAGAAAAACTTTGAGAACAATATACGATATCTCATTGTTTTCTTAGGTTGAATCAAAAGTTATGAAATAATCTTTGGATCATGAATACTAGATCTATGTAATAAAAAAGGAGTTGAATCAGATCAAGAAGAATATTTCTTTGGTGTTGGTACACAATACAATAAAATAATTTCATCATAACAAAGTAGTTTTTTCATATCAAGTTGAATGAAAAAGGTGAGGTGATAAGAAACAAAACACGAATCGAGTGAAAAGTATACTAATATATGGAAGGAATTAATTTCTAAGATATATTCAAATTTGTTTTTAGGATTGATATCATTATGATTTTTATTGATATAACTAAAAAAATGTGATACAATATCATTCAAATGGATATAAATTTATTAGATAATTTAAAGTGTAAGTGTACTTTAATAATCCCAATGTATTATTATTTGGAGAAGATGAAAGATATATTTTCAAGTTGAAAAAGGTACTGTATAAATTAAATAAATTCCTAAGTTCATGGAACTAAAATCTTTATTAATTCATGAAAGATATGAAATTCATAAAGGTAAGAGTTGACCACAATATATAAATCAATTAAGATAAATAGTTATATTTAATTATTATATATATAGGTGATCTTATATTTTCTATAATTATATAAGTTATTTTCGATAATTTTCTTTAGAAATGATGAAATTGTTTGAGATTTCCATGCACAGAGATAATAAATATTTCTTGACTTTGAAAATTTCTCATGATAAGTATCATATTTTTCTTTCTCAATAGAATTATGCCCAAGAATATTTGAAGTGGTTTTGATTAAATGATTCAATGAAAGTTTATACCCCAATTTCAATGGGAACCAAGCTACTAAATGGTGAAAAATTGACGAGAATTTGATTTAATATATTTGAGAAAATTTATTGGGAATTTACTTTTCCTAATAGATTTCAGATTAGATCTAGTGTATGTAATTACACTTTGTTCCAAATAATAAAGTTCACTAAAATAATTACAAATAGTGGTTTATAATAGAATTATTAAATAGCAGATGTGTTTAGAAAACCACTAGCGGTGGATTCATTTTATATAATGAGGCTGATGATTGGAGTTCTATTTATGGATAAGGTATGGTATTTCTATCTCCACTCTTCTTGTCTTAGTATTATTATTTTTATATGGAGAGAATAACAAATTAAATTCAAATAATATGGCCTTACATTAGGGAGAGAAAATATTTATGGGTAATTTTTAAATGGGGTGCATGTGTGATTTGGTGAAGCATGTGAATTATTCCAACATTTTTTTGAGCATGTATATATGAATATATTATACATAGGTTAAAGAATTTTTTTTAATAATATAAAGAAATATGTTTTTAATAATTTGATCTAAATTAGTATCAAAAGTTTTGATGTAGTGGATACAATTCAATTTAAAGGAAAAATGACATTATTATTCAACATTCTTGTTTTATACAATGATTTATCTTATATAAGATTAGAATTATTTAAATATGTTTCATTGTTAAGTGTGTTGAGTTTGAAAAGTAATTATTTGTCAATAGTTGATAATAAAATCTAAAGGGGGTGATTCTTGTGACCAATAGTAGTTCAAAAGAGATTTCTAGTTCAAGAGTTTAAGAAGAACTTGAGAAGAGATGAAGTGAATGTGTTTATTTTTTTTATTTTTAATAGATGAATCATGTTCAATCTAAATTGTTACATTATTTTCAATTTGAGTTTAAGTACATTCCAAGATTTATGAGTGATTGTATGAGGTTTGAAGGTGATTTAATTTTGAATGTTGGAGTTGTTTTGAAGTTATGGTGGTGTATAATAAATCATGCCATAATTCTAGGTTCACACTGTAATTCATGTTTCATGATAATAAATATGAGATCCAGGTGATTGAATGCATGATACATGTGAGTAGAATATTTTGTAGTAAAATTATTTCACACTTAAACCTAAGTGTTTATATTGTGGTTGATGTTTAAATCTAAAAATGTTCTATACTAATCAATTTGGATATGTAAATTAAAGTATAATAACACACCATGGTTATTTGTGTTTTCACTATTTTGATAAAAAGTAGTGGTTTCACCATGACACATCAAATTTACTCTACAATGAACATGGATGAGAAGTTTAAGAGGAATGAGATGAGGGATACTACACTAGGAATAAAGTGAGATCACTATAATCATTAATACACTAAATTATATTCAAGATACATTAGAATCAACTAAAGTAATGAATATAGATTATGCTGAGAATAAATAAATCATTACATGAGTGGACTAGAAAAGGATTAAAACTCAAAATATATAAGAGTAACATAGAGATAATCATTCCATAGTGTTTAGGTCATGAGAATTAGGTACATATCTAAAATTAAAGGAGTGGTCATTCATTCCACAAAGGAGGTATGAAAACCCTGATAGAAGATGCATTTTTCAATTATCTATAGAAAATCTAGTTTTCCATGCTTCAATGGTTGGTTTTACAATATAATAAAGGGAAAATTCATAATTGGTGTAATGATGACATGGATCATTTGGTGGTTCAAGGGGAAATTAAACATGATTATTTAATCACCACAATATTATCTAAGGTTTTCTAAAAGGACTAGATAGATCCTATGGTATGAAAATAAGTAATAATGGTAGAAGTTGATGTTATTAAATAAAATCATATTTGAATTAGATTTGGTATTTGATAAGAGAATAGAATAAATGTTAATAGTACAAGTCATGTGTGGGAGAATAAGAGAATAAGTTCATGAGAAGAGAAGTAGAATAATAATAATAATAATAATAATAATAATAATAATAATAATAATAAGAAAAAAATAATATGGTGAAAGTATATGATTTGTAAATACCCTCTTATTGTTAATATTTTTATTATATATCACTCTTTGTGTAAAATCACATTACATAAGTCAAGAGAACGTTTTATATCAGGGGTACACAGATAATCCCTACTCTTCTATTATCCATTTATTGATTCTACTAAAACGTGTGATCATAGGTTTTATTAGATCATTCCAAGGATGTAGCTACTAATTTTGAGTAGTGAACCTCATAAAAAGTTTCTATACATATTGTGTTTGTGAATTAAAGAGTCATTAGTTTGTGTACAATGATCTTATCACACACTTTAACATTTGTCGAAGGATGTTTTGAATGGGAACTGTAAAAGTAAGTGAATTTACTTATTCAATGACCCTCTTAGTGAATTCTCACTATTCATGGGACTTTTTTTTTCTATTGGATATATTAATAGGGATATGTGAAGGTATATATGGATAAGGAGACTTCATGATGATTCAATATATTAGAGATAATGTCTGATTAAATCATGCACTATAGAAGTGATCAAAATTTAAAGTGTGATTCTCAATATGCCTATGATTGATGATAGGTGGGGTATAATATTATTATTGAATATTATTATAGTGTTTTTATTAAATAGTGAGTGTAAATATTCTTTAGTATTTAGAAATTGTAGAATTAATAATGGAATAACACATTATGTGAAAACATTGTACATCACATCATAGTAGATTTTGTTTAATAGTAAACTAAAATTCTAGATGGGTCAATGCACTATGAAGGATG
Organism: Viscum album; assembly: GCA_963277665.1. Classification (NCBI taxonomy): domain Eukaryota; kingdom Viridiplantae; phylum Streptophyta; class Magnoliopsida; order Santalales; family Viscaceae; genus Viscum; species Viscum album. The sequence continues at coordinate 151,160,623 of OY728163.1, forward strand.
ATACTAAACCACAAGGTAAGTAGAAACATAAAACATAAATAGGAATAACTATTGAATATATCATGATACAATATCATTGGTTTCACCAGAAACATAGAGGTTTTACCATGAAGAAGACCCTATGAAAATTTAGTGTGAGTATTTCTAGGGATGGGTGATGTATTTATCCATGGTGTGGGTGATGATGACTCAATATGTTTGATGTATAAATAAAATTATGTTTATTTATGGACCATAGGGATAGACCATGCCGCAAAAAATAGGATATGAAATTTAGGTGCAAGTCTGTTTGATGTTGGAAACAATGTTGTGCTATGAAGCCATGTGTTACATTGAAATCATATGTGTGTTGGAGATGATAATGGAATTATCATGCCACAAAAAAGGTGGAAGTATTGTAAGGTGTTAATGTTGGGTATATATCCCTAAATTATTGGTTAACGTTGAGGTATTTAACTCTGTAAATAATACCATTACACAATGATCAATCAATCTCTAGAAAATACTGATGATTATATTTGAATTCAATAGGAAGAGATTTAGATTAAGGTTTTAGATATTTTCTCAACCTATTTGGATTTACTTGACCATATTTATGCATGTGAGACACTTTTCATAATCTTTCAGGATTAGATTAATAGGGTTAATCTCCACTATATATCAAAGGGTTAGAAATCTAGAAGCTATTTTATAGAATGCTATAGTAGTTTCTTGAGAAAATAAAATTTCCATGCATATTTAGGTTGAGAGAATAACATGTTCCTCAATTATGTATTTATGTTTTAAGAATGGAGAGAAAATTTGAAGTGTCACAATTATATTTAGTTCATTAGATAATGGATTAATGAAGGATTAATTATATTAATATATAAAACCGTCGAAGATAGAGAACAAAAAGTTTATTCAAGTACAAAATAATCTTAAATTGAAAGTGGTTAATCAATACTATGATATTCATGTAGATTTCAAAGATTCAAATCTCACATAAAGAATCGAATATCATATATTATTATAGAAATAGAAGCATAATGATCATGAAGCATAATAAAGCGTCTATTATGGATATTGAGACATATGGTGAATCAACAAATTATACTAATTTGGAAGTGAACTTCATGTTGATAAAATAAGAAGAGTCCTATAAGTATATAAATGGATAACTTCATGAGTAGTGAATAAATCAAGAGAATGGGGTGACCTTTGTGTGGTAGTGCTCTATACCTAAACATTATAAAGTGATCCTTAGTATGGACTGACTATGGTCAAAATTTTAATCCATTGAATGTGAGTATAAATTATTTTGTAACATTGACACATCAATGATGTGTGACCCTTGAATATATCTCAGTGCATGTAAAAAAAGTGAAATCTATGTGTTCTTTTCCTTGTGCTTTATTTTTCACATTTTTGATTTATTTTAGTGAAGTAATATGTGTTTGATATTGATCGAACATTTTACTTCCCACATTGGAACATGATTTTATGAAGGCCTAAATGAAAAAAGTTTTATTCTAGAAATACCCTGATCTATCCTCCATATCAGGCTTTATTTATTCATCCTATCTCTAATAAGTGGTATCATATCTTGATGGTTCTAACTTAGAGTTTAATATACTTTATTTTATATTAGATTTTTTACATACATGCAATCTTTTATTAAGCCTCTTTCTTGGAATGTTAATAACTTTGATGACTGGAAAATAAAAATATATAATGGTTTTTATAAGATTATACTAAAACATTTATGTAATAAATACTTATAGACGTGAATTTGTGGAAGTATAATGAAATAGTTTTTGATGAGGAGATAGAGAAAATGTTAAATAGATTTATATCTAGTGAGGTATTCAAGATGACCAATAACTGTGTTAGTAAATTTAATATATAGATTATCTTGGAATAAATATATTTGAAATTAGTGAAGGCAAAGAATGTTGTAAATCCCACCTCCAAATTTTATTTCAAATTTTTTGGTGATGTTTTAACAGTAAAAAAATATGTTGATAGTTTTATAATGTTAAAAGGAAAGAATATGAGGAATAATAAAAAATAGATGGTGAAGAATAAGAACAAAATTTCTGAGGTAAGTGTGATTGATTCTAAAGAAAGATCTAAACTGTCAATGTTATGGAATGTTCTTATCAATATGGAAGTATAGATTCACTATACTGGATGAAGTGAATGGTGGTTAATTTGGAAAATTTAAGGCGACATAAAATCATTAATTTTAAGGTTTCTCGTGTAATGATCAATATATGATCTGAATCTTACATTAAAATAAGTATTGACTAGAGTTTGTTCTTGAAAAGGATTATGTGATTATGAAAAAAAAAATTTAGATAAAAAAGTTGAAATATGGAAGAGATAGAATTGAATAATGACATTACTAAATTTTGTGTAATGATAAAGGGATAAGGTGATATACTTGGATATATTCTAAAATAATTGGAAGAATAGATGGAATAAAGAAGGACCTCAAAGATAGTGTCATGTATCTCAAAAGATAAATTAAAGAGATGATAAAATATATAAAGGATGATTGCTTGAGGATACATGATATTTATTCTCATTTAAAGGAGAAGGATATGAAGATTATGGAGCTTGAAATGTGGTATAAATCCTTAAATGGATATAAAAAGATCTTTATTAAAGCAACATTAAAAAGTGTAGTCCACAATGATATAAATCTAGAAATAAAAATTAGATGGAAGGTTTATGATGAATCTAAAAGTGAAGGCTCTCAAGGGAAGTTATTTATGAAGTGCTATTATTGTTGAATCCTGGGACACACCATGGGTGTGTGTTTATAAGGCCAAGGTATATATGGTGGAAGAATACCTATTAAAATATCTCAACATAGATGTGAACACATAAAGTATAAATTTATTTAGATATTCATTATATGTACTAATAATTTCTATATGGAAAGGCATTTCACTAAGGTATGTAAACGAAATTTCAATAAGAAAACCCCCATTGATATTCCATGATTGAGGAAAATATTTTAAAATGAATGATTATATACATTGGAAAATATATTCACTGGATTGATGGAACATGAGGATGGAATACAATTGAGCATGCAATATACACTACTAGATATTTTTATATAGCCATCATCATAAAGAGAACACAACCAGATGTGGAGGAAGAAGAAATACTCTTATGCTATTATAAAAAGGGGGTATGGATTTGTGAAGAAAGATTCATCCAAGAAAAATAAGTCTTAGGTGACTTTAATGACCAATGATGAATAAAAACATCAAACATGCCTATGAGGTCTCATAAATTATAGCACAAAGAAAGGGGATAAGGTTAGTGAAAGAGACCTCCCATGGTAGAATAATCATGGAGAAGGATGTAGTGATGGTGCATAAAAGGAATAAATATTCACAAGTGGGATTAGTTTCACAATGGAGTGGAATCCCAAGTTAATGAAACTATAAAATTATAAATACAATACATGGAGTGAAGTATGTATAAGTTTTATTGTAAGTAGTACTCTTAATAAGTATTATAAATGAGTCAGAATAAAAGGGTTGGTTTATCAAGACAAACCACATTATTCTCCTTGAATATGTTTAATATATAACCATTTCTCCATGTACATAATTTATTTATTTAATGACAGGTGTGATACAGGTTTAAGGGTGAGTTATGATTCATGAGGTGTGTGAATTATAATATCCAAGTGGTATTAAGGATATATTTTAAATAAAAATTGTGTCAAAGAAAACATCAGTGATTTTAAAGAAAAATATGAAATAACAAGTGGGTTTTGAGTAATTTATGTGGCATCTTACTAAATCTAGAATTTATAATAGTGATAACGAATTTCAATATATATGATACCTAGTATAAAATTCAAGTGGTTTAAAATACCGATCTAGAATATTTAAATGTTATCAAGATAATTATGATGATCAATAATTTATATGAGGCCATATATAGTGTATCAAACCCTAAATAAAGGATAACATATCATCAAGGAGAAGTATTTATATTCTTATAGGAATTTCTTGTTTTATATATTTGTGATATAATATATAATGATGAGTTTTTTGGATATTAGAATATAATGGAAAAAGATACTACCATAATGAATATCATATTTATCAAGTTATTTCAGAATAAAAGTAACTATTGAGTGTGTTGTTAAAGATTCAATGGTTGTTTTTATTATATAAATAAGTGGAAGTATCTTATAGAGGAATAAATATCTTGTAATACAAGTGATATCATAATTTTATCATAATAATAAGTATCAATTGATTAAATATATGGTATGACTTACACATTTGATCCTTTATTTATTATTCACTAATAATCTTATGCACACATGGTTGAAATCATAGGGAGATAAATGTTAAATGAATTAAGTGCTCAAGTTACATGAGTTTACATAAGAATTTGAGTGACATGGAAAACAATGAAGTTGTTAATTCAAAATATCGTTTCCTATAATAAGTTACAACTCCACAGGTTGAAAGGATTGGGTAATGAACCACTAATAAGTGGTAAATTTACTTTCTAAAATCAGTGATAATGAAAATACTATTGGAATTAGTGCTAAGTTTGAAAAGAAAATATGGATATGATTTTTTTCATGAAGTATTAGAAAAATCCATATATCTAGTTCTAAATTTATTTATAATAAAAATTATGTTAAGAATAATGGAGAGAATGTGGGGTGTAAGAGATGATGTTAACCTAATGATACATAGATCTAAAGGTGTAGTGACCATGTCAAAATAAGAGTTAAAGGGAATATCTTACAATTGGTGGAAAAATACTATTAGTTTAGAGAATGATTCATAAGTGACTTAAATATCCCAAAGGTTTTGAAGATAACATATAAGTTATTTATAAGACTAGAGTTTTAGATGATATCAATTGGTATACAAAAAGGACATTAAGGTGTTGTATACCAATAATGGAGTATTAACTCCCTAAATTTGGATTTCATAAAAGAGGTGATTAAGTGGTTAATTGATGGAGATTTGGAGTATATGTTAAAATATAGAGATTAGTCTCTCTAAATTGGTTGTTTTTGTTGTTTCTTACAAGTGGGATTATTCTAAGGGGAGTAGGAAGAAAATAAAATTTATACTACTCATTCTTGATAAATCTGAAAAATTTATTATATTCGAAATTGTGGAGAAGTAATGATAAAAATACCATAATGTATTTCATTGACATAGGGGAATTTTGTGAAAGGAAAATCTATAAAACACAAAGAAACATATAGTGGATAAAAATTTATATTTATTAAAAAATGGAGTGTAGTAATAAATACATCTTAAACCTATACTTTTATTTGGGAAAGTATTTAAAATTCGAAATAGGTTTATGATAATATTTTCAAAAAAATAAAAATGGGGAGATTATTGTAACCAAGAGGGTTTTTAACAGAATGAGACATGAATTGGTCACCCAATTCATGCCGCTAAAAAATTTATTAAATAAAATCAAGGTTATAATACATGAATTAGGTGTAATGATCTTATAATATAGTGAATTTAGGGAGATACAAACAAAAGTGAAAAAAAGAAAAACAGTGTATCGTACTTGTCCAAAAATAGCGCATCGTACCTCATAATCCTGAATCCACAAGCCTCTAGAAGAAAAATTAAAAAAAGTGATGAGGAGCATCAATATAGATGAATACAACATACAAGAGAAAGATATTGATCCTTCACCCAAGCTAAAATACCATTTTACTAAGAGTTTAGTAAATCATCAGCATTTAAATTACCCACTTTATGTAGGCTTAGACTATGAGAGATGAAGTTCACCCTGTTTGGAGACAAAAAATTACAAAGAAATAGTAAAAATTCTATTATCTATTCAACAGTATCATCCCCATAGTGGATAATAAAGGAAAATAATTGGTGGTTGTATTTGTTGACATGTAGTTTAGTGACAGATGGATAAGGATGAATATGGTTAAATATACCAACTTAGAGAAGAATTAATAACATTTATATACATGTATAGTATATATATTATATTGGAAAATTAGGTGTAGAAGTATTGGATCCACTATAATGTCTATATAGAGGTAGCCACGGATAAAAATACACCTTGATATTTCTTCATATCATGGATATCATCTTGTTAGATCCTGCATTAGAGATAAGAAAAATACATGTATTGTGATGATTATTTTAGCTTTGATGAGTGATATATGAGACAATATAATATTTTTCAATCATTTTATAGTGTTTGGAAGAGATAGTTCATGTAAAGATTAATGTAGAGTAATAAAGAGGATGTTTGGTGAAGGAAGAGAACATCACATTAGAATGGAGTACATCAATATATAATGGGTATTGTTTGAGAGAAAAATAAAGTATTGTATTGGTAGATGAACCATAAAATATGAGACTACACCATATGAGAAGGCGTAATAATAAAAAAAAGGTGGAATAAGTACTAAATTTATCACACCATAATATCATAGGTAACATTGTTAACATAGAGGTTGTGTTGTGAAGAGGAAACTATGAAAATTTAGTTTGGGTAAGTCTGGAGATGGATGATTTCTTGAAGCATTGAGTAAGTGATCAAGGAAAAAATATTTTATTTTTATGAATAAAAATCAACTAAAGTATGGACTGTGGGGAGATACCACTCCATAAAAGCTAGGTTGTGAAATTTAACTGAAACATTATTTGATGTTATAAAAATCATTTCTCCTTGAATCTATAGGCCACACCACAAAAATGTAAGTGATAGATATGATAAAGTATCACAATAAAAAATAGTGCTTTCATAGCGAGGTGTTCATTTTCAGTAGATAATAATGAAATCTTGTTTTTTGAAGCTAAAGGTTTTGAACACTAAGGATGAACATCACACCACAATAATATTTTTTTTTGAGATTTTGAAGACCATGTTTTGATATTATAGATTTTACATTTTGGACATTGTTTCTAGATTTTTTGGATCTACGTTGATTTAATAATAACACTTTAATGGAGGTTATCATGCTGCAACAAGGGTATTGTTATGGCATGTCATGCTATAATGAATATCATCAAAACATGATCAATCATTTTTCTTTAAAATAATGATTATTTTTTTTTATTCGAATGAAAGATATTTATATTTATATTTGAGATATTTTATCAACCTAATTGGATGTACTTGGATTTATTACATTATTTGGGACACTTCTCATAATATTATCGGATTAGTGGTAGAGGTTTAATCCCAACCACCCATCAAAAGGTTTTAAATATGGAAGTGTTTTTATACACTAATACAATGGTTTATAGAGAGAAAAGATTAATGTTACACATATATTTTAGAGGTTAGAACATTTTCTTTATTTATATATAAAGTTTTAGAGAAAAGATATCCAATCTAGAGTATCATTATTACATGTAGTTCATTAGTGGAATACTTAAAGAAGTAGGAATTCTTTTTGAAATTCTTGGTTATTAAGGATGGGTGCAAAGGGATTATTAAAGTGTGGAATATTATTCATCTTGAAGTGGTTAGTTTCTATTATGGTATTTATACAGAATAAGAAAATTCAAATAAAAAATTAAGAAGTCACTCTCATTCAGTCTTAGATAATTAAAAGTACAATGAACATGAATCATAGTGAATAATCTATTCTAAACCTAGAGATAAAAGGTGAATCAATACTTTATATTAATGTAGAATAGACATTGATATTTATAAATTGAGAAGATACCTACAAGTATATAAATAAATATCTTCCAGAGTATTATATGAATTAGGAGAAGGGAATGCCATTTATATGTCAGTGGATCATCCCAAAAACCGTAAAGGAAGTAATTCACAACATGGAGTGATAATGATATAGATTATAATCCACAAAAATTGAGTGTAGTAGATTCTTACACAACAACACATCATCAATGTGTACTCCTTGGATGGAGACTTGTATGAGTGAAGCATGTAAAATCCTCATATTTCTACAACTATTCTTTAGTTTTCATATTTCATATTTATTTTTAAGAGAGATAACATAGGAGTGATATATATAACATGTTCATACTCACAAAGGAACATGACCCGATGAAGGAAGAAAAAAAAATTATAATTTTGGAAGCACCCTAATTCACCCCCTCATTTATGGGCACATTCATTCATTCCAGTTCCATCAATCTCTCATTACCCAGGGTATCGTACTTTTCCATATGTACATGAGAAATGATTTATATTAGTATTGGGTATATATTAATGATCGAATCTGTAAATATTAGTACATTCACAACCTTTTATCTACCTCATCCTTCTTTTAATATATCTTTCTGGTACTACCTTCTTAACAACAAACTCTAGGTTACAAATCACCTTTCTTACACCAGGGTTCCATTTTTAATAAGCCCACATCATTGAATGATATTTTTGTCTGGTTAACTTACTTAATGTTTGATAATTAAATTCAATATACTAAAAATACATATTTAAAACTTCTATTTCAATACAACATGCCTTAGGACTTGAATATTTTCATTACCATAAATCCTCTATGGAAATTAGTAATGAGTATATATAACTTAAGGGGACCCACTTTAGTACCATAACTACACATACGCCCACAATATGGCCCTCAAATATCCATCGAAGGGTATATAAATTCCCTATGTAAAATATAATCTAATTTTATATTCCTTTGATATACCTATATTAGAAACCATCATTTGAACATGTTTAGTGGTCATCCTTATAAAAATATTCTCTAATTTTATACTTATTTGATAGAATTGCACTAGAATCCATCATTTGAATATAGTATGGGGTCATCCTTGGAATACCTTTTTAATGGTATAGTAAAGGAATAATAATTAAAATATGATAAACAATTATCCACGCCTCTATTGTTTTTTTCATCACACACAATTCAAATATTTTATATTATAATTTAACTTATCAAATATTCCTCAGTTCAAACACATTAAAAATTTATCTATATTTTTCACATTAATATATCATACATGTCATTAAAAAAGTTATCATCTCACCTATGTTGAGATTCCATTATTGTTCTTAGTTTTATTTCAAGGATTATTTCAAATCTTTCTTCTTCTCCAAGTCATTCATAAATGTATTAGTTTTCATTCAAGTTGGTTCAACTTGTTTCTCATTGAATTAATGGACCTTTCATTTAAAATATTGCTTCATATTAGAGGATAATAAAATTCATGATACCTTTTTAGAGGTATATGCCTTAAACTTAAATCACCAACTTTGTTCAAGGGTATACAAATTTAAATATTTTTCACCCATTTATTCCAAATTAAAAGGATTTAAACTATATATAAAAAATATATAAAACTTATTAGGATGAAAACATATATTGGGAATCTAGAAAAAAATAATGTTGATTATTGGTTTACTAAGTTATGAATTATAATGGATCTGAAAAATATTTTAGAAAAATTATAAATTATCACGAGACCTTAATTTTGAACTATAGTAATGTCACGCTATACATTCTTCGTTCAAAGATCTGAGGAAAAAATTATAGCACCTTTATGTTCCTCATATGAATTTATTATAATAGCCTAGAGGTCGAAAAGTGATATAACCCTAGGGTATAAAAACGTTCCTTGAACATTTAACATTATCATTAAATCAACTTTATAATGTTAATAAACTTGATATCCTTATATTATTTTATTAAAATAGACTATCCTTTGTTCATGTTACTAGTACTTATGACCACAATATGTCTAACAACCCGAACCTGCACTCCACGATCTAGTTTTAAACCATGATGTGTTATTTTTTTTATAAAATATTTAATGGAAATATATACATATAAAGGATATTTTTGGTCTATATATTTAGAGGATTAGGAAACTTTAAAAAATATTAGATTTAAAAAAAAACCTATGAACACTTAACTGGATACACTCAAGATAGATCAATAATCAAAACCAAACACCAGTGATCATATAATCATTAATAAACCTTTGAAAAACATTGTAAAATGCTGGGTGATCACAAAATTAACCAGTAATGGGTTTTTAAAACTAGATGCAAAATCATTTAAAACATTACCCTAAACATTAGTTTATGGATTTAAAAATCCAAAATAGAAATTTAATAAAAATATTTTTCTTCCCTTACAATAAGGGTTTTAGAATAATAATTAGGAGTTTAATAAAAATATTTTCTCTTAAATTGTATTAAGAAGATGAGTTGAAAATATTTCCCCTAAGATGATACTTTACCTCAATAATCCTAGGACTCCTTATAAGTTTTTGTAGTTTAAGGATATAGAGAAATGAATATTCATCAGTAAGGGACTTCATTTATATATAAATGATCTAGAAAATATTACATGGGAAGATTATTTCAATGATCCCAACATTTAATTGATATTTTTACTATATCCTACATTGTGAAAACATGAATTTGTATAATTTAATGTGATTATGAAAACTATATATATATATATATAAATGGAAGTTTCTCATACCCAGAACCAAGAGATCTCAAATTCGATTCCCCCCATGACTATAAGCTAATGCCTGCATTGTATATATATGTACTAATAAAGAATTATATATATATATATATATATATATAACTTCATCGTTGGAATTGGTGTAACCCAAGGAAGAAGATGAAAAATATGAAAATCTAAACTGGATTACGATTTACATTTGCACCACATCCAAGCTTAAATTAAATTTTTATAGTTATCAATATATATTTATAGAGCTCATTTTATATTATTTTCATTGAGTATCCTAAAGGATATTTCATGGAACATGATAATACCCACTGATATTATTGACGCCGCAACTATCGATGTAAAAATTGATTTCAGCAGCTTGATAGAATCATGCATGGTATGCTATTATATTGAAAGGAATGGTGAATGAGTTTTATCATTATAGGAAAAGGATAAAATAGTGAGGGATTATTCATTATAGGCTGAGAGATCTTCATGTGTTGGGTGATGCTTCACTATTTATTAATTCAAGGACTAAAATTCTATCGCCATAGGAAGATGAAAATGGCATTAGGCTAGGATATAAGCTTCTAGTGAAAAAGATAGCGAATCACATCAGAATAGGAAGAAGAATAAACAATGGGGTCACTAGGTTTTTTGTGAGGTTGAAGACAATACTCAAGAATATCTAATGCTTGAAATCAAATTGATCAAATGACTTGGTATATAAGATGATGTTTTTAATCATAGCTATAGTTCCCACAATCCACGATCCCATATTGAACATTAACTTAGTTGAGATATCATTTATATATTTAAAAATTCAAAAATGGATCAATGTTAGTAGGTTTGGGTCTACTCACAGAAATACACAACACACATAGGCGACATGGGTGGTTTCCTCCCACCTATCCACCTCAAGCGTGCCCTCACCCATGCACACACCCATCTGTCTATGCTAGTAATCAATTCCTCCTACCGCTATGTGATTTACTTAAGGATTAGTCTCCCCTATGTTTGAGATTTCTACCATAATAAGGTATAATAATTAGGCCCTTTTTGGATTTAGTGGTCAGCTAAATGTTTTTTATTTCTAGGTAAATTTTAAATCATTTTATTAAACACTAATATACATACTATATTACAATAATTTCTATACAAATTTATATATACAATTTTTTTATTTCTTAGATATATTTATTTAAATATTCTTATATATTATTTTCCATGTATTTAAAAAATATTCATATTATTAAAATTTTACATTTTTCACATTTTTTTATTTATCACCAAAGAATGATCAAAAAATAAATATTACACTTTTTTTCAAAAGAAATTTAACTATTTCATTAATAAAAATTTTAAATTTATTCATATTTTGTTTCTTACTTAAAATATTTTAAGATCTATATCCTCAATAGTGGTCATATTACCAATTCCATAAATACCTCCTCTTAAGATCCATAATTTCATAAATTCAAGATCTACACATTCAATTTTTCTCACCCACAAGGAAGGTTCCCATTTTTTTTGCTTCTTTTCATTCTATATATTATACTCTTGGGTGGATTCCTACTCACGGATGATCCCAATGAAGTGGGTTGTGATCTCCGGTCTATCATGTTTATTTTCTATTATACTCTTATATTATTGATGATTGTTGTAAATTCAGTATTCCCAACTCCTTAAACAGAATAAGACTTATGAAGTGATGATTTTGTATCAAATTTAGTGTATTGTTTTAAAATAAACGTTTTTCATATTGTTTTAAGTTTAGAAGTCTTTTTTATTTATATAATTTATTTGAAAGACAAAAATAAATTAAAATTTGGGTTGTTACATTCGACCCCCTTAAAGGAATTGCACTGCCACAATTATTTTATACATAAATAAACCCTAAATATCAATCCCTAGGCTGAAAAAGTTACATGATGGGAATTTTAAAAAAAATGAATATAAATATAAACTTAAATTTTCCTTAAAAAACATCATAATATACTAATTTATCTAAATATTTTCATTGATAAAAACAATAACAGCCTGAACCAACTCCTGAATCCAGTTCTAAAAGATGATGTATTCATTTAAAAAAAATATTTAGTTGAAATATATAATACAGAGGGATATTTTAGGTCTAAATAATTATCGGATTATGAAAATTTAATATATATTATATTTTAAAAAAAATCCTATGAACACTTAACTGAATTTAATCAAGCTAGATTCTTAATCTAAACCGAACACCAGTGATCATATACTCATCACTAAACATATGAAAATAATTTTAAAATGTAGTGTGAACACAAAATTTCTCAGTAATGGGTTTTTAAAATCAGATTTAAAATACTTTAAAACTTACTATAATAATTAATTTAGGGTTTTTAAAATCCAAAATAGGATATATCTTTCAAAAAATTTAAAATACATATTGAGAAAACATAATATTTACCTAGAACATAAAATCCTTTGAAATAAATTTTGAAATAACATAATAACATTAATTTAGAAAATAATAACACTTTTATGTTATAAAATTATTTTATAAAACCTTAAGAAATTTATGTGGCCACTTGCAGTATTGATGTTCTAAAAACCACTTTATAAAAAATTCCCCTTGATGTTGTGGGTTCACTCCCCATTCCTCATCATTATAATCAAAACCCAAGTGCCAAAATTTTAAATAAATAATTTTTGTAAATATTTACTTTCTCACTATAATTACATTGTAAATAACCATGAAAAAAACCACCATAATACGTAGTTTATTCTCTAAGTGGAAAATAATTACATCAAAAATAGTCATTTTCCAAAGTTACCTTTAAAATATAAAATCCACATTTTCATAATGATTATAAATAAATTAACCATTTATAAGAAGGACTTATAATTATTATAAATTGAACATAAATAGATACTCTTTTAAAAATTAATGGAATATTAATGACAAATACAATGCATAATCATATTTATATTCATGAATAATATCCACAAATTTTAATGAACATTTCATACATAAGTAAAAATTTTAACACTTTAAAATCAACTAGGAATTAGAAAAATAAAATTATTTAAAATAATTCTATAATAAACAAGGTTTAAAAACAAACTAAAACATTTTCTACCAAAACTTTAGTTTTTGTGGTATAGAAATAAAGTATTTTCCTCTATATAAAATGTTCAAAAATAGGAATTAAATCATTTTCCCTTACAAATAGGGTTTTTTAAACCATAAAACTAGAGTCTATTAAAAATAATTTTCCTTACATGAAAATGGGTTTCAAAAGAAATTGAAATTTAATAAAAACAATTTTATTCTCTTTTAATAAAGGTTTTAAAATAATAATTAAAAGTTCAAGAAAAAATTTTCTATTACCTTGTATTGTTCTAACGAGTTAAAAATACTTCCCTTAAGATTTTACTTTACCACCATAATCCTAAGAATCCTCCTAAGTTTTAGAGTTTCAGGCTATAGGGAAATGAATATCCATTAGTAAGAGACATCAATTATATAGTGGATGAGCCCGTAAGGGGGAAACTCGCTAGATTTTTCTTCCTTTTTCCACCTCTCCTTCCCCCGCCTTAGGCCATCTACAGCTTATCCTTAGTTCTTATTCAATTTGATCTCGGGGGGATCCTCCTTCTGTGGTAGTGTCGGTCTTCGTGGGCTTGGATGTTGCAGCTTCTCTCACTGTTTGCTGGCCCGCTCCTTGCCCTTCACCTCCTTCGATGGATAGGTTTTCTTAGTAGCGCGATGAGATCCAGTGGTCAAGATTCATTTTCTGTCCGAGGGTTTCCATCTCAAGTGTCAGTTGGGAGTTTAAGGGACTTTTGTGGTGGTATCCATGGAATCTGTAAAGGCGGTGATGAGTTGTGATTTCAAAGTCCTAGTGGGGCTTCTTCCAGTGTGGCCAGGTGTTTAGATATTTATGATGTGATGCTATTTGTAAGGATATTGGTTGAGTATGGATCTTCATATTTGCTTCATTTCTAGTTTTGGTTTGTTTTGATTACTGATTTGGATTCGATTATGGCCGATTGATACTGGCCTCTGTTTTCCTCACAGACACTACCATTTTCATGTATGTTCTTTTTTTATCTGGATGGATGGATATTAATTTGTTGATGGTGTTTTCCTTGTGTTGTTGATTCTGTTGGATTGCATTTGTCGAGTAGTTTTCATTCGAGGTTGGGCTGTGGTTCTCTACAGTGTAGGATGCGGTGTTAGGACAACATGGTCTTCCTCGATCTGGATTCTTTATTGGCCTTCTATAGATGTATTCTTCCTAGAGGATTTTTGGGATATATCTCACGTCGCTGGAGGGTTTAGGTGACCTCCGACTGAAGTTCTCTAGTGGGTTGGTGGATTTGGACTGGTGTCGATGGTCGCATCAGTGGCATTCGAGGAGGCTAGTTCTCAGGTTGGTCATTCTTTTTTGAGGTTCATGATTTCTACTGGCTGGGGTTTCCTTGGCCTTCTCTTGGGTGATTCTGGCTCCTGCTATGAAGATTGTCAGTTTAATGAGGGAGTGGTGATTTTGTATGATGAATGAGTTGTTAGGTTGGATGTTATATTCTGATCAACGGTGGATGAAGTCTGTTTGTCATGAATTCATGTATGGTTTACCTCTTTTGTTGTTGGTTTATCACTTTTTCCACAAAAGTGTTTGAAAAATAAAAATATTAATTTTCTGTCAGTCATAGACTTCATTTATATAGACTTTATCAAGAAAATCTTACATGGGAAGATTTTTTTGAGGATCCCAACACTTAATTTATATTTCAACTTTGTATTTCATTATAAACACATGTGTCCATGTATTTTAATGTGATTATCATAGTTATATATATATATATATATAAACAGAAATCACTCCTACCCATAAATAAAGAGAAATAAGATTCAATTATCCCCCATGATCATAAGATGAAGGATGAATTGTATATATATATGTATTTATAGATAATATATATATATATGTGTGTGTGTGTGTGTGTGTGTGTGTAACTTTTTCTTCATAACTAGTATAACCCGAGGAGGAAGATGATGAAGCTAGAAATCTAAATCAGCTTCTTCTTTGCATGTGCACCACATCCTTTCTAAAATTTGATAGTTACAATTATTAATATATATTTATATAGCTCATTTTATATCAGTTTTGTTAACTATCCTCAAGAATATTTCATGGAATGTGACAACACCCGCTGATATTATTGATGTTGCAACTATCAATGTAAATTTTTTTTTGGTGGATTAATTGAATCATGCATGGTATGCTATAATATCAATGTGAATGGTGTATGGGTTTTATCACTGAAGGCTGAGGACAAAAAAGTGAGATAGAAATATTTTTAGTTCAAGAGATCTATGTGTTTTGGGTGATGCTTCATTGTTTTTTAATTCTAGGATTACAATCCTATCACCAAATGAATTTGGGGATGGCATTAAGATGGGCCATAAGCTTGTAGAGAATATGATGATGCCTTTAATTGGTATTGGAAGAATAATAAATGATGGGGTCAATTTGTTTTTTCATGAGGTTAAAGACAATACTCTAGAATATCAGACGACCAATATCAATTTGATTGAACGATCTGAGTTATAAGTGTAGCTACAGTGTCCTCATTCCATGACCCCACATTGAAGATTCTCTCATTCAAGATGTCCCTTATATGTTTCCAAATTTCACATTGGATCTATGAGAGTATCTATAGGTCCACTTCTAGAATCACAACACACTCACATGCTACTTGGGTTGCACCTCCCCATGTTGGCCCACCTTCCCACTTCAAGCATGTTCTCACCCATGCACACACCTACCTATATATGTAGGCACTCAGTTCTTCCTTCCACCATGGGAGCTACTTAGGGATGGATATATCCAGTGGTTGAGCCTAAAACCACAATAATTTATATTGAGTTGTACCTTTGTCCTTAGTGGTTGTATTTTTTTTATTTCTAAGTAAATTTTAAATCATTTTCTTAAACACTAACATACATACTATTTTACTATAATTTATGTACAACTTTATATATGCACAAATTTTTTATCATTGATATTTTTTAAAATATTCTTATATATTATTTTCCATCAATTTAAAAAAATTTAATATTATTAAAATTTAAATTTTTATCATTTTATTATTTATCACTAGAAAATTATAAAATAATAAATATTATACCCCGTTCATAAGAAAACTAAAATTTATTTATTTATTTGATAAATTTTTTAAATCGATTCATATTTTATTTCTTATTCTAAATATCTCAATGAATATATCCCTAAAAAATTTCATATTACCCATTCTACAAATACCCCCCTAAGGGCCACAATTTCATAAACTTAAGATCTACGAATTCTAGTTTTCTCACTCACAAAGATAGTTCTCATTTTTCTACTTCATTACATTCTGACTCTTATCCTCATTGGCAGGTTCTTACTAATGGATGATCCTAATTAAGTGGGCTATTATCTTAGAGTTATCATGTTTATTTTCTGTTGTCCTCTTCTATTACTGATTATCATTGTAAATTTAGTATTCCTTGCTCCTAAAATAGTAGAAAACTTATGAAGTGATGTTCTTGTATTGAATTTTGTGTATTGTTTTAGAATAAAATTTATTCATATTGTTTTAAGTTTAGAAGTATTATTTATTTATAGAATTCACCTGATATAAATAAATATATTAAAATTTTGGGATGTTATAATATGGTCTGCCTATATTGTTCTGAATTCATACATATTAGAAAAAATCAAACCCATTTTATCTATTTTCTGAATAGACCAACCTTTATTCACAGTGATGAAACATGTTCCCATAATATGGATTGTATATACTTGTCCAAGGGAACATGTCAGGGAGGAAATAAATTTCTTGATGTTTATCTTACTGACTATACTTAATATATGGTTATTCTAAACCCATCTATGAGAATACATCTGAAAGATAATAGATCCTTTGGTATTTTTATCTCCAAATCAAATAATATAAACCATGATTTATGAAATTCACTAATTCACATGTATAAATTGATTAAAATACCATATATGTTATACATTGATGCATCATTCCAATCATCAAATCTAATCTATGGTGTCTCACTATTGTTCCCACACATATATGGGTTTGTATTAGAATATAGAAAAAAATAGTTGAATTGAGATTCTACTATTGGTGAGATTCTCCCAATTTATTTATCTTTTGGATCCTTGTGAAATGAATTTTAGACTATGACTTATCATGCTCAACCAATGATACTTCTATTTTTTCTTTGATATAAGGAATAAAAGAGTCTTTCAAACTACCACGTGCACAAAAAAGACATTAAAGTATCTTGTTTTTCTCATAAAAGTATTATTTTCTTTTAAAAAAATATAATTGTAAGGGGAGAATTTATAGGAACTAAAAATTATGGCATTCACTTTTCAATGAAGACAATGATATGATATTAATGTGTATTACATGAGTAATGTTTTAATTGATATATTATTTTACTCTATGAAAAAGATTTAAATGGGATCTCTATGTGATTTATGATTTCTCACACCCTAAAGAATAAAGATTCTTTAATATTTTTTACTAATAAAGTGAAGTGGTAGTGAAAACATATAATTGGGAGTAATCCATGGATTTTATCTATAGTATTAGAATTTATTTTTAAAAATATTATTATACTTTTTTGGATAAGTAAAACACCAATTATAGGATAACCCTATAACATGTGTCATGATTTATTCATTAAATTTCATTTGACATCATATAGTAATAAAATGAACTCCTAAATCAAAATTATTATCTCTTTGAATTTATATTTTTATTAAGGATTTCATAAAATTTTGGAGGGTGAGTGTACACCAAGGTGAAGGCTCAACATGTGCCAAACATAAATATTATCATATTACTATACTCAATGAGATGACCCAAGCATGAAATAAATATATTTTACATTATATAAAATGTTTATAGATAAAAAAATAAAAAAATCACACCACCATAACCCAATGGTTTAGTGCCTTAGGATATTATCTATATAACAAAATTATTTTGTAACACATCATATATTTCTTCTATAATATTTTCTTACACTCTATTTTATTCTTGAAATATCATACACAATACCCTTGTTTATCACTCGAGTAACTAAGAAACTTAAGAAAAGTTAGAGCTAAAATAATCAATAAGGGTAATATTACAATTAATCATTTATTTCATATCATAAGATCATAAATGTATGAGATCAATTAACCAGGAAGAAATGACATGATTCATGGAATTAGATCATAAAATAATAAAAAGTGATTATAAGGAATGATATAATAATCACATATCATGGTATAATAATATATAAAAATAAATATATCATCATAAAATCATAACATATATTATGGAATATGAATGTGAAATTAGTAATCATGAACCATAATGACATAAAGTAGAATTGTGGCATGATATAGGAATATTACATATACATAAACATAGGATATCATAAGAATATTTTAATGTGACAATAATGTGTCACTATAGTGTTCATCTTTGTGTTATTTTATATTATTTTTTATTTCACGAGTTTGGGTAAATTTTGGGCATGGAATTTAAGTTTTTGAGCACTTTCTGGGTGCTCATAGTATGCCCGTATGGCTAGGAGTAACTGTGAAAAAACTATACATTTCATATTATAACTTGATAGTGTGGTTTTGAATGGTATAAAAAAGGTTTTTATAAACATGAGGTGAAATATAGGAAAACCATGTGTAATGAATTAGATGTTCCAGTAGCCTCTGCGTGGTTGATGCATTGTTCACTAAACCATGCAGCCAAACCGTTCATGTCACCCTGTTTTTAATTTTTTTTGAAATTCCATGTACACCCTCCATTATTTTAACATTTATAACCACTCATTTCCTACAATCCCCTTTGTCACATGACCCTACTAGATATAAAACCCCCTGATTTTACCTATCCCCTTTGATGTTTCCCACTTTAATGGTGATTCATCATGGTTTCTTCCCAAATTGAGGTTAAATATACAAGTTAGGGACACCTCTTCCCTCTCTTATTCCTATTCTATTTCTTTCTTCTCCTCCCATAATCACACAATATCTTGGTAAAACCCTAGGGTGTTATTTTGAAATATTTTTTATTACTTTCTATCTAGGGAATGTAATGCTTTCTTTATGATCTGTTCATTCCATATTTTAAGTTTTATACCATTTGCCTTCAATTCATGTTAGGTTTTTTAATTTCTTATATTTATTTTTAGAATCATTGGACTATTTAGTTTTAAATTCATGTTTATTTTTATAATGATAATATTACAAGTGTTTATTTAATTTCTAAAAATAATATATTTTTTCATCATGGTTTTCATAGAAAGAAAATGGAGTTCTTAAATGGCCTAAAGTTTTTATTTTTTATTTCATCTTATACATGAAATTATTAGAATTAATAAAATATTTCAACATTTATTCTTTATAAAATGTGTGTTTTCCAACATTTAGAACCTATTTTGGTCAAGGGATGAATAAAGAAGTGAGGTTTTATGTTTAAAGGGTTTTAAAAAAACATGTCCTCTTAAATTGATTTCAAGGGAGACTTCAAGTGAAATTTTATAATAAATGTTTTATAATTGGTTTTAAATTACCCTAAGAATACTTGGAATATAGAGTTATTTTCAAGAAATATCATTTGTTACTTTTAAATAGTTTCTAAAATTCATGGTTTTGTTGAACCCCCTTTGGACCCATTCATGTTTTTCCCTTTAATTGGTGGTGTATGATGTATATTGAGAATGGGGGTTGGATCTCAAGGGATATTTCTTATGAGGTCATCATAGGTGATAATACATTATTATTTATTTGTAGATTATTCTTTTTATGACTATTGTGATCATTTTATGCATACTCACTCACCTCCACCATGTTTGGTTATGGTAAACTAGGTAAATAGATGGTAGATCTATACTTATGCTATGATAGTTGGTATGCACATCGCTAGTGTCCCCTCTTGTATGAGATATGTCTAGGTGGGGTGCGTCTCCTTGATGACGACTTTGAGGGATATTTTATGGCTTGTATTGGGAGAGATAGTATAGGATAACAAATAATATTACCTTGGTTCGAAAATGTGTAGCGACATCTCACACTAGAATTTAGGGTAGATCCCAAGACACATACTTGTTTATTGGTGGTTTATGTTGGGGATCCATACCTTGTGCTCAATTAGTTTCCCTTTTAATGTATTTATTGTGGAACCCTTCATCCGGTTTACTTTCATTTCTTTCCTCTATAATTGTGGTGCCTATTTTTTAGCATGATCTATACCATTTATTTGTATTTTTTTATTTTAATTGTTTCTCAATCATTCTTGGAAACATATTTTGGATTAAAATATTTTGATTTGTTTTTTAATTAAGTGGTCTCAAAATTGGTCTTTTTTCTAAAATGGATTGGGATGAGGAAATTTATTTAAATTTATTTCTTTCATTTAAGAAAAATAAAAAAAAGTTTATAAAATGGATATTGACATAACATTGTTTTTAATAAATACATTATTGAAAAAAATACATTCTAATTATATTTTAAACTAGATTAAATTAGATATTTAATTAAAATTTAGACATGTGACAAGGTGGGTGGTGACCTACCAAGAATGTTTGTGCTCATATATTTTATTAAATATTTTAGTTTCATGTTTTTTACTCCATATTGTGTTCTCTCATGGAGAATTTTTGACATCAGGATTGGTTCCTCCCATGGGATAATGCGAAGGTTAGTGTTTATTCTATTTTATTTAGTTTCCTTGATACAATAACCACATAAAAAATCCCTATTTATTTTCTTTTCTTTAATCTATGGTGCATTATATATTTAGAGTTATGGATTTTTCATTGTAGGGGCTATTGTTTATGATGGAGTTGGAGGAATATGTGGTATTTATTTTTATTTAAATAGTTTATATTATTTATTTTCTTTTTATTGGTTTTGGAATGTAAATTTGAATTACCAATGAGTCATGTGGGAATTTATGGTGAAGTTATGTTAATTAATTTATTTCTTTTTTTGGGAAGAATTATTACCAATGAGGGGTTCTTTTATTCACAGGAACTAGTTTTTGGTCGTTGAGGATCCAGAAATCCTTCAGGCTTGTTATGGACCGATTTAGGTTTTACATCAAGTGGAATCCTATGATGGTTTTTTATAGTTAAGGTTAACCAATAATACATTTATATCACAATAAAGTTAGATAACTACCTATGCCTCATAACATATTGGGTTATGATAACCACTTGTGTCCCATTACATAATTGAATGGAAAAACTACCAATGTCCCAAAACATGTTAATCTCAAGAGATATAAATATTTACCCAATTAATTTTGGGACTATATAATTATTGTACCAACCATCACATAATGATAAATCCATACGTATAGGTTCCATATAAAATTAATCATACATTATAGCTTGATTAACTAATGTAAATAAAATGGACTACAATTTTTTTCATAGGGCATAATATAAGAATAAATCATAAATTGGGATCAAATGATACAAAAAACTCAATATTAGAAAATAAATATATAATAAAATAATTTTTAGGGTGATAAATGAAATATAATTCAATAGATGATCATTTATAGATAGATAGGAAAATGTAATATGAATCATGAAAAGAGTTTTGTCTACAATATAGTATCTTTGTCATGAAAACTATGATATAAGTCAAATTCAATATAACTATACAATTGGGGATTTTAAAAAAAAATTAATAAAAAAAACACAATCAATAATATTTGAAATGAAATAAATTTAAAGTATACGAATAATATAGTGAAAATACAAAAATGGTATGAAAGTTGAATGAAATACTTTGTAAGCATTTTTTTAATGATTTTGAAGTAAACCCCATCAATAAAAGGGATATAATGGTTATTTTTGTGAAATAGATAAGGATAAATATAAAATATGTAACACCCCAAGCTTCCATGGTACATTTCCCTTTGAATAATGCAGTAGCATGCATTGTACACAACTTAGAGTTTTAACACACCACGCCCAATAAAACTAGCCTTTATGAATAATAATACCCACTTTTTGAAATTTTATAAATTTTATATTTCAAAATGGACTTCATTTTTAGATTTGGAATATAGAAATTAGCTTATGGTGAATTTTTTATATTTTTCTAAGAATATTCAATTTTTGATGAATAGTGAAAAACACTACATTATTGTTTAAAATCGACTTTTTATTTAAATAATTAATTATTTTATTTAAATTTATTTTAGGTAAAAAAAGATACATAATACATATATATGTTCAATTTAATTCATTGGGGTCATTTTTTAATAATATTAGATATATAAAATTCTATTTAACTTTTTACCGTCTTTTACCCACCTCCTAGGAGCATTTGCAAATTCCCATAAAACTTAATTTTACCATTTATGTGAGTTGAATTTTAAAAATACAAGTGACACGGTTAACATCAGTATGTAAAATGTGGTTTAATAAGATGAAAATAATTTTTGGCGAATAGTAACTTTTAACTTTTATTTACCACAGTTAAAAGTAAATAAGGTAATTAAGGGTAAAAATTATATTATTATTACCCTAAAACATGTCCTAATTATATTGGATAAGTATAATTAGACCTAAAATAACCTTATGAATAAACTATGATACTTTAGGTCCACTTGGATTAGATTAGGACATTTATTATTATTTTATTTAAAGAAGAGTTAAAAGAGTTAAATTCAAAGTTTAAAAAATAAACCATTTTTAATATAGGGTTATACATAATATAAATTCAACTATAAATATTAATTATAAATATAAAAATATTTCCTACATAATTATATTTTATTTATAATTTTTAGACATTAAATAATTTAATTTATTTATGACACAATGATGACACAGTAATTACCTTGATAATGAAATATTAAAATAATTGATATTATAAATATCCAAACAAATGTAAATTAAGAATTTTGATGAATTAAAATAATTTTATAGGTTAATATAACATTTTAGTATTGAATATATGAATTTATTTATAAGTAATAAAGTTGTTAGGACTTTATAAAAAATAATTTATTAAATAATTTCAAAATTGACATAATTGAGTTTTTAAAACAAATACTATATTATTGGTTGATATAATATTCCAAAAAATATAAGGTTCTTCCAAAGGACCTAAATAATATTATATATGCCATTAATGAACCAATTGGGTTTCTCTTGGTAGTTTATAGTAGGTTTATTAACCATATAATATAAAAATACATAGAGACATGGTAAATGTCAAACTATTTAACTAAGAGTTAAATCTAAAAGAAAAGGTTAACATAGTGACCCAAACATGTCTAAAATCTATTGGTTGATTGGTTTTCGACCTATACCCACCTTATCCTAGAAATAAATCATTTTTAAGTCATTATAAAATGAAAATGATTTTATTATAAAATAATATTTCAATCTTTTCCTAAGGTTCTCTCACCCCTGCTATAAAAGGGAACATCCAATTATCTCAAATTCACACCTTCAAAGCCATTTGTCTCGGCCAAACCCAGCCCACATATCCTCAAAACTATACTCCCTTAATTCTAGAGGCCTTACTTCGGTCAAAAATCCAACCTATAGAGCCCTTTTGATCAAATCAAAAAGAAGAACCCAGAGAAGAGATAAATATTTCATCACCTCTTTCAAGTTATTTTCTTCATCCACTTCCTCTTTCTTTGTTGTTTCCATTATAAAATAATAAATCAAGTATCTTATAAATACTTTGAAGTTATTATAAAAATGTTACAACCATATTCGTCATTCTATCCATCCTATAAATGACAAAGTCACTATACGTACGTACGTACGGCTTACCGTCTCCACGTCGTGGTGAAGTTTGTTATTCAAACACTTCATTATTTATATGGGTATAATAATGAGTATAACTGATGTAAATAATAAATATAACATGATAATTATTCTTTAAATATGATATACCATCCAATTATATACTATTTTAATATCAAAAGAATGATATTGTCGCTCGTGCGTACACACGGATTACCGTCTCCCCAAACGTGATGAGATTCATTTCCCCATCGTAACCATTCAAGAATAATTTTCATTTTATGATTAAAAATAATGTTTACTAACCTAATATAATTCTATATATAAATCTAATACATCCTATCCATAACAAAAATGGCATATGTAACAAAACATATAAAGGAAAATGAACCAGTTAACACCTAAAACGATGATACTACTAAAATATTATTAACAAACCAATATTATAAGATCATATATGATATCATATTTATGTATATGATTCTTTTATAATTTAATAAATTTTTTTTAACTATTATACATGAGGTTAACATACCATTGACTAAGGAAAAGTACAAGGTAAGATTTAATTTCACAATCTCTTTATTATCCGAGGTTGTTTTTACGTAAGTATCGACTGGGACCTCTTCATCCTCCACATCCATGTTTCTTAAAAATACATTTCAAAACATTTTTACTATTTATTATACAATGGGTTAAAGCCATTTAAACCCTTATTTTAAAACATATGTTTTGAAATGAATCTTTCTATCGTTTTCCAAAACAAGATACTTTATGACCATCTCAACAAAATTAAGGTAAGAATGTCTTTTTAACTTATACAACAGGTGCGTCTATTTTTTGCCAATATAACATCATTGAAGATTCCCAAACAAATTTATAAGAATATTTTCTAAATAAATGTTTTCTTTTATAATTATTTGTCTTTTAAATGATTTCAAAATTGGAAGAGATATTTCTCTACAAAAAGTTTTGATTTCATCTATGTCAACATCCTTTGATGGAGTTTAAGCTTGTTTGAAGTTGATTTATTATGATACAAATATTCCATATTGTATTTAAGGTTTTGTGATATGTTTTATTGTGGATGTTTTATTTTTACACCATTCATGGTTTATGGATAATGTATTGAAATTTCATAGTCATGTTTTAATACGAATGTTTATGTCATGTTTAAACCTTTTCATATGAGGAATGCATTGGACTTAGTAAGTGATAGGTGGAGCCTGCTATATCTCCTCGATGCATCGGTAGGTCTAATAAGACAAACTAGTGTCTTGGAACAAGGCCTTGAAAAAATATTATTTGTAGTCTTGGCACAAGGCCTTGACTATGTGGTTATGAAGTCTGACATTATGCATTCCATCATTATTAAAGTAGCTATTGATATTTAATGTGATTATTCAACTATTAGAATATCAATGTGAATAAGTAAATGAAATTATTTTATTTTATCTTTTCCATATTATGCTGAAGTTTAAGTTTAAAAGGATTTTGTTTTAGTCTTATCCATTTCCTTAAATGTTTATGCTATATTGTTATCCTTACTAAGCAACTAATCTCACCAATTTCTATGTTTTATTTTTCCTAGGTGATGAAGAAATATTTTATGGTTGACCTACAGGGATAGGCTAAGGATATAAGTGTGGTCAATGAGGACAAAATTTTGTTGACGTTTTAATTTCATGATGTAATGTAAAACTTACAAATTTATCTAGTACTTTTAAGGCTACTAAACTGATCAGTCTATCGAGACATGATTCCTTGTGTCATGAAAATGTTATGTAATAATGCACCGAATCTGGTTAACTAGGGTAAGGGCCTTACATTTAGAATTAGAGGAAGTTTAGTATAAACCTTTGATACTAGATTTAGATAAACTCTGATTAGATCACTTTACCCTAATATAGACTTTGAGGATTGGTATGGAAGAACTTCCTAGAAATTTGGTAATGTTGAGATTTTGTATATTTTCCAAGGAATACATCCCTGTCTGGATACGAGCAGGTAGAGGTTAATCTAGAACAAATGTTCATAGGAGTGAAAACTCCGACAAGGAGTTTCGGGCTTGACCCGGGGTATCCTAGTACACGACAATGGGGCTTGCATCACTCTTGGTTACGACACTCCTGGGGGATATTCGTAGGATAATTCACATTGTCTATACAAACCATTATGAAGGATTTATGAGTATATACCTCCTCAAAGATTTTTTTTTATGATTATGGATTATATCCATAAATTGTTCAATTTATGTTAAGTGTTTTACAAGTTTGGAATTATGTATTGTGATTCATAAACCAATCTAGTGTATTCCATTTTTTAGAAATGGTGCCTAGTGGAAGGAATGGAGACCATATCAATGCACGTAATACATGTAGGGATTTTCCTCCTACTCAAGATAATTATAGTGGAGCTAGTGATGCAACTGGTGCTGATCAACTTATCACGATACTAGGACAACTCACTTAGGTTTTGAATAATAACCTTACTCGTATGGAGCACCCTGATCCACAATGCAGAGGATCAATGTTAGACCGCTTCATGAGGCATCAACCACCAAAATTCAATGGGAGTACAAATACATTAGTAGTTGATCAAATGGATAAATTCCTTAGAGAAAATATTTTATTATTTGGGGAGTAGAAAAAGGGAAAAAGAAGTTATTGTAGTTTATTGACTCACGAGAGTTTCAAATAAATGGTGGTCATTAATCCAAAACACAAAGGAGTAAGAAGAAGTATCAAACATGGAATGTAGGGAGTTTAAAGAGATATTATTAAAAAAATACATTCCTTGTGACCATCGAGCGGATATGTAAAGACAATTTCTAAGTCTGAGGCAAAATGAGGATGAGAATTTCACAAATTATGAGGCTAAATTTACAAGGTTAGAAAGGCATGCAACAGATTATATATATAACCCAATGAGTAAGATTTATCGATTCTTTTATGGGTTAAATCCATTTCTCTGTTGAGAATTAGTCTCATAATCCTTCTCATCGTACGAAGATATTGTCTCATGCGCTATCAAGACAGAAAAGGAATTCTCTAAGTCTTACGACTTCAATGAAAAAAAAGAGAAGAATAGATTTTCTAAACACGTAGGAAATTGAAATAATGGGAAGAAGGGAATGGTTGAATATCCATCCTGAGGTAAATGTGGGAAGAAACACCTCGGTACTTTCCTAAAGGTAATGGGAGTCTGTTACAAGTGTGGTGAAAAAGACCACCAAGCTCGTGATTGAAAGGGAAATAAAGTGGTTGTCAATGTTGAATGCTACAATTTTAGAGAAAAGGGATATTATGAAAATGAATGTCCTATGAGCTAAGGGAACTTACCTCAAAAAAGGCCAAGGGAGAAATGCCAAGCTTATGCAATCACAACTGCTGAGTTTGAAGCTCCAAAAGACACGGTGGAAGGTAATTTAATGGTTTCTTCAAGTTTATCCAATGCTTTATTTGATTCTGGATCATCACATTGTTTCATATCTTCCTAGTTTGCTAAGAAAATTAGATATTTTCAATTTTACTTAACAATGGATTTGTCTATTAAAAATCCTAAGGGAAGTATCATCGCAACATTATTTTGTGAATTAGTTCCCATTAAGGAATATAAATGTTCTTTATCTGCGGATCTCATTGTCATACCCATGATTGAATTTGATATAATTCTTAGAATGTATTTTCTTTTGGACCATGATGCAAAAATTTATTGTAAGAAGAAAGAGGTTACAATTTTAGATGATGATAAGGAGTACCTTATATTTAGAGTAGAAATGTCACCACCTGATTCTTATCTAGATCCACCCCCAGAAGCTTTATTAAATTCAATTATTGGGGAGGAAGATAATGAAATAATTATGGGTGAGTAAAATAATGTTTGAATAGAGGACGTACCTATTGTGGAAGAATATATTGATGTGTTTTTAGAGGATTTACCTAGAAATCCTCTATAATGAGAAATTGAGTTTTCCATTGATTTGATTCCTGGTTTAAGGCCCATATCGAAGAACCCTTATAGAATGGCCACTATGGAATTAGTGGAGCTAAAGAAACAAGTAGAGGAATTGAGTAATAAAGGATTTATTCTCCCTAGTGTTTCTCCATGGGGAGCCCCTGTCCTTTTTGTTAAGAAGAAAGACATATCTATGAGGTTGTACATTGACTACATGGAGATTAATGATATAACAATAAAGAACAAGTATCCCCTACCTCGCATTGATGATTTATTTGACCAAATTCATGGAGCTCAATATTTTTCAAAGATTTACCTTTGATCTGGATATAATCAGTTGTGTGTGAAGAAGGAAGACATTCTGAAAATAGCATTTTGATCCAGGTATGGGCATTATGAGTTTATGGTAATGCCTTTTGGATTTCCTAATGCACCCTCTGTCTTATTGGATCTAATGAATAGAGTTTTCAACGAATATCTTCATGAATTCATAGTGGTATTTATTGATGATTTCTTGGTATAATCCAAAAGCTACTAAGATCATGATAATCACTTGTGCATTATTCTAAAGACTCTTAGAAGAAATGAATTATATGAGATGTTTAGCAAGTGTGAATTTTGGATTTAAGAGATTACTTTTCTTGTCCATATTGTGTCTAAGGATGGAATATCTGTTGATCCTTAAAATCCCAAGGTAATCCAAGAATGGCTAGTACTGATGAGTATAACTGAGGTACATAGTTTTATTGGCCTATAAGGTTATTATCAACGTTTCGTCCTGAATTTTGGCCAGCTGGATAACCCATTAACCAACCTCACACGTAAAGGGGTTAAATTTATCTGGACAAAAGAGTGTGAAGAATGTTTTGAAGAACTGAAGAGAAGATGAGTCAATTATCCTATCTTGACTCAACCATGAGAGAATGATGGGTTTGTTATTTATAGTGATGCTTCAAATAATGGACTTGATTATGTCCTAATTCAGAATGATAGAGTTATTTCCTATGCATCACATCAGCTAAATATTCATGATCAAAACTATCCCACTCATGATCTTGAGTTAGCATCTATAATCTTTTCTCTGATGATATGGAGAGACTATTTATATGGTGAAAAATGTGAGATTTATACCGATCACAAGAGTTTGAAGTATATTTTCACCCAAAAAGAACTCAACATGAGGCAAAGGAGATGGCTTGAACTACTCAAGGATTATGATTTAACAATACACTACCACCCGGGGAAGGCAAATAAGGTGGCCGATGCTTCTAGTAAAAAGGATAATGGAGTTTTGAACAAGATGGGAGTTGAAAGGGATCCTATTTTCAAGGATCTAGTAAAGACGGATATAGGAATAAACATGGAAGCTGAAACATTAATACTTTTTCAAATGGTTTCCAAACCATATTTACTAGAAGGGATAAAAAGTTGTCTGACTAATGATGTGGAGTTTCAAAAGAAGATTAAAGCTGCAAATGATGGGAGATTGAGTGACTTCGTATATGAAGATGTAATTTTGAAATTTGGGAAGAGACTTTGTGTTCCTAATATACCTGATCTAAAAAGATAATTGTTGGATGATTCTCCTAGCTCCAATTTTTCTATACACCATGGGAGCACTAAGATGTATAGAAATTTGAAGGAACATTTTTGGTGGGACAACATGAAGTGGGAGATTGCTGATTTTTTGTCAAGATGTATGGTTTATAAACAAGTGAATGCAGGAAGGAAACAACCTGGAGGATTCATGCAACCTCTTCCCATACCTAAGTGGAAATGAGGTAATATTACGATGGACTTTGTCATGGGGATACCAAATACTCCTAGAAGGAATGATGCAATATGGGTCATTGTTGATCGTCTTGCCAAGTCAGCACATTTTTTTTGCTATAAGAGAAGATTTACCACTTGAACTTCTAGAAAGACTATATATTAATGAATTTGTAAGGCTCCATGGTGTGCCCATATCAATTTTTTCTGATCGCGATCCCCATTTTACATCAAGATTTTGGAAAAGTCTTTAGAAGGTATTGGATACTAAACTTTGTTTAAGCACTGCCTACCACCCTCAAACTGATAGACAATCAGAACGAACTATTAAAACCTTAGAATACATGTTTTGATCTTGCTCACTTGACTTTCAAGGTATGTGGGATCAATATTTACCTCTGGAATAATTTTTCTATAACAATGTCTTCCATTCAAGAATTCAAATGGCACCATATGAAGCGTTATATGGAAAGATATTTCACATTCCA
Source organism: Viscum album (assembly GCA_963277665.1). Classification (NCBI taxonomy): domain Eukaryota; kingdom Viridiplantae; phylum Streptophyta; class Magnoliopsida; order Santalales; family Viscaceae; genus Viscum; species Viscum album. The sequence goes on from OY728163.1 coordinate 151,191,131, forward strand.
ACTTATTGGAATGATGTTGGTGAAAGAAAACTCGTAGGCCCAGAACTTGTCGAGAAAATGATGGTAAAGGTGAAGCTTATCCAAACCCACTTCGAAGCAGCTCAAAGTAGGAAGAAGAGCTATGCTGATAACTGAAGGAAGGATTTGAATTTCAGGTAGGAGATCATGTTTTTTTGAAGGTATCTCCATGGAAGGGAGTTATATGATTCAGTAAAAAAGGTAAATTATGTCCTAGGCACATCAGAACTTTAGAAATTCTAGAATGAATTGGGGCTATAGCTTACCGTATGGCAATGCCGCCAAGTCTCTCCAAAGTTCACGATGTGTTCCACGTATCACTATTGAGAAAATACAAGCCTGACCCAACACATGTACTCACCTATGAGGAAATTGAAATGGAACCTGATCTGTCTTATTGTGAAGAGCCTTTCAAGATTCTTGATACCAGAGAACAAGTGTTGAGAAACCGGATGACTTATCTAGTAAAAGTTCAATGGAGAAACCATAAGATGGAAGATGCAACATGGGAACCAGATGAACTTATGATGAAGAACCACCCGAATATTTTTGTGTGGTAGTATTCTAGAAATTTTGAGGACGAAATTATTTGAAGTAGGGAAGAATGTAACACCCCAAGCTTTCCATGGTACGTTTCCCTTTGAATAATGCAATAGCTTGCATTGTACGCAACTTGGAGTTTTAAACACACCACGACCAATCAAACTAGCCTTTATGAATAGTAATACCGACTTTTTGAAATTTTATAAATTTTATTTTTCAAAATGGACTTCATTTTTGGATTTTGAATATCGAAATTATCTTAGGGTGAATTTTGGTATTTTTCTGAAAAAATTCAATTTTTGATAATAGTGAAAAACACTGTGTTATTGTTTAAAACTGACTTTTTATTTAAATAATTAATTATTTTATTTAAATTTATTTTTGTTCAAAATAGGTACATAATACCTATATATTCTCAATTTAATTTATTGGATTCATTTTTTAATAATATTAGACATATAAAATTCTATTGAACTTTTTACTCTCTTTCACCCATCTCCTAGGAGCATTTGCAAATTCGCATAAAAATAAATTTTACTATTTCTATGAGTTGAATTTCAAATATCCAAGAGACATGGTTAATATCAGTAATTAAAATGTGGTTGAATAAGATGAAAATAATTTTTGGCGAATAGTAACTTTTGACTTTTATTTACCACGGTTAAACGTAAATAGGGTAATTAAGGGTAAAAATGATATTATTATTACCTTAACACATATCCAAATTCTATTGGATAAGTATAATTCGACCAAAAAAAACCTTAGGAATAAAATATGATCCTTTAGGTCCACTTGGATTAGATTAGGACATTTATTATTATTTTATTTAAAGAATAGTTAAAAGAGTTAAATTCAATTTTTAAAAACTAAACCATTTATAATATATGGTTATACACAATATAAATTCGAATATAAATATTCATTAGAAATATAAATATATTTCCTACACAATGATATTTTATTTATAATTTTTAGAAATTAAATAATTTAATCTATTTATGACACAATGATGACATAATAATTAAATTTATAATGAAATATTAAAATAATTGATATTATAAATATCCATAAAAATGTAAATTTTGACTTTTGATGAATTAAAATAATTTTATAGGTCAATAGGACATGTTAGTATTGAATATATGAATTTATTTCGAAGTAATAACGTTGTTAATACCAAAAATCATTTATTAAATAATGTCAAAATTGACATAATTGAGTTTTTAAAACAAATACTATATTATTGGCTGATATAATATTCCTAAAAATATAAGGTTCAGCCAAAGAGCCTAAATAATATTATATATGTCATTAATTAACCTATTGGGATTCTCTTGGCAGTTTATAGTAAGTTTATTAACCATATAATAGAAAAATACAAAGAGACATGGTAAATGTCAAACTATTTAACTAAGAGTTAAATATGATCGATAAGGTTAATATGGTGAAAAAAACCTGTCTAAAACCTATTGGTTGAGTGTTTTTCAACCTATACCCACCTTATCATTGAAATAAATAATTTTTGAGCTATTATAAACCGAAAATGATTTTATTATAAAATAATATTTCAATCTTTTCCTAAGGTTCCCCTCACTCCTCTTATAAAAGGGTACTTCCCATTATATCAAATTCCAACCTTTAAAGCCATTTGGATCAGCCAACTTCTACCCCAATATCCTCCCAACTATTCTAACTTCATCCTAGAGGCCTTAAATTTGTCATAAATCCAACCTAAGGAGCCCTTTTGATCAATTCAAAAGGAAGAACCCTAAGAAGAGGTAAATATTTCATCACCTCTTTCATGTTCTTTTCTTCTTCCACTTCCTCTTTCTTTGTTGTTTCCATTATAAAATAATAACTCTAGTATAGTATATATATTTTTATGTTATTATAAAAATTGTACAACCATATTCATTATTCTATTCAACCTATAAATGAAAAAGTCACCATACGTGTGTACGTACAGCTTACCGTCTCCACGTCGTGGTGAAGTTTGTTATTCAAACACTTCATTATTTGGATGGGTATAATAATGATTATAAATGATGTAAATAATAAATATAACATGATAATGATTCTGTATATATGATATAACATCCAATTATATATGATTTTAATATCAAAATAATGATATTGTCGTTCGTGCATACTTACGGATTACCGTCTCCAGGAACACGATGATATTCATTTCCCCATCGTAACCATTATAGAATAATTTTCATTTGATGATTAAAAATAATGTTTAATAACTTAATATCATTCTAGATATAAATCAAATACATCTTATCCATAACAAAAACAACTTATTTAATAAAACATATAAAGGAAAACGAATCAGTTAACACCCAAAACGATGATAATACTAAAATATTATTAACAAAGAAATATTATAAGATCATATATGATATAATATTTATGTATATGATTCTCATATAATTTAATAACAATTTTTTAACTATTATAAAGGAGGTTAACATACCATCGACTGAGGAAAATTACAAGGTAAGGGTCAATTTCACAATCTCTTTATTATCTGAGGATGTTTTTACGTAAGTATCTAATAGGACCTCTTTATCATCCACATCCATGTTTCTTAAAAATGTATTTCAAAACATTTTTACTATTTACTAGACTATGGGTTAAAGTCAGTTATACCCTTATTTGACAACATATTTTTTTGAAAGGAATCTTTCCGTCGTTTTCCAAATAAGGTACTTTATGACCTTCTCAACAAAATTATGGTTAGAATGTCTTTTTAACTTATACGGCAGGTGCAAATATTTTCTGCTGTTAAAAAATTGTTGAAGCTTCCCATTAAATATTATAAGAATATTATCAAAATAAATGTTTTCTTTTATAATTATATGTCTTTTAAATGATTTCAAAATAGAAAGAGATATTTCTCTACAATTTTTTTTGATTTTATCTACATCCTTTGATATATTTTAAGCTTGTTTGAAGTTGATTTATTATGATATAAATCTTCCATATTGTATTGAAGGTTTTGTGATATGTTTGAATATGGATGTGTTATTTTTACACCATTCATGGTTTATGGATAAAGTATTGACATTTCGTATGCAAGTTTTAATACAGATGTTTATGTTATGCTTAAACCTTTTCATATGAGGAATGAATTGGACTTAGTAAGTGACGGGTGGTGCCTGTTGTACCTCCTCAATGAAGTGGTAGGTCTCATGATACAAACAAGTGTCTTGGCACAAGGCCTTGAAAAAAATTCTTTTTGTAGTTTTGGCACAAGGCCTTGACTATGTGGTTATGAAGTCTGGCATTATGCATTCCATCATTATGAAAGTGGATATTGATATTGCATGTGATTATTCGACTAGTATAATATCCATGTGAATAAGTAAATGGAATTATTGGATTTTATATTTTCCATATTATGCTGAGGTTTATGTTTAAAAGGATTTGGTCTTAGTCTTATACATTGCCTTAAATGTTTATGCTTATTTATGAAAGTTTCTGCTATATTTTTATCCCTATTGAGCATCTGAGCTCACCCATTTCTATGTTTTATTTTTCCCCAGAGGTGAAGAAATATTTTATGGTTAACCTGTAGGGATAGGCTAAGTATATTAGTGTGGTTAATGGGGACAAAATGTTGTTGATGTTTTTATTTCATGATGTAATGTAAAACTTATGAATGTATCTATTACTTTCAAGGCTATTAAACTGATCGGTCTTTTAGGACATGATTCCTTAAATCATGACAATGTTATGTAATAATGCACTGACTTTGGGTAACTAGGGTTGGGTCCTTATAGTTGGTATTAAGGGAAGTTTAGTACAAACCTTGGAGACTAGATTTAGATAAACTCTGATTAGATCAAATTACCCTAAGATAGACTTTGAGGATTGGTATAGAAGAACTTCCTAGAATTTTAGTAATGTAGATATTTTCTGTATTTTCCAAGAAATACATCCCTATCTAGATACAATTAGGTAGAGGCAGCTCTGGAACAGATGTACCAAGGAGTGAAAAATCCAATAAGGAGTTTTGGTCTTGACCCGAGGTATCCTGGTACATGACAACAGGCCTTGCTGCACTTTTGGTTATGACTCTCTTGGGGTATATTCATAGGATAATTCACATTTTCTTTACAAACCATTGTGAAGGATTTATGAGTATATACCTCCTCAAAGAAAACATTTTTTATGATTATGGATTATATCCATAAATTGTTCAATTTATGTTAAGTGTTTTAGAAGTTTGGAATTATGTATTGTGATTCATAATCTAATCTAGTGTATAACATTGTCTAGAAATGGTTCCAAGTGGAAGGAATGGAAACAATATCAATGCATGTAATCAATGTAGGTATTTTACTCATACTCAAGATAATTATAGTGGAGCTGGTGAAGCAACTGGTGTTGATCAACTTATCACCATACTAGGAAAACTCACTCGGGTTATGAATAATAACCTTACCTATATGGAGCACCTTGACCCCCAACACGGAAGATCAATGTTAGACCAATTCATGAGGAAACAACCACCAAAATTCAATGAGAGTAAAAATCCATTAGTAGCTGAGAAATGGATAAATTCCTTAGAGAAAATATTTCATGCTTTTCGGAGTAGCGAAGGGGAAAAAGTTTTCATGGTAGTTTTGTTAGGTTGGACAGGTTAATGGCATATGTTCTAGAGGGGGGGGGGGGGTGAATAGACTAAATTAAAAATTTTAATCAAATGAATTGATTAAATAAATTAATTATCAAAGTTAATTATTAAGGTTAATAAGCAGCAGAAAAAGGAAATAACGCAAGGATTTTTTTTATAGTAGTTCGGTCCAAAGTGGGCCTACTATACTCTTATACCTCTATACTTGGTGAGAGATACGTGTTCACTAAAAAATAATTTTTAAAGGGGAATCATAAACCAATTACAAAATCCTTTTCTAGTGGAGGGATAACCATGACACTGACTTTTGTGTCGGGAGTCACAACCCTTACAACCCGACTTTAGATACTGGGAGTCACAAACCAAACAGTCTTGAATTTAGATACAGGGAGTCACAACCCTAAGATCCTAAATTTAGAATCTGGGAGTTACAACCTGAGGAAAAATAATAACAAATAATGATTTTTTGTGCAAAACTATAAACATAAAAATAGAGTGCATGTGAGAGATGAGAAGTAGTGTTACAAACTCAGAACCAGATGAAAGAGAAGATAAAAATTAAAGTGCAGGTACTGGTTCTTGAGATTTATATCAACACGTCTCATAAATGAAATTGTAGTTGAAGCAGAATTAATTCATCACTTGAGAGAATGAGTAGGTGGTGAAGCAGAGTGTCACAGGATGTTGCAAATGCACAGCAGGTTCAAAGTTCACAGCACTTTCTCTTTGTATTGTGTTGTATATACTTTACCTACAAGATAGAATGGTATATATAGAGAATATATAATAGGTGTAGTAGCTCTGTTTCCTTTGGATATTCAAAATTAATTGAGTCAAGAGATCACATAAATATCTCCATAAAAATAGCAGCACCGTTTCTTTTTTATTCCTATAGAGTAAATATCTAATAAAGGAATTCAAAATATTTTGAATAAGTCTTCTAATAAAATCTCTAGAATAATAAATTAACTGAATGAATTAAAACTTAATTTTAAATCCATTTAATTTTTTTAAGCGTATTCAAAATATTTCTTGAAAACTAGCAGCATATTTGGAAATTAAATTCAAACATTTGAATGTAAACAATTTGGAAACGTCTAAATTTATTCGCAAAAAACATTGAAAAACTTTTTTAAATTTTCTCTCTAAAAATAGAACCAAAAAAATTAAAAAATATTTTATTATAATCCTTATATTTAAAAAAATCATTAAAAAATAATCCATATATTTGCAGAAAATCAATTTTTAAGAAATTGCACGGAATGAACAGTAACTTCAGAATGAACAATAACTTCGAAGTGAACAGTAACTTCCGAGTGAACAGTTACTTTAGAGTTAACAATAACTTCGGAATGAACAATAAAGTAACGTAGGGATGATGAACAGTAAAGTAACATAAGTTATGAATAGTAATGTAATGTAGGGATGATGAACAGTAACACAACGTAAGGTAGGAACAGTAAAGTAACGTAGGGATGATGAATAATAAAGTAACGTAAGGGATGAACAATAAAGTAATGTAAGGATGATGAACAATAAAGTAACATAAGGTATTAACAGTAAAGTAACATTGGGTATGAATATTAAAGTAATGTAGGGTGTGAACAATAAACCATACTTTCGTGAGATAAACAATAAACCATACTTTTGTTAGATAAACAATAAAACATACTTTCGTGAGATAAAAAGTGAATCGTACTTTTGTGAGATAAATAGTAGACCATAATTTTGTGAGATAAACAGTAAACCATACTTTTGTGAAATAAACAGTAAACCATACTTTTGTGAGATAAACAGTAAACCATACTTTCATCAAAAAATCTGGATAGAATATTTTGACAAACTTAAATGACTTTTTAAGGGCTCTTAACAGCATATTTAGACTTTGGTAAACACTAATTATTTGTAGAATAACTTAATATCTTTCTAATAAAAAAATAATCAATTAAAACCGATATCTAAATATCCCAAAATAATTAAAAAACAGAAGAAAAACAATTCTAAAAAAACTGCTACTACGAAACAACATAGATTAACTTCATGTAATTAAAAGTCCATTAAAGAGATATTTTTAGAATTTGATGTAAAAAATTAAATCAATATAAATATGTTATCTTTCCATAGAATTAGTTTTCATGTAAATTGGATAAATGTAGTAGTTTGTGTAAAATAAATACAGAAATGTTTTAAAATAGTGAATTGTAGAGTTTCTAAAACCATAGTAGCAACTTTATTGATTTTTTTGAGAAATAGATAAGCATTTTTAAACTTCCTCATTAACTTATAAAGAATAGATAAATATATTATCTTTACAATGTGATAAGAATCACAAAAATTCAAATAACATAAATTAAGATATCATCAAAATATAGATAAAATTTAATAAAAAACATATGAAATCAAATTAAAGGAAATATGCACATGCACAAACAATATTTCCCCTTTTGTTTGATTATAAAACAAAAACCTATAAACCATAAATGAATTTTTAAAATTATTAAAGCCAAATTATTTCTCCCCAAAACTTCTCTCCAAAACTTCTCTCCAAAACTTCTCCCTTTTTTTAAATAAACAAAAAGTGAAAACACGCTCCCCCTAAACAAATCCAGCAAATAAAATTTAGAATTCCAATATACCAAGAGAAAATTTAATTTTCTCAAACTGAGAAGAGTCTAAATGATTTGTTAAAATATCTGCAAGATGATTTTCAGAAGGGATAAATTATAAAACAATATCACCCTTATTCACATGATCTCAAATAAAATAAAATCTAAGATCAATATGTTTTGTTCTAGAATGTGGTAAGGGGTTTTTAGAAATAGAAATTGCAGATGTATTATCACAATAAATATACAGTTTATCAAGATAAACATCAAAATCACATAAATTTTGCTTAATCCATAAAATTTGAGCACAACTACTGGAAACAGATATATACTCACCTTCTACAGTAGATAAAGCAACAGATAATGGTTTCTTAGATGACCAGGAAATTAAGAATTTTCCCAAAAAATGACACATACCAGATGTGTTTTTTCGGTCAATTATAAACCCTCCAAAATCTAAATTAGAATAAGATGTTAAATCAAAAAAGTTATATTTTGGATAAAATAAACCTGAATCAACAGTTACTTTAACATATCTAATTACTCATTTTACAGCTTTAATATGACTTTCTTTAGGATTAGCTTGAAATCTAGCACATAAACAAACACTAAAAATGATATCAGGTCTAGATGCAGTTAAATATAGTAAGATACCTATCATACCTCTATAAACTAAAAAATAAACTGATTTACCAGATGTATCACTATCTAATTTACAATTAGTACCCATTTGAGTTTTCATGGATTTAGAGGAATCAAGAACAAATTGTTTAACTAAATCTTTAGAAAACTTAGATTGATTAAGAAAAATTCCATCTTTCCTTTGAGAAATTTTAATTCCAAGAAAGAGCATAAATTCTACCATTAAACTCATATCAAATTCAGAAGACATCAATAAATAAAAATCATTAAAAAGTATTTCACTAGATGACCCAAAAACTATATCATTAACATTGATCTGAACAATTAAAATATCATCAGAAGATATTCTAATAAAAATAGTTGGATCAACATTTCCTTTCATGAAACAATTTTTTAATAAAAATACTGAAAGTCTTTTATATCAAGAACGAGGTGCTTGTTTGAGACCGTATAAAGCTTTGGAAAATTTAAAAACATGGTTGGGAAATTTTTTATTTTCAAAACCAGGGGGTTGAGAAACATAAAATTCTTCAATAATAAAACCATTTAAGAAATCACTTTTTACATCCATTTGATATAATTTAAAATATTGAAAACCTGAAAAAGCTAAAAAAATTATAATTGCCTCTAACTTGGAAACATGTGAAAATGAATCTTCAAAGTCTATACCTTCTTCTTGAGAGTATCCTTGAGCAACAATTATGGCTTTGTTTTTGACAATCTATCCAAATTCATCTAGCTTGTTTCTAAAGATCCATTTAGTTCCAATTTCCTGCTTATCTTCATGAAATTCTACTAAATTTCAAACATTATTTCTAGAAAATTGATTTAATTCATTTTACATAGCAACAATCCAGTTTTCATCTTTTAAAGCATCATTAATATTAAGAGGAACAAAATCAAAAATAAAAGCAGAATTGGCACAACAATTTAAAATAGAATTTCTGGTTTTGACACAAGAATCAACATTTCCAATTACATTTTCTACAGGATAATATTTGTGAATTTTCCATGATCTTGGATCAGGTTGAGAAGGAGTATGATATACCTCAATTAATTCATTATTATATTGAGGAATATCTTCACAAAAATTAAAATCTCTAAACTCATCATCAATAACATTAGAATCAGAATTTATTTTAATATTATTTTCATCAAACATAACATGAACAGATTCTTTAATAACCATCATTCTTTTATTATAAACTCTATAAGATTTACTATTAATAGAATAACCAAGAAAAATACCTTCATCACTTTTAGCATCAAATTTATCTAAATTATCCTTTGAATTTAAAATAAAAACTTTACAGCCAAAAACTCTAAAATAACCAACTTTAGGCTTTCTATTTTTGAATAATTCATAAGGAGTTCTCTTTAAAAAAGTTCTAATAAGAATTCTATTTGAAATATAACATGCAGTAAAAATATCCTTAACCTAAAAATATCTAGGTAGATTATTTTCACTTAACATAGTTTGATCCATTTTAATAAGAGTTCTATTTTTCCGTTCTACAACACCATTTTGTTGTGGTGTTCTATGAGTAGAGAAATTATGAAAATATCCATTATTTTCACATAATTTTTCAAAATCTAAATTATAAAATTCACCTCTTTTATCACTAGGAGTATAAATAATCATACAACCTTTTTCATTTTGAACTATTTTATAGAAAGAAGTGAATTTAGACAAAGTGTCATTTTTATGAGCTAGAAAATATACCCAAGTAAATCTACTATAATCATCAACAATAACTAAAGTATATTTCTTTCCACCAAGGATAGAAATTTGAGTTGGACAAAATAAATCAATATGTACTAACTGTAAAGGATTAATAGTACTTATCTGATTGATAGGTCTAAATGACATTTTTTGTTGCTACCCTTTCATGAAGGCGTCACAAACATGAAGATGTTCTTTCTTAAAAGAAGGAAGCTTTAAAACATTCTCATGATTTGATATCTTATGAAACATTCTAAAATTAACATGACCTAAATGCCAGTTCCAAAGGATGCAGTCATTCTGTACAACATTCAAACACTTTACATGTTGAACAATTAGTGCAGCAAAATCAATAGTATAAATATTATCTTTTTGATTAGCATAAAATAATAAAGAACCAGCTTTAAAAACTAATCATTAATCATTTTAAAATTTAAATTCTATTCCATCATCACATAATTGTGATATACTAATTAAATTATGTTTTAAACCTTCAATATATAACACTTTTTAAATAAATGTAGTATTTGAAATACCAACTTTACCAAAACCTTTTAATTTACCTTTGGAATTGTCTCCACAAGTAATAGTGCCTCCATCACATGTGTTGTATGATGTAAACATTGATGGGTCTCCGGTCATATGCCTAGAGCATCCGCTTTCCATGTACCATATGTAGTTATTGAGATATCCAAGGAATTTTTACTACAAAAATCAATTAATTGAGAATTTTGGTACCCAAGCTACTTTGGGTCCAATAAAATTAGTAATAAAAATTTTAGGTACCCATACAGAATTTAAACATGTATTGTATGGTACTCTTGATAACAAGGATTTAGAAATATTAGTTTTTGTAAATCCCAATGAATTTTTAAATCTAAGTGAGCAGTCATTGGCATAGTGACCATTCATGCCACATTTAAAACAAGTAGGTTTTATACATTTGAGGTAATCTATTATCATAACCAAAACCATATTTATTTTTTTCAGTTTTAGTCAAAGATATCATCTCATGATATTTTTCACAAACTTGAATAAAAGCAGATAAATTTTGTTTAATACATTTAACTTCTTTTTTAAATTTATCATTCAAATCTTGAGAAGTTTTCAAATTATCCTAAACTGTTGAATGAGAAGCATAAGTAGTGTTTGTTAACTTTTTATTTTCTTAAAAAATTAATTTATTTTTAGAAATAATTTTTTCGTTATCTTCTCTAAGTTTATTATATAAATAATCATCATTGGAAATATATTTTCTTAGTATTTCAATTTCTTTATTTAATTAAAAAACATTGGGGTTATCATATTCATATTCCGAATTAGAAAATTCAGAATAATAACTAGAATTACAAACCTTATCCAGTGATGCCATGAAACACAAGTTAGCAGATTCTTTGTTATTTCTAGACTGTTCACTTGAATCAGATTATTTAGTACAACTCCAACTGGTTGTCAATGCCTTTTATCCTTCTTTTTGTATTTTAATTTATTCTTCAGTTTAGGGAAATCAGGTTTTATGTAACCTTTCTTCCTACACTCATAACAAGTTTCATATGAAGCATTGCAATTTGTATGACCTTTCTTATCTCCCTTATATTTTTATTTTTGAGGGTTTTTACTAAAATGGTTTTTGAATCCTTTATTTTTCTTTCTATTGTATACTCCAATTACAATCTGATCTATTTCATCCTTTTTAATATCCTGTAGATCATAATTTGAAAAATTATTAGAAATAACATTTATATACTTAAAAGATACACATTTTCTTTTTGTTTTCTCCTCATCAGCTATGTTTTTCAGTTCTAATTCATATTGGAGTAGTGATCCAATCAATTCATCAAGTGTGCACTCTTTTAAGTTCTTACTTTCATCAATGGAAACCTTCTTTTCATTCCATTTTTTTGGTAATGCTCGTTGGACTCTTTCAACAATTATAGGATTTTCTAGAGCTTCTCCAAGTGAATTCATTCCATTCAAAATGCTTTGAATCTATGGAAAATTTGGATTACAGTTTCATCTTCACCCATCTTGAAGTCTTGATACTTAGCACAAAGCATTCCAAGCGTGGTTCAGATCAATATGTCAGAGCCAAGGTGAGTAACTTGTAGAATCGTCCAAATCTCATGAGCTGTCTTGCATGCAGACACATGAATAAAAATAATTCTGTTAATAGCACAATATAAAATTTTAAGGACTTTGTAATTTAAGACATATCTAGTAGCATCAATTCCTATAAGATTATCTCGATCAGTTTTAGGCAGTGTGTATTGTTTTGACATGATAGACCAGTTCCCAATGCTCAACTATTTGAGGTATGCCTCCATTCGGGATCTTCAGTATCCATAATCATTACCATCAAAATGTGGTGGCTTCTGAGGAATCCAATCATTATTAGGGTTTAATCCTTCCATATTATAAGATATTTATCCTTAGACTGTGTGGTCTACAAATAGGTTAGCACAATAAAATATAAAATTAGACAAAAAATGATTGGATAAATTCCTAAAAGAAAAACCAATGGTACCAATCTTTGGTATAATTAAATATAAAGATAGAACAAAACTATTCTTAAGAAGGTTACCCTATGATACCAATTGTTAGGTTGGACATGGTAATGTAAGATGGTCTAGAGGGGGGTGAATAGACCATATTAAAAATTTTAATCAAATGAAATGATTAAATAAATTAATTATCAAAGTTAATTATTAAGGTTAATAAGCAATAGAAAAAGGAAATAATGCAAGGCTGTTTTTTTAGAGTAGTTCGGTCCAAAGTGGGTCTACTCTACTCTTAAACCTCTCTACTCGGAGAGATGTACGTGTGCACTAAAAAATGATTTTTAAAGGGGAATCATAACCCAATTACAAAATCCTTTTCTAGTGGAGGGATAACCACGACACTGACTTTTGTGTGGGGAGTCACAACCCTTACAACCTAACTTTAGATACTGGGAGTCACAAACCAAACAATCTTCACTTTCGATATAGGGAGTCACAACCCTAAGATCCTAAATTTAGAATCTGGGAGTCACAACTCAAGGAAAAAGAACAACGAATAATGCTTTAGTGTGAAAAAGCATGAATAAAAAAATAGAGTGTGTGTGATAGATAGGAAGTAGTGTTACAGACTCAGAACCAGATGAAAGAGAAGATAAAAATTAAAGCGCAGGTATTGGTTCTTGAGCTTTAGATCAACACATCTCGTCAATGAAATTATAGTCGAAGAAGAATTAATTCAGCACATGAGAGAATGAGCAGGTGGTGAAGCAAAGTGTCATAGGACGTTGCAAATGAAAAATAGGTTCAAAGTTCCCAACACTTTCTCTTTGTATTGTGTTGTATATACTTTACCTGCAAGAGATAATGGTATATATAGAGAATATATAATAGGTGCAGTAGCTCTGCTTTTTTTGGATATTCAAAATTAATTGAGTCAAGAGATCCCATAAATATCTCCATTAAAATAGCATCACCGTTTCTTTTTTTATTCCTATAGAATAAATATCTAATAAAGAAATTCAAAATATTTTGAATAAGTCTTCCAATAACATATCCAGAATAATAAATGAATTGGATGATTTAAAATAAAATTTTAAATCCATTTAAAATGTTTCAAACCTAGTCAAAACAATTTCTGAAAACTAGCAGCAGATTCATACATTAAATTCAAACATTTGAATTTAAACAATTTTGAAACGTCTAAATTTATTTACAAAAGATGTTGAAAAACATTATTAAAATTTCTCCCTAAAAATAGTACCAAAAACATTAAAAACTCAATTATTATAATCCTTATATTTAATGAGAATATTTCACAAAAAAATCGTTAAAAAATAATCCATATATTTGCAGAAAATAAATTTTTAAAAAATTGCACTGAATGAATAGTAACTTTGGAATGAATAGTAACTTCGAAGTGAACAGTAACTTCAGAGTGAACAGTAACTTTAAAGTGAACAGTAACTTCAGAATGAAAAATAAAGTAACATAGGGATGATGAACAGTAAATTAACATAAGGTATGAACAGTAAAGTAACGTATAAATGATGAACAGTAACGCAACATAGGGTATGAACCGTAAAGTAACGTAGGGATGATGAACAGTAAAGTAATGTAAGGATGATAAACAATAAAGTAACGTAATGTATGAATATTAAAGTAACGTAGGGTATGAATAGTAAAGTAACGTAGGGTGTGAACAGTAAACCATACTTTCGTGAGATAAACAATAAACCATACTTTCGTGAGATAAACAGTAAACCATACTTTTGTGAGATAAACAGTAAACCATACTTTCGTGAGATAAACAGTAAACCATACTTTCGTGAGATAAACAGTAAAACATAATTTTGTGAGATAAATAGTAAACCATACTTTTGTGAGATAAATAGTAAACCATACTTTTGTGACATAAATAGTAAACCATACTTTGGTGAGATAAATAATAAACCATACTTTTTTCAAAAAATATGGACAGAATATTTTGAAAAATTTAAAATAATTTTCAAGGGAACTTAACAGCAGATTCAGACTTTGTTCAAAACTAATTATTTATAGAAAAACTTATTATCTTTCCAAAAAAAAAAAATTAAAACCGATATCTACAGATCCCGAAATCATTAAAAAAAGTAGCAAAACAATTCTAGAAAAACTGCTACTACAAAAAAACATAGCTTAATTAAAGTAATTAAAATTCCATTAAAATGATATTTTTAGACTTTTATGTACAATAATGAAATCAAGATAAAATTTTTATCTTTCTATAGAATCAGGTTTCATGTAAATCAGATAACTATAGAAGTTGCAGTAAAATAAATACAGAAATATTTTAAAATAGTGAAATGTAGAGTTTCTAAAACCATAGTAGAAACATCATTAATTTTTTTGAGAAATAGATAAGAATTTTCAAACTTCTTCATTAAAGAATAAAGTATAGATAAATATATTATATTTCCAACATGATAAGAATAAAAAAATTCAAATAACATAAATTACGATATCATCAAAATACAGAGAAAAAGTAATCAAACAAAAACATATAAAATCAAATTAAAGGAAATATGCACATGCACAAACAAGTTTATCGCCTCACAGGAGATGCAAATCAATGGTGGTCATTAATAAAAAACTTGAATAAAGATGAAGAAGTAGCAAACATGGAATGGAGGGAGTTTAAAGAGATTTTCTTAGAAAAATACTTTCCTTGTGACTATCGAGTGGATATGGAACGATAATTTCTGAGTGTGAGGTGAAATGAGGATGAGAATGTCGCAAAGTATGAGGATAAATTTTCAAGGATAGAAAGTCTTGCAACAAATTATATAAATAATCTAATGAGTAAGATTGATCGATTCTTTGATGGGTTAAATCCATTTCTCCGTTGAGCATTAGTCTCACAATCCTTCTCATCATATGAAGATATTGTCTCATGCTCTATCAAGACAGAAAAGAAATTCTCTAAGTCTTATGACTTCGAAGAAAAACAAGAGAATAATAGATCTACTGAACACTCACGAAATGGAAATAAGGGGAAGAAGGGAATGGTAGAATATCCATCCTATGGTAAATGTGGGAAGAAACACCCCGATACTTGCCTAAAGGGAATGAGAGTCTGTTACAAGTGTGGTGAAAAAGACCACCAAGCTTATGATTGCAAGGGAAAGAAAGAGGCTATCAAGGTTGAATGATTCAATTGTATAGAAAAGGGACATTATGCTAATGAATTTCCTTTGCACCAATTAAACATACTTCAAAAAAGGCCAAGGGAGCAAGGCCAAGCTTATGCAATCACTATTGCTGAGGTTGAAGATTTGAAAGACGTGGTGGCAGGTAATTTAATGGTTTTCTAAAGTTTATCCAATGATTTATTCGATTATGGATCATCACATTGTTTCATATCTTCCCATTTTTCTAACAAAATTAGATATTTTCAATTTGAATTAACAAGGGAGTTGTTAGTAAAAACTTTTAAGGGAAGTATCATCGCAACAAAGTTTTGTGAATTAGTTCCCATTAGGGAATATAAATGTTCTTTATCTGCTGATCTCATCTTCATACCCATGATTGAATTTGATATAATCCTTAGAATGTATTTTCTTTCGGACCATGATGTGAAAATTTATTGTAAGAAGAAGGAGGATACAATTTTCAGTGATGATAAGAAGTACCTTATCTTTAGAGCATAAATTTCACCCCCTGATTCTTATCTATATCCACCGCCAGAAGCTATACTAAATTAAATAATTAGGTAGTAAGAGAATGAAATAATTATGGGTGAGGAAAATAATGTTAGAATAGAGGATGTACCTATTGTGCAAGAATATATTGATGTATTTCCAGAGGATTTACCTGGACATCCTCCAGAATGAGAAATTGAGTCTTCCATTGATTTAATTCCTAGTTCAAGGCTCATATTAAAGACCCCTTATAGAATGGACAATGTGGAATTATTGGAACTAAATAAACAACTAGATTAATTGATTAATAAGATATTTATTCGCGCTGGTGTTTCTCTATGGGGAGCCCCTGTCCTTTTTGTTAAGAAGAAAGATGGGTCTATGAGGTTGTGCATTGACTAAAGGGAGATCAATGCTATAACAATAAAGAACATGTATCCCATACCTCGCATTGATGATTTATTTGACCAACTTCATGGAGCTTAATATTTTTCAAATATTTAACTTCGATCCAAATATCATCAGTTGTGTGTGAAGAAGGAAGAAATTCTAAAAATAGCGTTTTGAACCAGGTACAGGCATTATGAGTTTATAGTAATGCCTTTTGGATTGACTAATGCACACTTTGTCTTCATGGATCTAATGAATAGAGTTTTCAATGAATCTCTTGATGAATTCGTAGTGGTATTTATTGATAATATCTTGGTATACTCCAAAAGCTATGAAGATCATGAGAATCACTTACGGATTATTCTAAAGACTCTTAGAAGAAATGAATTGTATGGGATGTTTAGAAAGTGTGAATTTTAGCTTCAAGAGATCTGTTTTCTTGACCATATTGCCTCTAAGGATGGAATCTCTGTTGATCCTTCAAAGAACAAGGCAATCCAAGAACAGCTATCACCGATGAGTATAACTGAGGTACACAGTTTTATTTGTCTATTAGGTTATTATCAACGTTTCGTCCAGAATTTTTCCTTGTTGGCTAACCCATTAACCAGTCTCACACGTAAAGGGGTTAAATTTTTCTGGAAAAATAGTTTGAATAATGTTTTGAAGAACTGAAGATAATATTTGTCAATGCTCATATATTGAATCTACCATCAGGAAATGATGTGTTTGTTATTTATAGTGATTCTTAAAAGAAAGGTCTTGGTTGTGTCCTTATTCAGAATGATAGAGTTATTGACTATGCATCACAACATCTAAAAATTCATGAGAAAAACTATCCCACTCATGATCTTGAGTTAGCAGCTGTAATCATTGCTCTGAAGATATGGAGACACTATCTCTATGGTGAAAAATGTGAGATTAATACTTATCACAAGAGTTTGGAGTATATTTTCTCACAAAAAGAACTCAAAATGAGGCAAAGGAGATGGCTTGAACTACTCAATGATTATGATTTCACAATACACTACCACCCGAGGAAGGAAAATAAGGTGGCAGATTCTTTGAACAGAAAGGATCATGGAGTTTTGAACAAGATGAGAGTTGAAAGGGATCCTATTTTCATGGATCTAGTAAAGATAGATATGGGAATAACCATGGATGGTGAAGCATCAATAATTTTTCAAATGGTTTCCAAACCATATTTACTAGAAATGATAAAAAGTTATAATACTAATGATGAGGAGTTTCAAAAGAAGATTAAAGCTGTAAATGATGGGAGATTGAGTGACTTCGTATATGAAGATGGAATTTTAACATTTGGGAAGAGACTTTGTGATCCCGATATACCAGATCTAAAAAGAGAATTGTTGGATGATGCTCATAGCTCCAATTTATCTATACACCATGGGATCACCAAGATGTATAGATATTTGAAGGAACATTTTTGGTGGGAGAACATGAAGAGGGAGATTGATGATTTTGTGTCTAGATGTATGGTTTTTCAACAAGTGAAAGCGGGAAGGCAACGAATTGGAGGTGTCCTGCAACCTCTTCCCATACCCGAGTGGAAATGGGATAATAATACGATGGAATTTGTCATGGGGCTACCAAAGACTCTTAGAAGGAATGATGCAATATGGGTCATTGTTGATCGTCTTACCAAGTCATCACATTTTCTTTCTATAATAGATGATTTACCACTTTAATGTCTAGAAATACTATATATTAATGAATTTTTAAGACTCCATGGTGTACCCCTATCGATTGCTTCTGATCGCGATCCCCGTTTTACCTCAAGATTTTGGAAAAGTCTTCAGAAGGGCTTGGATATTGATCTTTTTTTGAACACTGCCTACCACCCTCAAACTGATGGACAATCAGAATAGAATATTAAAACCTTAGAATACATGTTGAGATCTTTCTCACTTGACTTTCACAGTATGTGGGATCAATATTTACCTTTGGTAGAATTTTCCTATAACAATATCTTCCATTCAAGAATTCAGATGGCACCATATGAAACATTATATGGAAAGAGATTTCACACACCAACTTGTTGGGATGATGTTGGTGAAAGAAAACTCATAGGCCCAGAACTAGTTGAGAAAACGATGGGAAAGGTAAAGGTTATCCAAACCACATCAAAGCAACTCAAAGTAGACAGAAGAGCTATGCCGATAAACGAAGGAAGGATTTGGAATTTTAGGTAGGAAATCATTTTTTCTTGATGGTATCTCCATGGAACAGAGTTAAACGATTTGGTAAAAAGGGTATATTAAGTCCCAGGTACATTAGCCCTTTCGAAATTATAGAATTAATTGGGCTGTAGCTTACCGTTTGGCAATGCGGCCAAGTCTCTTCAATGTTCATGATGTGTTCCATGTATCACTATTGAGAAAATACATGTCTGACCCAATGCATGTACTCACCTATGAGGAAATTGAAATGGAACCTGATTAGTCTTATTATGATGATCCTACCAATATTCTTGATACCAGAGAACAAGTGTTGAGAAACTGGACAACTCGGCTGGTAAAAGTTCTGTGGATAAGTCATAAGATGGAAAAGGCAACATGGGAACCAGAGGAACTAATGATGAAGAACCACCCAAATCATTTTGTGTGGTAGTATTCTAGAAATTTCGAGGACAAAATTATTTTAATGGGGGAAGAATGTAACACCCCAAGATTCCACGGTACGTTTCCCTTTGAATAATGTAGTATCTTGCATTGTACCCAACTTGGAGTTTTAACACACCACGACCAATCAAACTAGCCTTTATGAATAGTAATACCCAGTTTTTAAAATTTTATTTTTTAAAATGGACTTCATTTTTGGATTTGGAATATTGAAATTAGCTTAGGGTGAATTTTTGGTATTTTTCTAAAAACTTTCAATTTTTGATGAACAGTGAAGAACACTGCGTTATTGTTTAAAGCTGAATTTTTATTTAAATAATTAATTATTTTATTTAAATTTATTTTAGGTCAAAATAGATACATAATACCTATATATGTTCAATGTAATTCATTAGGGTCATTTTTTAATAATATTATATATATAAAATTCTATTGAACTTTTTACCGTCTTTTACCCACCTCCTAGGATCATATGAAAATTTGCATAAAACATAATTTTACCATTTCCGTGAGTTGAATTTCAAAAATACAAGAGACAAGGTTAATATCAGTATGTAAAATGTGGTTCAACAAGATAAAAATAATATTTGGTGAATAGTAACTTTTGACTTTTATTTACCACAGTTAAAAGTAAATACGGTAATTAATGGTAAAAATGATATTATTATTACCCAAACACATGTAATAATTCAATTGAATAAGTATAATTAGACAAAAAACAACCTTAAGAATAAAATATGACCCTTTAGCTCCAATTTGATTAGATTATGACATTTATTATTATTTTATTTAAAGAAGTGTTAGAAGAGTTAAATTCAAAATTTAAAAACTAAACCATTTTAATATAGGGTTATACATAATATAAATTCTACTATAAATATTAATTAGAAATATATTAATATTTCCTACATAATGATATTTTATTTATAATTTTTATTCATTAAATAATTTAATTTATTTATGACACAATGATGACGCAGTAATTACCTTAATAATGAAATATTAAAATAATTGATATTATAAATATCTAAACAATTGTAAATTGAGACTTTTGATGAATTAAAATAATTTTATAGGTTGATATTACATGTTAGGATTGAATATATGAATTTATTTAGAAGTAATAAAGTTATTAGAACTTTAACAAAAATCATTTATTAAATAATGTCAAAATTGACATAATTGAGTTTTTAAAACAAATACTATATTATCGGTTGATATAATATTTATAAAAATATAAGGTTCATCCAAAGGGCCTAAATAATATTATATATTTCATTAATGAACCTATTGGGGTTCTCTTGGTAGTTTATAGTATGTTTATTAACCATATAATATAAAAATACAAAGTAACATGGTAAATGTCAAAATATTAAACTAAGAGTTAAATCTAAAAGATAAGGTTAATATGGTGACCCAAACCTGTCTAAAACCTATTGGTTGAGTGTTTTTCGTCCTATAACCACTTTATACTCTAAGAAAATCATTTTTGAGCCATTATAAACAGAATTTTTTTTTATTATAATATAATATTTCAATCATTTCTTAAGGTTCCCCTCACACCTCTTATAAAAGGGCACCTCCCATTCCCTCAAATTCACACCTTCAAAGCCATTTGGCTCGACCAAACCCTTCCCAAATATCCTAAAAATTATCCTAAATTTATCCTAGAGGCCTTACTTTGGTCATAAATCCACCCTAAATATCTATTTGATCAAATCAAAAGGAAGAACCCGAAGAAGAGGTAAATATTTCAACACCTCTTCAAGTTCTTTTCTTCTTCCACTTTATCTTTATTTTTTGTTTACATTATAAAAAAATAACTACAATATAGTCTATATACTTTGAAGTTATTATAAAAATGGTACTACTATATTTTTTATTTTATCCACCCTATAAATGACAAAGTCACCATACGTAAGTACGTACGACTTACTGTCTCCATGTCGTGGGGATGTTTGTTATTCAAACACTTCATTATTTGGATGGGTATAATAATGAGTATAATTGATGTAAATAATACATATAATATGATAATTATTCTGTATATATGATATAACATCCAATTATATATTATTTTAACATCAAAATAATGATATTGTCACTCGTGCGTACGTACGGATTACCGTCTCCATGAACGCGATGAGATTCATTTCCCCATCATAACCATTCAAGAATAATTTTCATTTGATGATTAAAAATAATGTTAAAGAAAATAATATAATTTTGGATATAAATCAAATAAATCCATTTCCTAACAAACACAACTTATTTAAGAAAACATATAAAGGAAAATGAATCAGTTAACACCTGAAACGATGATACTACTAAAATATTTTTAACAAAGCAATATTATAAGATCATATATGAAATAATATTTATGTATATGATTCTTGTATAGTTTAATTACAATGTTTTAACAATTATACATGAGGTTAACATACCATCGACTAAGTAAAAGTACAAGGTAAGGGTTAACTTCACAATCTCTTTATTTTCTGAGGTTGTTTTTACGTAAGTATCTACTGTGATCTTTTTATCGTAAACATCCACGTTTCTTAAAAATATATTTAATTTTTTTACTATTTACTAGACTATGGGTTAAATTCATTTATACACTTATTTGAAAATATATGTTTTGAAATGAATCTTTCTGTCATTTTCCTAACAACGTACTTTATGACCTTCTCGACAAAATTAAGGTAAGAATGTCTTCTTATCTTATACGGCAGGTGCGGCTATTTTCTGCCGTTATAACATCTTCGAAGCTTCCCATACAAGTTTATAAGAATATTTTCAAAATAAATGTTTTCTTTTATGATTATATGTCTTTTAAATGATTTCAAAATAGAAAGAGTTATTTCTCAGCAAAACATTTTGACTTCATCTATGTCAACATCCTTTGATGGATTTTAAGCTTGTTTGAAGTTGATTTATTATGATACAAATATTCTATATTTTATAGAAGGTTTTGTGATACATTTTACTATGGATGTGTTATTTTTACATCATTCATGGTTTATGGATAAAGTATTGACATTTTGTATGAAAATTTTAAGCGCCGCCACCACGGCTCCCTCCCTCTCCCTCCTCACGGTGAAGGTCCTTCTCCGGAGCTCATCCTCTTCTCTAATTGTTCCCCTTTTCTCCTCCTAGCCTCATTTTCTCTCTCTTGGTGAACAGGGTTACTCTTCTCGTCACCTTTGGCTTCTCCGTGTTTCTTCCTTTTTGTTACTGTTTTCCGCTTTCTCTTCGGTGAAGGCACTTTAGTCTTCCTCGAATAGACGACGTTTTCTTCGGTCTTCCTAGAATCAAAAATATCTTCTTCATTATCTCTCGAATCGATGACATATTCTTCGGTCTTCTTCATATCGACGACATATGCTGCCTAGTTTTCCTTGATTCTACTTTGATGGTCCCCGGTTTTTCTACCTCATTGACGGTGCCTTCGTTCAGAGCCGTCGGTTTCTTGAACCATTTCTCTGAACCTACGTTTCGATGCTCTAATACTGGTCGGATCTGGAGTGGGGGTTACAACGGGGTTTTGGGATGTGTGGTTTGATGACCGTCAATGTTCTTCCTCGACTTTGGATTTGGTATTTCAGTTTTCTTCCTCATGCTATCATTGAAGGATTGTATGATTCTTTCCAGCAGTCGATCTATTTAATGCTTGTTCAGTGGTGTTCCAATTTGTGGTTCGGGTTTGATTTCAACTTCGACGATGGGTTTCTTATCGTCGGTGATGATGACAGATACTCCTCGGTGATGATGGTATCCGATGGTTTATTTCAACGGCGATGACGTGGGTCTACTGTGGTACCACAATCTTGCTTCAGTGTCGATGTGTGCGTCTTGAGGCGTCAGTGAAAACGACATGGGTTTACATCTTTTTGATTTTCAAAATTTGAAATGGTTCTTTCGGTGGCGGTATTGTTGAGTCTATGCAGGGTTTTCATGTTGGTATCTTTTGAATTTTTAAACAGGTTGCATCTGACGGTCAAGGCGTGATGAATGTTTGTGTTTTTCATTTTGAAATTTGTCTCTGTAATGGGTGTTTTATGTGGATGAATGTTCTGTAGGTTACCACTTACCCTTAAAGTAGATTTTCAATAAAATTTAAAAACGGATTGTGGTGGTGTACGCAAATTTTAATATGAATGTTTATGTTATGTTTAAACATTTTCATATGAGGAATGCATTGGACATAGTAAGTGACCAGTGGAGCCTACTATAGCTCCTCGATGCATCAGTATGTCTCATGAGACAAACTAGTGTCTTGGAATATGGCCTTGACAAAATCTTATTTGTAGTCTTGGCACAAGGCCTTGTCTATGTGGTTATGAAGTATGGAATTATGTATTCCATCATTATGAAAGTGGTTATTGTTATTGCTTGTGATTATTCGACTATTAGAATATCCATGTGACTAAGTAAATGGAATTATTTTATTTTATCTTTTCCATATTATGCTTAAGTTTAGGTTTAAAAGGCTTTTATTTTAGTCTTATACATTTCCTTAAATGGTTATGCTTATTTATGAAAGTTTCTGCAATATTGTTATCCTTACTAAGCATCTGAGCTCACCCCTTTCTATGTTTTTTCCCAGGAGGTAAAGAATTATTTTATATTTGACCTATAGGGATATGCTAAGGATATATGTGTGGTAAATTGGGACAAAATGTTGTTGATGTTTTTATATCATGATGTAATGTAAAACTTATGAATGTATCTAGTACTTCCATGGCTACTAAATTGATCGGTCTTTCGGGACATGATTCCTTGTATCATGAAAATGTTATGTAATAATTCACCGACTCTGGGTAACTGGGGTCAGGGCATAATATATAGAATATAATACATATTTAGCTTTAAAAATAATAAAAATAATGGTTTTTGGTAAAATAGAATATGAACATGGATGTGAAATACTCAAAACAGAGTGTGAATGTTTTCCTTCATAATGACATTATAGATCAAGAATAAATCAAAAAGAATATATTGTTATAGAAAATTGAATTCCATATAAATAAATGGAAATAAAATATGTGATTGATAAGGGTTATAATATATCAAACATATAATAATATAGTAAAATAATAAATACCATGACTCTATGAAAATAAATTGAGCCAAAAAAAACTTATCAGTTTTGTAAAGTATGAATTAAAAGCTAATGAAAGGGAGAACATGTAATAGAACTATAAATCCAATAAATCAAAAGGAAATTTTGATAAATTATTTTTAATGGGTTATTATACTAACCATATTATTGAAAATATGTTGATAATATAAAACATGTATCAAATAATGGATGTTGAGATGAAAGCACTTACCGTATATTCCTTCTTATTCGAACACACTCTAACTAACTATATAATCAATTATAGTTTATTATTAATTTATCTATGAACCTTATATAAATTTATTTTACTTAATACCATTAATTTATATTTTTTATTAGGAATTTATTAATCATTAATTGTTATTAATTGTTGTTGGGTGTCTATTGTTCAATTTTTTACACACATGGTTCAGTATAAAGATTTCAATCCTTTATCCAAAATCATGTTTCAATCACATATAGAATTTTATTAGATATTATTTATATTTTTTGATATATTTATATAGTCCCATTATTATTTCATGGGTGTGATAGTAACAATTCATTATGAATTGTTAAAATTTTTCATTTTTTGTGAATATTGAATCAATAGAAAGAATTGATTTTATTAATAAGTATATATAAATATATTTATACATATTACCATTCTATAAATATAAACCTATATTAATTTAATTATCAATACCACACATTTTCATCATTTAAGTTTTCTTAAACATTCAAAATAACGATATTATAACTTCATTCATTTTAATGGTTAAACTGACCCAAATAAGAACATGTTATAATGGATGAATGAGTTAGAATATGTGTTTTTATTATTATAATGTATATTTTATATAATAAAAATTATATAAATTACATGTTCTTAAAGTTTCAAACAATTTTCAAGAATATTTGAATGAAGAAGATAAATATAAATATTAAGGAAAAGATAATACTTACATTGAAGAGTGGAATCTTCCATTAAGTACATTATTTGAAATGAAGTAAGCACCTAAAAATTATAGGAGATTATTAAGGATAAAAATTGGGTAGCTAATGTTGAGGAAACTAAATGAAAGGTGTGGTTTGAATTGGGTAGATGAGAGGCTATTTTATAGGCTGTTTTGAGTGGGATATTTGAAAATACACATTCTTTAATGTACAATGAATGTAATATTACAAGGAATATGGCTCTAAAATGTAGAATATTATAGATGGATCATTAAATAACTAATCCATATAATTTTATGATATTTTTAAGAAATATATTATCACTTTACTACATAGTTTAACCTTTTACCTCATTTTACCATTTAATATGGAAACTTACTTATTACCTCAATAAATTATTATTTTACATAAAAATGAAATTGAGATTATTACATATTTTTGATATGTTAATTAAAAATATGAAATAAATTTTGTTATACTCAACTACAAATGGTGAAAATGAGTAATTTTAAAATAAAAAGACACATTATATAATTTTTTTGAAAAGTTTTTTTAAAAGATTAAATGATTCTATTCATATTTTATACCAATTACTAATATTTCTATAAATATTAATTCATATATATATATATAAAATTTCATTAAATTCAATATTCCAATTGTGATAAATTTATTTTTAAACAAATAATATATAATCGAAACTATATTTTTAAATAAAAAATATTTCATTTATAATGAATAATTTTATTCATTATGATTCCTTAATTATTACATGGATGCAATTTTGTTATTTTACTAACCATTCCTTAAATATATTTTACTAAAATATTTCTTTAAATGTAATAAAATTAATAAAATTAATAAAATTTAAAAATTATTAATAAAAATTTCTTTAAAATAAAATATAATTTCAAAAATGATTTAACATATTTTTATTCCATTCTAATATTATTTATTATTTGTTAATAAAATTCCAAATATAATATTTATAACACATTAGTATCTTTGAATTTCTCATTATATAATATTCCACATACCTATTGGATAAATTTATACCCAATGACTATATAATATTCACATCACTCTTTTATATAGATTTATAACACCTTATATATTATCTAAAATCATTCATGATTTTTCATTCTCAAAATTTCTACCTTATTTTTAATGTTTTTAATTATTTCTACCATTATCAAAAGTAGTATGATCTTTATGGGTGAACATGAGGATGGATACTAAATGCCTTTATTCTTTTTTATTTACTTTTGGTTTGGTTCTTATTATAATTTTTCTAATTATATTTCATATAGATTTATTACAGTATTTAACATTAATGAAATAATTCACTATTTATTTTTGTTCTATTTGTGTTTTATAATATGTTATTAAACTTATTTAAGGAACATTCATACTAAATATATGGTTCGTTACATTCTTCCCACCTTAAAATAATTTCTCCCTAAAAAATTCATTACTCTGATTAAAATAGATGACAATAATTTTGTCTCATAAGATTATTGAGTTCCCATATATCTTCTTCCAAATTAATATTTCACTATAGAACTATAACCAAGTGGGTGGGTTTGTTTTATAGTAATTAATCCATATGATTTATGATATCCTCTGGTTAGTCCTCCCAAGAGAGATAATTCTTTAGCTATATAAAATATAAGTTCAATACATGTGATGGATCTAGTATGTACATCTAAAAAAGTCATATATGGAATGCATTGTGCACTTATGAGAGGTTTATAGGAAGCTATGATCGATACTCTACATTCCCTATGCAATAAATATTCCTGATGAGTCAAATGTTTCTATGGATCTATTTTACCTTCTAAAAATTTATTAACATCTTCCCTAGTGATATTCAATGGAATAAATTCTATCTAAATTCAAAATCTAAATCATATCAATGATAATCAACATAGATATTATATTAAATTCACACTACATTAATATATCACTGAATGGTTTGAAAATTATTTATCATTTCTTGAAAAATATTTGGTTTCAAAAACATTCTCTCTCGAACTTTATCCCAATAATTCAGAGTTCTGCATCTCTTACCATATATAAGGCTCTTATGGTTCCATTTAAATTCATAAATTGAAACCATTTTTTATACCAGAAATCGAATGGAGGAGTATATTGATCTCAACCACCTTTGATATCGATCAAGAAATACCTTAGTATATATTAAAATTTCTAAATAGTTCATTCAAATTAACTATTAGTTTGAGGATGATAAATAGTGTTGAAGTATTTCTTTATCTCAAATTCTTGTTGATTAATTCTCCATAATTTTTTAAACCTTTGATTTCAATTATATATAATTAAAAGTGGTACTCTATATAGTCCTACAACACCCTTAATTTATATCTTGAAGTTGATTGAGTGAAAAAACTTCTCAAATAGAAATAAATTGGCATGAATATGAAATTTTATCAACCACACCAAAAATGGAATTGTAGCCTTTAGAGGTATTTGGATGTTTTGGGATGATATCTATAACGATTCTCCTCTATTTACATATGGTTATGGGTAAGGGTTGTATAATCCTTTTATAATTCATACATTTATCCTCAACTTAATGGTAAACCAATCATTGTGCTATATACTCTACAATCTCCCTCATAATACTGTCCCATC
This sequence comes from Viscum album, assembly GCA_963277665.1. NCBI lineage: Eukaryota > Viridiplantae > Streptophyta > Magnoliopsida > Santalales > Viscaceae > Viscum > Viscum album. The sequence continues at coordinate 151,219,225 of OY728163.1, forward strand.
ATAATTTCGATCTAATATCCTTATATATCTTTACGATTCTAGGGTGAATAGAGAATGATGATCTACCTACATTATCCAAAAGACAATTATCTGGTTTTATAATGGATGGGATAGATATTCATGTTTCAAATCTTATAACTTCATCTTTTTCAATGTTGTACTCTAGAATATTTTTCACTTTTAAATATAGATTCATATCATCCTTTTATAATAACTTGATCTTCATATAGCTAGATGGTTGAGCAATAATTTGGGAAAGGTTGGATTTCATTCATTCAATTATTATTTCGATGTTCATCCATTGAATATCCATGAAAATAGAGACTCATTCAATCCTCATAAGAAATATATTATATTTATACTTTATACTCAAAGAATCAACCACTTTATTTGATTTCCCAATATTTTAATATCTAGATCAATGATAATTCTACATTAACTCTAACTATACCATTTAGTGAAATTCCATCCCCTTCTATTTGAATATTCACTTTAAACTCTTATAATCAGTATATATATCACACTTCTCTCTATAAAGATAATTCCAAATTTTTTTTAATGAAAATATTATCACTACTAACTCCAGATCACACATTGAGTAATTTTTCTCATGAACCTTTAATTAATGTAATAAATAAGTTATTATCTTAAAATTTTCTTTGAGAAAACAAACCCATACCTTATTAAAAGAACCACTATATATTAAAAACCCTTATTCATTATAATTTAGTGTGAGTAAAGGTACAACAACCAACATCTCCTTAATCTTCATGAAGTAGTCTTTAAAATATTTTATCTAGATGAACATTTCTCCCTTCTATGGTAGCTAGGTTAGTAGATATTAAAACCAAGATAATTATCTCATAAATCATCAATAGTATCCATATAATCCAAAAAAACTATAGATTACTATTATATATGTTTGTTTATTCAATTCTTAGATTTTTTTTTGTATTCATAGGATCCACAGTTATACCCTCACTTATGACTATATGACCCGAGAAGGATACTTTTTAGGAAAAATTCACACTTTCTAAATTTATCATTCATTTTCTGATTTGTTAATGTCTTTCGTACAACCCTAATATTCTATTCATGTTCCTACTTTCTCTAAGAATATATGTGAATATCAATGTCATGAAAAGTTCCAATGGGTCCAGTTCCATGACTACCCCAACCCTTCAACCAATAAGCCAGGGGTTGGCAGCTATTTTTGAGTAGGCATATCACTCACGTGGGATGCCTTTTCCTAACATACCTACACACACACATCTAGATTCCCATATAATTTTGAAATTTAAAAAATATTATAAACCATGAGTTTATACATATATGTCCCACCATCAGAGTAGTACAATAAGTATTTGAAAGAAAAAGGACCAAATACAATCCCACTATAATGAAACTGAAGACAAGTCCAATATAAAAGTATAGAAGGGGGATGATATCAATGAAACCAAAAAAAAAACACTTTGGTTTTCCTAGATCACTAAGACTCACTTGGTCCCATTACCTCTAGAACTCTATAAAACGATCTATCATCAACATATGACACAACACATGTGGGAAATGCTTATGTAGGGGGTGAGTATAACAATACCCAATAGGACACCCTGAAATCACTAAGCATATAACTTCAAGAATAAAAATAATCTCATCATAGGTATATGTATACAAAACACATGACAATAATATCTAGATATACTCAACAATGATACATAGAATCAATTTAAATTCACAAACATAATACCAACCTAGGATTCCTACTCGAAAGTTTCACATAGCTCTTACCTGGGAGAACACACTCCATGAGCCACATAGAACTGATGGAATTGATCTAAGATGTCATGATCATTGGGTATCACCATAGGAAGTAAATTTAAGAAGTATTAAGAGAATGATACATAGATGGGAATCGCACCCAAGGCTATTGGGTATACCAATAACTCAATCTAGAATAACCTGCTAAGTAGAAGACCAACACTCATGTAGTGTTGGTCACGACGATACCAAGAACTCCACCTAGGAAAAATATGATGATAAAGGATCTCACTAAGGGAATCACAGAAGGATTCTAACAACTCTACCCAAGATTGAATCCTCACTGAAGGGATCACAATCCTATGTGTTGGAAGTAATTCCATTCTAACCCTGAGGTAATGGATTAAGGGAATACACCCTAAGAAAACTTGTCCAAGATGAAGGGGAAAAGTGTTATAAGACATGATTGAATAGGTACACAACGTATAATAGAAGTACATGGTGATCCCATTCACCATTGTGTCATACCCATATATCACAACCCATGACCATGTCCATGTTATAGTATATGGCATGTCCAAGCTAGTGTACTCTTGATTATTTCCAAGGACATGGATTTTCCCATGTATACCTAGCCTGTCTGTGTCAATGTCAGAGTACATAGTATGTCCTATCTTGTGTACTCTTGGATGTGTCTGTGTACCCTCAGATTGAGCTTCAATGTTAAGGCACACACTATGTGACAAGGGTTACACACCGTGTGATATTTAACATTCTGTGGAAACCCCAGCATGGCACAGTGTGTGCCCAATATATATATAGTGTAATGATGGATTTTTCATAATCCAAGAACCGATTCATGTATTTTTGTTCGATCCTTTGGTTGTCGAACCATCCCTACATATCACTAAAATCCAAGGATCACAACTAGCTGAGCCTTTCCATTGTTGATCATCGAGTTCTGGACCTTAGAATCTATTTGAAGATCATTCAACCATTCCATCCTTCATTGCATGCCAAATATATAAAGAATGATATCCCTAATTCCATCACTGATCGATAATCCGTCATTGTAGATCAATATTATAATCAAACCATCCCATATCTATGGTATCAACCCATTGGATCAAGAAATGGTTGCACAATGATTAATTAACTGGTATTTTGTTGGTCCACCTGTAAAAATGAATATCGGTGATGAAAAAATAAATAATGATGGGAGGAAACCAAGAAACACACAGACAAGGAATGGACCATAGCGATGTTTGGGTTGGCCTCGATCCATTTCTATTCAAATAATGAATGTTAAACCATATAAAATAAACAATTCTTATAATAATCCTCATAGATAATCCCATACATTCAATACAATCGATTCGTGAATTAATCTGTTGGTCGATTGATATTTATTCATCATATAAATAAAAAATGGGGAAAGAATCCAAATAATACAATGTACTACCTTAATGTGGATATATCATTGATGATTAATGAGTCTATGTCATTATCATTGGAAATATCTTCAATTTCCATCTCACACTGATCGACGATCGACGATTTGATCATTTTCTGAGAATAAAATATCCTCTATTGATCTCTTAAATGGATCCTCTTGATTTTTAGGGTTATGTGAATAACCCTACAAATCTTCCATAACAGTTTATTTATAAAAGAAAATAAGGTTAGGGAATTTAATTAATTAATTTAATCAATTTATTTAAACATCCGCCCATGACCGTACCCAAACCAAATGTCCAACACGCTCCAAGGTTATATTGCACCTAGGGTAAAACCCACACTCTGAATGAAATGAAGGTCTTAGATTTTAGATCTAATATTCTATTTAGAGTTTATTCCACTTTTTTGGAAAAATTAATTCACGTGCATTTAATATATTTAATATATTTCAAAAGTTAATTCTAGGCATATCGGGCCCCAGAATCTTACACCATCTCCATGCCCAGCTCCAAAAATGTTCCATATAATATTCCATAACAATACATAGAAAATTGGAATCATTATATTCTCACAAACTTGGGTATTTACATCCTAGAAATCTAAAAAAAAGGTCACACAAAGAGATGTGGGTACTAAGAACGCATCTGAGTCTCCTGTTCCAAATTTCTCTCCTTAAGATTCTCATGCTACCATCAGACATGCACTAGGGGAATCGATCAACCATGATGGATACTCTCCAGTTGATCCTCAATCTCTATTTGGTACTCTTCCAAGGTAGCTCTGTCCTTAATTTCCATCTCACCCCAGTTGATAACATGTTATGGATCATGCATGTACCTCCTCATTTGCGACACATGGAATATGTCATGCACCCAGTCTAACTACAGTGGTAGTTCTAAGTGATACACCACCTCTCTAACTCTACATAGTATCTATAAAGGGTCATTGAATCTCAGATATATATTTTATCCCTAGAAAAATCTTTATAATCCATGTCGAGATGAGACTCTCAAGAACACACGGTCTCCCTCCTCAAACTATAGAGTCCTTTGTCTTCTATATTCATAGGAATTATAATGGATCTGTATAGTACGCATCCACTCCTGGATGATATGCACCTTCTCTTTAGTGGATGTCACCAACTATGGTTCCATAATTACTAAATCTCTTGGTCTATTCAAATATAGTGGTGATCTATAGGATCTCCCATACAAGGGATCTAATGGTGCCATACTGATGGTGTAATGGATACTATTGTTGTATTAAAACTCCACCAATGGTAGGTGATCTATCAAACTATGTCCAAATTCTAACGTGAAAGCCCATAGTATGTCCTCCAATAATTGAATGGTCCACTCAGTTTGGCCATCAATCTATGGGTGGAAAGCCTTTCTCAAATGAAACTGAGTCCCAAAGGCTTCCTTTAATCCCTTACATAACCAAGATATGAAGTGAGCATCATAGTAATAAATTATTTATGAGGGAATTCCATGAAGTAGGAATATGTTATACACATAATGGAATCCCAAGATTTCTACTATACTCTTCTCTCAAATAACTAGAAAGTGTTATAACTTGGTGAGTCAGTCTATGATCACCCAGATGGCTTCATGTCATTTGAATGTATGTGGTAACCTCATCATGAATTCTATATATATCCCATCCAAATTCCACTCTGAAACCTCTAGGGATTCAGTCAAAGTCATCAGAACCTGGTGCTCAACCTTCACTTGCTAACAAGTCATACATCGAGAGGCAAACTTTGTAACTCCCTTTTTTATCCCTTGACACCAAAACTATTGCCAGAGGTCCTGGTACATCTTCCCTACACTTGAATGTACCACCAAAGGACATGTATGAAACTATCTCAAAACCTCATCCCACAACATCACCGAAACCATCGTCCTTCCCATAAAAAGAACAACATTCTCCCCAACATAAAAAAATCCATCAGAAGCATGTTTTTTGGATATTTGAGTATGTAGGGTCTCACAACCGATATCCTCAAACTATGCCTCCCTGAATCACTATAAAAGAGGAGGGGGTAATGACCATTGAATGAAGGAAAGATTATCCATCCCCATACACAAAGGATAATTGGAATGGGGAAAACTACTGCAACTCCTTGCTCATTAATTGAAGAAAAGATCTCATACTAAGAGAATCTTCTACCATGTTTCCCTTCCTAGGAGTATATACAATATTGAAGTCATAATATTAGAGAAAATATAGACATATACTCTATCTAAAGTTAATATACTTCTAATAAAATTAATACTTGAGACTCTTGTGGATAGAATATAATACAAACCTCTCACCCATTAGGTAGTATCATCACATATTTAGTATGAAGACTACTGCTGCTAACTCAAGATCATGGGTCACATTGTTCTGCTCGTGTGATCTCAAATGAAGTGAACCATAGAAATTCACCACCCATATCTGCTTCAGAACACAACCTTTCTTATCCCCTAATTCATTTAAAAAAACTACATACTTAATACCCTCCCCTACCAATCTCAAGATGGGAGCACTAATCAATCTTTACCTAAACTCCTAGAAGGCCTGATGGCACCTCTCTATCCACATGAAATGATTACCCTTTAGAGTCAAAGATGTAAAGGGGGATGATATCCCAGATAAATCATGTATGAACCTCTGATAACACTACCTATACCTTTTTCGGGTCCACTACCACAACATATAATGAGATAATATGTCCCAAAAATTAGACCACCTGAACCCAGAACTGGAAATTTGAGAGATTCTCATAAATATGGTGTTATCTAAGTATATCTAGAATGAATATAAAGTGTCTTGCATGATCCTACTTGGATGTTGAGTAAAATATGATATCATTAATGAATATAACTATGAACTAGTCTAATAAAGGATGAAAGATCTGGTTTATGAGTCCCATGAACATGATTAGGGCATTTATCTTGGTGAAGGGAATCACCAAGTACTCATAGTGATTGTAACAACATATAAATTCCATATTCAGTATAATCTATCCCATACTCACAATATGTGATATATTGATCTATGTTGAATCTTTAAGAACCATATTTACCCTCTCAACTAATCAAAGAGGTCATCGTTTTCAGACTTGGATACTTGTTCTCTATAGTTAGTTGGTTTAAGGGACATTAATCTACAGACAACCTCAAACTCCCATCCACATTCATGGAAAACAACACCAGGGATGCCATGGTGAAACATTGGGTCTGAGAAATCCCTTCCTCTTTAATACCTCAAACTGTACCCTCATCCCATGAAACTCTATGGGAGCCATATGATATTCTAGTTCAGATATTGGGTCCTTATTAGGTTATATATCAATGTATAAGTCTATCTCTCAATGCGGAGGTAAACCTAGAATGTCTTCAAAAAATATATCCTCATACACCACCACTAATCCAAGAAACTGAAGGGTTATAGCATCCACTACACTAAGGGTCATGCTATCTAACTGGTGAGTAATCATCTACACCCTCCTATTTATGAGTCCCTCTTAATTTTCATGGGTTTTATTTTCACATAAAAAGGAAAACCAAATCCCATTGTTGTGACACACCAAATCCTCCACCTAAAATAGTCAATCTGTGCCCACTATTATCAGCAAATATCTATGTCTTCCTAGCCAGGAAACTCTTGACCTCTAAGGAAATCTCTATAACCCCAACATAGGTAAGAATTCATAGAGGTATCATGCTATATTGAATGTCTCTACATATCCCTCTCTCAAATGTCTAAGCCTGAAAGAATAGATCATGAAACATATCCATCGAGTACCTAGAGAGATTTATGAACCTCAATGAATACTATTCCACAATGGTACTACCCTACTGAAGCTGTAGAATCTCTTGTATGTGTAAAAACCACCATATAGCTGGAGAAAACTCCTCTTTGAAAAGTAATTCAACCTCTAACATGAATGAGTTTCCAATTCATATGACCTAGTCACTAAGCCCCACCAATATACTGAAAATCCAAAGAGAAGGCTCACTTCTAGGACAACCATATAATCTTTCCATGTACAAAAAAGACGAAAAACCCACATCACCGCCTCAAGACATTCCTCATCCTACTTTGGGATAGGCTTGACTCAAAACCTAAGGGGTCACTATTATTGAAACTCATGATCATGCTCATCTTGTGCACATCATCTGCCAGTACTGCTGTTACTATTTTCTACTTGATAGGTGGTGATATAACTGGTGAACCACCTAGAGGTAACACCTCCCAAAAAAGTCCCTGTATAGAAGCCACATTGTTGAGGGGACCATCCTCATGATCCAGATTATGAATCCTAGCTAGACAACATCATGGAGGTGTCCTAAAATAGACATGATGTACCATGGTCAATGAGTATATCTAGAGAGATGAAAAAATAAGGACATGGAAACCACAACCCATTCCTATATGATTCATGTACCAATTTTTTCCATGAAACCAGTGCCTACATGTACCAAATGTAAAGTCAAGTGATTAGAGTCCTAATGTATGAATATATTTCCTTCCATACCAAACTAGAATCATTGGGATAAAATACAAACCTAAAACACTTAATATTATTTCTCCAAACCAATATTCCATACTCCTGTCCTAAAGTAAAATATAATTCTCTGATACCAATCTTTCATGACCCATCCCAATGGGGACCATGCCACGACTAACCCAAGTCTGCCTCTAATAGGACATGGGTTGGCAACTAGAACTGAGTAAGCATATAAATAACATGGGAGGACTAATCCTAATGTACCTATATATATGAACACATCTCCATGATGATACAATGATGAAATGTAAAAAAATGGTGAACCATGCATGCATACATCTATGTCCCACCATCATAGTATGACAACAAGTACTTCAAATAAAAAGGGCCAAATACAAGCCTACCATAAAGAAACTAAAGAAAAGTATAAAATGAAAGTATATTAGAAGATTTATATCAATGTATCCATAGGAACACACCTCATTCTGTATATCTCACTAAGCTCTGCCTAGTCCTGGCCCCTCTAGGCCTCTATCAAAAGGTCGATCATCTTCATATGACATGAAAAATGTTGGAAAAGCCTATGAATGGGTGAGTATAACAATACCAAGTAGGACACCCATAAATCAATAATAATATAAAATCAATAATAACATTCAGTTCATCATCGATATATGTATACATAAAATACGACAATAATATCCATTTATACTAAACAAAGACACACCATCTCAAGGTAATGTTACAACTATAATGCCAGCCTAGGATTCTTGCTTAAATGTTCCACATAGATCTCACATAGGAGAACACAGTCATTGAGTCACATATCACCGAGGGAGTCTATTTGAGATGTAGTTCTTGTCAAGTCTCTCCATAGGAATTAAACTTGAAAAGTCTAAATAGAACAATAAATAGATGAGGATAACACCCAAATCCATGGGGTATACCAATAACTAAATATAGAATAACTCAATAAGTAGAGGATCGACACCCATGTAGTGTTGGTCACGACGATACCAAGAACTCAACCTAGGAAAAATATGATTATATAAGATCTCACTATGGTCATCACAGAAGAATTAAAATAACTTTATCTATGACTGAAGTCTAACTGAAGGGATCACCATCCTATGTGTAGGATGTGATTCCATACTAACACTTAAGGAATGGATCAAGCGAATTCACCCTAAAAAAACTTGTCCAAGCTAAAGAGGATAGGGGGTTTAGCCACGTTTTAAGGGGTATACGTTGTGTACTATAAGTACACAACACAACATGTCTAAGACCATGTACTCTTGAAAGTTTACAACTACAAGGCTCTTCTAGTTTACACCTGGCCTGACCATGTTTGTTTCAGAGTACACAACATGTCCTAGATCATTTACTCCCAGCCGTTTTCATGTACCCTATGAGGTATATTCTACTATTCCATGTTGTGTCACACACTATTTGATATGGGACATATTCTGCGTGATATTTAACTTTCCATGGAAACCCTAGCATCACATAGGGGTTCCCATAGAACATGTAACTAAATTATATTCCGTGTAAGGAGGGATTTTCCAGAATCCTAGATATAGTTTATGTGTTGTTATCTGCTCCTCTGGTTGCCTACTCAACCATCTGTCTCACTGGAATCCAAAGAATATAACTAAATAGGACTTTCCATCATCAATCAACGAGTTCAAGACCTTTGAATCCATTCAAAGATTATCCAACCATGCTGTCCATCATCACATGCCAAAGATACAAGGAATGGTATCCATAAATCCATCCCTAATCGATCATCCATCATCATATCTTGATACCATCATCAAAACACACCCAGATCTATGGTATCAATCCATTGCATCAAGAAATGGTTGTGCAATGATTGATTACGCAATATTTTGTAAAACCACCGATAAAAATGAATACCAGTGGTGAAAGAATGAAGAACGGTGGGAGACAACCAAGAATCAAAAAAAAGAGGAATGAACCACGATTGTGTTCAGGTTTTCCTTGATCCATTTTCATTATAATTATGAATTAATAACCATAGTAAATAAATAATTCTCCCAAAAATCACGGTAGATAATCCCTACCGGCAATATTATCAATCAGCGGATCAATTTGTTGGTCGATTGATTCATGTTCGTCATAGACATAAAAAACTATGGAAAGAATTAAAATAAAACAATATACTACCTAAAGTTGGATCGATAACTGATGATGAATGAGTTTTTGTAATTATTTCTATAGATATCCTCAAGTTCTGTCACACACTAATCAATGATCCATGATTCGTTCTCTGTTCACCAACAAAAGCCCCTCCAATGCTCTCTCCAACGAATCCTCTCGATATTTAGGGTTATGAGGCTAAACTTGAAAATCATCCAAAACAACATATTTATATATGGATATTAGGTAAGGTAATTTAATTAAATAAATTAATTTATTCAATTTTTTTATTTAATCATTCACCCACGACCACGCCCAACCCCAACGTCTGATGTGCTCCAAGGTTATAACGTGCATAGGGTAAAACCCATGCTCTGAACTCAATGAAAACCTCATATCTCCGATCTGAGCATCGATTTTGTTATTATATTTTTTTAGGAAAACGGCATGTGCATGAATTTAATATATTTAATATATTTTTAAAATTAATTATGTAAACACTAGTCCATGGAATCTCATTCCATTTCTCTAGCTTTGAAAAATAATTTATGCAATATTCCAAAAAAATACATGGAAAAATTGGATTCATTACAATCGATAAGAAATATTATCATATATTTTTAAGGTAATCTCTAAAGACTCTATTCATCAAATCCATGAGGATAATTCAGGTATTTTTCAGTCTAAAATACATCAATATAGTTTGATAGTGTCTATATCTTATATGAAAGGTTGAATTATGTATATATTTTTTAACTATTAATTAATGATATCAAAATCAAATATCTACCATTAATAAGTTTTAAGATCCTCTATATTGATCAAACTAATCATTAATATAGGGTTGATGATACTTGTTCATGTTTTTGATATTAGTAAGATTATGATAATTAATACAAAAATGCATGGCCCATCATTTTTTGTTATATAGGGGACTAGTGTACCCTATGGAAAATCACTTTGGAATATAAAACACTTTTCAAAATTATTCTATAGTTTATTCTTTAATTACTCTTATTCAGTGAGTGGAATTCTATAAGACTCTTAAATATAGGTATTATACTAGGTATTATTTCAATTGAAAACTATTCCTCAAGACTTAAAAAATACCATAAATTTCATTATGAAACACATTGAAAATTCCGATTTAATTAGAATATCTTCAATGTTGACTTTGTCCCAAAATATTTGAGCTAAATATCCTTCATTATTGGGTATCAAGAAATATATCAAAAGAATTATTGATAATTAAAGTTCATAATAATCCTTGCATTGATATATGATCATGGGATGATTTGGAATAATAAATGAGACTTACCTATCTAAAAAATTGATACATGATCTATTAAAAGAGATTTAATCGATTCCCAATATCATATTGAATTCTACCGAGGGTAGAATAACTAGATTTAAAGGAAGTATTTTCCCATAAACATCAAGTACATATGAGTTATATAGTTGGGGTGAAATCATCAAAACATAAGATGGTTTCACATAAATCAATACCCAAACATTGATTTTAAAAATCAACATCCATAAAGAATTCTTAAAACTAGAATAAAAAATTTTCTTTCAATTCTCAAATATATATTGAGAGTACTTGTCACAACTTCATTTTCTCTTTTTGAGTTCAAAATATTTACTAAAACTAAAGGCTTAGTGTGATTAATAAACTATAATATCTATATTCAACAATCATGTGAATAAGAAATATCAATCCTAAGATTTTTTATCCTATGAAACCATAATTTTGGTTTCATCCTAGGATGAATTAAGTTTTATTCTCTTATTATTCTAAACATAATACCCAAAATTAAAAATACACCACTTTAGTGCTACCTAATATGACCTAAACATGGATATATATATATATATATGTATATGTATATATTTCAATTCAATTGACATGTTTATATATAAAAAATTATAAATAATGTACACTCATAGTACCTAAAGGTGTATCACCCAATGATTTCAGTATATATTTTCCTTTCATATAAATTTTATGTTTTTGATATCTATGTAGCACTAAATGTAATTGAACAATGGAATGAATTATTAAATAGTAAAATGAAGTAGATAAAATAAATAAATTTGTAAAAATGAAAGGGATCTAATTAACTTAATAAAGTTCCATTGATTCTATAAAAGATATTTTTAAGTATTGTGTATTTTTTTAGATTTAACACTGTTAAGGAATAATATTAACAAAATTTATTGATAAATATTCATGTAATATTTAGTAAAATAAAATGAGAAATTCCATGAAATAATTAAGTAATTATAAGTAATAAAAATCTTACAATTATTCACTAAACATAAATGTTTTAAAAATTTATTTTTAAATTTTTATTTAAAATAAAATTTATCTTATTTAGAGTTTAAAGTTGTTTAAAGGTTTTGTTTATACATGTAAAAATGAATAATCATCTAGAAATTATGCTAAGACTCATTCCTAACACTATAAATATGGAGGTACCTTCATAGAAGAATGATCTAACCAAGCCTTTTATTATAGATCTATGAAGGAGTTACTATATGGATAAAGAAGAAATGTAGAAGAAGATGTAATAAAAAGAAGAATATCTAGGAGAAGAACACACTATGAGAACCCAATCAGAGTCCACTGACCACCCGCCCCACTACCAAACAAAAATTCCCAAATGAATATCATATCCGTTCCCCCATTACTTTATCCTAATTTAATACCCTATATAGATAAATAACCACCCAAATACCCAGATAACCACCCCAACCTACAACAACCCCTAGTGGTGGATCTGATGGTGGATTTATGTGCACTATACACACTCCCATTTCACGAACGAGTCAAAAATATAATTCCAACCATACCAGTTGAAGTAGGTGGATAAATTTTCCAATATAATTCCCATATGAAACCATCAATAGAAAAATCTATTAACTAAGATTCAAAAAAACCTCCACAAAATCTAATAATAGCATAATCACATAATTTGGAATAATTATTTCATCACAGACCAAAATAAATTTCCTCTTCTAGCATACATTTCTTTCAAAAAAATCAATTGAGGTTGCACCTCTGGTGGAGGTTTTGAAGTCGACCTAATCACAAATGCAGTAACTAAAAATCCCCCCACAAAGATATTATCCTCCATTCCCTCAACGAATATATAATATTACCATACCTAGAACATGAATCTATAAATGATATTTAAAACATATAACCCCCCAAGATAAAAAAGGTACTTCCAAATGATCCATACTTCACCTGTGTCTCAACTGCAAAAAATAATACAAAACTACAATATGGATGAATATACATTTTACCATAATCACACCACATAAATATGAAATACCATCTTCTAAAAGAAATTTTTATAGCTATATAGATTTACCAAAACTTTTTTATCATAAAATAATTATTTCTTCCTCAAGATACATTTTTCATTCCATGATAATAGGCAACATTACCTTTCTCATCATTCAACAGGAACATAGAAAAAGAACTACCATAAATATTAAGTTAGAAATGTATTTACATGTATTAAGTACATACCCTAGTGGTAATCCACATTGAAATGATATTGAAAATTTTTTAGTTCCCTTACTATATCTTTTTCGCACCATCTTATCTTCCAATATCTTCTTAAGTAATGTTAAAACATTCAAAGGAAATATACTTGGAATCTCTAGTGTATATTATTTTTATAATGATTCCTATGATGAATAAAATGTAGAAAACAATCATTTAACCACAATATACTTGAATCACTTTGCATCATCATTATTTGGAACATAATTAAACACTTTTTGATATAATGGTTCTTGATATGTTATGTCCTCCATTTGGTCATTAACATCCCATGAAAAAAACTGCTTCTTTAGCCTAGGTAATACAGCTATAATAGTGGCCTTTCTGTAGCCTTCCTCCACCATCCCAAATTTTGTTTTCTACTCAACCAATATTACACTTTTAAAGAAATCACTACACTCATAGAAAAACTGAAAAATAGTAGTGGTAGAACCTAGATCATTTCCAATAAATCTTTTGACATTTTTAGTAGTTTCTTTTGTATAATCAATAATGATTCAACCAAGAATAGTAATATCATATCTAAGAAAAAATAACTCAACTTGAATAGTAATAATCTATAATTCCTATACATGGTTTTATTATTTAATATTTATGATAGGTAAAGTGAAACTAACTAACTTATCGTAGAGAATAGAATACTAGGTATTTTTCTTTGTACTCTTCCACACCCATGCATATTGTTTCATTTTGGGATAATTTTTCTTAGACTATTATTGAGAAAGCTCCAACCAATCCTTCTCATACTTGAATTCCACACCAGAATCATAGAACACAATATAGAATTTGGGTGCTGGAAAGTATAAGGAGAATAAATAATAGAAAAAAATCACCACAAAGGATATTTTCCATACTATTACTCTCATCAATAATTACCTCCTCTAGCCACTATGGTAGGGAAATGAACTAATACTCTATTTTTCTTGGATGAATCTATAAAATGGTTAGTGTATCCTCCTATAATACCCCTCCATAATTTTTCATGTGTGCCGATATTATTTTATTCCATAAAAAACCTCAATTAACAATCAGCCATAAAGGATACAATAACAAACTGTATACTCTATCCATAACTATACCCAATTAACTTTTATATATTCTAATATCCAATTGAGTTTAAAAAAGTCTCCATTTTAGTGAACTAATCATAATGATCCACTCCTAAAAAAGGAGATAACTCAACTCTTTTTATCATTTTGGTTAGAAGGGTCCAATGAAATCCTCTAATATATAGTAGTGTGAATGACTTCCCTAATGGTGATCAAATAGAATATATCAAGTGGAGGAGATAGAGAGATAAAAACATTTCTAGAATTATTTTTTCCCATTGAACAAAAACTCACACTTTCTCTAACAACTCCAATTACTTCTACACAGTAATCATCTTGCTCCAGTAATCCTTACAACAACTGTGTTTTATCAAAGATTATATCTCCAGTTTATTTTTTTTACTTTCTAATATAGAATTAATATCCTCTTAACGTATCACCAAATGATAATTCTTTCCCATCAAGAATCACACCTGAAGCAAACAATAACCTCTTTCTTGAGTTAAACTCCTTGATCAGAGATCTCAATAAAAGCACCAAATTGTTTGGAATATTTCCAAACAATTATATGTAAAGAAACCTTTGATCAATAATGTTATGAACATGCCCTTAATTACTATTTTGTGAAGGATATACTATAGTAACCCATAATTTTATACATAGATATTACATCTTATTAGATAAAATTCATGAAATAACTTAATGATCTATTCTATAATGATATAGGTCTAGTATCTTTGAAAACATGGATATATAAACAAATGGTTCATAAGACATCTACATAATCTCTCACTTATTTATTCATAACTATCATCATTATTAACCATTTCATACTTAATACCTTTATTTATAACATGGGGAAAGGGAACATAATAAAGGGTGAGCTCATATGATTAGTATAGGTAAAAAAGGGAGATGTTAACATAACATGAGAATAAGGGTATGATATCAAGAGTATAACATTTAAAAATAAAATAAAAACCTAGATGTCATATATCATAATCTTGAATCATGTCATAAATATTGATAGATCATAAGTCACAAATCATGAAGGAATCAAAGACCATGAACCATGAGAGCATAACATTAACTTAAGGCATGGATTTATTGAATACACATTAACATATAAAATCATTTCATTAGTAGTAAAGGCTCATTTTCAATACTATCACAGTGTAATGGTTTCACAACACAAAACATCATAGTAGTCAAGGTTCACTCCCAAGACTATCATAATGGACAAAGTCCCTTACTAAACTAGGTTCACCCCTATTCCGGTCATGTTTATCTCATTAGATATCCATCATTACCCAATGTAGTGGATTGATATCTAATTTTGGACCCACCTATCACATAATGAAAATC
This sequence comes from Viscum album, assembly GCA_963277665.1. Taxonomy (NCBI): domain Eukaryota; kingdom Viridiplantae; phylum Streptophyta; class Magnoliopsida; order Santalales; family Viscaceae; genus Viscum; species Viscum album. The sequence goes on from OY728163.1 coordinate 151,235,093, forward strand.
ATATAGATGAATTCAACAAGATTATAAAATATTCATCATATCATAACTCATGAAAGTAAACGGGTCTCATAAATATTTAATCAAGACACAACCCATTGAAAAGAAATGAGTTTCATAATAATTTAATCAATTCATTATAGCATAAATCATGGAAAAGGAATGCGCTTCATAAATGTTTTATCATCATAATCATAAAACATCCATATAAATAATTAGTATGGTATAATTGGATCATCTCCCCAATAGATCATAAGTATAATCAAGGGTTTTTTTTCATTGATGAATATAAATACTATTAAAATATAACTTAAAACTTATTGAGAAAAATATCTTTTTCACTTTGAAATCACTTAATCTAAAATATAAAAATTTCCCAAATATTAAATAAAAATTTTTCTTTGAAAATAACCTTGGATCCTATTAAAGTAGTCTTCAAATAATTTATTGGTCATGATGGTGAAAAATTCCATTTATGACGTATATATTAAAAAAATATTCCTTTCACTTTTTTGACAAAAAATCAAAAGTAAAATGATAAGAAGATTCATTTTAAACCATTTTTTAAAAATTAAAACATGGTTAAAAATGAATTCAAATAATAATTGGATAATAGTAAAAAAATTATTTAAAACATTTTTAGAAAACATGGATATAGAAGAAAAATTATTTTCAACTGAAGATAAAAATAAATTTGGTTTCCCTTAAAACCATTATTTTGGAATATTGAGTAAGTAAAGAGAAAAAAATGAAATAAAATCATGAAATTAACATAAATTAATATATTATAATAAAATTTAAGATTTTATTAAGATATATATCATAATATTTCATCATCAAAAGCATAATTATAAATAATCATGATAAATAATGAGTTTTTATCATAAAACCTTTACCACTTTGCTAAAATTTGAATCATAATACCCAGGAAAGAAATAAAATTATATGGATATGTATATACCATAATTTACATTATAATAATCATAAAATACATTAATGGGTAGTATATACACCACTCAAAATAAACAAGTGGTGAATATAACATGTGTCCCACATAAATAAAATTGAGACAAAAATTCCTTACCTCAGGTCTGACTTCATTCACACATGTTTGAACCTAAAATATAATAAATATAGATTTATTATAAATATATTATAGAAATATAATAATATATATCATACCATATATTATTTAATAATAACCCTTTACCACCCTTTTATTAACAAATAATTTTTAAAATCATTATTTTGGGTGATAAATGCTTCGTTTTCCAAGTATGTTTTGGTTTGGTAATTTTTTTCATTGCACTTTAATTACAGTTACATCATATCCAAAATGTTAATAATGATATAAATATCATATATATTTATTATATACAAATTTATAGTTATCCATGAAATTTATAGATATAAAAATGAATTACATCATTCATGGAGACGGTAAGTTGTACATACGCATGAACACAGTATTCATTTTTCGATGGATGGAATAAAAGAAAGTTAAATAATAATTCACCTATATATACAAATTTTTATATAATATATATAATATATATTTTTAAATATATCCTTATTATAATCCATGTTAAAAAAATGAAAAATGTATCACATCACTTCCTGGAGGAGGCCATCCACATGCACGTATGAGCGACGTTATCATTTTTCAACGGATTGGAAGGTAAGAAAGTAAATGTGATATTATAATTACATAAGTATAATTATATCATAAATAATATATATATATATATATATATATATATATTTTAAATCCATCATTATATCTAGTCGTGAGAGGAGGTGATGGAAAACAAATTACATCAGTATGCGAAGTTGTAGTGTGCCGTAAACATGATGGATGGATTCATTTCCAATTTTATGAAAGAGGATATGAATAAAAGTAATTAAATTAATGTAATAAAATCTTATAATGTGGAATATATTGGTGTTATTATTTTATTATTGTTGAAAAATATTTAAAGGAGGTTGATGCAGAAATAAAATAAAAATACTCTGTTAAGAAGGATACCACTTCTTTGGACAACTTCTTTAGGTTTGAACCAAAATCTTTAATAGAAGGGAATTATAATAAAAAAATGATATAGGATTTGGTAAGGTAAGTAAGTAAGATATTTTTTAGGTATTTTATAAATGAAAATTCTTTTTAATTGTTAATAACAGAGGATAGGAGATTCCTTTTTATAAGTGAGAAGGAGTGACATTTATGTAAACACCCAAAACTATTCAATAATGGGAAGTCAATATCAAACAAGTGCCTCAAAAATTAATAAATAACGGAGTTTATGGAATATAAATTAAATAAACCCCTCCAACACTAGAAAATAAATAGTTTATTCCCTTTACGTCTAAGGTTACCCACTTTTACCATTTTAGTTTTCACAACGACAACTATTTTTTTATAACATTGATAATTTATCATTTAATAAAAAAAATAAAAAGAGTCTTATTAGATAATTTAGGCCCACTAATTATGAAAATGAAATAAAATCTATCAAATAAAAATCCTATGTGTGTGGAAAATTTATTTCAACACAAACACTTGTAACGTGAAAAACCCTATTTTAACCTTAATTGTGGAAATTAATTTTTACTATTTTTACCATTCATTATGATAAAAAATTAACTTAAAATTATTATATAATATTAATTATGATGATTAAAAATATGAAATCCATTTTACCGAAATAAATTCATAGAATTGGTATAATTTAATTTAAACTTAAACTCATAAATAAGACGAAAAGAGGTTTTCTAAAAAAAAAGTTTCCTTAAGTATAAAAAATCTATATTAATATTCTAAATAAAATTGATTTCAATTAATTAATTATTGAGTAAAAAGTAAAAATTCTTAATTTTACATTTCTTTAGTTTTGAAAATCATAAACACTTAAAGCATGTTTACTAACTTTTTATATCCCAAGTGTTTTAGTATGTTTTTATCAAAAAAATTATCTTTTACCATAGAAAGAATAACTTCTAAAGGATTAATGAATATAAAATTACATTATTCATTATAATTATTAGAATGAGTATGTGTCTAATTAATTAGACTCACCTTTTCTCAGACCAGTTGTTAGATTTATTTTCTGTTTACTTGAATATCAAACATAATGACCATCATAATGACCATAGTATCAATAAATTAGATTAAACTTAATTTAGTTCATCTTATTAATAATCATTAAGAAAGTAAATCAGACTAACTAATGTTTATAATTGGAATATATATGAATTGTTTCTTTCATAAGGAATATCTTTAACACTATAATGGTGTTAATCAATATGATATAATACATTCAGTTACAAGTGAGATTTCAAGTGACAACTATCCAAGACCATTGCAACAAACTTGAAAATATGGTCGTTGGAATATCACCTATAAATAATGGGTCATTTGAAGAGTTTGGAGTTAGCTAGTTGATTATATTTGCTTATGAATATTTCTAAAGTATGAAATGTTTGTTCTTAGTCTTTGTAATTCTCTAGAGGGTTTTTGTTCTAGTGAATCCCATTAAGGTTGTTTCCTTAAGAATTTTTTTAATTTTAATCTGCATCTGATCATTGTTACGATTGAGGGCTTCTGGTGTAGGAATACAGTGAATCTGATCCATTATATTAAGGTCTTCTAGAGATAGGAAGAAAGGCATCGATCATCATATTGAGGGATTCTAGGGATAGGAAGAAAGAGTTATTTGGATCATTGTATCAAGGGATTTTCTAATAAGGAAAGACATAATTTACTATAAGTATAAAACTAGGGATACCTTTAGTCAAGGTTACTTATTAGCTTAATATTACGGTTAAAAGATTTGAATATTTTAATAATATATTTTAATTCATTCTTACTATTACATAGATATTGTATTTCTTGTTTATATAAGTTTCTATTCCACTAAATTTATTATGAGTATAAGAGAGATAAGATGAAAATTTTTATTATTAATACCGGAGTTGATAATTTTTTTATTCTTACTGGTGACTACAAAATTATTGATAAGGAATTCATTGCTTTTACACATCAAGTAAAAAAATAGTATCAAATAAACTATACAGTAAGAAATACCTTATTTTGTTCCATGAAAAGAAGTATTTACAGTCAGATATATTCATGTGAAACTGCTAATAATATCTAGAAAAATCTTGAAGTCACACACTTTTGTACTTTTAAATTTGTTGGGATAAGAAGAGATATGATTAGATTAGACAATCATACATTTAATTTTATTTTTGGAAAATTAGTTATAAAGATGCACCAGAGGTTCATGACTATTATTAATTATTTAAAATCTATTGGAGAAAACAATTCTTGATGAAGGAATTATTGTTGAAAATATTATTAAAATCATGCCCAATGAGTGGTAATAAAAAAGAAAATCTATGGATGTGACAAGAAAACTTAGTAGTCTTACTTTAGATGATCTCATTGAAACTTTCATACAATACAAGGGAATATTGAAAAGAGATGATGAAAGAGATTAGAAGAAAAATGGAGGTTTTTATTTTCTACTATTTTTATTCATACTAAAGTTCAAATACCTAATAAATTTGTTAAATATTTGAATAATAAGCAATTTATTGTTCAATCAGACTCAAGTACATATGAACATTCTGATAATGAATTGGATAATCTATCTAAAAAGATGAATAATATAGTTGGAAAGAAATATTTCCAATATTGATATAAAATGTTTAATATGGATAAAAGTGATAAAAAATATTCAGAATTAATGTGTTATGAGTGTAATAAAGATGAAAATTTCCAACCAAATTGTTCTATGATGAATAGAAAAGATATAAAATAATGAAATTTAGAAATAAATGATAATAAATATTAAAATCCAAATTCAAGAAAGTCTTGAATGATTCTGAAACTTGGAGTTTTAGTAGTGGTGATTCTTATGATAGTTCTTATGAGAATGAATGTTACAAACATAGAAACATATGAATTTTTCAAATGTACCCCTTGAAAATTATTTTCTAACGGAAAAGGTATGAACTATTGAAAACCTTAAAAATATGTATTTAAATTATAATTATACTGATGAGAAAAATTATATTTCTTCAAATGAATAATCTTCCTCAACCAATGAAGATAATTTTTTACCTAGTTATGCTGAGGTTTCCCAATTTTCAAAACATTTAGAAAATTAAAATTGTAAAATTTATAAAAAACATGATAATTACAAAGCTAAAATTTATAATGATGATTCATGAATAATTGTATTGAAAAATTAAATACGAAATATTCCTAAAGATCTTTATCAAAATATTTTTGAAAAATAAACTCTTTTAAAAGATTGTGAAAAATTTCTTTCTGAGAAAATTTGTTACAAACTGGTTTTGATAAACATAGTTCCAAAATTATTACAAATGAGGATAAGAATTTAGTTGCAAAACTAAAATCTAAAATTTATTATTTGAAGAAACTTTTATCAATGTTTTCCATTAGAAGGGAAAAATGTTTATATAATGTATAAAAAAATTTGTCCCTATAGTGATAATAAAGGAATGGGTTTTAAAAGTAAAAAAGCTATTTTAAATAACAATTACTTTTTTCCAAAATGTGCACCATTTTTCAATAAGGTTCAAAGTGGTGGGAACTAAAAAAATAATTAGTCTTTAAATAAAATAAAATCATTAGGTTTTCCTAAGGCTTATTTTTCAAAATAAATGACAATTTTCCAAAAAAATCAAATAGATGTGTTTTCCTAAAGTTTTGTTTTCTAATAATATCGACCCCAAGATGGTTTGGGTTATGAAAGTATAATCTTTTTCTTTTTAGGAAAACAAAGATACTACCATCAAAAATAATATATAGCACATGGATAATTGATATTACAGGAACATGACTAGAAATAAATACTTCTTTAAGAGGATTATCAAAATTAAAGGGGGGAAAAGTAACTTTCAGAGATAATTCTTAAAGAGAGATTATCAAAATAGGTAACATTGTTATTATTGGAAAATCTCTTATTTCAAATGTTTTATTTGTTAAAGGTATAAAAAAACCTTATATGCATAAGTCAATTATGTGGTGAAGGTTACCTTGTGAACTTTAGGAATGATAAATGTTTAGTACATAGTTCCAAGGATGAATTTATTATTTCTACCAGTCATCATGAGAATGTTTACTACACTAAATTTAGAAGACCTTAAGAGCTAATACTTACAATGCCTTAATGTAATAGAAGATCAATTTTGGTTATGTAATATAATGTTAGGATAATATAACCTTAGAAACTTATATAAGTTGACTAAGAAAGGAATTATTAAGTATGTACTATAACTTATGTTTGATTCTTCAAAAGTTTGTGATCCTTATCAATACGGTAAGAAACACAAGTCATGTTTTAAATCTATTAGTGAAGTATCAAATTTGTATGCTTTACAATTAGTGAACATGGACTTACTTGGTCCAACAAAAACTAAAAGTATTGGTGGAAAATACATTGTATATATCTTATTTGATGATTATACTAGATATACTTGGTTTTATTTTCTCATAATGAAATATAAAGCCTTTTTTATTTTAGAAATTTTGCAGCCAAAGTTAAAAATGAGAAAAACATATCCTTTATAACTATTCATAGTGATCATGGTGGAGAATTTTAAATTCTAATTTTGAAACATTTTATAGTAAAAAGGTATTGAGCATAATTTTTCAGTACTTAGAACACCAAAAAAATGGTTTAGTTGAAATAAGAAATATAATTCTTTAATAAATAACTACAACCATGCTAAGTGAAAACTTAGTTGCTTATTGTTTTGGGATTAAGTGGTTATTACTACCTTCTATACTATAAATCAAGTTTTAATTAGAAATTTTCTTAATAAAAATCCTTATGAGTTGTGGATAGGATGAAAACTAAAAGTTTCATACATCAAAGTTTTTGGATATAAAGTATTCATTCTGAATATGAAAGATAACTTACATAAATTTTCATCCAAATTCGATGAAGGAATAATTTTAGGTTATTACACTACTTCTAAGGCCTATATAGAGTTTTTAATAAAAATTAATCTAGTATTGAGGAAATAGTGCATGTTAAGTTTGATGAAACAGATCCCTTTTTTTTCAAAAAACCTCAACCTACACCCTCAGATTCTATTTCTAAAACTAATTTTCCACCTTTGTTAGAAATTTATTATTATAATGAAACAACTCAAGAATTTATTTCTAAATAGTTTACTCAATAATATTTTATACCTATTTTTTAAGAATAGACTTTTTAAAAACCCAAGAAGTCAATTGTTTCTTAGGAATCATCCTAGTGAATGTATCATTGGTGATGTGGATCAACTAGTTAGGACTAGAAATTCCTTAAGTAATGAAATTGAAAATATAGATTTATTATCCCAATTTTTACATAATAATCTTGATGAGGATTTAGGTGATGTGGATTGGATTAAGTCAATGTAAGACAAACTCAATGAGTTTGAGAGGAACATAGTCAGGACTATAGTTGAATGACCTATAAAAACTTTTATAATTAGAGTAAAATGGGTTTTTGAAAATTTTTTGATGAGATGGTATAATTTTTTAAAATAAATCTAGACTTGTTACTAAGGTATATAATCAACAAGAAATAATTTATTATGAAGAAAATTATGTTCCAGTAGCAATACTTGAAGCTATTCGAATACTTCTAGATTTGGAAGTATTCTTAAATTTCAAAAAATTTCAAATAGATATGAAGTGTTATTTTTTAATGGACATTGTTAGGAGGAAGTTTATGTAGAGAAAACACATGGTTTTTAAAATAAAAATCATCTATACAATTTTTATAAACCTACTAAATATTTATATGGACATAAACAAGCCATTATATCTTGGTATGATGGATTGACTAGATTTTTATTACAAAACTATTTTGGTAAGGGAGATGCAAATCCAAATCTTTTTATAAAATAAGTTAATAAAAATATTATGACTGTAAAAATATATGTTGATGAAATTATATTTGGTTCAACTGAAGAATATTTAATAAATTCCTTGGTGGATATTATTATGTCCAAGTTTGAAATGAGTATGATGGGTGAGTTATCATATTTCCTTGGTTTTTAAATTTCACAAAAACTATAAGGAACATTTATATATAGACATAAGTATATAATATATCTTATTAAGAAATTTTTTATAATACAATAATAAAAGTATTAGTACTCCCATTAGTACCTATAATACCTTAGATCTTAATGAGGCTGGGAAACTAGTTGATCAGAATATTTTTAGAGGTATGATAAGAAGTTGACTTAACATCTAGTTGATCAGATTTAATATTTTCTGTATTCTTATATGAAAGATATCAATAAAATAGAAAATAATACCATCTAAAAGTTTTAAAAATAATATTTTGTTATATTAAGAGAACTATGGATTTAATACTTTACTAATATTTTAGAAATGTTTTTGAATTAAAAAGTTTTTCAGATGCTGACTCTGGTGGATGTAGAATGGATATGAAAAGTACATTCAGAATTTGTGATTTCCTAGGAGATTATTTAGCTTCTCACTCATGTATAAAAAAAAATCAGAATAAATTTCCACTATCAAAGCCAAATATATGGTAGTTCATAGTTCTTGTGCTCAAGTGTTGTGGATGTAACACACACTCACCGATTATGGCTTGAGTTTTACTAAAACTCAAAAACTTTGTGATAATACAAGTTCCATTGCTTTAAGTAAAAACCCATAATATCACTCAAGTTATAAGAACATAAGTATAAGACACCATTTCCTTCAAGATCACACACTTAAAAGCGATATTATTTTAAAATTCATTATAATTCAATAAAAACTTGTGAATACTTTTACAAAACCTCTTATTTATAATAAATTTGAATATATAAAATAGAATCTAGGAATGATCAATGTTAAGTGATTATTATTATCTAATTATATTTAACCCATCTACTTACATTAATATACCCATTTTTAAAGTGGTAGTACATATGTTTTATGATTTTCAAAAAACTTAGTTTTTCATAAAAAATCAGTTTTCTAAAAATGTTAAGTTTTTCTAAATTTTTTTATCATAATAATTTTTTTAGACTCAATTTTTTATAAAATTATTAGAGTTAGAATCCTAAAAATGATCCTCATAATTATAAATTTTCATAATTTTTTTGGATTCAAATTTTTGTTTCTATTGAAAAATTTTATAGTTTTAAAATTTCCATTTATTTCAAATTTTTTCTATAATCAGATTTTATTTCAAAGTTTTCATAATGAAAATATTGCAAGAAGTCATTTATTTTAAAATTATTTTAATCTATTTACAAAAACTAAGAAGAATATGTAATTATATAGATGAATATTTTCACTATGAAATTTACTCTTTTATTTTTTTCACACTATTTAATCATGTTAGTTTTATAATTTTTGTTGTTATATTTTTAGTTTTATAATTTTTTTTCTTTTGTTTGAAACATTTTTAAAACTTTTCATAATCATAATAATCCTAAATTTGATAAATGTATTAAAAAATTTGAGAGTTCAAAATTGTTTTAAAACATTATTCAGATTAATATTGACTGTCAGATCAGTTTGGGTTTTCATAGAAACCATCAGTTATCTTATGGAATTTTAATTATCACCCTTGATACCTATTTAAAGAGGAGTCACCTATTATCCCACATCGATTCTTTAGAGATTTTTTACCCTGAGATGTTTCACCCTTGAAAGTTCCTAATATTATTACATTCCTTTTCATCCAATATTCGATTTTAGATTTTAGGCTTGATGGTGACTAAAAAATATTTTCCAAAATGGTATGTTTTCAAGGAAATGTTGGCAGAGCGATATTGGTATAAAAAATGCTATTCTACTCTAAATAAAATTATTTTATTCCAAGGTTGGAAATTGGTGTGTGTGGAAAATCCCGATAAATATTTTGACTTATATTATCACAATATAGTTTAGGAGATTTATGCCTTTATTCTTTTTTTAAGGAGGATTGGAAAGAAAAATTTTATTTCACAATGAATGGGAAGAGATATATGTTTTCTTATAAGGAAGTTTCTAGTTTGATAGGAGTACCTTAAAAAAGAAAATAACAATATCCATCTCATAATTTTCTGAATAGTTTTGGTACATTTAACAAAACCAAATATAAATATTATTTGTTTTTAGAGTATGAAAAAGTTAGGAAAATTTCAAAATTTACACCGGATAAGAGTGTTATAGCTATGTTGATGAAAGGTTTCTTAATTTTGAGAAAAGGATACAGTGATACGCTAAAGGTATCTGATATGTTTTTTATATTTCTTGGTAAACATGAGAAAGATTGAATTGGTGAAATTTGCCTTTATCACAGTGGAAAATATCAAAACCTCCTTGATAAAGTCAAAGATTATTATGTTTACATCTTTTATTTAAAAATAATTTTTAAGTGTATGTATGTGTTCAAAATATCAAACAAATCATATTGAGTCAAATAAAAAATTTCTTTCATCATTGATGAGAAAATGTCTCGAATGAGGTTTTTTTGATAGTAAGTCAATCAATTTTGTGGATAAATTTTATGGGGATAACTCTGATGCTCATCCATTAAGAAAAAGTAATAAGGATAAGAAAAAGAATATAATGGATGAAACTTAACATGAAAATAAACAAAATAATGAAAATTAGATGCCTAATGATGTTTTTAAATAAATAATGAAACCTAAGGTTGGGAAAAATATAGGGGATACATAGTTTTGAATCGACCTTGTAGAAGCAAAGGCTATAAGAATTCATGCCTCTAAAAAGTTATTATAATAATATAAAAGAAAGAATTAGAAACATAGGTTTATAGAATCTCAAATTTGTGATAATTTGTTAAATGTAGTACAAAGAGTTTCTGATAATATAGTTCCTACAACATCTCACACTGATTAGATCATACCAAAAGTAGGTTTAGTATAGAAACTTTAGTGGTTCCAGCTAATATTCATTCTGTTGCAGATAAAGTAAAAGAAAATTTTTTCGACAAAGGATTAGTCCCAATCAATCTAGAGAAAGAATCAACACCATATCCATCTGGGAAGGGAGATCTGAGAACACAAATAAAATTAGAAGAAGATCTTAATAAGGCTATTGATGGAGAAATTGAAGATGAAATAGAAGATGATGTAGAATAAGGAGAGGAGCAGGAATAAGAAGAGAATGAAGAGGATAATAAATAATAAAATTAATCCAATAAGAGTTTATCTTAACCTTATTGATCATCGTCATCAATTTTACACTCCATGACCGATAAAGAAGAAAAATTAGGAAGTAACCAGGAGGAAGAATCCTCACGAGAATAAGAAACCAAGTCATCTTCAATGAAACTAGCAAAATATAAAAATTCAAAGAAAAATTTTTATGATAAATCCAAGAACAATGAATATGTGGATATTATATAAATAACAGATGATATGAAAGTCTCTAAGGAATATGAAAAGAAAATTCCAAAATATATAAGAATAAAGGGAAAGAACTAGAAGTCTGAACCAGTAGAACTAAACCTCCCCAACCTAATCTTGAACAATCAGACTCTGAAGAAACAATAGTGCATAAAATATTTGATTATAGTTTCCATGTTTTGAGGATATTAGAAGGAAATATTCCATATTTTACAAAGATTTAAGCTAGGATTTAGTTAATCCAAGATAGTATTAATCCTAAATAGGAATCTATAAATGTTTTGATAGAGTCAGTAATCCAGATTGAAGTAGAGTTAAAATTTTTACAAGAAACCTCCTAAAATCACAAGAGATCCTAAAATCAATTGGTAATGTGGTCAAACCATGTTGATTCTAAAAGAAGTCTCTTATCATAAATATGATACCATAGTTGAATCTATAACACAAAGTTTACCCTAAGTGTGACCTAAAGTTAGTCAGCATGAGACATTCATATGGGGAAACCATTGGCAGCTGCATTAGATAAAATTAATTAAATAAATTAATTAATTTAATGACCCTAACCCAAATAACTCATAGATAGAGACTTAGATGAGAAATATGATACCACCATTGAGTTGGGAATGTGATGTTTACCCTAGGCATGATATAACCCTGATCGACATCGAGTGTTTGGGTTAAGAATCATCATGGGTGAAATAATTAAATAAATTGAATTATTTACTAAAAAGCCTAAACTAAATATTTTTCTATAAATACATGGTTATGGACAAATCATAAGGTTATACACATAACTCTGATATTTTAGAGGAGCGTCCACACCTTCTTCGTTGGCGGATTGAGACTGGCTGATGACAGGTGATTAAATCGAGGTTAATCGATAGCCAAAAAACACAAAAGATCACCTTCATCACCAATGGATTACTTCTTCACCAATGATTGATCCATAATCGAGGTAGGACTCATCAATCAACTCATTTTGATTAAAATAATGAGTATGATCAATTTTTTTATTCTGTTATGTGTATTTAAATAAACCTTCACATGAGCCTGTGTATCGAAATAAATTATTATTTCAATTTATATAGTGTCTATGACTTGTTTATCACCCTAGTTTCTCCACTATGAAATCATTAGTAAAGAATGTTTGACCAATGATGTTTATCACCTTTTTATAGGTGATTTTCCCCCACCATTATTCATGTGCTTCATCATTGGATCATGGGGTCACGACTCAACTTTACCATAGTGGGTTTGAGTGGGGTCGAACCCCCAAATTCATTGTAGTAGAATGAACAACATGCGGATCGATGGTTTTTGGATGATTTTACCAAATGAGTGGGATGATGATTTGTAAACGGGTCGGATTGGTACTGCGGGTGTGGGTTTATGATTGGAGGTGGTTTGGGATTAGATTGGTGATCCCCATTTTCTTGGTTGGAATGTGGTGATGATGTGTAGTGTGGTGAGATTAGCTTTGAGCAGAGGCTGTGTACAGGGTGTCATGACAGGGGCTGCTAGACATGAACGTGATGGTGGTTGGGCTCAGATCTCTGATGATGTGTTCAGATGTGGTCAACACAATGAGTGTTAATAATAATAATAATAATAATAATGGTGATGAGTTATTAAATTTTAAATGAGTATTTGTTGTTATTATTATTATTATATTAAATAATATTAATAATGGTGCATAAATAGTGTGGTTGGACTTAATTTAATGGGAGTTGTATTATTATTAATATAATTCATAATATTAATTATTTGTGTAATTAAATAAATGTTTAATTTAATATGAAAAAGTGATTAAAAATAATAAAAAGGGAATCTGCCTAAAGAGTAGGAGGCAACGCTTCTCCTAGGCATGGAATTGGGGGCTTTCAATTCATCTTGTTTTTATTATTAATAATAAAATGAGTATAAATTGTGGTAATTTATTATTAAAAAACAATGTAAATGAGGGGAGATAATGGAATAGGGGATTCTATATAGAAAATGGGAGGAGGAAGTTGAGTGTGACCCTATTTTGATACATGGTTTAAGAAAATAATAATAAAATAATAATAATAATATTATTTTGTTTATCAAACATTAACCCGACCAAAAAATATTCATACAATGTCGGAATGATGAATCCTCAGTGGCATCATGATCGTAGAATTGAGAAAATAATTTCAAGACCAGTGATGGATATCTTTTTCCCACTTGTGTCTTAGGTTCATGAAATGTCCAATAATAATAATATCCTTATAATTATGGAACCATGTATCTAACATAACTTCTTAATGTGATGTCGGATTAATGAACTATCAGTAGAATTACAACCCTATTATTATTGAGGATGTTTTAAGAGCAACATAGTGTTTAATTTATATTTGTGACTTGGACCCACAAAGAACTGTTTGTGCATCATGTGGTGAAATGTGACTTTTTTCACCCAGTGTCTGATTTAGGAAAGTGAAAAGACTACTCCAATCATTTTTCCATGAGGATCAAAAAAATGTAATCTATTTGTCTATATGGGTCCATTTGTAGAGGCATATTAGTAAAATTATTCTTTTTCCCTTTATACCAACGACGAGCCTTATGTGTTCGTTAGGATTTTGGCTAAGTTATATCTTGCAGTACCCTTACACGTTGTGTAGTACTACATGGGCAGCGAGATGTGTACCATATATGGACATAGACAAATGGAGGATTGGGACCACACACAGTGTATATCCCCACACACACCATGTTCCCACTTTGTTCATTTAAGAAAACTTCAAGGATTCATATCTCCTTTTTTTGAACTTGGATTTGGGCCTATGAGTAGCCTATATTGAGTGTTTTTCTATATAGAACACAATGGTACCCTATGTTTTGGATTTCATGATACGATGTGGAATATTATAGGCATAATGCTTAGTTAGGTGATTTACAGTGATTCAAATTATTAGGCAGAGGGTCATCAGAGACACTAGAGTGGAACCCCTCATCAGCATGGGTGTGGGTCCTCTACAGTTACATCTGAGTGGAACCCCCTATCAGATATGGAGCAGGTCCTCGATGACTAGAGTGGAACTTTATGTCACACCAGGGTGTGGGTCCTCAACCACTAGAGTGTAACCCCCATCAACTTGGGCATGGGTCCTCTTCCTAACGAGTGGAACCCCCTATCAAATAGGGCATAGGTCCTCAATGAATTGAGTATAAACCACTATCACACTAGGGAATAGGTCATCAACCTATAGAGATGAACCCCCCCATCAAATTTTGGTGTGGGTCCTCTTTCTACCAAGTGGAACCCCTATCAGATAGGGCACAAGTCATCATGACACTATAGTGGAACCCCTTGACACACTAGGGTGTAGGTCCTCTACATATACATATAGAGTGGAACCCCACTAACTCACTAGGGTGGGGGTCCTTTACTTAGAGTTTTTGGCCCCTCGACTCTACAACATAGTAATGAAGTGTGGTTTGACTTGTACAGTTACTCCTGTTAATATGCCTGAGATGCTGGGTATTTTTTATAGGCTTTTAGAACTATTGAAGAGTCATAATATTTGGATGAGATGTGATATGGAGATCCCCTTACTCTCTAGTTTTGGATTCTTTAGACCAAGAATATATATAAATATTCTTCCATATCCATACCCTTGGATTTGGTTACTCTCCATACATGAGAGCTAAAGATGCATGGTTTGTGCCATGTGATTTCTGTATTTAGATTCTTATGGTTGGATGAGTCTACTTTCCTACCATAGATAGTGAAGACTAAACATTTTGTTTATCTACTCACCATTTCGATCTCCTTGTACTTGGATGAGTTTTCTTATAATCTAGGATTGGGCTGAGTTGTTCTCTTTCACTTATTTTTTACATCTTGTGCTATCTAAAATCTTTATATTCCTATTGTATCTCTCACTACTCCCCCTTCATATTTCAGGGTGTTTTATTTGGTATGTATATACTCACCCCTACATGGGATATTCTAACATGTGTCATGTATTATATAGACAATAGACAGGTTGATGGTGACTTCAAAGGAGTTTAGGGATACCAGACACTTTGGACTATGTAAGGTGGTCACATCATGGAGATAAAGAGCCAATATCTCTCAGTAATTTACTTTTCCATTTTTTTCATGTTGGGACATATTTCTGGTTGGGAGTGTATTTTACCATTTTTACTTTTAAGTTTACACCACCATACTCTTGAATTGTCTAGAGCTTTTGAATGCATGGTTATTCCCTTATCATTATAGTTTTTTAATTTTAATTCCTATGCACTTATACATCGATATGTTTGTGTGTGTACTTAATGGTAATTATCAAAAGACCTCCCCATATTAGTTATTCCTTTGACACTTGTCACCACCTCTGGCCTATGGAGGTGAGCTTGGGGTAGTAGCGTCTCAAGCCCCGACTTGGGACGGGTCATGATAGATTGGTATCAGAGGTGGTTCGATCCTTGAGATGGTGTTTAGATTAGTCCCCTCACAAGGATTTGGTTGGGAATAGGTAAAAACTTTCAGAGTGTCTTGAGTGTGGTTCTTAGGCCATAGAATATAGTGATGGTGTGGGCAGCCGAAGTATCCATTCACCAGGACCTTGAATACCTGCTTGTTGACTCAGCAAACCGAGACATAGGTTATATGGATAAATGGTACATATATCATATATATATAGGATTGAGTATTTGACTATCCTTGAGTCAGATCTCCATTTTTATTTATTTATATATATATATATATATATATATGATCAAATGACTGTGGAATATCTCAAACACTTTCAAGATGCCTCTGTGATCCCAACCATCTAGGATAGCCATTCTGAATCATGAAAATGATCTGATGAGAGACAAGTCCTAAGTTCAGGGTCCATCTGATGAGCTTCTTTTTCCAAGAAGATATTTAGCAACACCCCCTCCCATTGAGCATCAGTTGGTTCCATCATAGTAGGATGAGGATGCGTGAGGGCTTAGAATATTCTACAAGTTCCAATATTAGATGTCATATAGGTTTCACGATGAACCATATACCTAGGAAGTAGGGGTTTATCTTGAGTTAGTGATATGAGGTTTTATAATTTTTTAGATCTCAAGTGATTGAATATTTTCACGTGAAAATAATGATCTTTATAGGGAAACAGTTGGTTCTGTTTGTACCAGAAGATGACACACCTACATGGAGTGCACATTGTGGGTTCTAGAAGAATATATATCCTTGGATTTGTGTTGATATAGAATCCATTATCAATTGTTTGAGGTTAGGAATGACCATGTGGTTTATATATCTATCTCAAATGGGACCCTTTTTGATGGTGTTAATAGCGGCGAGACTTCTTTAGGGTGACACGGGACATCAGTAGAGCCCTATTTTGGTGCTTTTCGATGTGAATTCAAACATTCAAGAAAGAGGAATGCTTCCCCCATTGAGATGCATTCTTGTGATGTGATTTAGAACTATACGGGTGATTCAATGTCATCCTAAAGAGGATTGTATCAAGGAGTGGTGGATGAGTTCCTTTTACTTGTGTGTTTGAGGTCCTTTTGATGTATAAAGGTGTAAAAGTGAGCGCTATTTGAGGTGAGAAGGCGGTAAAGGGAATGGATAGCTTCATGTGGTAGGATCTTGTGCCTTAGTGGATTCAAGTGTGGTTTGGGGTATGGAATTTGTCTCTACTACTCTAACTATGGTTATAACATAGAGTCATAAACCACATTTCCCTAGACATAGCCCCTATTCAAGACCTAGAAATACCAGTGGGGGGGGGGGAATTTTTTCTCAACCCTTATGCAAGAGGATCCTGTAGAGAGGATCATTGATCACTCATTTTTACTGATGGGGTGAACTCACTCTATGAGGAAATAGATCCATGCATGAAATTTTTTTTTAGAGGTAGTAAGACCCAATGGTGTTTTCTCAGTATGGGCTGGTCATTTACGATCCATGCATAAATGTTTTCTACTAGTGAGTGTAGTATTTATTTAAGTTTTATGGGATAAAGTTTTCCTCCTTTGATAAGGAGTGATCCCCATTCAGAGAAGGATGAGATCATTTTCAGGAGGTTACATATGGCTTTTAAGTTGGCTAGTATTACACTTGGAGTAGCTGATTCTATGAGATTTCAGTTTTCTAAGATGACGAAGGTGTATGAGGGCGTCCATCCTGAGGATGTTTTGGGTTTAACTCATCATTAATAGTTTACATTTTATATGTACTTGAACCAGGGATGACCAGATATCTATGGTAGAATATCAAATGACCCCGTATAGCTGTGAGAGACGAGGGTGTGGTTGATAGAGTCTAAAGAGTAGGAGCTTCATAAGACCCAATGGGTTCTCCTAGACAACCCTGTGTTCTGTGACCAAGGGGTAGACAAGATCTTGATGTTAGGTGTGGATTAGCGTCACCTAATCCAGGTGACTATCTAGGAGGAGTATCCACCCTTGAGAATCGATGACCTCTTCACCTAATGGATAGAGGTGAAATAGATCTCAAAGTTTGAAATCGGGATGGGTTATCACTGGCTCTAGGTTTGATATCTGGATGTACCATGCATGGATTCCTAGATCGTCTGTGGTTTCTTGAGTTCTTGGTGATACCCTTTGGAATTTTAAATTCCATAAAAAGTTATCAAGACTAATGGGTTAGATCCTTAACCTTTCTTGGATTAGTATTTGGTAGTCTTCTACAATGAAATTCTTGTGTCCTCGATGCCAGAGTTGGAGCATGTGAGACACGGAAGTATGGTTCTAGACATGCTTTGAGAGTGATAGTTGTATCAAAACACTCATGGAGTCATTTCTAGATTAGAAGGTTCATTTCTAGGGATATGTTTTCTAAAACATCGGAGTGACAGTGGACCCTAAAAAGGTTGAAGTCAAGTAAGCTTGATGTCTACCCAGGGCGTGGATGTGGAAGAAGATGCCCACAACAAGGTTTTTCATTCACTTTTGTCAAGCATGTGATAGAGTAGTTAAAATGTTTATAGTTAAACCTTGTGGGTGAGGATGGTGAAACATACCTCCAGTCGATGGTTATTACCCCTTCACTTTTTTAGTGAGTTAGGGAGGCACAACTTGGCGATATTAACCAAGAGATATTACATGACCATATATCCAATAAAAAATAGAGTGATTAGAAGGGTTATTTTTTCATTTATAAGGGGTTTTAACCCTTTATAAATACTTTGGAGGTGGTTACCCATAAACGCCACTAAAGTGGCCGCCTACTCCATTTAGAGGTGGTTATGGGTAAGCACTAGTAAACTATTCATGTGTTTAGCAATAGGAAGATTAGAGGGGGTTTTAACCCCCTCTAATTTTGCTATAAATTCATTATATTCAGGTAGATTTGTGGCGGTTTTAACCTCCCATATTTGACTGTATGGGGGGAGGGACCAAGTTTAGGGGTGGTTCCTATAACCGCCTCTAAACTACCACACACACACACAGACACACACACAGCTACACATAGACACAAACACAGACATAGACACACACACACACATATATATATCACTCCTAGTTTCCTATACATCACCCATTCACCATCGACACCCACACCCTGACACCCACCCTGACACACCTTGACACACCCCACCCAGTACCCCTTGAGACACACACCGGCACCCCTTGATAGCCACTGGGACACCTTGACACCCCCCACCGAGACCCCTTGACACACACCCCATCGAGACCCCTTGACACCCACCCTAACACCCCTGGACAACCACCTTGACACCCACCCTAACACCCCTAGACAAATTCTAGGACCCAGGAACCCCTCACACTACAGACAACAATGTAGGGACCTCCCCACCAGGCCTAAGGGCCCAATCTCATTCACCATCCCAGAACTGCAGGAGGACCACTCGACCCATACCCATGGTAAAAATATTTGGAGTGGCTAAGAGTCAAACCCCAGACTACCCAGACGAAGACCTTCGAGATTTCCACTATGCTGCAATGCATTCGATATATAGTATACAATTTAGTATATTTATTTATATACCAAAATATTGTATATTATATATATATGGTTATGGAAGTAGAAATAAAATAATTTTTTTATATTGTGTATATTATAATATATATATTTATGTGTATAATATATATGCATAAATAATTATATTTGGATATATAAATATATATTTATACATATATTTATAAATACTTTTAAATTTGTGTGTCTGTGTATTTATGTTTTTATATGATATTTATTGATATTATATAATTACAATATATATATATATATAAAACAATTATTATATATTTTTACATATATATGTGTGCGTGTGTGTAACGATATTATTATTAATTATTATTTTTATTAGAACTATTTTTTAAAGTATAAAAATTAAATGTTGTTTTTATAAATACTATACATTTATACATTTTATGATTTATATTATACATATATTTTATGAAATACATTTATATTATATATTTATGTATGTGATTATATACATTTATATCATATCATATATATATATGTACACATAAAACCAAATACTTTCATATAATTGGAAATAATTAATATAATTAAATTATATATATATATATATATATATTAAATTAATTTATAATTCATATGGTATACTAAAATATATGTAAAATAATTGTTTTATATATATAAATTTATATATAATCAAATATTTATAATATTATATATATAATATAACTATATAAAAAATATATATATGTTTTTATATTTAATTTTTTCTATATTATATATATTTGTATACATAATATAATATAAATGTATTTATACATAAATATAAAACAAAAATGAATTATTTATAATATATGTATAATATAAATCATAATATAAATGTATAATATTTATAAAACCATATATAAATTTTATAAATTTGAATAAATATATTTATAATTACATTTATTTCATGTATACCAATATTTATATATGTATACATTTTTTATATGTATAAGTATTAATTTAAAGTATTTATATAATGTCCTTATATATGTGATTATAATGTATTTACATACATTTATATAATGTGTTTGTGTAATATATATATACACACATGGACACACACATACATATTATTAAATTTGGATTTTTATGAGATTTATTTTAAAAAATAAATAAAAATTTAGAGGGGGGTTAAAACCCCCTATAATCAGAGGGATTAGCTGGTTCATGACCCCCATCAAATTTCTTGAATTAGAGGGGGTTAACAACCCCCTATAATTCCATAAATTAGAGAAGGTTCAAAACCCCTTATAATTTCATTAATTATAGGGGGTTTAAAACCCACTCTAATATCACCAATTAGAGGGGGTTCAAAACCCACTCTAATGTCATCAATTAGAGGGGGTTCAAAACCCCCTATAATTTATTAAAATATAAGAGGTTCAAAAACCCCTATAATGTCATGAATTAGAGGGGGTTCAAAACCCCCTCTAATGTCATTAATTAGTGGGGGTTCTGAAACCCCCTATAATGTCGTCAATTAGAGTGGGTTTAAACCCCCCCTCTAATTTTATCAATTATAAGGGGTTCAAAATCCCTTCTAATTTCTTAAATTATACAGGGTTCAAAACCCCCTCTAATTTATTAGATTATAAGGGGTTCAAACCCCCTATAATCCAATATATTAATGGTAATTCATGAACCTCCTATAATATCTTAAATGAGAGGGGGTTGTGAACCACCACTGTTTCCTTTTAAAAAACCAATTATATATATATATAAAAGAATTTTATATATATATATAGCTTCTCTAAAATCCAATAGAATATATTGTGTCACTAATTATTAAATTAGTGGTGGTTTTGACATAATCTCCCATAAATTCAAACCAAATATTAAAAAAATAATGCTAATAAATTTAGAGGGTGTTGTGAACCCCCTATAATTTTTAATATTAGATGGTCATGTGCATAAACCCTACTAAAATTAATTTATAGGGAGTTTTGAATAACCCCCTCTAAAATGAATTTAGAAGGGGTTGTGCATAACCACTTCTAAAAATCTACTGCTAAACTGCAATTTTTTGGAGTGATCCTTAGGAGTTTCACCTGATGGATTTTATGAAGAAGGGAATCACGTCATATTTTTCAGGGATGGGTAGTGATTTAAATCACATTACACAAGGTGATGAGGGAGTTTCATACTTCTCTTTTGGTTATACATCCTGGTGTAGGGAAGATGTACAGGAGAGCCAGATGTAGGCTCAGTAACCTCACCTTTTCCCTTAGTTTGTTCTTTTCAGGGGAGAAAATATTTGTAGAATGAAATAATGCAGACACTCCATTTTTTTGTGAAATACTTTAGAACATTCCATGAAATATATTCAGAACCATGTGTTGAGTCAAAAAGTGATTCTGAGGCCCAGTGGGCCCAAAATTAATTTTATAAAAATATTAAATATATTTTAAATTACACATACATATTTTTCCTAAAAAATTGGAATATATCTTGAATAGAGTCTCTAATTATAAATATAAGATCATGGTTGAATCTATATCATGGGTTTTACCCTAAGCATGACCTAATGTTGGTTGTCTTGGGAAGTTGGGACAGGGTAACTATTGGTGGGTGAATTGGATAAATAAATTATTTTATTTAATTACCCTAACACAAATAAATCATTGAAGAAGACTCAGAAAAGAAGTTTGAGACCACCTTTGAGTTCAAAATGTGGTTTTTACCCTAGGCATGACATAACCCAGATCGGTGCCAGTTGTTTGTCTTAAGCGGCATCATGGGAGAAATAATTAAATAAATTGTATTATTTATTTAATTTTTTACTAAAGATCCTAACCTAAATATTTTTTTATAAATATATGGTTATATCCAAATCATAGGATTATCCACATAACTCTATTATTTCATAGGAGCATCCACCCATTATTCATTGTCATATTAAGATCAGATGAAAACCAATTATCTAATCGAGGTGAATCAATAAGAAATAGATGCAAAAAATCACTTTTATTGCTATAAGATGCATTATTCACCAATAATATATCCATAGTCAAGGTAGGACTTATCAATTGGAGTTTCTTCCCCTTTTTATTAAAATATTGAGTGTGATCAAGTTTTTTTCCTTTATGTTCATTTAAATGAACCTTCGTATGAGCCCGTGTATTGAAATAAACAATTATTTCAATTTATTTTTTATCCATTCCATGTTTCTCACACCAATTTATGCAATATGAAATCGTTGGTCAATAATTCTTGGACAATTATGTTTATCACCTTTTTTATTGGTGATTTTCCCCCACCATTCTTTGTGTTCTTCATTGTTGGATCACGAGGTCATAACTCAATTTTACCAGGGTGGGTCTAAGTGTCGTTGAACCCCAAAAATCATTATGGTAGCAAGAATGACACGTAGATCGATGGTTTGTGGACAGTTTGACAAAACGATGGGGTGGTGATTTTTGAATCAATCATATTGGTACTGAGGGTGTGAGTTTATGATCAGAGGTGATTTAGGATCATATTTTTGATCCAAGTTTTCCCAATTGGAATGTGGTGATGATGTGTGGTGTGATGGGGTTGGTTCTGATTAGAGGCCATGTATAGGATCTCATGGTGGGGGCTGCTCGGTGTAAACATGACAATGGTTGGGTTAGGATCTATGATGAGGTGGTCAGATGTGGTGTATTTAGTGAGTGTTATTATTAGTATAAATGGTATTGAGTTACTAAATTTTAAATGAGGATTTACTATTATTATTATATTAAATAATAATAATAAAGGTGTCATAAATTACAGGGTTGAATTTAATTTAATGGGAGTTGTATTATTATTAATATTATTCATAATATTAATAATTTTTGTAATTAAATAAATTTGTAATTTAATAAAAAAAGAGATTTGAAAAAATAAAAAGGTAATCGACTTAAAGAGTAGGAGGGGGTTCCTCTCCTGGGTGTGAAATTGGGGGATTTCAATTCCCCTAGTTATTATTATTAATAATAAAATGAGTATAAATGGTGGTAATTTATTATTCAAAAATAATGTAAAGTAGGAGAGAAAATGTAATAGGGGATCATGTACAACAAATTTGAGGAGTAAGTTGAGAGTGACCTTCTTTTGATATATGGTTTAAGAAAAAAATAATAAAATAATAATATTATTATTTTTGTTTTCAGATGTTAAACCAACCATAACTTCTTAATAAAGTGTTGGATTGATGAACCATCATTGTCATTGTGATCATGGAATTGTGATGGTCATTTCAAGACCACTGATCGATACCTTTTTTCCACTCATGGCTCAGGTCCATGAAATTTCTAGTATTATTAGTATTACTATTATTGAAAAACATTATATCTAACAAAACATCTCTATTAGATGTCATATCGAAAAACCATCAATGGAATTACAACCCATATATTATGGAGGACAGTTCAAGACCAATATCGAGTGTTTAATTCAGATTCATAGATTAGGCCCATGGAGCACCATTCACACATTAAGTGGTGAAATGTGACCTTTTCACTGGGTGTATGATTTGGGAAAGTGAATAGACTACCCAGAAAATTTTTATATGAGGATCACAATAGTGTAATATGTTTGGATATCTGGGGAAATTTTTAGAGGAATATTAGTGAAATTACATTTTTCCCCTTTGGACTGATGACGAGCCTCATGTGTTCACCATGATTTTAGCCGAGACATGTCGTGTAGTACCCTTACATGATTTGTAGAACTACATGGGTAGAGAACCATGTACCATCCAAGGACATGACTAGATGAAGGAGCAGGATCACAGTCCATATGGATCCCCTCACACATCGTGTACCCTCTTTGTTCCTTTGAGGAAACTTCAAGGCTTCATATCTCTTTTGTTTGAACTTGGATTTTGGCCCGTGAGTAGTATATCCTGAGTGATTTTCTATATAGAATAAGATGGCACCCTTTATTATGGAATTAAAGATACTATGTGAACTATTCTAGTAAAATATCTTGGTTTGGAGTGGCTCGACGACGGCAGTGATTAGGTAGAGGATCACTGGAGACACTAGAGTGAAACCCCCCATCAGTATGGGCGTGAGTCCTCTATAGTTGCTTCCAAGTGGAAACCCTCTATTATATAGTGTGTAGGTTCTCAATGACTAGAGTGTAACTCCCATTTCACACCAGGGAATGGTTCCTAGACTAGTTGAGGGGAACCCACCATCATCTTGGGCACATGTCCTCTACCTACTGAGTGGAACCCCCTTTTCAGATAGGGTGTGAATCCTAGATGACTAGAGTGGAACCCCCTTGTCACACTAGAGAGTTGGTAAATGACCTATAGAGTGGAACTCCCCATCATATTGGGAGTGATTCTTGTATCTACTGAGTGGACCCCCCGATCGGATAGGGCGTAGGTCCCTGTGACACCAGAGTGGAACCCCGTAACACACTAGGGAATGGTTCCTCTACAAATACATATAGAGTGTACCCCCCTGATGCACTAGGGAGTGAGTCCTCTACTTGGAGTTTGTGGCCCCTATTTTATGCGACATAGTGACGAGGCATAGTTTGACCTGTATGATTACTTCTGGTAAGACGCGTGAGATGTTGGGCATCATTGATGGGATTTTGGAACTATTGGAGACTCTTATTCTTGGGTTGAGGTATGAGATAAAGATACTCTTACTCTCTCGTTTGGCATTATTTGGACTAATCATATATATATATATATACATATTATTTTGTATATATACCCTTGGATTTGGTTTCTATCATTCCAAGAGAGGCAAAGACATGTGGGGTATGCCACGCGCTTTCCATGTTAAGCTTCTCATGGTTGGATGAGTCTAATATCCTACTATAGGTGATGAAGACTGAACACGTAGTTCATATACTCACTTTTTTGAGCCCCTTATACTTGGAAAATGGTACTTTTACTCTTGGTTTGGGTTGAACTATTCTCTTTCACTTATTTCTGCATCTTGTTCTATCTACAATATTTCTATTCCTATTGTATCTCTTACTACCCCCTTCAGCTTTTGGGGTATCCTACTAGGTATGTATATACTTACCCCTTCATGGGATTTTTCTTTATATTTTGTGTCTTATAAAAATGATGGACAGAATGATGGTGACTTCCAAGGAACTTAGGGATACTGGGTACTTTGGATATTGTACGGTGGTCATATCTTGGAGATCATGAGTTGGTCTCTCGCAATAATTAATTTTTTTTTACTTTTTTTAGGTTGATACATATTTCAGTTTGGGAATGTATTTCTCCCCTTAACTTTTTAGTTTAAACTATTTTACTCTTATAATATCTGGAGGTTTTTCATGCATGGTTATTCTCTTAGCACTTTGCTTATTTTACTTTTACTTCCTCCACACTTCTTCATTGATATGGCTGTGTGTGTGTGTGTGTATAGGTACTTAAAAAAAGTATCCCTGTGTTAGTTATGCCTTCAATTCTTATCTCCATCCCAAACATTGGAGGTGGGATTGGGGTAGTTGCAGCTTGATCTCTGGCTCGGGTTGGGTCATGAAAAATATGGTGGAAGAAGAATATTTAGGAAAAAACTAATCTATGATATCCCAGGCTAAGTCCACCGGCTGACCAACCATATACCAAGATAAAATTCCAAAATAATTATCGTATACTTACCCCACTATTTCAGAATTATTCAATACCATATCCAACCAACTTACCACCCCAACAACTAGCTAACCACCCTAACTTTCAAGAGATAGCCCCAGCTATTATCTTAAGAAAATTACACCCTTGCTACTTCGAAGTTTATCACCCATGTACTTTCATAGAACCTAACAACCAAAAATTTAATAAATAAAATTACTTTATGAATAAATTCATTATTACATATTGTAATTATAGAAGATTAATTCACTATATTTTATTTTTTACTGTTTTAAAATATCTCCATAATTAAATTTCCAGACTTTAATAACCATTAAAAATTTTAAACATTGATTATAGAGCTGTTCTAAAGTGATCAATAATATTATAATATAATATGGGTTATGATAAAATCTAATTGATATAGAAGAAATAAATGTTTTCCTAGACTAGTAGGATTATACCCTATAATGCCAATTTATCAGAGTCTTCTAAGAGAGATAACATCATTTGTATTTTACCTTGACTAATCCAATGACAAGGTTCAACAAGTAAAACCTAATAATTTTTTTTATGGGAGAAGTTCAAGATTATTAAGATCACTACACAAACCATGTTTACCAAACCACCACTAAAAGGTGATACCATATCATACATTTTCCTTAGGGTGTACACTGGTGTAATAAAGGGTTATGCATTTAACCCTTGTAGTATGAATTTTTATATTTTCTTTATAATAAAATAATGATTATATTTATCCCTTTTAATAATTATTATATATATATACATGATTACATAATGAGGTTAGAATAATTATATTTTGATATGAAGAAACAAAAATTATATTTTTCATAAATATATATAGTTTCAATTAAAAAACTCTTTTAATAAATTTGAGAATTTTGAAAGAAATGTTATTTTCATGAGATAGACATATTAATTAATATTTATTTAAATATAAATAATAATATAATGTAATTTTTATAATGGTCGAAAATTTGTTTGTGTCGTAAGAAATAGTATTTTATAATATATAAGTATTTTCATATAAACTTTTAAATTATCATATTTATAAAATTATATAAATTAAATAAAAAATAATTTTAAAACTATCACATCAAAATTATTTTATGGTGATTTTTTCATATTTTTCAAGGACAATCAAATTATTGGGTAAAAACTAAATATGGTATAATTATACACTATGTATTATAACATCACAATAGTCCAAAGGTGATGTAATAAATACTATAAAATAAATACATGAACAAAAAATATATTTTCCATTTAAAATAATGTGTTTTTGAAGTTATTTAATTAATTTTACAATCCTAAAATGAATCCTCCAAAACCTATAAAACATTTTACGGTTTTAAAATTTATTCTTTATGTACATGACTATCCTCTATATTATGAATGGTATTATATTTTGGATTTCATTTCTTAGACTAATACAATATTTTAAAACACACTTATATGGAAGAAACCATGAGAAAAAATCATGGGAAAGTTTGTTGTTTTTATTATTTTATCACTTAAAGTACAAAACCTAAGTTTAGATATTAATAAAGAATTAACCTCTATTTTTCTATAAATACCCACCCAAACTCCCATATCTCGTCACTCAAAAATGATTAATTTTGAGTTTCATCTCCCTATACCTCTCTAAATCCCTCTTAAGTTGTTCTCAATATCTTAGTAATATCCTCCAAAGCCTTTAGAAGCACCCCTAAAGATAAGAGATTCTATTATCATCTATTTTATTCAAGTACTTTTTTATACTAAGACTTTTTATTTCCAATTTTTCATATTGTACTGTGTTTTTACATATCCCTATATACTTATGTTTGCCAAGTAAAGATATACAACCTTTTACTCTCATTAACCCTTTACACAAGTCTTAATGTACACCCGTTATGCTGTCGAACTTATTCCACGATCTTATTTGAAAAACATGTGTTTTGTGAATATCCATCCCCATGTATACTCAATGGTTTTCAACAAGTTTTACCTATAATTCATTGGAGATTATATGTATGCAACTAAAAATCCATAACCATCGAATTAAAAGTGATGAATGACATTATTATGTTATTTGATCTATGTGACACACAAATGCTTGCACATGATATGAATGTTATTGGTGGGCCCAAAATTATATTACCCTCCAATAAATCAGGTAATATTTTTATCTCATAAGATACCACATATGATTCATATGCAGTTATACTAATCACACTATGTTAGTATGTTTTGATAGTTTTCCAGGAATTATACTTATGATTTAATTTTTTCTGTTATTTCCACATTCCTATGATGCCTTGATGTTATCATATTATACCATGATTTGATGTTCATGGTTATGATTCTCAAATTTATATATCATCATGTTATTCCCCTTGAATCCCATGTTCTGATTTACTTCTTTTTATACTTTGATTATTCCCTTACTAAGCTCTATAGAACCCCCCTTTCTTTTCTACATCCCTAGGTTATCCCGTGCAGTATTAAAAGATCAATGGAATTTAAGGTCATGCTATGATGTTTTAAATACATGTTTAATATCCCTATTTCAAGTTATTATAATATTTATCTAATTACACAAAGATACTAGGCCTAAAACTCATTTAGGATTGTATTATGTGTATCTTTATGCAATAAATAATGAAATAATGTGTATAATGAAAATAAGTTATCATAGTTGGTATGAGATAAAGGTCTAATTTTTGAGGGATTAGGATTAGAAAACATTAGGGAAAACCATATGTATAAGACTAAACATAGGAAAAAATCCCTAAATTTTATTAAAGTATAGGTGATTGGTTTCCAAAAAACAAAATCCTTATCCATATACTAAATGTGGATGTGGCTTTGGCATGGTTATAGCTAGGTGTAATAACCCTGAAAAGGGAGGAATGAGTATTAACTCAATCATCACCTGGTTCATGAAAAATAGACATTATAACAAACCTATTTTGAAACTCTTGGGGGATATGCTTTAGTAAATCCACAAGATCTTTATAAACAATTATGAAGGAAAAATTCCTATGAAATTAAAATTTTGGAAATAGACTTCAGGTAACATGGATTGAATCATATAAATCCATATATTATGGAATACATGTCATTTATGAGTTATCCCTTCAATTTCATATTTTTTCCTTTAATATATTTAATACATTCAAAATTGTTATCACTAATTTTCCCTTTATTTTAGTAAATTGTAGGAAATATGAGGAATCATGTTGACAACCAACTTGGTGAGTAATGTGATGCCAACCCAAAATAGATCTACAAACAAATGGTTGGAGTTAATAAAATCATAAAAATACTTACTAAATTGATTCATGTTTTAAATATAAACATTAATTATGAGGAACACCCACACCACTTATGAAAGATAAAATTTTAACAGAGGCCTTTATATGATAAATGATAGTTAATTTTAGTGGTTATTATTATCCCTTAATCATAGAATAATGTATTAACTACATTGTAAAGATATATCTATCCTTCAATTCTCTAAACTAGATAATTTCATGATATTTTTTATTGAATGGAGGGAGAAACCTATCAATGGTGGACTTGATCAAGAACATAAAGCCTGGGGAAGAGATCAATGTGTTTGAGTGTAAACAATTTTGAAAAATATTTTTTAATAAATATTTCCCTCATACTCTCCAACTTATAATGCAGAGGGATTTCCTTTTCTTCATGAAAAGAGAAAAAAATCCATTGAAGTGTATGAGGTGAACTTCACCAAAAAAGAATGATATGCCTCTGTCTTTGTCATTGACCCTAAAACTAATGTTGACCGATTCTTTAGAGGGATAAAACTAAATCTAAAAAAATATCTCGAAATTAATGACTTTGAAAACTGTAAAGAAATTATCTGATGTTCCATTAAGGTTGAAATAGAGATCAATGAATCTCAATGTTCTCATGGATCTAGAGATTGGAAGTGGAGAATAGATTTTAATTTTGGAGGAGTGATAGAGAAATATCATGGTGTAAAGAACATCCAACATTCCAATTTTATGTAGAAATAAGTATCCTGAAAATTGAATGAAGGGGAAAAGGAAATGATTTAGGCATGGTAAGGAGGGGAACTGAACAGGAGAATACCAATGGGATAAACCCACTAATGTTGTGGAAGAAAGGAACGATTCAATCAACCCTCATCCTATTGTACAATGTTTTAATAGTAAGGAACAAGGAAACTTTGTGAACCAATATATTATTCTAAAGGTTTTTGAAGATAATTAGTGACAATAACCTTATAAGGAAAAGATCGAAAGGTCAAGAATATTCCATCACAACTGATGAGGTGAATACTAAAAATCAAGTGGTGATAGGTATGCTATTTTTCCTGTCATGAATATGGAACAAAATATTTAATTATGGTTCTATGAATTCCTTTGTATCACATAATTTTTATAAAACTATTAAAACACCACCTTAAAACATGGAATTTAGGTTATCGGTAAAAATAGAATATGGGGAATTATTGCTTCCCAAGTATATAAATTATCACCTTTTAATATTTTTGGATTGAATT
The DNA here is from genome assembly GCA_963277665.1 of Viscum album. NCBI lineage: Eukaryota > Viridiplantae > Streptophyta > Magnoliopsida > Santalales > Viscaceae > Viscum > Viscum album. Next base: position 151,265,618 of record OY728163.1, read on the forward strand.
TCCCAGTGAACATTGTGATACTATATTCATAGGAATTCAATACTATTCAAGGTATGTATTTACTTTCCTTATATAGAGTTAACATAAATTGCTGGGAGAAGTAAATAACCCTCTTCATCATAAATCTTCATCTGATTCTATTCCATTATAAGGATGAGTATGGATTTACTTTGGAATCATCATCTCAAGAATGAATATTATTGCATTACGAGAAATTTTATCAACCAAAAATGATTAAGACTAAGGAAAAGATCATCCCTAATGACATACCCATTATTAATAAATATGGTTATGTGTTCCCCTAATAATTTCTTGGTCAAACTCTTAGCTAAGATATTTATTTCTAAATCAAACTCATACCCACAACTTTTACAATATCCAAGATTCCATATAGAATGACCAATGTTGAACTTGATGAGCGGAATAAGAAACTAAAAGAGAATATGGATAAAGGGTTTATATTCATAAGTTAATTATAATGTGGTGAACCTATCCTTTTCATCAGGAATAATGATAGGGCAATGAACCTATATATTAATTATCATTATCTCAATGATAAGGAACAATTATCCAATTCCATAGATTGAAGAATTGTTTAATCAACTATGTGGATCGTAGTACTTATCTAAGGTGTATCTTTAGTAATGATATTATCTAGTATAGGTAAAGAAGGAGGACATCCCCAAGTTTTCATTTCATTTAAGGTACAAACTCTATGAGTTCATAGTGATTCCATTTGGACTCAACAATGCTCCATCCATCTTTATGAACATAATTAATAGACTCTTTAAGGATCACCTCAAATTTTTTTGATGATCTTTATAGATGATAATCTTTTCTACACAAAAATAAAGGAGGAACATAAGGATCATTTGAATACTATAATGAAGACCTTACTAAAGAAAAAGGTATATATGAAGTACATTAAATGCATGTTTAGGATGGAGAATGTAACATTCCTAGGGAATGTTATCTATTATAATGGGATATATATGGATCCTTTGAAGATATAAACAATGGAATATTTACCTAGACTAATATCTATGATGGAGATCCATAGTTTTCCGGTATTATTTGGGTACTATCATCAATTTTTGATAAAATTCTCATAAATTTCAAGACCACTAACCAATAAAACTTGGAAGGGAGTGATGTTTTTATAGACAAATTAATGAAATGAGATATTTAAAGAGTTAATTAAGAGTCTAATAAATAAAACTATGCTCACATTACCCACCAATGTGGAATTATTTGTGATATAAAATGATGTATAAAAAATTTCTTGTGTATTGTACTCATGAAAAATGAAAAATTTATAGCCTATGAATCCCCCCAATTAAAGATATATGAGAAGAACTACCTAACACATGATGCATAATTAGTTTTAGTAATATTCTCATTGATGATTTGGATACATTGCCTCTATGGTATATATTTTTGATATATATGTGGATAATAAAATAATCAAGTATATATTATTAAAAAGGATCTCAATATGCACCAATAAAGGTGGTCAGATCTGATCAAGGATTTTAATTGTTCAATGCATTACCATCCTGGGAAGGTGAATAAATTGGAAAAAGATCTAATAAAAAAGGATCCTTAAATAATATCCATGATATTTATTTAAAGGGATCTAATATTCTTGGACATGAAAAGAAAGGAAATGGTAATCATAAACTAAATTTATTCTACCTTGATCAAATAATTGCTGAACCATTCATTCTTGAAAGGTTCAAGGTGTCCATAAAAGATGACATAGAGCTTCAAAGAAATGTTGGGGATACTCCAATGATTAAATTTTATAAAGATATATTCATAATGTTTAGAAACTAGATACATATACCATAAAACGAGAATATAAGAGGGAAATTTTGGATTATGTGCATAGATCATCCTTCTATATTCATCCATGACACAATAATGTGTATATAGATTTGAAGAAAAACATCTAATGGGACACAATTAAGAGATATATTTCAAAAATATATATCTTGGTGCTCAGTAAATAAAAAATTCAAGGTTGAATAACATAAGTATAAGGTTATGATGCGACAATAACCCATAAGATTATGTAAATGGGAAAATATAACCATGTGTTTTTTTATAGGAATCCATAATACATATAAATGAAATATATTCAATTGGGTGGTAGTCAATCAACCTAAAAATTAAGATCATTTCATTATTATTAAGAATGATTTATCTCTTAGATAGATTGTTAAGATATACATAAGTTTTGTGGTAATATTGTATGGAGTATTACTCTCTATTGTATATGGTCCATATCTGATGATTAACATGTGGTTTTAGAGAATCCTTTAGTAATATTTAGATATAGAGTTGAGTTTTAGTTCTACTAATCACCCTCATATGTATGGTTAGTACGAGACAACCATTAAGATTGTAGAGGATATATTGATATATTGTTCAATTGATTTACAGTATGGTTGGATTAGAACTATCACGTAGAGGATTTCTCTTATAAAAATAGTTTCCATACGAGAATTAAAATTAAACCATATAAGGATCTTTATGAGAAGATGTTTCAGACACTAACATGATGGTATGAAGTTGGAGAGTGGAATTTTATGACACCTATTCTTATCCAAGGGATTATAGAGAAGTTTTAAACTATTAAGTGTCCTATGAAATCCACACAAATTGAATAAAAAATTAATTTAGACTATCATTGATGTGGCATGGAGTTTTATTTTGGAGATATGGTGTTCATTAACATGTCATACTGAAAGAAATTCACGAGTTTTGGAAGGAAGGGAAGGAATAGTTCTATATACATCATTCCCTTTGAGATCCTTGATCTCTTCAGAGTTGTGGCCTATAAAATATCACTACCACTTAACCTATCTTAAGTACATGATGTGTTACATGAATAAATATTGAGTAAGTACACACCAGACCCCTAGTTGTACTAAATCCAAAGTTGGTACCCATATATAATGATCTTTTAAATGAGGATAAACTATTGAATACAATATATCATAGATAAAAAAGTTCTATGAAACAATAAAACTCACCTTGTCAAAGTACTATGGTGAAACAACAAGTTTGTGGAAGAAACTTAGGAACTGAAAGAGGATAAGAAATAGATGTACCCTCATCAATTTTAGTGTATGGAATGAAATTTCAAGGGAAGTACTTCTAAAGGGGGAAGAATGTAACAACCCAAACTTTTATAAATAAAATTCCATTCTAAATAGAGGTATTATTATGTATTGTAGTTATATAAAATGCATGCACTATATTTAATTTTAGACCATTTTATAATATATCCATAATTAGTCTTTCATACATGAAAGAACATTAAGCATCTTAGCCACTAATGACATATCCATTCTATAGTGACTGATAAGAATATAATATATTAAGAATTATGATAAAATCTAATTTACTTGGAAGAAATAAGTGATGGCTTCAACTAGTAGGATTATACCCTATAAAACCCATTGACTAGAGTCTTATAAGAGAGATGGAATCACATGGATTTACCCTTAACCAAGACCAAGCTAAGATCCAACAATTAAAACATAATAAAAACCGTTTATGTGATAATTTCAATCTTATAAAGATCATCTTCCAAACCATTTTCACTAAAAACTCCAAGAAAGTGATACCATTACACACCTTATCCTTATGGAACATGCTAGTGTAAAAAGGGGTTATATATCTAGATCATAGTAGTATGATTTTTTTTGTTTTCTTTTTAATAAAATATGTATTATATTTATCCCTTTTCATTATTAATTTATATATATACAATATAATATAATGAATTTTGAAAAATTATATTTTTATACGAAGAAACCAAATTTGAGTTTTTGTGAAATATATATAATTTGAATTAAAAAACTATTTTTGATAAATTATAATTTTTTTAAACAAATTTTATTTTTATGAAATAATTTTATTAATTAATATTTATTTAAATATAAATGATAATATCATTTGATTAAGTCCTATGTAATTATTATAAGGGTCAAAAAGTTATTATTGTCGTACAAAATAGTATTTTATAATAAATAAGAATATTTATTTAAAAGTATAAATTATAATATTTATAAAATAATTATATTAAAATAAAAATCATTTTCGAAATCAAAATATTGAAATTATACAATTGTTAAATTTTCATAATTTTCTGATACAGTCAAAAGTTTGGGTAAAAATTAAATACGGTATGCATTATTACATCATGATAGCCAAAAGTGATGTAATAAATAATATAATAATAATCCATGTACAAAAATATATTTTAACTTTTAAATTATGTGTTTTTAAGTTATTTTATTAATTTTAAAATCCTATAATGAATTCTTTAAATCCTATATTATATTTTAAGGTTTAAAATATAATTCTTTATGAACATGACACACTTATACATTTTGAATGGTGTCATTTTAAGGAGTTAGGTTATTAGCTTAAAAATATATTTAAAACCACTCATATTTGGTATAAACCATATAAAAACCATGGGAAGGATTTTAGTTTGAGTTATATCACTTAGAGTCCAAATACTAAGGTTATATATTTATAACGAATTCCCCTATTTTGCTATAAATACCCACCCAAACTCTCACCCCTCTTCACTAAAAACCCATTAAGAATAAATTTAAAATCCTTACAACACTATAAATCCCTCTAAAGGTGTTCCCAATCTCTTAATAAGTTCCTCCCAAGATTTTATAAGCACCCCATCAGGGTAAGGGATTCTATCATTTTCCTTTTTATTTGTACTTAGCCTTTTTATTTCAATTTTTTTTATGTTATAATGTGTTTTTACACATCCCTACACCATCCTTAATATGACCATGTAATTATAGAACAAATTTAACTCCCATTTATCCCATCCATTAATATTAATGTACACCCACTATGTTTCTGAAATTATTCTATGATTTTCCAGGATAAACTTTTGTATTGTGAATACCCATCCCCATTTCAGCTCTAGGGTATTCACCTAGTTGTACTTATCATTCATTGATTGGGGGATTCCTTATATAAATCCCATATTAATTAATCATGGTATTAGAATTAATGAAATATTTTCTTATGTTGTATGATCTAGGTTGAACACAAATTCATATACATGGTATGAATGTGGCACGTGGGCTTGAAATTTTATAACTCTCCAATGCATTGGGTAATGTAACATCCTTATATTTTATTAAATATATTTTTTCATATTAGTTTAAATTATTTTATATCTTGAGTTATCTGAAATTAATAGTTTATATTGTGTTATAATCAACACTATTTTTATCTTGCGTTGCACACAACATCGATTTTCATCGATAACGTGTGTTACAAACAATACTGAGTCTTATAGAACAATAATATACTATTAATATTTAATATGATAGTTATCACCTAACCATTGGAATCTATGTAATGAATAATATTAAATTAATTCTTAAAATATTGTTTAAAAATTTATATATAATTAATTATTAGGTTTCCAATTAATTATAAATTAAAATAATAACCAATTGAATATAAATGAAATATTTTTACAAAAAACCCATTTTTTATGAACAAAAGGAATTTTATCTTAATAAATTAAATAAATAATTATTAGTTAATTATATTATTGAAATTTATATTTTATATATTCAATAAATTATTTTTAAATTCATCCAATAAGTTTTATATGCATAAAATACGTTCAAATCTAGTTTGAAGCATAAAAAGCTGTATTTTTTTCTAAAAGGCAGTTTTACTACCTTTTAATGGTAGAATTGTTTTAAAAATAAAATTTGAAAATTATATAAATTTTATATGAAAAAATAAAATTAATTATTAAATATGAAAGTAAAAAATTTACTTTGGTTAATTTTTTGGTATTTTTGTGAGAAATTTTATTTTTTAATGAATAGTGAAAAATATTGGATTTTAATTGAAAACTGATTTTTCATCTAAATAATTTGTAGTTTTTAATTATATTTTGAATTAGTTTTAAAGTATAATTTGATAAATTTTATATAATTTAATCAAAATTATTTTATTGTAATCATTTTCATATTTATTTTAAATATAAAAACTTAGTAAACTTTTAGACGTTATCACTTTAAAAACCAGCTTTCCCATCACATCTCTGAGATACATTTTAAATAAAATTATGCCACTTATGTGAATTAAATTTAGAAAAATGGATTAAATATTTACAATAAGTATAATTTATAATTTATAATAAGGTAAAATTATGTTTTTACAAAAGTGATTAGAAAAATCATTTAAATTTAATTACAGTGATTAAGGTAAAAACGAGCTTACTTAATGCTTAAACTTAGAATATAAGGTTTATAAATGATCCTAAACTTGTATAAAAATTATTTTATTGACATATTTCTACCATTAAACTAGTAAGTTTCTATAATAGTCCAATTTGGACCCTTGGTACACAAAAAATGGGGGGATCACACAACTCTTTTAAAAAATACAAAGTGTATCCTATCCCGCAATTAAAAAGGCCACCAACTCCCCCCTCTATTCACACCTATCAAGACATTTTTATCATAAAAAACCTTCAAAAATAAACTCAAAACATCAATACTCTCATAATAGAAGCCTAAATTTGGGAATAAATCAAACCAAGAAAGTCCTTTAGTGCAAACCAAAAGGAGTTACCCAAAGAAGAGGTAACATTTCTCAATGAGAACTTTTTTTATTTCATTATACACCACATAAATTATTTTTATATAATTAATATATAATAAAATAATTATAATAAATATAATATCTTGTTTTGATGTTAAAGTTTCAACCTAAAAATTAGCACACTTCTGTCAAATGAGATATGCAATCATAGTTCATGTGTACGACAGACTTCCGCATCATGATCCGATGTCGTTCATTCTTCCATTAACACCTATCAAGGTTTGATGATATATATGATGTAAATACTATTTTATATTATATATATGATATTTATGATTTATTTATGCTTCTTAAAATATTATATAACACATGCCTTCATGTTTTCCATTTTTCGGGTATATAATAACATTGTTTGTGTACGCGTGGACTACAACCTCCTCAAAACAATGAGATTCATTTACATGGAATTTTTTGAGGATGATCTAGTTAAAAATATGTGATATAAATGAAATATATATTATATTAATAAAATAATTATCATTTTGGAAATATAATATGTCATTTTCTTCCTACCATTTCACACACTAAAAAAGTGATAACATCGTTTATGAACGTGTGGACTACCACCTCCTCAAAGCGATGTGATTCCTTTTACATCACATGAATTATATATAAGTATATATGATTAAATAATATTTTATTTTTGATATAATTACCATTCTATAAAGATAAATGTTACTTACCTTCTTTCCATAATGATCTTTGAACAATGGGAATGTTACTCATGCATACGTACGACCTACCGTATCCATGGTTGCAACGTCAGTTAATTTTTCATAACAATATCTAATTATTTGATTTAGAAATATAATTGATGTAAAAATATGATAATTATGATTTTATTATTATCCTATATATGTTTATATAATAACATCCTTGACCATAGTCAACAAAATTTAGTCATTTTTGACACATAAGCCGAATATAGTCAAAACATCTATCGTAAACTTAACTGATTAAGTAATTATATAAAAAATGGTAATAAGTGAAATAAAAGTAACAATAAAATTGAAAATGGTTCTCAATTAAGTGAATAATTAACATAAGTTTATTATTCATGAATATAAAGATACAAATGATGAATCAGACTCAAAGTAAGGGACTTTATCTCAATTCCCTTTCATTAAGACATATATTGATGCTATACACCTTTATTATTTTATAAGATGTATGTACAACCCCTTTAACATGTTATATCATTAATTTATCTATTATCATTCTATTTAAAGTATTTATTTATGTTATTATTTAAGTGGTTTTATGATTAAACTGTTTCCCAAGTGATAATGGACTTTTCTCATAAAAATCACGTTTTAATGTGTTTCTTCAAACTCTGTATATTATATTTCCATGTTTTTAAAATAAAGTTTTATATAGAAATGGAATATTTATAAAGTACATTTTATGTCACATTTAATTTTTTTTAAAAAAAAATCTTTTTACATGTTTTATATTGAACGTTTTGAAAAATAACAAAAGGGATATTCTATTCTTAACGTACACGACGAAAATGAATTTTCCACCACCATAAATATTATTTTATTTATAGATTAATTTTTAATCTTAAATGTTTTATTAAATTTAAAAACCTATTTTCATTTATTTTTTTATTTTTTGTATTGAAAATTGGGTTTTAATGAAAATGGTGTTTTGTTATTAAAAATGGGTTTTCAAAGAACATGGTGTTTTGGTATTGAAAATGAATTTATAAAAGAAAATGATATTTTTATCTGAATGTGTCTTTCATATGTGTTTAAAAAAGTTTTTCAAAGGGTTTTATGATGAAAGTGTTATCATGATTTGATACTTGAGCATTATATGAAATGGTTGAGACTTACATAGCTTATACAATGGGTTAATCCCCATTATAGAACACGGGTGGGCCCAATAGAGCTTATATGAAGGGTTGAGCCCCATTAAAGATCATGAAAAATAGGTGATCCTGATATAGAATATATGAATGGTTGAGCCCCATAATATCTCATGAGTGAGCTCAATATAGTTTATACAAAGGGTGATCCGCATTATAGATCTCTAATACATCGGGTAATGATAATTTTGGAAGTCATACATATGGTGTTTCCAGTTAAAATGGTTTTGAAAGGGGTTTATGAATATGATGCTCTAAGTCACCAAAAGAGATTTTAATTATTTGTTATGGGTTTTAATTATTTTATTTGAGAAAAATGTGAGTTTTTTTTCATGTGAATGTTTTTAGTTCATATTCTCAAATAAATTTGAAGATAAAGGTAAACATTATAAGAGTTTTCATGTTTTCACAGGAATAAAAGTTTTCTTTATTTGTGTTTCCCTTACTTAGATTTTTATTATCATCCCATGTTTTTAAATGTTTTTATCAGGAATTAAGGATGGTTAAGGGAAAGAAAAAAAATTCAAGTTTAAATTCACGAACATTTTTTGTGTAATGAAATCATAATTTATTTTAAAAGTTTCATATTTTGAGAAAAATATATACTAATCATAAGTTTCCACTTTATATTTTATGGTTTTGTTATGTATAAGTTATGGAATAATTATCCAAAACAGTAAACCTAGAATGATACTTAAATATAATAGAATTAATTCTTGATTTAAAAATAATTATTATCAAATATTATGGTAGGGTAATTATATTTGGTATAAAATTAAATTTTTAGATAACTTTAGATTTAAAGATAGTGTTAATAACATTCCCTTAAAAGAATTTACTTTATGGTTAAGTTGAAATGATACAACATCTTAAGATTTCCATGTTTTATCATCCAAAATATGTATATTAAGAATAGTTTTACATAGAGGAAACAAATAATATGTAGTGTGAAGGAACATAAATGAATATATCCTTCCGAATCAATATACCGAGATGGTTAGAATTAGGAAAAAATAGTTTGTTGCAATTATAGATCAGTTGACATAAGTGATAAATAGTGGTTGTATCCATACCAGAGAGAAACCTGATATACCAAGAAGGAACATGCATATAGTAAATAATTTTATAAGGAAACATCCTTTATCATTCAATGGATCATATGAACCAATTGTAATTGAAGTATGGATCAATTCCCTAGAGAAGATATTTTACATCAGGGGATGTTCAGAACATTAAAAGGTAACTCTTTCCATCTATCATTTTGAAGGTGAATATGATCGATGGTGGTATTTGGTTAACAATAATAGATATAAAAATGATATTTAGGCCATGTAATTGAAAAAATTTAAGGATATTTTACTTGATAAATATTTCCCTAAGGTTCTTCAGCTTAGAATGGAGAAACAATTCCTAGAATTGAGGCAAAAAGATAAATATTCTATGGCTGTATATGAAGAAAACATCACAATATTGGCTAGGTATGTGCCATAAATTATTCAAGAAATCAATAGTAAAATCAAAAATACTAAAATTAGGATTATAAGAAATCTTATGAAGATAATTGATTGCATGATATTTTAAAAGTAATGAGAAAGTTGTTCGTTGTGCTGAGAAATTTGAGATGGAGTTTTCTGACACTTTTATTCCATAAGACGATAAGAGTATGAAATAATAAATATGGAAGAAAATGGATAATAAACCTAATAATAATTCTATAGGTAAAAAAAAACCTTGTTCTAAGTTTGGTAAAATAAATTTTAGGGAACGCATGTTAGGATCTGGAAAGTGTTACCAGTGTGGTAAGTTTGTCACAAGGTTTGTGACTGTAAAGAAAAGAGTCATGAATAATCAAAGAATGAGATGACAGATATCCAATAAATAGTGAGATGTTTTATTTGTAATTATTTATTACATTATACTAACGGGTGTCCAAAGTTACTTAGGGTGGAAATCATCATGATCATAAGAAAAAAGAAATGAAAAAATCATTTGCTACTTCTACAGTTGATGTTGGGTCATTTGGTGAAGTAATGATAGCTCCAGCGAGCTCGGTATTTTTTGAAGGTTGATCATATGACCAATTAATTATTCACTCATATGTTATTTTATTAAATATTGGTAATAACTTGAGAGACATTTATTGAGTTTTTATAGATGTTTGAGGTATATGATTAAAAGTTATTTGAGGAAGAATTCCATTAATTTTGGGGAAATAAGTTTAATGGTAAGGGTTATCATTAGGATTATATATTCATGGAATGATTATGTTATAACTTTGGGTATTACTGTTTAACTTTAGAGATTAATTTATTATCTCATCACATGACTGTTATATAATTTTGGGAATTATCTTACTATGTATTAACCATATTGGTTTTGGTTAATATATAAAGATAGGAGGAATATATTTTTATCCTTTTAAGGATTATGTAATCTATTAGAAGTTGATTTTAGTGTTTCTCGTATGAAAATTTCATCATGATTACTAATTTTTTGGAGAAAAAGATGATTCTATGGTAAAAATTTATTAATGTATGAAATTATACACATCAAGTTAGTGTATATAACTTTTCTTTTTTTCTCTTAGTCTAGATTATAAGAGAATTCCTTAACTATATGAAAAAATATTAAACAAAAATATTATCCAAGTACCTTTATTTTTAATGAACCAATGGTATTTTTATCATCATAGATTTATTTTTTTGAGGTCATTAACTATCCATTGATCATTCACTTTCTTGTGATCAATGACCTTAATCAACCTCTAAAATTATTTTCGCTTTCCCTCAATTATCACCTATGTTCTACTATATAGAAACCTAGTTATGCGTAACTTCAGGTAACCTTTATGTTTCCCAATTTCTATTTTTAAGGATTTTTTTCTTTATTTTATTGGTAATATGTGGGTTTTAATAAAGTAATTCTAAAAATATCAATCCTTTGAAAAACAAGATGAATTTTGAGGGTAAAATTAATTTTAAGGAGGGTATGATGTAACATCCAAATAATTTATGCAATATATTCTTTAAAATTATATTAAATTATTTTATATATTGATTTAAATGCAATTCATAGTCTATCTTGTGTTATAAACAACACAAATGTTATCTTTCATTACATGAAAAATCAGGTTTCTTCTATAATTTGTGTTGCATGCAAGATCGAGTTTTATAGAACAAAAATATACTATTAATATTTAATATGATAGTTATCACCAAACTTTTTGGAATGGAGTGAATGAATAGGATTAACTAAATTATGAAAATATGGTTTAAAAATGTATATATAATGAATTCTTTGGTTATCAGTTAATTAAAAATAAAAATAACAAAAAATGAAATATAAAGAAAATATTTTTACAAAACTATTTTTATACCCACACATGCATTTTATATTAATAAATTAAATTAAACACTATTAGTGAACTATATTAATGAAATTTATATTTTATATATAAAAAAAAACTATTTTAAATTTGTCCAATATATTTTATAGGCATTAAATAAGAACAAATCTAATTTAAGCATAAAAAGATGTATTTTTCTAAAAGGTATTTTTACTTCCTTTTAATGGAAGACTTGTTTAATTTTTTTTTAAAAAATTTAAAAATTTTATAGTAAAAGATAATATTCATTTTTTTAATAGAAATATCAAAATTTACTTTGGATGAATTTTTGGTATTTTTCTGAGAAGTTTCATTTTTTGATGAATAGTGAAAATTACTAGATTTATATTGAAAACTATTTTTTAATATAAATAATATATAGTGTTAAATTATATTTTTAATTGGTTTTAAAGTATAATTTTATCAAGTTTATATCATTTAATACATTTTTTTTCATTAATTGTTTTTCATATTGATTTTAGAAATAAAAACTCTGTAAACCTTTGGACCTTTTCCCTTCAAAACCCCCCTTCCTCGTCACATCTACAAGATTAAAATTAAATAAAATCACGTAACTTCTATGAATTGAGTTTTGGAAAATAGATTTTACATTTTGAATTAGAATAATTTCTAATTTCTAATAAGGTCAGCTTAATTTTTTGATCGAAGTGATTAGTGAAATCAGTTAAGATTAATTACAACGATTAAAGTAAAAATGAGCTTACTTAATGATTAAAATTAGAATACAAGGTGTAAAAATAACCTGAAACTTGTATAAGAATTATTTTATCGTTATATTTTTATGATTAAACCTCTAAATTTTTAGAATAGTTTACTTTGACCATTGGGACACAAGTGAAATTTGGGGAGCATGAAACTCTTTTCTAAAATACCAAATTTGTCCTCTCCCCCACTTATAAAAGGCCACTACCTCTCCCCATCTATTAAAACCTATAAATAACTTTTTTATTGTCTAACAAAATCAAAAATAAACTCCCAAATTCCATCCTATTATCTAAGAAGCATCAATTTGGGAATAATCCAAACTAAGGATGTACATTGGTACAAACCAAAATGAGTTACTTGAAGAAGAGGTAATTTTCTTCAACAAGTACTTTTGTTTTATTTTTCTCTCCTCCCCTTCAATTTTTTATATCCTGATTGTATAATAACCCTAGTATATTAAATATAATAATATTTTGTAATGTTAAGGTGTATAGCTCCCACATTTTCTAGAGATGTCTCGGGCTCATTTACGTGTACCCTTTTTCCTTGAGTTGAGTATTTTTCATTTGGGTTTTACCTTGGGATGTGTTTGGGTGAAAATTTGAGAAAAATGGTAGAAAGAGGGAAGTTCACTATAACGACCCATACTTTACATACATTGTTAATACTTCAAAATTGAAGCACACTTATTACAGCATATGACAAAACCACAAAGGACTGTATAGGTATAGTGTCTTTAGAAACTTGGAAACATAAACAACTGGTCCATAAATCTTCTACAGTGTCTCCCATTTATTTCATCATATCTAGGGTCCCTTTTAGCATATTCTACTTAATATCCATCTTCCTGACCTGGGGAAAAGAAAACATAAAAGGGTGAGCTCAAATGCTCAGCAAGGGCAAATAAAGGAAATAAAAATCATATCATATCTTTTTGAAAATCATAACCTGCAAAAGAGATCATAATATCTTAACATGGAATAAATCATAGAAGTGAAAATGAGATCCCCATAATCATAACATAAAACTTGAAACCTTTGTGGCATGCACACATAATCATGGAAAATCATTTCTTGTTAGTCATGACTCATTTCCAAGACTATCATAGCGGACAAAGTCCATTTCTGAACCGAGTTCACTCCTCGTTTCAGTCCTGTATCACTGAACCGAAATAACCTTCCGTTACAGCCATGTCTATCTCATGAGATATAAATCTTTACCCAATGCATTGGAGGGAGATATAGGTCCCACCCATCTTATAATGAATCATTTCTTATGTGTGCCACATAATCATAAATCATACATCATCGCATAACACATGTAACAAAAATGGGATTCTTGAAACATCATGACATCATAAAACAAACCATATAAGGTAAATGACTTCATAAAAATAATTCCCTCACAACATAATCAAATCAATGTAATAATAGGGATAAAAACAGAACCCTATATTATCTTAGATGGAAAATAATTTTGATAAAACATTTGAACTCCATTCTTGAGGAAAATATCCTTTCTACTTCAAAAACACTTTTCTTTTCTTAACATGTCATACAATTATAAACTAAAAGAAGTTTATTAAAAATAAACTTGAAAACTTATAAAGGAAGATTCTTGGAAATAATGTTTTAAAAATCCATTCTTGCCGTATAAGTTAAAAAAAACATTCTTCGTACTTTTGTCGGAAAAGTCAAAAAGTACCTCGTACGAAAAACGACAAAAGATTAATTTCATATCCTTTACTAAAAACTCACCGAAGGGTAAAATTGGATTTAAACAATTTTAGGTGGATGAAAATAATATTACATATTGAGGAAACATGGATGTGGATGATAAAATACACCCCAGTAAATTTCAAAGTATAAACAATCTCGAATAAAAATGAGATTGTGATATTTTCCCTTACCTTAAGTCCGACTTGCTTTGTAAGTGTACGAACCTCCTGTATAATGATTTAAATAATGTTATTGACTTATTCCAGAATCATACTTATTTTTATGATATCATATATGGTCATATTCTTAGCTTCTTAGTAGTAATATTTCATTGCTACTTGTTATTCAGGTGTTTATAAATTTTTGTTCTTATGCGTGTTTTGTCAAATAAATTCTTATTCTTATCTTTAGGTTATAGATACCTCATTTCCAGAGTGGTATTAGTGTATTATATATCATATTCATTCATTAAATTCATTTATATAATCATTATGAAATGAAGATCATGTAGAACGAGTCACATCACATCGTGGAGACGGTATTCCGTACGTACGCACGAGTGATGATATCGTTCCTATGATCGTGGAATTGTATTAGAGTATATATATATTATTTCAGTATCAATATTAATTTATAATAATCATAAATAGTTACTCATTACACCATTATACTCATCCTTGTAAGGTGATGGTGGAAAATAGATTACACCACGACGTGGAGACGGTATTCCGTACGTATGCACGCGCGGTGATTTCATTTTTCCGTAGGATGGATAGAAGGTGAACTAGGGTTGTTTCATATTTATAATAACATATCATTATGTAAGTAATACTTATGTTATTACTTTATCATGAAACAACTAAAGAAGAAGAAGTTGAAGAAGAAAGAAATTGAAAAGATCGGTAATGGATATTACCTCTTCTTTGGAACGCCTCTTTGAATCCTCCACTTAGGGAACTAAGATTGGTCTTTGAAGAAGACCAGGACCTCTAGGATTATTCTAGGGAAGTGGAGAAGAGATTTTGGCAGGGGTTGGCCGAGCTTGAGTGCTAAAATTGGTGTGAGGAGGAGGGGGAGGAGGTGCCCTTTTATAAGGGAGGAGAGGGGCACCTTAGAAATATCTCAAAATATTATTTTATATTAAAGTCAAAATCGGTTTATAATGTTTCAAAAGGGTCTTATTTCTAAGCTAAAGTGGGGATGGGTTGCAATCCTATCAACCAATAGGATTTAGACAAGTTTAGGTTATTATTTTAACCTTATCAATTAGATTTAACTCTAAGTTAAATAATTTAACTTTTACCGTGTCTTTTTGTTTTCTTACACTATATGGTTAATACACTTACTATAACATGGGAAACGAACCCCAAATTGTTTATTATTAATATATATATCATTATCTAAGTCATTTGGCCGAAACTTAGATTTTTAGGAATAAAATAACAATTAATAATATAATATTTGATTTAAAAACTATTTTGTGTCAATTTTGACACTATTTGATATATGATTTTTGTGAAAGTCATAACAGAATTATATGTTCGAACCAAGTTGATTAAATCAACACTAATATATCATAGTAACCTAGAAAATTAGTGGAATTCATAAAAAGTCTCAAATTACATTTATTTGAGCATTTATAACATCAATTATGTTAACATTTCCTTAAAAGGGTAATTACTGCATCATTGTTGTGTCATTTATAAATTAATTTATTTAAAGTCTAAAAATTATAAATAAAATATAATTATGTAGGATAGATTTTTATCTTTCTAATGAATATTTATAGTCGAATTTATCTTATGTATAACCCCATATTAAAAATGTTTTAGTTATTAAACTTTGATTTTAACTATTTTAACTATTCATTAAATAAAATAATATTAAATGTCATAATCTAATCCAAGTGGACCTAAATGGTCATATTATATTCATAAGGTTGTTTTTGTTCGAATTAAACTTATCCAATAGAATTAGGACATGTGTTAGGGTAATAGTAATATCATATTTACCCTTAGTTACCCTATTTACTATTAACCGCGGTAAAAAAAGTAAAAAGTTACTATTCACCAAAAAATTATTTTTATCTCATTAAACCACATTTTACTTATTGATATCAACCGTGTCTGTCGGATTTTCGAAATTCCATTCACAGAAGCGGTAAAATTAAGTTATATGCAAAATTCAGTTTTTAACCTACCACTTAGTGGTTTCACTATTCATCAAAAATTGAAAGTTTTGAGAAAAATACCAAAATTTCACCCTAGGCTAATTTCGGTATTCCGAATCCAAAAATGAGGTCCATTTTGAAAGATAAAATTTCAAAAAGTGGTTATTACTATTCATAACGGCTATTTTAAATAATATTTTAATAGCATATCGTCGTTTAGTGAAACTCGGTATTGCGTACAACGCAAGCTATCGAGGAAGGTCGCGATTGCGTGTAAAGTAAGTCAAGCTAGTGTGTAGTGAAAGATTCCTTTTATAACATAAAAACAAAATATTACTCATAAAAATATCAGGTGTTACATTCTACCCCCCTTAAAAAGAATTTCGCCCTCGAAATTCGTCACTTTGTAACAAACAGATGAGGATACTTCTCCCTCATCATATCCTCAAGCTCCCATGTAGCTTCTTCAAGTTGGTGGTTCCTCTATAAAACTTTCACCAATCGAGTGGTCTTGTTTCGTAGGACTTTTTCGCTATGATCCAGAATATCTATCAGTTGTTCTTCATAAGAAAGATCTTGCTCCAGCGGTACAACTTCTGAGCTGAGTACATGTGAAGGATCAGGTATGTACTTTCTCAGGAGAGATACATGGAACACATCGTGAACTTGAGAGAGATTCGGTGGAAGCACCAATAGGTAAGCTACCTTTCCAACACGATCCAGTATTTCGAAAGGACCGATATATCTAGGGCTCAACTTCCCCTTCTTTCCAAATCTCATAACCCTCTTCCAGGGAGATATTCGTAAGAACACTTTATCACCCACTTCAAACTCTAGGTCTTTTTTTCGGTTGTTGGCATAACTTTTCTGTCAACTCTGAGCTGCTCTTATGTGTTGTTGAATAGATCTGACCTTTTCTGCCATTTCATCAATGAGATCAGGTCCTAATAGCTTTCTTTCCCCAACTTCATCCCAGCAAGTTGGAGTCCTGCATTTCTTTCCATAGAGAGCTTCATAAGGAGCCATCTGAATACTGGAGTGAAAGCTATTATTATAAGAAAATTCCACCAAAGGTAGGTGTTGATCCCAACCTCCTTTGAAATCCATAGAGAAAGCTCTCAACATATATTCTAGGGTTTGAATTGTTCTCTCAGACTGACCGTCTGTCTGAGGATGATAAGCAGTGCTGAAACTCAACTATGTATCCAGAGTATGCTGAAGACTTTGCCAGAACTTCGAGGTAAATCTCGGATCCCGATCAGATATAATAGAAAGTGGTACTCCATGCAATCTTACCACTTCCTTTACATATATCCTGGCAAGCTGATCTAGAGAGAAATCCTCTCTAATAGCAATGAAGTGTGCAGACTTTGTAAGATGATCAACTATGACCCAGATAGCATTATTGCCTTTGGATGTTTTAGGAAGTCCTGTGACAAAGTCCATAGTGATGTTTTCCCATTTCCATTCGGGTATGGGTAATGGTTGTAACATCCCCTTAGACTACTGTCTCTCAGCTTTAACTTGTTGACAAACCAAGCATCGAGAGACATATTCAGCAACATCTCTTTTCATGCCATCCCACCAGAAGTACTCTTTCAGGTCCCTATACATCTTCGTGCTTCTAGGATGAATAGAGAATGAAGAACTATGAGCCTCATCCAGCAGCTCCTTCTTTAATTCGGGGATGGGAGGAACATAAACCCGATTCCTGAACTTTATTATCCCATCACAATCAAGGTTGAATTCAGGAACATTTCTCACCTTCTTTTGTAACTCGACATCTTCTTTCTGTGCCTCTTTAATCTTCACATGTATAGATGGTTGAACATTCATTTGAGAAAGATAAGATTTTTCCCTTTCCATTATAATTCCAAGATCCATCCTTTGTAAATCCATAAATATTGGATCTTTTGTGATCCTCATCATAGATAAACTAGCATGGTCTTGTCGACCTAATGCATCTGCCACCTTGTTTGCTTTCCCAGGGTGGTAATGGATTGAGAAGTTATAATCCTTAATCAGCTCCAACCATCTTCTTTGACGCATATTCAGCTCCTTTTGTGTGAAAATATACTTTAAACTTTTATGATCAGTATAAATATCACACCTTTCACCATAAAGGTAATGCCTCCAAATCTTTAATGCAAAGATTACCGCAGCCAACTCCAAATCATGTGTTGGGTAATTTTACTCATGGATTTTCAACTTTCGTGAGGCATAAGCTATCACCATATCATTTAGCATAAGAACACACCCCAATCCCTTCTTGGATGCATCACTGTAGATCACAAACCTTTCTCCACTACAAGGCAGTGTGAGCACAGGTGCACTGGATAACCTTCTTTTCAACTCCTTGAAATTCTCTTCACATTCCTCTGTCCAAACAAACTTAACTCCTTTCCGAGTCAACTTGGTGAGTGGGTTAGATAATCGTGAAAAATCTTTTACAAAACGTCGATAATATCCAGCCAAACCAAGAAAACTTCGGATCTTAGTTACTGTTGTTGGTCTCGACCATCTTTCGATAACCTTTGTTTTTTCTGGATCCACAGATATCCCCTCTTTTGAGATTATGTGACCTAAAAATGCAACTTTTTGAAGCCAAAATTCACACTTGGTAAATTTGGCATAAAGCTTCTCCTTTCTTAGGGTCTTCAATATAATTCTCAAGTGATCTTCATGCTCTTCCTTTCTCTTTGAATAGACAAGAATATCGTCTATAAAGACTACCACAAATTGATCAAGATAGTCTCTAAAGACTCTATTCATTAGATCCATGAAGATAGCAGGGGCATTAGTAAGACCAAATGGCATCACTATAAATTCATAGTGTCCATACCTTGTACGGAAAAGCCGTCTTTGGTATATCCTCCCTTTTGACCCTTAATTGATGTTACCCTGAATGAAGATCAATCTTGGAAAATTATTGAGCTCCGCGTAGTTGGTCAAATAAGTCATCAATGCATGGGAGAGGATATTTGTTCTTGATGGTGATCTTGTTAAGTTCTCGATAATCAATGCAGAGTCTCATTGATCCATCTTTCTTCTTAACAAATAGAACAGGTGCTCCCCAAGGTGACGCACTAGGGCGTATGAATCCCTTATCAAGATTCTCTTGGAGTTGCTTCTTCAATTCCTGCAACTCAATTGGGGCCATTCTATAAGGTGTCTTTGAAATAGGCAAAGCACCTGGTACGAGTTCTATTGAAAACTCAACTTCACGATTTGGTGGAAGACCTGGTAATTCCTCCGGAAAGACATCATCAAACTCTCGTACGATGGGCATATTCTTAATCACGAGTTTCTCACCAACCATTTGAGATAAATAACCTTCATTTAGTGGAATCAATACCCATAAAATGGAAGAAATTTCCACTGGAAGGTTATGTTCATCCTTGCATTGATAGACGATCATAGATTGATCTGGAATATGAAATGTGACTTCCCTTATTTGAAAATTGATATGATCTCCGTATAAAGAAATCCAATCCATGCCAAGAATCACATCGAATTCCACTAAAGGAAGGATCAGAAGATTTTCAGGAAGCACTTTCCCAAAAACATCAATTGGAGAAGAATTATAAACTTTTGATGCGATTGATGTGCCATTAGGTGTAGTTACAGCTAACTCAATATCTAATTGTTGAGGTAATACGGTGATAACCTTAGAAAATTCTTCAGAAATAAAAGAGTGGGTGGATCCAGAATCAAATAAAACATTTGCTACTTTAGAGTGGATGGTAAGTGTACCTTTCACCACTTCGTTATCGTACTCCACATCGCTGATAGAAATTGCATGTGACTTTCCTTTGTCTTTAGCCTTAAGAGTTTGTTGACGTCGACCATCATCATCAACCCTTGGATTTGGGCATTGATTGGCATAATGACCCATCTCCTTGCACTTGAAACATTGAAGTGTAGTAGGTTCATTCTATGTATCCCTTCCTTTGTTTGCATCATTAGACATCTTATTCCCATTATCACGACATTCAAATGACCGATGACCTTCCTTTCCACATTTTAAACATTTACTTGTCCCTTTAAGACAACTCCCTCCATGTTTCTTTCCACACTTTGAGCATAAGGGAAAGCTCATCTTCTTTTCAGTGTTCTCTTTAGATTTTCCTTTGAATTCCATTTTCCTCTTCTTATCAAACCCATATGACTAATGGGTTACTCCAATATCTATCTCGACTTTGAGAGCACATCGAACGATTTCCTCATAGCTATTGAAGTCCCTTATGGCTAACGCCCTTCGAAGACTTGGTTTTAAGCCACTAAAGAATCGATCGATCTTACTCTCAGGTTGGATAATAATACCAGAAGCGTACCTTGCAAGTCTTGTAAAATTTGCTTCATAGGTACCAACAGATTCATCATCCCTTTGCTTCAGTTAAAGAAACTCTTTCTCCATCTTTGTTGGGAGAATATGAGGGAAGTACTTATTGAAAAATAAGTTCTTGAACTCGTCCCATTCCATGGACTCAATTTCATCCCTTTGCCTCGTATTCTTAATAAGATTCCAACATTGATCAGCATCTCCTTCCAAACGATACACTGCTAGGATGACTTTATCATGTTCAGAACATTAAAGAACTGAAAATATCTTTTCAGTAGTACTAATCCATTGTTCAACAACTAATGGATCAGTAGACCCGCTGAAAGAAGGTGGACGCTGCCTCATGAAGGATTCAACAGAATGTTGCTCCTTTCTTTGCTCGTTTGGAAGTCCTGCATGATTCATAGCTTGAGAAAGTTGTGTGAGCATGGCTACAAGATTTTTCATTCCAGCTCCCATATCGTTTGGTTGCTCAGGGGGACAATCATTGCATTGCCCATCGCATTCCGCACTAACACGGTTCCTTCGGGTTCCAGCCATTGACTAAAACCAAGAAGAATAGTGTGAGCAACACTAATTATAATAGGAAAACCACATAATTCAAGAATAAAATTTTCATGCTTAAGGTCTTATCCTAGGTTATTCATGGCCATTTCTAAAACACTAAGATTGTGTTCTATGCTTAGACTTATCCTTAGGGTTCTTACTAAGGCTTTCACATCCTAGTTTCCAAAGGTTGACTATACCTTTCCTCTGATACCAACTATAACGACCCATACTTTACATACATTGTTAATACTTCAAAATTGAAGCACACTTATTACAACATATGACAAAACCACAAAGGACCGTATAGGTATAGTGTCTTTAGAAACTGGGAAACATAAACAACTGGTTCATAAATCTTCTACAGTGTCTCCCATTTATTTCATCATATCTAGGGTCCCTTTTAGCATATTCTACTTAATATGCATCTTCCTGACCTAGGGAAAAGAAAACATAAAAGGGTGAGCTCAAATTGTTAGCAAGGGAAAATAAAGGAAATAAAAATCATATCATATCTTTTTGAAAATCATAACCTGCAAAAGAGATCATAATATCTTAACATGGAATAAATCATAGAAGTCAAAATGAGATCCCCATAATCATAACATAAAACTTGAAACCTTTGTGGCATGCACACATAATCATGGAAAATCATTTCTTGTTTGTCATGACTCATTTCCAAGACTATCATAGCAGACAAAGTCCATTTCTGAACCGAGTTCACTCCTCGTTTCAGTCCTGTATCACTGAACCGAAATAACCTTCCATTCTAGCCATGTCTATCTCATGAGATATAAATCTTTACCCAATGCATTGGAGGGAGATATAGGTCCCACCCATATTATAATGAATCCTTTCTTATGTGTGCCACATAATCATAAATCATACATCATCGCATAACACATGTAACAAAAATGGGATTCTTGAAACATCATGACATCATAAAACAAACCATATAAGGTAAATGACTTCATAAAAATAATTCCCTCACAACATAATCAAATCAATGTAATAATAGTGATAAAAACATAACCCTATATTATCTTAGATGGAAAATAATTTTGATAAAACATTTGAACTCCATTCTTGAGGAAAATATCCTTTCTACTTCAAAAACACTTTTCTTTTCTTAACATGTCATACAATTATAAACTAAAAGAAGTTGATTAAAAATAAACTTGAAAAATTATAAAGGAATATCCTTGGAAATAATGTTTTAAAAATCCATTCTTGCCGTATAAGTTAAAAAAAACATTCTTCGTACTTTTGTCGGAAAAGTCAAAAAGTACCTCGTACGAAAAACGACAAAAGATTACTTTAATATCCTTTACTAAAAACTCACCGAAGGGTAAAATTGGATTTAAACAATTGTAGGTGGATGAAAATAATATTACATATTGAGGAAACATGGATGTGGATGATAAAATACACCCCAGTAAATTTCAAAGTATAAACAATCTCGAATAAAAATGAGATTGTGATATTTTTTCTTACCTTAGGTCCGACTTGCTTTGTAAGTGTCCGAACCTCCTGTATAATGATTTAAATAATGTTATTGACTTATTCCAGAATCATACTTATTTTTATGATATCATATATGGTCATATTCTTAGCTTCTTAGTAGTAATATTTCATTGCTACTTGTTATTCGTGTGTTTATAACTTTTTGTTCTTATGCGTGTTTTGTCGAATAAATTCTTATTCTTATCTTTAGGTTATAGATACCTCATTTCCAGAATGGTATTAGTGTAGTATACATCATATTAATTCATTCAATTCATTTATATAATCATTATGAAATGAAGATCATGTAGAACGAGTCGCATCACATCGTGGAGACGGTATTCCGTACGCACGCACGAGTGATGATATCGTTCCTATGATCGTGGAATTGTATTGGAGTAAATATATATTATTTCAGTATCAATATTACTTTATAATAATAATAAATAGTTACTCATTACACCATTATACCCATACTTGTAAGGTGATGGTGGAAAATAGATTACACCACGGCGTGGAGACGGTATTCCGTACGTACGCACGCGCGGTGATTTCATTTTTCCGTAGGATGGATAGAAGGTGAATTAGGGTTGTTTCATATTTATAATAACATATCAGTATGTAAGTAATACTGATGTTATTACTTTATCATGAAACAACTAAAGAAGAAGAAGTTTAAGAAGAAAGAAATTGAAAAGATCGGTAATGGATATTACCTCTTCTTTGGAACGCCTCTTTGAATCCTCCACTTAGGGAACTAAGATTGGTCTTTGAAGAAGACCAGGACCTCTAGGATTATTCTAGAGAAGTGGATAAGGGATTTTGGCAGGGGTTGGCCGAGCTTGAGTGCTCAAATTGGTGTGAGGAGGAGGGGGAGGAGGTGCCCTTTTATAAGGGAGAAGAGGGGCACCTTAGGAATATCTCAAAATATTATTTTATATTAAAGTCAAAATCGGTTTATAATGGTTCCAAAGGGTCTTATTTCGAAGATAAAGTGGGGATGGGTCGAAATCCTATCAACCAATAGGGTTTAGACAGGTTTAGGTTATTATTTTAACCTTATCAATTAGATTTAACTCTAAGTTAAATAATTTAACTTTTACCGTGTCTTTTTGTTTTCTTACACTATATGGTTAATACACTTACTATAACATGCCAAACTAACCCCAAATTGTTTATTATTAATATATATATCTTTATCTAAGTCATTTGGCCGAACCTTAGATTTCTTAGGAATAAAATAACAATTAATAATATAATATTTGATTTAAAAACTATTTTGTGTCAATTTTGACACTATTTGATATATGATTTTTGTGAAAGTCATAAAAAAATTATATGTTCGAACCAAGTTTATTAAATCAACACTAATATATCATAGTAACCTTGAAAATTAGTGGAATTCATAAAAAGTCTCAAATTACATTTATTTGAGCATTTATAACATCAATTATGTTAACATTTCCTTAAAAGGGTAATTACTGCATCATTGTTGTGTCATAAATAAATAAATTTATTTAAAGTCTAAAAATTATAAATAAAATATAATTATGTAGGAAATATTTTTATATTTCTAATTAATATTTATAGTCGAATTTATCTTATGTATAACCCCATATTAAAAAAGTTTTAGTTATTAAACTTTGATTTTAACTATTTTAACTATTCATTAAATAAAATAATATTAAATGTCATAATCTAATCCAAGTGGACCTAAATGGTCATATTATATTCATAAGGTTGTTTTTGGTCGAATTACACTTATCCAATAGAATTAGGACATGTGTTAGGGTAATAGTAATATCATATTTACCCTTAGTTACCCTATTTACTATTAACCGCGGTAAAAAAAGTAAAAAGTTACTATTCACCAAAAAATTATTTTTATCTCATTGAACCACATTTTACTTACTGATATCAACCGTGTCTATCGGATTTTCGAAATTCCATTCACAGAAGCGGTAAAATTAAGTTTTATGCAAAATTCAGTTTTTAACCTACCACTTAGTGGTTTCACTATTCATCAAAAATTGAAAGTTTTCAGAAAAATACCAACATTTCACCCTAGGATAATTTCGGTATTCCGAATCCAAAAATGAGGTCCATTTTGAAAGATAAAATTTCAAAAAGTGGTTATTACTATTCATAACGGCTATTTTAAATAATATTTTAATAGCATATTGTCGTTTAGTGAAACTCGGTATTGCATACAACGCAAGCTATCGAGGAAGGTCGCGATTGCGTGTAAAGTAAGTCAAGCTAGTGTGTAGTGAAAGATTCCTTTGATAACATAAAAACAAAATATTACTCATAAAAATATCGGGTGTTACATTCACAGTTGGCACATGGTTTTACCTAACTGTGCGCCCTGGAACAATAAACCATGTAATTGTGGACAAAAAGGTTTTGAACAGCTGGCACATAGTTTGTCAAACTGTGCCCCTAAAAAGGAGAAACTGTGGTACCCCTAGAAGTGGCACATGGTTAAGGAAAAAGGTTAGGGGAAATAATGAACCCTGAGAATCAAACCACACATAAGAGATTTTAAGCCCCTAAAAATTAGTTTTAAAATTTTCAAGCCCCCATTTTTACCCCCATTCAATATTAACTCAACCAATAATGTGTTTTCACGGTTTTGGAGCATCCCAGACAGATTTCAATCCATTTTGACATTAGTTCTCTATGATGTGAAGCCCATATTGAAGATCCACACTGCTCCCATTAAGAGGATCTCATCCCATGTGGTTTCCTATATCTTTCCATTCTTCTCCCATTTTTTGTTGGGTTATTCTTCCCTATTTTTTTATTGAATCTCGATCTAGGATTTTGGACCTAGATCTAGAATTGTGGGATCTTAATTAATATGATCTTTAATTTAGGTTTAAGATATATATCTCATTCTATATTGTTATTCCATTCGAATTAGGGATTTCTATTGGGCAATAACTCATCAAAAAATAGTGTTAGGTGATATATTACTCAAACCCCATAGTCATGATTTCAATTACATATATGTAATTGTATAATTTATAGATTTTTAGAAATTGAATTAATTAATTTGGTGAATTAATTAAATATGTAATTTTGTTTTGGGAATAATTATTTGTTTATTTAATTATCGGAATATTGAATTGGGATTTGGGGATAATTAATTCTTGAGTTAATTATAGGAATATTGAATAGGAATTTTGGGATAATTAATTATTGATATAATTATCCGAATATTGAATTTGGATTTGGGGATAATTAATTATTGAATTAATTATGGGATAATGATATTTTGAATTGAATAATTAATTATTAAATTAATTATGGGATATTGAGTCTGTGGATATTGATTAATTAACAAGAAAATTAATTAAATGGTTTTTATGTGATTTATTAATTGGGGGATTAATTAAGGGGATTGATGTGATGAACTAATTGTTTTTATTAGTATTAATATTGATATGAATAATAAATTGTTGAGTTAATTAATGGAATTGAGATTATTAATTAATTCTTGTGTTAATTAATTGGATTGAGGTGATTAATTAATTATTGAATTAATTAATAGGATGAATTTTAAAAAATAATTGATAAAAATGGAATTCATGAGTGAATTAGAATGATGAATACTAATAATGGAATTTATAAGAGAATTGAGACAATGAATGGTAACAATGACATTCTTGACTTAATCGAGATAATTAATAATAACAATAGAATTCATGCATTGACTGAGACAATGAATGGTAATAATGGAATTCATGTGTTGATTGAGATGACATGTTGTAACAATGAAATTTTGAGTTATGATATCCCTTATGGATAGTTTAGACTCTAGCATGGCCGAAACAAGTATTGAGATATGGGTGTCCATCAAAACTCGGGGGTTTATGTGGTTAAATAAAGAATAATTATTATTGTGATAACTATTTATTTATGTATTTTACTTTATTATTTATACAAAAACACACAATTTTATTTGGATGGATATTGTTTTATGATGGTGGTGGTGGTCTATAGAGTTTTACTCACATGTTACCCAGGCTTCCTGATCGGTACCTGAATAGATTTCACAATTTCAAGGTTGTATAAGGGAAAAGTCCCTACGTTAGATGATTGGGTTAGGATGGGGAATGAATGAGGGAACCAGACATGGTTCAGATCCTTCTTGGGAGTTATCAATGTCTTTACTTTTGAATTTCATTTTGACACTTAGAATGTATATTAGCATGATATTTTTTACTATTTATTTTTGATATTGTACTTCTATTTTTTGTCATCTTATGATACTGGAATTATCCTGGTTGTGATTATATGTCATTTAGTTATTGTTTATTTTTTTTTGGTGTATTACTTTGATAAATAGGGTATAGTCTCCCCATGACTAATATTAGACTCTCGCAGCTAGCTAACAACCTCTAGCATATGGGGAGGTGCGCTTGAGGTCATGTGACCAACTAGTTTGGGGAAACAGTGTGTGGAACCTAGGTTGAGACGCCACAAAGTGGTATTAGATGATCTTTCTTTTATTTTATTTTATCTTTCTATTTGGAAAAGGTATATAGGAGACTTGGAAGATTCAGTCTTTGGACATGAGATTTTTCATGGGAGTTTCAAACCCATGTATGGGGAGAAACCCAAATACCTAGGGTGGGATTTATATTATTTATATATGCTGTTATAGCCGGATGTTATTTCAACTTGGTTGATTCACTTGATGTGTAATATAGTGATTGTTATTGAGATTTTATGACTTTTGACACATGGCTTGGTATGGAATGAGATTTGAGTATACATGCATAATTCTAGGAACTCAATATTATTTTGTGATTTAGGAAAGCATGGGGAAATGGGTTTTGGGTAAGTTTTTTAACAAGAAATTTTTTCCTTGATTGGGTAATTGAATAGACAAAAGGTGCCCAATTTGAAATTTAAAGTGTAATAATGTTTCAAGATGAAAATAAATGGGTGTCTAAATGAGAAACCTGAATAATGAGACCGATTTTACCCATTTTAACCATGAACCGGATGTAATATGGTTAAGGGTAGTGACAACACCTCAATTTTGACCATTTGGTGGGGTTTAGGAAAAATACATGTGGTGAATTTTTGTGTTTTATTCTTATATAAATGTGATAAAGTAGTGTTATGTGTATTAATTCATATATTTTTAACTGTAGATATGTACCTCCATGATGACGCATGTTGAGAGGAGATAAGAGGATATGAATGGAGATGATCTACCAGTAGTGGAACCAGAGGCACTGATAGTGTCAGGTGAGGAAGTAGGGGAGAAGTTCCAAGAAAACATTGCTTTCTTCATGGAATTCATGGAAATAGACCTAGAGAAGATTGTGATGAGTATGCCTAACCATATGTGGGTGTTCATTTATAACAACCTTCAAATTTTAATAGAGATGGTAGACTTTAGGGAGTTGAGTTCTCGATTGAGTACCTCGAGACTATACTTGACCATTTAGAGACTCCTTCTTAGAGTTGGGTCAACTTGGCTGCTTATATGCTATGAGGATCAGTTAAGAATTGGTGGGTTATCCAGGCATGGACTGGATAGGCTAATGGTATGTTATGGAAGGACTTATTGGATAAGTTATTAGAGAACTTCTATCAAGTGATGCTGAGGTAGAAGAGATCTATTGAGTTCATAAGGTTGAATCAGGTGATTATATCTAAGATGAACTATGATGGAAACTTTATAGACTTACAACGCTTTTCTCTAGCATTGGCAGGGGATGATATGACTATGATGAGGAATTTACATGATGGAATTGAATGTTATATTAAGTCCCAGGTTAAACACTTTCTATTAAATATGTTTTCTAAAGTGGTGGATAATGCTATAATTACTGAGGGGAACCTTAGGGAGGCTTCCAGTATAGGATAGGTGGTTACTTCTAGAAGAACATAAGGTACTTCTTCTTAGAGTAGGAAGTGTCGATATGAGGGTGTTAGCCATGGGGATAGTAGGAAGAGTGGCCAAGGAGAAGGTTTAGTTAGACAATACCTTACCCAGATCATATGTCACCAGTTTGGTCGGTAGGGCCAATTTCATAGACAATATCCCTGGCCACCAATGGAGTATAGATCTTGCGGTAGGATGATACTTCTGAAGAATTTCTGTATGAACCCATGACTAATTGGTAGTGATATAGGATCTCGAAAAAACCAGGGTGACAGAAGGGGATCTTATGCACCACATTAGTCTAGCAACTAGAGTTCCATTGGACACGTCGGTAGAGATAGTAGACACGATGTTTCTTATAAAGAGTGCATGTATTAGTATAGTGGTGAAAAACAAAGGACTCAGGTTATATCATAGGTAATATGGGTAGGAAATTTTCTTTCCATTCAGAATACTCTTGTGGTTAGAGAGGATGAACCATTGATAGTGAGACATACTATTCTTGTAGCTTCTATATTGTCTAGTGAATTATTTGATATCATTGCCACTCATTCCATTATTTCTTCAAAACATGTAAATGGTTTGGGCCTGATGGTGGAGTTCATGAGTGGGTTATTTATGATAGACAAACTATTTATAGTATAGTCTAGAGATATTTTCTTGTGCAAGGTGTGTTCTATTATGGTTTGAAAGTATCAATTTCTATGGGATATTTACATCCTAGATATTTCAAGATTCTAACTAATTATTGGTATGGACTTGTTAGTAGCATACCAAGCCTACTTAGATAGTTACCAGAGGAGAGTGAATTTTACTTCTCTTATGGGTGACAATTATATTCACCAAGCAAGGCTAATTACTCAGCAACTGGGAGAGCTCACAACCCATGCCTCTAGTTTGTTGATGGATGATGGGGGTGTGAAGCAAGATGTATTTCCACCCATAGTCAACATGTTTCAGAATGTGTTTCATGAAGACTTATTAGGAATTCCACCTGAGATAGATGTGTAATTTATAATTGAGATCATGCTGGGGAATGATACAATTTTAATTCCCCCATACAAAATGGAACAAATAATTTTTTAAGATCTCAAGACTCAGATGGTGGAGTTGGAGGATAAGGTGTTTATTTAACTGAGTGTGTCGCCTTGGGGTTCACCAGTTTGGTTTTACAAGATTTAAAATGGGGGTTTGCGCTTATGTGCTGATTACCAAAATTTGAACCGGATGACTCTAAAGAACCAAAATCCTCTTCTATGTATTGATGATATTCTGTACCATTTGAGGGGAGCTGGTATCTTTTTAAGATAGACTTGAGATTAAGGTATCAGTAGTGGAGAGTTTAGAATTTTGATATAATAAGGATTGCTTTCAGAAGTAGGTATGGCCTATATGATTTCATTTTCATTCCATTTGGGTTGATTAATTCACCAAAAGTGTTTTTATTTCGTTGATAAACAGAATCTTCCATCTGTAGCATGATCAATTTGTGGTGGTGTTTTTGGATGAATTCTTTTTGTACTCCAAGACTCATGAGGATCATGACCAATACCTTGAAATCATTCTTAGTACACCAAGAGAGAATCGACTATACACCAAGCTATCTAAGTTTTTGTTCTGAATTGATCAATTACACTTCTTGGGTCACGTCATCTCCTAGGAAGGTGTGTTTATAGAACCAAAGAAGGTTCAGAATGTTGTTTATTAGGAGCATCACAAGAATTTTTTTGATATTCACAGATATCTAGGGTTAGCCAGATATTATCAGAGATTTATTCAATACTTTTCCCATTTGGTAGTGCAACTTTTTGGCTTGAAAAAGAAGGGGGGAAAGTTTTAACTATTAGAAGCTTGTGATAATAACTTAAAAGAGTTAAATAAGTGGTTGACATATGTACGAATATTGAACTTACCTAATTTAAGTGAGGAGTATAAAATGATTTTGATGCTTTTGGGATCAGACATGAAGCAATGTTGATGCAGGGAGATCGAGTTGTGGCATATGGGTCTTGGCAGTTGAGGCCACATGAATGGAACTAACATACGCACGACCTAGATTTAGTGGAGGTTGTTTATTATTTTATGTGTTGGAAACATTATCTTTTGGGTGAGAAGTTTATTGTGTATATAGATTACAAGATCTTAAAGTATATCTTTTCATAGAGATATTTGTATCCTAAAAAATGGAGGTGGGTTGAGTATATGAAATCATTTGATTTTGAGTTAGAATAAATGCATGGTAAGGGGAACAATGTGGATGATGATTTTAGTAGGAAAAATATAACTTAGGCGGTAAAGGAGTCTAGTTCTCAGTGGAAAATGAAAACATTTCCAGCTGAGATTCATATGGTGGTTCAAGAGTGTCAGGAGTAGATGAATCTTGTATAAATTTCAGTAGAGTCTAAACTTTTGATTTGGATTAGGGATAGATAGTATGAGGATCCATCATTCTTTACCTTGAGGTAAATCCTTGAAGGTGGGATGTCACCTTCTGATTGGAGCAAAGATAAGGATGAGATCATCAATGTTAGAAATTGGGTTGTTGTGCCTATGAGCATGCAGGAGTAGTTGATGCATGATTTTAATGCCTCAAATTATGTGGTACATCGAGGTGTGAAAAAAATGTACCATGACCTATGATGATATTTTTGGTGGCTGAGCATGAAAATGGAGATAGTAGGGTTTGTGACCCGATTCTACACTAGTCAGCAGGTGAAGGCTGAGTCTCAATGACCTGGTGGTTTACTACAGTAATTTCCCATTCCAGAATGGAACCGGGGTGACGTGACCATGGATTTTGTGATGGGTCTCCTAAGGATGACTCAAAACAATGAGGTATCACGATCAGTGGATAATGGATATCTTTGTTGTCTAAATCAAATTCTCTTGTTTTCTACATCGAGATTTTCTCAAGTAGACTTAGAGTTAAATGATTGATGGCACACTACTTATGTAAGGACTGATACCCTATCTACCATAAACTTTGTATTTCTTATCAATAAGGGGGAGAGAAAGTGAAATGAAAGTTTGAAATGAAAGGGGGAGAGAAACAAGTAAAGGGGAGAGAGAGTATTCTTATTTTGACATTGACACATTCATTTGAGGAGACTTTGTGGTATTGACAACAAAATACAAAGGGGGAGATTGTTGGGATCACTTTGTGTATGAAGATTGTATTTGTTGTCAACAGTTGTCAATACTCGTCAAAATGAAGAAGGAGATTAAGAAGGACTAAAAAGTTAGTGGAGATTTGCTAAAGTGAGGTTGCCTGGAGAATTGTTATGGAATCATAGCATTGGATTTCCTACTTGAACAATTTTCTATGAAGATCAATTTAAAAGATTTTTGAACTAATACTAAGTTCAAAGAACTTGTGTCAAAGGTAACACATTGTTTACAAAAATGAAGAATGGTGAAGTATCATCCATCTCAAGATAATTGAAGAAGAATGAGGATTTAAGGAATACCATGCAATGCTTCACGATTTCATGAGAACCATGAAAGAGCTTACTTGAAGAAAAGAATCATATGATTTGAATGGATTAGAGAATGATGGATGAAGAAGAAGAGAGAGTGTAGAAGGGCTTGGCATTCTAAGATGGTCATGAATTACACATTGCCTTTAAAGTTCCAAATACACGTATCAAAGGTGATACATTTTCTTCAACATTAAAGGTATCTGAATAAGCTTCAATCCTCTACTTTTGGATGAAGATAGATGATTGGAGTTATTTGGAATTAACACTCCAAAAGGAATTGAGGATTTGAAGTGAGGATGAAGAAGTACTTTGGAATTCATATTTCAAAAAGAATGGACTAAACCAGACAATACTTTGTGGATATGTATTTCACAAATATCATAAGTCAGGAGAACTTGTGATGCAATCCTTACGATGTAAAGGGGGAGAAATGATGATGCCATTCATATACAATTTTGATTGGAAGGAATGATGTTGCTGGAAGATAGGGAAGTTTTAGTACTTTCCCACTGTAACTATGAAAATTCTTTGTTGATTTGTATTTAAAAAATATCATAAGTTTGGAGAACTTTTGATGAAATCCTTTTGAAGGATAGGGAGATAAAAGAAGTGTTTTTGGCAAAGGAAAGAAAGAAGCATGTAAGTCAAAAGTGGTGCCCAAGTATGGCATGCAAGTATAAGTAGCGCGCAAGTGTATGTTGCGCGCAAGTCATATTTCTAGATAATCACATCAAAATATGGAAAAGGAAATAAAGTGGTGCGCAAGTTAAATATTGACGCACAAGTCAAAAAGTGGAATGCAAGTATAAGCGGCACGCAAGTGTGACACACAAGTATATGTGGCACGCAAGTGTATGTTGCATGCAAGTCATATTTCAACATCATCATATCAAAATATGACAAAGGAAAGAAAGTGTTGCACAAGTGCTGGAGCGGTGCACAAGTACTGGAGCGGCGCGCAAGTGCTCGAGCGGCGTGCAAGTGTATGTGGCATGCAAGTCACCAAAATTACTATAAATAGACAACTAGCCTCCTCATTTTTAAGGCTCAACACTTAAGATAAAATTTGAGCTCTAATCGCGCAAGTAGTAGAAGTGGCGTGTAAGCTAAAATGGCACGCAAGCTGAGTGTTATTTATAAGGCATGTAAGTAAGGCGGCGCGCAAGTGGTGTCATGCAAGTCATCAGAGGTGCGCAAGCAGTGAGGCTTCTTCAATAAGTGTGTTGTGTATAAGTCAAAGGTAGCGCACAAGATGTGAGATGTGCACAATAGAGGCGCACAAATTTTGGCGCGCAAGCAGGGGGCACACAAGCAGAGTGGCATGCAAGTATAAGTGGCACGCAAGTTGTGAGTTGTGAACAATTTTGGTGTGCAAGTATTTAATGGTGCACAATTAGGGAGGCGCTCAAGTAGGGAGGCACACATGTATGGCGGCGTGCAAGCAGGGTGGTGCGCAAGTAAGGATTGGTGTTCAAGCTAGAACTTGTGATTCTAGCAAGAAGAAGAAGAAGAAGTTCTTGGTGCAGATGGTTTTGAACTGAAAGAGAACATGTGAAGAAGAGTAGGTTTCAGTGTAGCTAGTTTTACATTGAAGACTTAGAAGAAGAAGAATAAGAAGAGTGTGCAACTTACAGTTTTTCTACATAGAAAGAAGATAATAATAATAATAATAATAACAGAGTATGACCAATTGAAGCCTACAATTATTTAAGGCAGTTTAATTCAGATGATGCCAAGTGAACCAATATCCACTGCCTGAATAATCACATTGGTATATGTGATTCTATCCAAGAATAGAGAATAAGTTTTAATGAAGTTGGTTGTTTCACTAAGAAGAAGAAAGAGGAAGCCTAGTGCAGTTGGTGTTGCACTAGAATAGAAGAGAAAGAAAGAAGGAAGAATTTATTGCCTACTACTTAACAAGTAATTAAGTGAAGAGCATTAAAGAAGACCAAGAGAAGAACCTTCCTTTTGAAGAAGGAAGCAGACTGTCTCCATAGGTAGTATAAAGAACCCGGTAGATGCTGCAAGTTGGGCTAGGTCATCACCTTTCTAGGGAAGAGGATTGTTTCCCACCCCCCTCTAAAGTGTAGGGACTCACACTGGCTAGAGGATTGTTTTCCTAGCCACTCCACTGTAATTTCATATCACATCATAGTGGAGAATCCATGCACTGGTCATACCCATGCATGGAAAGAATGTAGCTACTCTTATTGAGTGGTGAACCTTATAAAAATATCATGTGCATATTTTTACTGCTTTCTATTATTGCATGCGATAGGGAAAATAGAATAAGAGAATAAAGATCCTAACAGGTCAAGAGGTACAGGGAGAAAAGTTGGAATTGGTTTAAAAAGTCCCCAACACTGATTCAAACCCCTCTCAGTGTTAGGTATATCCCAAACTGGTCCTCTCAATTGGTATCAGAGGGAAGGTTAATCTCTGTTGTATTATCTATAGTGAAGTTATTCTCTCTTTATTATTTGAGTTTATTTCTTGAATTATCAATGAAGTGAACTTTCAGTGAATATTTAGTTATCTCTGAACAAAAGTCTATATCTATCAAGACCATGATGAATAAGAAAAAGAAGGGGAAGACAAAGTTGAAGGAGAAGTCCCTCCTATCTAAAGAAGGGGATGTATCTAGTTCTCCATATCTGGCAGACATTTAAGACACACAAGACTTGGAAAGTTATAAGAAGGTGGCTCAAGTTTCCACTAAGAATATAGATAAACTTCCTACCTCAAATGATAAGGAGGTATGTGTTAGTACATTTGGAAATTATTCTCCTGATGAAAATACTGGCACAAGTGGTGATGATCAATCTACAACATCTCAAGAAATATTAGTTGACATATTAAGAATGATTCTGCATGGTATTACTGAAGAGAGTGCATATCTTGTTTGTGGAGTATTTCAATTCATGCAGGAAAATATCACTCAACTGGAAGAATAAAATGATGCTTTGGAGAAAGGCTTACAAGAAAAAATTGTTGAATTTTTAAAGCCTTCCAGACATGTTGGAGCCTTTGAAGCAACAAAGAGGGGATTTAAACTAAGTTCTTCAAAGTGGTTCAAAGATGTTGAAGAGAAATAGGGAGTCAACAAGACTCTAGAAGAGAATATCCATGCACCTGAAGATGATCTGAAAAATATCAATGATGTCAGGGAGATATATTTGTAAGAAAACTACAGGAAGATCAATGACTTGACTCTTTGTTACAAAACAAAGTAAAGACGCAAGAAGATTAAGTTGAAATGTTAAAGAAGGCTTGTGAAGAGAAGATGACTATGATTGAAGACCAGGAAGTCATCCTCAATATGAGATGTCTAGAATTGGAAGTTGAGTTTACCAATCTTGAGAAGACACATATTGAGTCTTCATAAAAGAAAGAAAAATTTGGTGTCAGTATTCAATGATCAATGGAGGATTCTACTTCAAAAGACCTCCAATATGTGATAAGAAGATCATGGATTCACTCACTGATCTATCAAAAGTAGCTGAGAAATTAAAGGTACAATCCATACCAACTTGAACTAATTTTTTTGTTTCTATAAAAAGTATGAGTTGGAAGAAAAATTCTAAACAAGTATGGATAAAGAAAAGTGAGAAGAAACCTACCACAATGGATATGGTGGATCGGGGAAAGAGTGTGGAAGATAGCTCCACACATAAAGCACAACATACCAAGAAGAAGATTCAACAACCTTATAAAAAATATGGGAAGAAGTCAAGGTCTGTTGGTTAATGATGGTGTTGTAATAGATTTGGGCATTATGAACTAGATTGTTGGTACAAACCCTTAAATGTAAAAGCACAGAGAAAGCTCATCTCAAGGGGAAAAATCCAGAGAAGAAGAAGCAACATCCATAGATCCAAAAGCATCAATATACTGCAAACATATTTGGAATGTTAGATAACATCTATGATGTATGCAATAGGAGTGGTCATATGAATGGTGCATGTTCATATAAGAAAAGAAGACCACAGAAGCTAAGTAAGAATGCAGAATCATCCTTGGGAAGAAATCAAATAAATAATATGAAAAAAATTCACCCAGGAAGATTTCAAGAAGGAAAGATGAGAAGTCCTTGGATTCTAAGTCCAAGAAGGTGAAGGGTGGTGCATCCAAAATAACTACTAATAATGAATCCACTCAGAAGAATCCATATAGAAGATCCAATATTGATGCCTCATTCCATAATGATATTTTTGTAGTTTGGCCAGAATATTTGGAAAGAATGAGAAATATGGAAGATTCACATGATAATACTTGTGCTAAAAGAAAAAAAAGAAGATTCTACTTAAAGAAAATAAAGTTATGTGTGTGAGGTGCAACATGTCTGATCATACTATTAAAATATTCTTTTAATTTACTACATCCCAACAATAATTCATCAAAAAGATGAAAATTTCACCAGGAGATTCTAGTGCTTTGAAATCCCTTGAAGAAAAAATATTCACACACAAAGATATGGAAGAAGTAGTGAGGTCCACACAATCACAGTCAGCATTGAAGATCAGTTGTGAAAGTGTGAAGAATGGATCATCTGGGTTGAGAAGATCATCTCAACCTTTTTGTTCACATTGATGGAGAAAAGAGGATCCACCTTATTCCATTAAATCTTTGTGTATTGTATTTGTTATTATGATACACAAAATTGAATGTGAAGTAATATCTCCAGGGGAAAACCTGGGATTCAGTGTGGAGAAGTGTTCCATTGAGGGAGAGACACATGAAGAAGCTATCAGAGTCATTATCTCAATCAATATCAACATCAGTTGGTATAAAATTAAATTTCTCTGAACATTGTCTGAAGATCATGTCATTTAAAAAGGTATGTAGTTTCTTAATCTCTCATCCTTGGTTACTCAAAATAAATATATTTTTATAAAGGGGGAGTAACTGGGTCAATCAGTGACATAAGAAGAACAAAAGTGCCCTAAGGCCACTTATCCAGCTAATTGCACATGAATGTTTTTGATCCTTTTGTTGAAGTGAGTGCAGGAATTTAAGGATTGATTATTTCCTATCACAGTCAATAAATTTTTTCCTAGAATGAAAGTGGAAAATCCTTTAAGAAAAGTGTAGTAGATCTCAACTCATGAGATATCACGATCAGTGGATAATGGACAAAATTTTTTCTAAATATTTTTTTTTGTTTTCTACATCGAGCTTTTCTCAAGTAGACTTAGAGTGAAATGATTGATGGCACACTGCTTATGTAAGGACTGATACCCTCTCTACCATGAACTTTGTATTTCTTTTCAATAAGGGGGAGAGAAAGTGACACTACTGGAAATGCTGTTTTTCCCAACGGGTTTTTACCAATGGTTTGCTAAAACCGTTGGCCTTGAAGGACTAATAAAGCCTTTCCCAACGGTTCATTGAAACCGTTGGGAAAAGCCACCCCTTTGCCAACGGTTTCTTCAAACCGTTGGTAAAGGGGTGTGTTAATCACCTTTTGCCAACGGTTCAAGAGAACCGTTGGCAAAGGGGTCCTTAACATCTCTTTCCCAACGGTTCTTTAAAACCGTTGGGAATTATTTCCCCCAAATCCTGCTCTCCCCCATTTGCACAGAACCTAATTTCATCCGATCCACCACTCTCCTCTGGCGAAATCCCCTATCCGAAGAGGTGAAATCAGGTATCTTTTCATTTATACACATATACTTCCTTATTTTTATTGTTATTGCTTTAGTATTTTAGTTTTAAGTTATCAATCCACCTCCACCTCTCTGCTGCTCTCCAAATCCCCCATCCGAATAGGTGAAAACCCTTTTGAATCATCTCAAATCAAGTAATTTTTTCTTTATACACATATGGTACCTTGTTTTTATTGTTATTGATCTAATATTTTAGTTTTAAGTTTGGATTTTGATTTGATTTCACCGTGTAAAATAGGGAAATGAATAAATATTTTGTTAATTAATTAGTTTCCCCTGGAATATCAGTTGTGTTATAATGTCCATGCTAAATAAAGGGGTAATGTAATAAAAGACCTTGAATAAATAAATTGTGGAAGTTGGGGTATGTTGCCTCTATGAGAGGTTTTTTGTTGTGTTTCATTGTATGTTGTAGGCTGTTTTATGGGGATTGAGGTGACCAGTTGGGCTTTGTGATATGTGGGGTTGTAATGTGATGGTTAGTGGGCATGGATGTGTCATGTGAAGTTGTATGATAGTGATGATGTGTGGTGGTGTTGTGTCGTGTGGAGGTGTTGTGTGATGAAGTTGTGGTGTATAATGTGGTGAGGTGGTTTTGGTTGTGTGGTGGTTTGTGATGTGCAATATTTTTATTGTGATATGTGGTTGTTTTGGTGAGATGGTTGGTCGATGTAACATGGTGTCGATGGTTATTGTGAGATGGTGAGTTGTTGTGTGGTGGTTTTATTAGTTTCCTGGTTATCTATGGAATAAATTATGCTGTTAAAACAAAAAAACAAGATATTAAATAAATGAGATGGAATAGAAATGGATGTGTGGTAAATGGATTTAATTAATTTAACATTAAATGAATGGACAATGTAAGTGTGAATGAAGTGGCTTATAAATGAATGTGAGAAATGCTATGCGTCTTGTGTGGTGGTGGTGTGGTTTATGTGTTTTATGGTAGTAGTGAAGTGTGTGATTATGTAGTTAATGTGAACCCATAGGTTGAGTATTTTGTGCTATCTATATATCATGTATTTTTATGTTATTTCTACACATTCCAGGGGGGGTGGTATGTCTAGGTGGTGGTGGTGGGGTTGCAGGGGAGGGGGGTGTGGGCTGTTTGGGAGGGTGGGCGGGGCTATCTAGGGGGGGTATGGGGTGTCCAGGGGGGTACAGGGGTGGGTGGGCTGTCCACAAGGGTGGACGGGCTATCCACGGGGGTGGCCGGGCTATCAAGGAGGGGTGGGCGGGCTGTCCAGGGGGGGTGGGTGGGCTGATGGGGAGGGATCTCAAGCTTCAAGGATGGCAATGGATCACAAGAGGCCTTGGAGATTTGTCGTTAGTGCGTCAAGACATCAAAATATCATTAGGGTATGTTCCCGGAATCCATGGTTTCTTATTTATAGGAGAAATACCCATAAAAACTTCAATATGGCCGTTGGAGGGCTTCCGGAGTCGTTGGGGGTCAAAAGTACAAGTCTGGTCAAAGCCCAACGGTAGTTTGACTGGGCACACCGGCTGGCCGGTGGTGTCTCACCAGCTGGCCGGTGGTCCAGACAGAGCAGGCTTTCTGTCTGGGTTCCACCGGCTGGCCGGTGGTCATCCACCGGTTGGCCGGTGGTCATCCACCGGTTGGCCGGTGCCCATACTGGTTGGCCGGTGTGCTAACACCGGCTGACCGGTGGCTCTGGCAGAATGCAATGCTTCTTCCAGAGACCACCGGTTGGCCGGTGGAAATCCACCGGCTGGCCGGTGGACTCAGAGAGTCCACTATCAAACTTCTTGGGCCAACTCCTGGGAAACCTTTTTCCTAGCATCAAAACACTTGAAAACAAGTTAGAACACGATGAGAGTGATTGTGATCATTAAAATCCAAGAGAAAGGGGTACAACAAAGGAGGGGTGGGCGGGCTGTCCAGGGGGGGTGGGTGGGCTGACCACAGGGGGTAGGGGTGTCCAGGGTTGTGGGCGTGCTATCCAAGGGGGTGGGGGGCTATCCATAGGGAGAAGGGGTGTCGAGGGGGGTGGGTGGGCTGTCCACGGGGGTGGTTGGGCTGTCTAGGGGGTAGGGGGTGTCCACGGGGGTGGGTGGGTTGTCCACGGGGGTGGGCGGGGCTGTCCACGAGGGTACCCTACTAATATGGTTATGGGATGAGGCATGCTCTGATGTGATAACACATTACGTTCTTGTTGGTTTTACATTTTTTCAATAACACATTAGTATGTTTTTTTCACATGTCTAGTTGATACCATGATTATTTTCTTCCTTTATCGTTTACTTAAATGTATTTTCTATTAAAGTTCAATCCTATTGAATTGTTTATGACAAAATGACTTATATGAATTTTTTTACTAAATGGACAGAAGTTGGATGTATGAAACTGATCGTATCTCAAGCGATTTTCAAAACAATTTGAAGAGCTTTATAGATTTTGAATTTCACAATGCTTCAGATAGTGGTCGCATACACTGCCCATGTTCCAATTGTGTTGGTAGACCTTGGTTGAGTCGTGAAGAAGTCAGCTACCACATAACCAAAAATGGTTTTCAATCAAACTACTTTGTGTGGTATCACAATAGGGAGAAAATGAAATCTCAAATTGGTGATGATCGAAATGAAAGGACTGGAATGGAGAATTTGTTAGATGACCGGTTTCCGTTTATTAGTCATCATGAAAAAGAAAGGATTTCGACTCAAGAAGACGTCGATATGAGGACAACTGATGCATCTAGTGAAAATGATGATATTGATAGGGTGAAAAAATTGAATGATGCTGCCACGACTCCAGTATATCGACAATGCGATAAAATGAAAAAGCTGGAATTTTTAATCCGATTGTTTCATGGAAAAACTATGTATGGGATTTCTAATACAGCAATCGATTACATTCTTACCCTCTTGAAGGATTTACTTCCAGATGATGCAGATATTCCCTCAAACCACTATATGGTATGGAAGTTAGTTGAAGAACTTGGATTTTCCAGAAACAAAATTCATGCTTGCCCGAAAGATTGTAGTTTATTCTGGGAAGAAACCGCTGAACGAAATGAATGTATAAAATGTGGCACATCCCGCTGGAAGTCAAAATCTGATGGAACACCATCCCGCATTCCACAGAAAGTAATGTGGCACTTTCCATTGATCCCCAGACTCCAGAATCTTTTTATGTCTGATGACATATCAATAAAAATGAGATGGCATGATACTGAGAGAAAGAAGACTAATGATGAGTTGGTTCATCCTGCAGATGGATTTGCATGGCAGAGATTTGATGCTCGACATCCTGATTTTGCAGCTGATGTGCGTAATGTGAGGCTGGGTCTTTCATGCGACGGTTTTAATCCGTTTGGGCAGATTCTTACTTCGCACAACACATGGCCAGTTTTTATACACATTTATAATCTTCCCCCATGGTTGTGTATGAAAAAATCTTTCACTTTCATGAGTATACTCATATCTGGTCCTTCTGATCCCGGCATTGATATTGATGTATACATGCAACCTTTAATAAAAGAGTTGAGACTTCTTTGGGATGTGGGTGTGCGCACATACGATGCATGTTCGAAAGACATATTTCAGATGCGTGCTGCGCTTATGTGGACGATCAATGATTTTCTGGCTTATGCAATGATGTATGGATGGAGCACGAAGGGAAAACTGTCATGTCCAGTTTGTATGAAGAATACACGATCCAGAAGACTGAAACATCGTTGTAGTTTCAGTTTTATGGGACATCGACGATTTTTTCCAAAGGATCATCCATATAGAATGAATCATCGAAGATTTGATAATACTATAGAGACCGATGATCCACCTCAGCGTATGTCTGGAACTGATGTGCTTAATGAATTGAAAGATTTCAGTTTTTCGTTCGGGAAGGGTCAAATGAAATCTGGAAAGAGAAAGAATGTTTCCACAGAAACCTGTTACAATTGGAGGAAGAGGAGTATCTTTTTTGATTTGCCTTATTGGTCAACCAATTTGCTACGTCATTGCTTAGACGTAATGCATATTGAAAAGAATATATGTGAAATGTTGCTTTCAGTTCATCTAAATGTCAAGGGGAAGACAAAAGATGATTTACGATCTCGACGTGACTTGGTGGATTGGGGCATCAGACCAGAATTGCATCCTGTGCGTATCAGTGAAAATAAATGGCAACTTCCATGTGCTTCTTATGTGATGACACCTACTGAAAAAAAACAATTTTTGGAAGTATTAGAGACTATTAGAGTTCCTGATGGTTATTCAAGCAACATATCTAAACGGGTCAACAGAAGAGAGTTGAAGCTAAAATCTTTGAAGACTCATGATTATCACGTTCTACTGCATGAGTTGCTTCCAATAGCAATCTATCATCTTTTGTCCAATAATGTAAGGGTGGGTGTTATTCGGTTGTTCCATTTGTTTAGAGATCTTTGTGCTAAGAAGTTGTACAAGTCTTTCTTGCAAAAAATGTTGACAGATGCCCCATTAATTTTGTGTGAGTTGGAGAAAATATTTCCCCCATCATTTTTCACATGCATGCTGCATCTGACTGTCCATATTCCAACTGAAATACTTCTCGGAGGACCTGTTTCTTTTCGTTGGATGTATCCAACTGAAAGAAATATGTTCACATTAAAGTCTTATGTTCGAAACAAGAATCATCCCGAAGGTTCTATCGTGAATGGTTACTTAGCTCAAGAATGTATGGATTTCTGTTCAATGTATTTGTCTGATCTTACTACAAGAATGAAAAGACCAATGAGAAATGAAGAAGAACAATATGAGCAAATTGAACCCAGTTTTCCATCACTTCCTCAAACAGGAGGAATTCCTGGATCATATACATTGAAGACATTAAGCCATGAAGAGCGGGAGATGGCACATCGCACAGTTTTGTTAAACTGTGATTTGTTCGATGACTATATCAGGTAACAAAATTGAATATGTATATCTTACATATATATCTGTTAAACTATTCATATTTTTTTATCTATAGGGAACATAAAACAATGATAAATAGGAAGCATCGTTCTTTATCTTTGGGAAGGAGAGAGACTTTGCATAGAAAAGAGTTTTCTTCTTGGTTAAAATTGAAGGTAAAAATATTACTGTTTAAATTAATTATTTCAATATTTACTTAAGTTTAACTGTCATTTATATTGTAGGTATTGAGTTTGTCTGCTGACTCTGTCTCTGAGGAAATAAGAGCTTTGGCTTTTGGTCTTAATACCGTGGTTCGTGACTGTAAATCAATTGTTATCAATGGGTACAGATTTATTGTCACTGAACGAGCCAAAAACATGAGAACACAACATGATGGTATTATGGTTACTGACACAACAGATTGTTATGCCAGTGCATCAGATAGTAGACTGCGACTTGAAAATGTGGGTTATTATGGAGTCGTTGAGAAAATAATAATATTGGATTATTACTCTCATGGACGAGTCACAATGATGAAATGCCATTGGTTTGATTCGATGACGAGACATGGCACATTTATTGATGATTGTGGATTTCAAGTAATTAATATGACCCACACTCTTGCAACCGAAGAACCATATGTGTTGGCATCAATGGCTAAACAAGTTTTTTATGTCAAAGATCAACTTAAACCTGAATTTGGTGTCATAGTTGAAGTAATTCCAAGACATATTTTTGATGATGCTGATGATGGAATTGACACTGTTTCTATTGCCATTGGAACCAATCCATTTATTTCTTTTGATGACTCCAATAGCTCAATTGTCAGAGTTGATTGTGAACCTGAAGTTGTGGTTGGAAATATATAGAATCATTCATCCATGTTCTCAATTCTTTTGGTTTACCTCGAGTTGGGTTGTTAAGGTTGGTAATATTCATATTTATTTAGTATTGATCACAAATATGTTTTAGCTGACTTGACCGTTATGTGAATTTTCAATGTTTATTGGTTGCTATTTTATTTGAATTGCATTTTCTAATTTGGAATTGAACTGTATTCAAACCAAATCAAACAATATTTCTAACTTGGT
Source organism: Viscum album (assembly GCA_963277665.1). Lineage (NCBI taxonomy): Eukaryota > Viridiplantae > Streptophyta > Magnoliopsida > Santalales > Viscaceae > Viscum > Viscum album. The sequence goes on from OY728163.1 coordinate 151,309,599, forward strand.
GAACATTACAACTTGTATGTTTTAGTAAATTCATTCAAGCTCTTCTAAAACAATTGATAGCTAAATTACCAATGAATCCCCTCATTCCCTCATATATTTAGTTTTTTGGTTTACACATTAATTTTCTTTTTCTAATTAATTACATATTTGTTTTCCAATGTAGGAAATGCAGCCAATTGAAGAGAGACGAAGAAAAAAAATGGCGGAGAACAATCGTCGGATGGAGGAGATGGACATTCCACCATTAGTGCCTATAGTGAGTACTTTATTTCAAATATATATATATATATATATATATATATATATTTACAGAATATATAATGTCATGTGATTAATTTTTTTGTAAACTTTTTTGTAGGATCCACCATTACGTCGACAGTTATTCGACGAGGAGCCTAGTACTGGTCCTAGTACTCAGGCCGGTGGTACGAGGAGGGTTCGTACCAGAGGTGGACGTAGAGCTGCGCGTGCCCGACTAGACCCTGCCCCTCCCACTGACATTTCAGCCTTCCCACATTCTGATCCCGGTGTGTCGTTAGGGACACACGGGATATTTAGACCTCCCATGTTTTCGCTACCTTCTGCATCTTCTGCCCCATCATTTTCACATCCCATGATGATTCCCACTCCCCAGTCAGCATCAGGTCATACAGCTGTTCCATCTTCATTTCCTTCTACTTTTGTCTCTCCGAGCTTTTATATTCCATCGTCTTCGACTCCTGTTCCACCAGAGGGTGTTCCATCAGGTTCTGTGGATCCGACGCCACTCATTGATCAGACTAGCGCAGGTATATTTATAAAACCCTAAAAATTTTTTATAGCAATATTTATTTTCATTATAACATGTTTTGATAAAATATTTGTTTTTCTTTCATGACAGATACATCTACTGACAGGAGGCGGGGGCGGGGCCATACATGCATGCGTTCGGTGTGGAACCGTCGCACACAGGTTATGGTGGAATATAATGAAGACAATCAGATGGTTGAGAAAACAGGGCAGCAATGTCGGAGTTTTATGACGACGCTTTCCAAATACTCCGACATCATTCCCGTCAGCCCGCTGTCATGGAGACATTTGCCACATGAGGTCAAAGATAGAGCTTGGGCAGAGATATGGGTAAAAAAATCTATTGTATTTAATGCCATGAATTTTTTTTGTATTTATATGAATTAATATTTTCATTTCAGCTTCGATTTAATTTTCCTGATGGTGAGGGTGCACGACTGGAACGTCTAAAGGATTTAGGCGAGCTTTGGAGAGCCTACAAGCATGAGCTGTATATTGGCTGGCGTGCTAGAGTTGGCACTGAGTTAGAGGCGGTACCAGTCGTGGATGATTGTCCTATAGAGCAGTATCGTCAGATGATTACTCATTGGACGAGTACCCAGTTTAAGGTATGAATTACATTTTAGGTATTTAAATAATAACTTTCAAGTTTTGCATTAATATTATCCTTTGCATTATCCAATTTTATTTAGGAATCATCTGGAAAAAATAAAAAAAACATTGATGCAAAAAAATACCTCCATACACTAGGACGCACGACGATGCCGGATCATGAGAGGGAGCAGGTATGACAATTGTTTATAAGTTTTCTTTACGACTTAAATTTTTTTTGTTTCCTCAATTATTTAATTATTTGATGAAGTCTTTATATAACTTTTGTTTTCAATGTCATTGTAGAGGCAGGTACAAAATATTGAAGGATGTGTGCCTCGAGCAAAACTGTTTTGCTCGAGTAGACGAAAAAAGGATGGAAGTGCTGTCAACGAAGCGACTCAGCAGCAGATTGTAAGTTTTAATCTGTTGATTTTATATTTTAATATCTATTTCGTAAATTAATAATATATTTATATTTGTAACAGGATGCTTTAGAGGCCCTCGATGCCCAAGAAGCAGACAATTTTGGGCCATCTGATCACTTACATCAGGTGTTGGGAGAGGATCATTCTGGAAGAGTACGCTGCCGACCTAGGATAGCCCCGACGAGGTATTGGCCTACCTCAGGTACGAGTTGTAGTGCCACCGAGCTGCAGGAAGTTAGGACACAGGCAGAACAGGCTGAGAAAAGGGCCACAGAGACGGAAGAACAGTCTGCTAGGGAAAACAGTGCATTTATGAAATTTATTGAAGTTCTACGTCCAACACTTCCAGCAGAGGCCAGCCCAGCGATTGATGAATACATGTAGTCGATACATTCTATATATGGTGCACCAGGTGGCAGTTCTAGTGGTGGTCAGGCCGATGTCCAGCTTGAAGATGATGATGGCGAGCAGTCTGATGCGGAAGAGGAGGGAGATGAGGAGGGCAAGGAGAAGGGCGAAGGCGAGGAGGAAGGCGCTGTGGAGGGTGAGGACGATGAGGAGGACGATGATGAGGGCGATGATGATGATGATGATGGTGATGCTGATGCTGATGTGGGACATATTGATCCGTTACATTTTTGACTTATATTACTGAGATTTGATGTTTAATCTATTCTAGTTGTTGGTTTTATCTAGACTCGTAGTATAGTATTGGAGTTGAGTTATTTTTATATATTTTCTGTTTTTATGGATGTTGTTGTCTTTTAGTGGTTGTGTGTTTGTGAACTCCCTGGACAACCCCCCTCATTCTTGGACCCTGGACAACCCCCCTCCCCCTTGGACCCCCTCACGCGCGTTTACGAAGCGCGTGCATCACTTAAAATATGAATATTGAGCCGTACCGCTCAAACCGCACGTCCGATTGACGTGCCGTCTGCGCATACACGTCACAAATAATAATTAGAATGTTGCACGGTGGTTTCAGCTCAATCTAAGGTCGTCCTCTATGAATTTGACAGTTGGATGCCCGTTTTGGCCGTTTATGACACCAGGACTGCGTTGTCGGTCACTGCGGGCACACGACACGTCCGATTGACGTGCCGTCTGCTCGACCACTTCAGAAATCACTCACCCGTATTTGTCGTCTGATTTCAGGCCATTCCGACTTCGTTCGGCCCGTTTGGACCCCCCTCACGCGCGTTTACGAAGCGCGCGCATCACTTAAAACAAGAATATTGAGCCGTACCGCGCAAACCGCACGTCTGATTGGCGTGCCGTCTGCGCGTACACGTCAAGAATAATAATTAGAATGTTTCACGGTGGTTTCAGGTCAATCCGAGGTCGTCTGCTATGCATTTGACCGTTTGACACCCGTTTTGGCCGTTTATGACACCAGAACTGCGTTGTCGGTCACCGCGGGCACACGGCACGTCCGATTGACGTGCTGTCTGCTCGACCACTTCATAAATCACTCACCCGTATTTTTCGTCTGATTTCAGGCCATTCTGAAATCGTTCGGCCCGTTTGGACCACCCTCACGCGCGTTTACGAAGCGCGCGCATCACTTAAAACACGAATATTGAGCCGTACCGCACAAACCGCACGTCCGATTGACATGCCGTCTGCGCGTACATGTCAAAAATAATAATTAGAATGTTTCACGTTGGTTTCAGCTCAATCCGAGGTCGTCCGCTATGAATTTGACCGTTGGACGCCCGTTTTGGCCGTTTATGACACCAGAACTGCGTTGTCGGTCACCGCGGGCACACAAAACGTCCGATTGACGTGCCGTTTGCTCGACCACTTCAGAAATCACTCAACCGTATTTTTTGTCTGATTTCAGGCCATTCCGACTTCGTTCGGCCCGTTTGGACCCCCCTCACGCGCGTTTACGAAGCGCGCGCATCACTTAAAATACGAATATTGAGCCGTACCGCGCAAACCGCACGTCCGATTGACGTGCCGTCTATGCGTACACTTCAAGAATAATAATTAGAATGTTTCACGGTGGTTTCAGCTCAATCTGAGGTCGTCCGCTATGAATTTGACCGTTGGACGCCCGTTTTGGCCGTTTCTGACACCAGAACTACGTTGTCCGTCACCGCGGGCACACGGCACGTCCGATTGACGTGCTGTCTGCTCGACCACTTCATAAATCACTCTCCCATATTTGTCGTCTGATTTCAAGCCATTCCGACTTCGTTCGGCCCGTTTGGACCCCCCTCACGCGCGTTTACGAAGCGCGCGCATCACTTAAAACACGAATATTGAGTCGTACCGCGCAAACCGCACGTCCGATTGACGTGCCGTCTGCGCGTACGCGTCACGAATAATAATTAGAATGTTTCACAGTGGTTTCAGCTCAATCCGGAGACGTAGTGTGGCCGGAACCACTCAAAGTGTCCGTCTTTTGTTTCAAAAGGACGTCATTTTAGGTGAAAAGCATCAACTGACATACGGAAAACCGACCAAACGCATTCCGAATATGTTGATAATTTATCCCAACAATCCATGGGTCATATGTGACATGTACGAGCCAACCCGGGATGAATCTGAGTCGCGGTGTGGCCAGGATAAGTCTAAGTGACTCTCTTTTGTTTAAAATGGACACCATTTTAAGTACATACGGAAAAACGACCAAACGGATTTGGTTTCCGTTGAAACTTTAGGAGAACGATCCATGGGTCATATGTGACGTGTACGAATCATCCCCGCTTCAATCCGACATGCGGTGCGGCTTACACCACTCAAAGTGTCCGTCTTTTGTTTCAAAAGGACATCATTTTAAGTGAAAGGCATCAACTGACATACGGAAGAACGACCAAACGCATTCGGATTCTATCGATACTTTAGCACAATGATCCATGAGTCATATGTGATGTGTACAAGTCAACCCCGTCTTAATCCGAGACACGGTGTGGCCGACACCGCTCTAACTCTGTCTCTTTTGTTTAAAATGGACATGATTATAAATGAAAAGAACAACTGACATACGCAAAACCGACCAAACGCATTCGTAATATTTTGATAATTTATCACAACGATCCATGGGTCATATGTGACATGTAAGAGCCAACCCGGGATGAATCTGAGTCGCGGTGTGGTCAGGATTAGTCTAAGTGTCACTCTTTTGTTTAAAATGGACAACATTTTAAGTACATACGGAAAACGGACCAAACGCATTCGGTTTCCATTTAAACTTTAGGAGAACGATCCATGGGTCATATGTGACGTGTACGAATCAACCCCGCCTAAATTGGAGACGCGGTGTGGTCGGAGCCACTCATAGTGTCCATCTTTTGTTTCAAAAGGACGTCATTTTAAGTGAAAAACATCAACTGGCATACGGAAAACCGACCAAATGTATTCGGATTGTGTCGATACGTTAGGAAAATGATCCATGGGTCATTTGAGACGTGTAAGAGTCAACCCCGTCTAAATCCGAGACACGGTGTGGCCGGTACCACTCTGACTGTGCCTCTTTTGTTTAAAATGGACAAGATTATAAGTGAAATAAACAACTGACATATGAAAAACTGACCAAACGCATTCGGAATCTGTCGAAAATTTAGGACAAAGATTCATGGGTCATATGTTACGTTTACGAGTCAACCACGCCTCAATCCGAGTCTCGGTTTGGCCGAGACCACTCTAAGTGTATCTCTTTTCTTTAAAATGGACTACATTTTAAATTCATACAGAAAACCAACCAAACGCATTCTAATTGTGTTTATATTTTATCAAAACAATCCATGGGTCATTTGTGATGTGTACGAGTTAACCCCGCCTCAATACGAGGCGCGGTGTGGCCGACACCATTCAAAGTGTCTCTCTTTTATTTAAAAAACACTTCATTTTAAGTGAAAACAACAACTGACATACGCAAAACCGACCAAACGATTTCGGAATATGTTGATACTTTAGGACAACGATCAATGATTCATTTGTGACGTGTACGAGTTAACCTCGCCTCAATCCGAGGCACGGTGTGACCGGTATCATTCCATATGTATGTATTTTGTTTAAAATGGATATCATTTCTATTAAAAATATATGGTATATGAAAAACCAATCAAATTATGAATTGAATTCCGGATTCCACATATGATTGTCATCTAAATTTTAAAATGAATTCTAAATGAATTATGTATGTTTATAATTATGTTATGAATTCTACTTTAATTATGGATGAGTATATTTTCAGGATGCATTATATGTGTTGGTTGGTTGGTTTTCATTATTTGTATGTGTTGGTTTGTTCTCTATATGTATGCATTATATGTGTTATAGGTACAATAATTGGATTGAAAAATGAATTGAAAACGAGGGCATAATTGGATTGAAAATTGAATTGAAACCGAGGGTGAATGCCCAAAAACCAAACCTGCTGTGCAAATTTCAGGCTGCTGTGCAATTTGCACAGCAAAGGCTATGCCAACGGTTTTCAAACCGTTGGCATAGGCTCTATTAGCTATTTTTACCAACGGTTCAAGGAACCGTTGGTAAAAACACCTATCCCAACGGTTTGAAACCGTTGGGATACCCTGTCACATGGTGGTTTTTACCAACGGTTCATGGAACTGTTGGTAAAAACCTTTCCCAACGGTTTGGCAGAACCGTTGGGATAGGTTGATTTTTTCTAACCTATCCCAACGGTTCTGTTTAAACCGTTGGGAAAAGCCTTTCCCAACGGCTTACTTCCCCACGGTTTGCAGAACCGTTGGTATAACATATACCAACGGTTCTTCAGCCTTTCCCAACGTTTTAGAACCGTTGGGAAAGGCTGGATTTCTAGTAGTGTGAAATCAAAGTTTGAAATGAAAGGGGAGAGAAACAAGTAAAGGGGGGAGAGACGATTCAAATTTTTACATTGACACATTAATTTGAGGAGACTTTGTGGTATTGACAACAAAATACAAAGGGGGAGATTGTTGGGACCACTTTGTGTATGAAGATTGTATTTGTTATCAACAGTTGTCAATACTCGTCAAAATGAAGAAGGAGATGAAGAAGGACTAAAAATTTAGTGGATATTGGCTGAAGTGAGGTTGCCTGGAGAATTGTCATGGAATCATAGCATTGGATGTCATACTTGAGCAATTTTCTATGAAGATCAATTCAGATGATTTTTGAACTAATACTATGTTCAAATAACTTGTGTCAAAGGTTACAAATTGTTTACAACAATGAAGAATAGTTAAGTATCATCCATATAAGTATGATTGGAGAAGAATGAGGATTTAAATAAGACCATGAAATGCTTCACGATTTCATGAGAACCATGAAAGAGATTACTTAAAAATAAGAATCATATGATTTGAATGGAGTAGAGAATGATGGCTGAAGAAGAAGAGAGAGTGTAGAATGGCTTGGAATTCTAAGAAGGTCATGAATTACACATTGCCTTTAAATTTACAAATACATGTATCAAAGGTGATACATTGTCTGCGACATTGAGGGTATTTGAAGAATCTTCAAGCCTCCACTTTTGGATGAAGAGAGATGATTGGAGTTCTTTGGAATTAACACTCCAAAAGGAATTGAGGATTTGAAGTGAGGATGAAGAAGTACTTTGGAATTAATATTCCAAAAATAATGGACCAAACCAGATGATGCTTTGCTGATATGTATTTCACAAATATCATAAGTCAAAAGAACTTGGGATGCAAGCCTTACGATGGAATGGGGGAGAAATGATGATGCCAGTCATATACAATTTTTATCAGAAGGAATGATGCTGCTGGAAGATAGAGAAGTTTCCGTACATTCCCATTGTAACTATGATAATGCTTTGCTAATTTTTATTTCACAAATATCATAAGTTTGGAGAACTTTTTATGCAATCCTTTTGAAGGATAGGGAGAGTAAAGAAGTGTTTTTGGCAAAGGAAAGAAAGAGGCGCGCAAGTCAAAAGTGGCATGCAAGTATGGCACACAAGTATAAGTAGCGCGCAAGTGTATGTTGCGCACTAGTCATATTTCAAGATCATCACATCAAAATATGACAAAGGAAATAAAGTGGCACACAAGTTAAATATTGGCGCGCAAGTCAAAAAGTGGAGCACAAGTATAAGCGGTGTGCAAGATTGGCATGAAAGTATATGTGGCACCCAAGTGTATATTGCACACAAGTCATATTTCAACATCATCAGATCAAAATATGAAAAAGGAAAGAAAGTGTCACGCAGGTGCTGGATCGGCGCGCAAGTGCTGGAGCGGCGCACAAGTGCTGGAGCGGCATGTAAGTGCTGGAGCAGCGCACAAGTGTATGTGGCACGCAAGTCACCAAAATTCCTATAAATAGATGACTATCCTCCTCATTTTTTAAGTCTCAACACTTAAGAGAAAATTTGAGCTCTGATCGCGCAAGTAGTAGAAGTGCCGCGCAAGCTGAAGTGACGCGCAAGATGAGGGTTATTTATAAGTCATGCAAGTAGGGCAGAGTGCAACTGGTGGAACGCAAGTTTTCAAAGGTGTGAAAGCAGGGAGGTGTCTTTAGAAAGTGAGTTGTGTATAATTCAAAGGTGGCGCGCAAGCTGTGAGCTATGCACAATAGAGGCGTGCAAGTTGTGGCGCGCAAGAAGGGGGCACGCAAGCAGAGTGGCATGTAAGCAGCATGGCGCGCAAGTAGAAGTGGCACACAAGTTGTGAGTTGTGAAAAATTGTGGAACACAAGTATTTGATGGAACACAAGTAGGGAGTCTCACAATTAGGGTGTCACACATGCAGGGTGGTGTGGAAGTAAGGATTGGCATGCAAGATAGAGCTTGTGATTCTAGAAATAAGAAGGAGAATAAGAGCTCGGTGCAGATGGTTTTGCACTGAAAGAGAACATGTGAAGAAGAGTAGCTTTCAGTGTAGCTGGTTTTTCATTGAAGAAGCAGAAGAAGAATAAGAGTGTGCAGCTTAAAGGTTTGCTACATAGAAAGAAGAGAAGAAGAAGAAGAAGAAGAATAACAGAGTATGCCCAATTGAAGCCTACAATTATTTAGGGCAATTTAATTCAGATGATGCCAAGTGAACCAATCCACACTTCTTGAATAATAAAATTGGTATATGTGATTCTATACAAGAAGAGAGAAGAAGTTTTAGTGCAGTTGGTTGTTGCACTAAGAAGAAGAAAGAAGAAGCCTAGTGCAATTGGTGTTGCACTAGAAAAGAAGAGAAGGAAAGAAGGAAGAATTTCTTGCCTACTGCTTTTCAAGTAATCAAGTGAAGATCATTAAATAAGACCAAGAGAAAAAGTTTCCTTTTGAAGAAGGAAGAATACTGTCTCTATAGGCAGTATAAAGAACCAGCTAGACGCTGCAAGTTGGGCTAGGTCATCACAAGTCTGGGGAAGAGGATTGTTACCCACCCCCCTCTAAAGTGTAGGGACTCACACTGGCTAGATGATTGTTTTCCTATCTACTCCACTGTAATTTCATATCACATCATAGTGGATAATCCATGCACTGGTCATAACCATGCATGGCAAGGACATAGCTACTCTTATTGAGTGGTGAACCTTGTAAAAATATCGTGTGCAGATTTTTACTGCTTTCTATTATTGCATGAGATATGGAAAAGAGAATAAGAGAATCAAGATCCTAATAATCAAAGAGGTACAAGGATAAAAGTTGGAATTGGTTTAAATAGTCCCCAACACTGATTCAACCCCCTCTCAGCATTAGGTATATCCCAAACTGGTCCTCTCATTTTCTTCCCTATACAGGAGACTTTCTGAGGGGATAATCTAGGAGTTTTTTACATTCAATAAATAGTCTATATTCATGGGGTATCATAGAAAATTATTTCAGACTATGATCCACATTTTACTTCAACATTCTGGGAGGTATTATAGAAGGTTCTTGGTACACATGTTTTGTTTATTACAGCTTTCCACCCATAGAAATATGGGCAGTTGGAGCATACTATTCAGGTTCTTGAGGATATGCAATGATCTTGTGTCCTAGACTTTGGTAGGACTTGGGAAAAGCACATAACGTTTTCAGAGTTCACATATAAAAATAGTTACCAGGATACTATAAAGATGTCACTATATGAGGGACTTTATGATAGGCCATGCATATCACCTCTATACTTTATGGAGGTAGGTGAGTCATAGTTGTTGTGATTGAGTCTCATGCAAGAGACATTAGAGTCGGTTCATCTAATTTGGAAGCATATGAATATGGATCAACATAGAAAAAGTCATATGATGATATAATTTGATGAACCCTATAGTTTATTGAGGGTGATCATGTATTCATTCAGGTGTTTTCTAGATTGGGTCATCGTAGGATATAGAGGTAGGGAAAGTTGTCACATAGGTTTGTCGGACTCTTTGAGGTAGTGGAGAGAATCGGGCTGGTGGTGTAACGATTGGATCTTCCATAGATATACAGTTCCATGAATGGTTTTTTACACATGTCACAAATTAAATTGTATCACCCAAACCCTTCTCATCTGATCGATGTGAATGATGTTGATCTTGAGATTGACGAGTTCTTTGAGGATCATATGATATGCGTGTTGGATCATAGTAAGAAAGTGTTTTGGGGAAAGATCATGCTGATAATTCATGTATTATGGCAACATGAATGTTTTCAGGTGGAAACATTGGAGAGAAAAGCATATATGATGGCCTATTGGCCCAATCTTTTTGACTTAGAATCTTAGATATGCTTGGGAGTATATATCGGGGATGAGCTATTATAAATTTGGGAGGTTGTAAAACCCCAAACTTATTTGGTGATGTATCAGGCTCATTTACCTCCAAATCCATATTTTTGTATTTTCAAAAATCCATTTTAAGAAAAAATGGTAACCGTACATTTCCAAAAACAAAACCAAATAGTAAGTTGCCGTTAAACCAAATTCATGATTCAAAACCGAAGCGCCAAATTCAAAATTTGAAAATACGACGTTGGTCCTTGCACCATCAAATGCCTCGGGTTGCGAGATCCTCGGTCCACGCTCCCAAACACCAATCATCTTCATCAAGAAAATCCACACACACACAAATATTACCATCAACCGCCGTCGTCAACCAAAATCCGCAGGGATGCTGGCGAAAAATAGAAGAAAGAGGGTAGTGCATGGTTGGTGCATGATTTTCCTTAACTGTGCACCCTAGCCTAGAAAACTGTGGAACCTTGAACAAAGTTGTTTTTCATGACTGACACATGGTTTTTCAAACTGTGCAAAAAAAAAAAACAGAAACCATGCACCCCGTATAATAGGAACATGATTAAGCTTAATGGTTAGGTGAAACCATGCACCCCAAAAAACTAACCGTTCGTAAGAGATTTTAATCCACTAAAAATTAGTTTTAAAATTTTCTAAGCACCAATTTTAACCCCCATTCAACACTATCTCAACTCCCAATCCCTTTTCAAATATTTAGAGCCTCACAAACAAATTGAAATCCATTTCAATATCTATTCTTTGTAATCCAAAGCCCAAATTAAAGATCTGCACCCCTCCCAGTAAGAGGATCTCATACCATGTGGTTTCCTTTCTCTTTCCCATTATTTTCCCATCCATTGTATGGTTTTTTATTCCCAGTATTTAGTTAAATATAGATCTGGGATTGTGGATATAGATCAATAATTATAGGATCTTGATGTATATGATATTGAATTTAGGTTTAAGATAGGTTAACGATTTAAATATCATTCTACGTCGCTATTCCATTAGAATTAGGGATTTCTGTTGGGCAATCAGTCATCAACGAATTGAGTTAGGTGGTATATTATTAAAATTCAATAGTCACGATTTCAATTATAAGTACGTAATTATAGAATTTCTAGAATATTTTCTTAATTTAATTTCCTAATTGAATTAATTAATTTGGTGAATTAATTTATTAAGTAATTTTTATTTGGGGATAATTAATTGTTGAGTTAATTATCAGAATATTGAATTGGGATTTTAGGATAATTGTTTTTGATTTAGTTATCACAATATTGAATTGGGATTTGGAGATAATTATTTTTTGAGTTAATTATCAGAATATTGAATTGGTATTTGTTGATAATTAATTGTTGAATTAATTATGGGATAACGATATTGTGAATTCAAAATTAATTATTGAATTAATTATGATATATTGATTAATTAATTGGTGAATTAATTAAGTATTACTTATGTTTATAATTGATTGGGGAATTAATTAATGGGATTGATGTGATGAAATAATTATTGAATTAGTAATGTGGTTGAGATGATTAATTAATTGTTCATTTAATTAAGGAATATAATATGGTTAATTAATCATTGAGTTAATTAATTGTATTTAGGTGATTAATTAATTGTAAAATTAAATAATGAGATTAATTTAAAATAATGAATGGTAAAATGGAATTATTGAGTGAACTAGAATGATAAATAGAGGAAATGAAATTTTTGAATTAAAAACTTTTAATAGTAAAAAACACTTTTAAGGGAAAAGTGGGAAACTAGCCAAAAACATAGTCAGACAATCAACCGAAATTATAAGTATTTTATGAATCCTTAAATTGTAGTTTAAGACTATTGGAAACCATACCTCTGTATAGACCCCATTATAGGTTAATCTTCCCATTCAGATCATCCCTGAGGAGGTCTTCAATATTGAGTGTCATCTTGTCATAATTTTGGGTAATCTCTTCACAGTAATATTCTTTCCATTGAAACCACGTGCCAATATTCCAAGTTTTTTTTGGGATCCAAAAATCCAGATCCTTGTTAAAGTTAGCCTGGACTTGCCTCCCAACCAACCTATAAAACTCTTCTTGTGTAGCCATGACCTCTAGGGACTTCTCTAGAAATTATTCATGTCAACTAATGATGTTTTCCCACTCATCACACTCCATCATTTCCTTTCCACTCTATATGAGATTAGAAACCTCTAATTCTATAGTCACCTGATCAGTAGCCTGTGATTCCCCTGCTTTATTTCCTTCCACAAGCCTATCATAGCCTTTTCTCTTTCTCATGGAGTTGTTTCTAGCAATATTAGGAACCTTCATAGGATGTTTACCTTTACTAGAGGACCTAGTAACATAAGGACTAAGTAAGTTTGAGATGTCTTTTCTTCAGTGCATCCTCTAGTTATGTTTAATAAATCCTTTTGAATCTATAATGGTGTTATTTACCTTCCTTAAATAGGATCTACGGTATTCATCTACAATTATCACTTCCTTGTACTCATTAGGGGAGTTCGAGACTGAATCTGTATCCTCTTGGGTATCCCCTTTCCATAGAGGGTTCCTCACCATGTGTAGCCTCCATCTCATTTACTTCCCCAAGAGCATGAAAATATTCTCTTCCCAACACTGCAAACTATTTTTGAGAGTTTTTGAGCATTCCCCTAGATTTAACCTTCTCAGCCTAAGATGGTTTATCCTGTAAGTCAGGCGCTGGCATGTATGAACCCCATGGTTGGAAAAATCCCCGACCCATGTATTGAAATGGCATAGACTTGTTTCAAAAAATTGATAGATGCTCACCAATTTCTATACTCACCATAGCTCCATTAGATGTATTTGGGGAATCCAGCTACCTAACCATATCTGCATCCAAGTGTATCTCCCTATCCCAAGTCCAACCTATTCATCCAAAACTAGTACAACATTCATGCTGGGCCCAGTACCCCCTTCAGCACGCGTAACCTCAGAAGTACAGACAACACCCAAACCATGTTTTAGACTACTAAAAATTTCAGAGACTATAGGGTCACAATGAGTAAACTTTACTAGCTTCTAAAAATCCTTAACTGCTTTGCATTGGAGCCTAAAACCAGAAGGGAACGATCAACCTTCCATGTACAGAGGGCATCCACGATCAAGAGGAGCCCTATTAGAGCTTTTGGACCAGTGAGTTCCAACTATACAATTTTTATTCTTCCCTTTAAGATCCTAGTTTCCTCACTGGATAGAATGAGAAAGATTCCCAAGGTTAAAGCATATCAAACAATATCGTGTCCAAGACTCAAACAAAATAGGTTTCTTCCACCGAAACTCATGTCTAACCAAGATCCAAATCCATTCAACTGGAGGCTTTGATAAATCGAATTAAACACAAATACATGGAGATATTAGATGACAAACATCATTGGTTATTGAGTCTAAACAAAGATAGAGACCAACCAAATTCCCTAACATTTGAATTAGATAAGGGTTCTGAAAGGGAAGAGGGACCTCAAGAAATTTAACCGATAGAGACATTGTCAGTGCATCTCGTTTTATATGAATATCGAAATACCATCATAGAATATGTAAATGGAGGACGTCACAAGATCAAGGAGCCCCTGACCACACAGTGAAAAGGTCTTCCTAAGATGAGAAGTGAATCATTATATGCCACTTATCAAGGAGGCCAACTGTAGACCATTCTTGAATCCCCCAAAAAGAAAAAACAAATCTATCAAAGGTATCAATCAATGGTCACCGCAAGATGAATCGAGCATCCAAGATTTGGTTATGAAGAGACGAAGGATTGGTAAACTCTGAGGTCAAAAGATCGAGCTGGGGGAAGCCATCATGATGATTTGGGACCTTAGGGAAGATAATAATTTTAAGGAATGGTGGAATGAAATCAGGGTTAGAAAATAGGGTGAAAGAGGGCGGAATATTCTTTGTGTAAGGATGCCCCCACCCTACCTACGGGGATGGGGTGGAGGTGGTGACCATCACCGCCTAGGTCATCGTCGAAGCATAAGTTCCGAAATAGGTAGGATAAAAAAATCTATTTAGGTGACAATGAAATTCATAATAGAATTGAGAAAAGTAATGGTAACAATTGAATTCAGGTGTTAATTGAGATAATGAATGGTAAAAATGAAATTCATGTATTGATGAAGACAATGTATTGTAAAAATATAATTCATGTGTTGATTGAGATGAAAAATGGTAATAATGGAATTTTGAGATATGATATCCCTTAGGGATAGTTCAGACTTCAGTATAGGCTGAAATATGTATTGAGGTACTGGTGTCCATGGGAACCCAAGGGTTTATGTGATTAACTAAATAATTGTTGTTAATATGATAATTGTTTATATATGAATTTCTATTTATTCTTTATATAACTTCACACACTATTGTTTGACTAGATATTTTTTTATATGCCGTTGGTGGTGGCCTAATGAGTTTTACTCACACCCAAATCAGGCTTCCTGATTGGTACCCAAATAGATTTCATGACTTTAGGGAAAGATAATAAAAATGGTCTATTTTAGATATTTTAATTGGGATAAATCATGTATGTTAGAACCAAATGTGCTTCGGAACCGACTTGGGAGTTGTTAGTGTCTTTACTTTTGACTTTCATTTTGACACTTGGCACGTACATTAGAATGTCAAATTTTACTATTCAGTTTTGATATTTTACTTCCATTTTTGTTTATCTTGTGATATGGGTATTATCCTAGTTGTGATTATATGTCATGTGGTTATTGTTTATTTATTTTCTCTACTGTAATACTCTGATAAAGTGGGTATAGTCTCCCCATGACAGATATTAGACCCTCACTTCTAGTCGACAACCACTATAGTACTGGGAGGCACACTTGAGGTTATGTGACCAAAAAGTTTGAGGAACCAATGTGTGGAACCCAAGTTAGGGAATCAAATAAGGGTAAATCTTACAACATAACCCAATTACATTAAATGAGATACACAATCATTATTCATGTGTACAACATATTACTGTCTCCTGAACCGATGTTGTTAGTTCTGCTGTTACCACCTATCATGGTTAGTAATGATGATGGAAATACTATTTTTATATTATAATTATTATATTTAGGATGTATTTATTCTTTTTTAATTATAATATAGCACATACCTTCATGATTTCTATTTTTTGGGAATATGATAACATCATTTTTGGACGTGTGGACTACCACCTCCTCAATGAAATGTGATTCATTAATGCTTTACATAGAATGTATTAAGGATGGTTTTAATTTTAATATATGATATTAATTACATAATTAAATTTTATTAAGTATAATATATCATTTTATTCTTACATTTCCACACACTAAAAAAGTGACAATTTTGTTTGTGGACGTGTGGACTACTGCCTCCTCAAAGTGATGTGATTCCTTTTACATAACATGAATTATATATATAAGATTATATGATTAAATAATATTTTATTTATGTTATAATGATCATTTTTGAAATATAAATCTTACTTACCTGCTTTCTATAATGATCTTTGAAAAATGGGAATGTTACTCATGCATACGTACAACCTACTATCTCTATAATTGTAACATTGGTTTATTTTTCATAAAAAATATTTCATGATTGGTTTTAAAATTATAATTTATGTATAAATATTATAATTATTTAATTATTATTATTATATACATATTTATATAATACCCACCTTGACCATAAGCAACCACATTTAGTTGTTTTTGACACATAAGTTGAATATGAACAAAACAACCGATGTAAACATAATTGGTTAAGTAACTGTATAAAAAATAGTAATAAGAAAAATAAAAGTAATAATGAAGTTGAAAAATTTTCTAAAGAAAGAAATAATTAACATAATTTTATTATTTAGGAAGATAAACAGACACATGACGAATCCGACTCAAGGTAAGGGACTTCATCCCCATTTCCTTTCATTAAGGCATATCTTGATGTTATGAACCTTTATTCTATTATAAGGTGTATATATAGCCCCTTTGATATGTTATATAATTAATTTTTCTATTATAATGGGTTTTAAGGTTTTGGTTTAATGTTATTATTTAATGGGTTTTATGTTTCAAGTGTTTCCCAAGAGATAAGGTACTTTTCTCTTAAAAATCATCTTTTAATTTTTTCCATAAAACTCTTCATATTTCATGTCTATTTTTTTTAAAATAAATGTTTATATGTACGTAAAATATTTATAAATTATATTTTATTCCCTATTTACTTTATTTTAATGGTTTTTAAAAAATTAATCTTTTTACGTGTTTTATACGGAATGTTTTGAAAAATGACAAAAGGTATATTCTATTCTTAACATACATGATGATAATGAATTTTACACCACTAATAATATTATTTTATATATATCTTCCTTTTAAATATTGAATTTTTTATTAAATGAAAAACACTATTTCTCTTTTTTGGGTATTTTTGTATTAAATTTTTTTTCAAAGAAAACGGTGTTTTGGTATTAAAAATGGATTTTTAAGATAAACGAGTATTTTTATACAAATGTATTTTTTATATGGTTTTAAAGGATTTTTTCAAAGGGTTTTATGATGGAAGTGTTTTAATGATATGTTACTTGAGAATTATATGAAATGGGTGGGCCTGATATAGCTTATACGATGGGTTGAACCCCATTATAGCTCATGAGTGAGCCTGATATTTCTTATACGAAGGGTCGAGCCCCATTATAGATCATTAGAAACTAGTGATCCCAATATAGCTTATATAAAGGATTGAGCCCCGTTATAGCTCATGGGTGAGCCCGATATAAATTATACAATGGCTGATCCCCATTATAGATCTCTAATGCATTGGGTAATGATAATGTTGTAATTCCACCATATGGTTATTCCAATTAAAAGGGGTTTGAAAGGGTTTTATGAATATAATTCTCTAAGTCACTAAAAGAGATTTTAATTAATTACTATCAATTTTAATTATTTTCTATGAGAAAAATCTGTGTTTTTTCTATGTTAAAGTGTTTTATTTCATATTATCATATAACATTAAATACAATTGTAGTCATTATATTATTTTTCATGTTTTCATGGGACTAACTATTTTCCTTATTTGTGTATCCCTTACTAATCTTTTTATACTCATCCCAATTTTTTAAATGTTTTTCTCAAGTCTTAATTATGGGTAAGGGAAATGAAGAAGTCAAGTTCAAATTCATGGATATTTTCTATTAAATTAAATTAATCTTTTTTTAAAAGTTTCATATTATTATAAAAATGGATACTAATCATATGTGTCTACTTTGTATTTAATAGTTTTTTTATGTACAAGTTATTGCCTAATTATCTAAAACTATAAGCCTGAAAAGGTCTTTAAATTTAATATAATTAATTTTTGATTTAAAATTAAATATTATATAATGTTTAATTCATAGGTATTATAGTTAATTCTTTAATCTCATTATATACCATGTATGGTGCATTATTGGTTATCCTAAGCTCACCATGTTATGATTTCTCAGTGGTTATCCCTAACTTATGCTTATGATTTCATGTTTTATGTTGTTTAAAAATTCCTAGGATGCCTTCATGTTATTATCTTATACCAAGATTCGATATTTATGTTTATGATTCTTATATTTCTATGTCCTCATGTTGTACCTCTTGACTCCCATGTACTTATTTAATTCAATCTATGCTTATTTATTCCCTTACTAGGCTCTATAACCCACCTATTTCTTATGTATATCCCTAGGTTATCTCATAAAATATTATAAGATCAATAGAATTTAAGGGAATATAACGTAATTTTAAATTATTCCATTGTATCCTTTTTTCAAGTTATTGTTAAATGTATCTAATTACCAAAATAAACTAGGCATCACGATATTTGTGGAATTGAATTACATGTATCTTTATATAATAAATCATGAAATAAACTTTATAAATGATATGGGTTGTCATACAGATGTCCCCTAATATTTTAATATCACTAAAAAGTACAAATTACTAACACATTGATTATAAATTGATTAAAAATTAAAATAAAATTATTTTGAGGTAAAAATAAATATTTCTCAAAAAACTATTTTATGTGCCCAATGTATTTTTATCTTAATAACATAATATAATAATAACTGATGAATTATTTTAATTAAATTTGTATATAATATATTCAATAAAATAAATTAATATTCATATATTTGTTATTACTTGTAATGTAATTATAATAAACTCATTTTTATTCAAAAGATACATTTTTTTACAAAACAATGTTTTTACATGTTATGTGTGATAGGATTAAAATTAATTTTGACCAACCATAGAATTTGAATCTGATAAAATTGTTTCAATATTTGGAATCAAAATATTAAAATTTTATAATATTGTTAATTCTGTTTTGTATATAAAAATAAGTTACTATGGAAAAATTTGTCTCCATGGTAAAGGTTAAAATGATTTTAAAAGGGGTTAAACAAAGGTATAATGACACAAATACCACAAAAATCACATCTTTATTTGATTGGATGAGTGGATTTATACATACCTATTAATTTATATGAAAATTGGATAATTTGGTTCCATTTTAATTGATTATGAAATTTATTATTTTTTATGAAATAAAATAATTACAAATTTTCCAACCCTCTCACATATAGAAGGATATCTCCTTTTCTCACTTGTACACAAACCACAAGCACTTTGGACTAAACTAGATTTAAAAATATCCATCCCCAATACCCTTTACCAAGACACAGTGGTTGGTTTATCACCAAAATATTAATCTAATGATGCCAAAGGATAATACAAAAGAAGAATATACAAGTTAGATGAGATTAGAGCATGCTTGATCAAGAGAAAGTCTGAGGTAAGGATTTTTTTATGTCACTTTTAATCAGAAGTGTTTATATTTAATATCATGTGTTGGAATTTTATACCATTACTATCATAATACCCATCTATTTTTTTCTAATTTTATTTTTCTTTGGGTTAACATGTCTTCTTATCTTTTACATCATCATTGGTTTCAAAATCAACTAAAAATAATTCTTATAAGAGAAAATAACCTTATCTCTTCTCTTTTATAGGAAATATTTTTCATCCATATCTATTTTCATTTTATTATTTCAATAATTTTATTATATAAAATAAAATTGTTTTTTATGGTCATTTTCAACTATATTTTACTTATCTATAATGTGTTAAAAATGAATCATTTTAACATTTTTATTATAAATTATTTTGAATTTATTTGGAAAGGTGTGCGAAGAATGTTTTTTTAACTTTTACTAATTTATCACATTTTCTTGAAACAATTTAATTTATTCATCATTAATATCACTTTATAAGTATCCATCATTTTCCAAAGAAAATAATTTTCTGATAGTTTAAGTATTTTTTAGTTTTTTATAGTTAGAAGAAGAAAATGACATTTTTAGATCATATTTATAATGTTTTTATAAAAGTTTTTATAAAATATTTTAACTTTTTTTTCTTGATTAATATGATTAAATAGGGATATGACTTAATTATACAATCCATATTCTTTCTCTAGCTTTATTATGATAACATTTTAAGTATTTTTTCATGAAACCGATTTCTTTCCCACAGGTTAAATAAGCTATGATGGAATTATGAATGTTTGAATATTCCTGTGGAATATATGTGTATGATTTCATAATGTAAAGGTTGGTACATGAATTATATAATTCTCAAATTCATTAGGTAATGTTATATATCATAAGGTTATTTGGAATGGGGAGTGAAACTAAACCCCTAGGGACTATGTCCATTATGTAATGGGTGGGATTTTAATTATTTAACCATCAAATTCATTGAGTAAAGACTTATATCTCATGATGTGACATGATAAAGAATAGGTATAAAACAAAATCCATTATATTACTCGATCAACTAGGTGATTATGGTGTTGTTAGTCATCCTTGATAAATAAGATGATTTTCTATTCCTATGTATGGTTCATATTTTATGCCATATTCATATCTTATGTTATTATCAAATGGATCAATATTGATATATGATGCTGCTATCTATAATGACCCATACCTTTTGATATTCAAATCCTTATTCCAAGACTCAAGATTTATGATTCATGGAATATTGGGTATGTTTTTCATAATTTATATTCGGGTTATCATACCCTTATGCTCATATTATTCCCACTTATGATCGTTGATTATTATCTCCCATGTTTAACGTTAATGAAAATCTATGCTCACCCTTTATTAGGTTTTCATTTACCCAGTTTATAAATAAACGGTTCAAGTATGATAAGTCTAGAAGGGAAACATGTTTAAATTATGATAGTGGGATATATTGACGATTGTTTAAAAATATGTGGATTATGTATCTAGTATCTAAATAAACTAAATACTTTTTTGTTCTAAAGAATGAATTATTATGATGTGTGTTATGGTTTCATTTAAAATGGTAGAATATGTATATATTCTAGGCCTAGGTTTTCTCAGTTTATATCAAATCATGGTTTAGGTTTGTTGGTGATTTTATTATGGAAAATAATTGAGTGGAACCTAAAAAAACCTACGGTAAAAGTGATTTAAGATTAATCTAGAATATCATGTGTTTGAATCATTAATAATTTAGGAAATCTTTGGAATGATTTTAATTATAATATTCTTTTATACTATGATACATACAGGTTAATAATCACACTGACAGTTTTAGATTTAGTCTATGATATAAACTAGGAAGAATTGTGTGAATAATGAATGTGATGACCAATGAAATGACATTACTCATGAGTAACCAAATATATTGGGAGTTAGAATTGAAATGATTTTAGATATTATCCCCAAACTATCTCAGGATATTAACAATAAAATAAATCTGGTTGAACTTTAAAATTAAGAAAGGAAGTAAAAGCTTATTGTTGAGTCTTTATGCAGCAATGTCCACTACCCTTTAGTGGGTATTTTAATCCAAAAAATGACAATAACTCTATCAGTACAACTAAAAATATATTTTCCATTCTCTAGTTCTTGTATCATGAAAATGTTTTTTTATCTATTTATCATTTGAAAGGTGAAGATGATCAATGGTGGAATCTCATCAAGAATACAATGAAAGGGAAAAATTGAATCCATTAATTGTAAAGAGTTTACTAAGGTTATTTTCAATAAGTATTTTACCCAAAATATTTTCACTAAAATGGTAAGGGAGTTTATAGAACTAAAGTGGAATGATGTTGAATCCATTCATACCTATGGGGAAAATTTCAGAAGATGTGAAAGGAACACTTCTTTTTTATCGACCTTGAAAGAGAAATGGAACTCTTATTTAGTGTATTAAAAATAATTCTATGAAAATAATTGTCTATAGGTGACTCTGGTATCTATGGAGAAGTTATTTTATATTCTATCAAGGTTGAAATCGAGATTGTATAGTCCTATTATTATCATGGTTTTAGGAATAAGAAGAGAATAATGATGTCTTTAAGAAATAAAAAATGATAAAACACATTAAGGAAATAAAATTAATCTTATTTTATGTCTAAAATATAGAAATAATCATGGGGAAATTACATTAAGGAAATATATAAAATTTTTAATCATAGAAAATAAGTTCATCACGAACATGAATGTCTACGAGATTTGAAGTGGTGGGTAAATGAGATGGATGAAAAGAAATATCAATAAAATGCACCACCCAAACTACAATGATTCAATTGAAAGGAGTATAAAAAGTATACTTAACAATTTATAAATACTAGGTTTAATAATGAAAATCATTGCTATTAACCTCCTAATCTAAAGGAAAAAAGGCACCACTTATGAAACCACAACCACTGAAGTGGGTCATGATAATGACGTGGTTAAAGGTACACTTATAATTCACTATATAACTATGGATTTCATATTTGATTATGGTTTTACAAATTATTTTATATATGGAGAATTTGGTAATGGTATCAAATCCCTACCTCAATTATCAGAAATTTAATTTTTAGTAAAAAACTTCTAATGTCATAGTGATTTAATCTCATGTATATAACTCCTATTTAGTAGAATATTGTGGGAATTTCTTTCCAAATAGTATTATAATACTCCCTATAGTCAGATTTTATGTGATCTTGGGAATGGTTTTGTTCTCTATATATATAGACTATATCAATTTACATATATGGGGTGTTAGATGAATCTTGAGGTTGAAGAGATGGGATTTTAGAAAGATGGGATACCATCTATCTCTAAATCCTTCGAAAGTTTAGGGGTTTTTTCGCCCTCTCTCTACACTCTCAATCCCATGGTGATCTTCCTCACACCTGAGTGATTTGATTCTCATCATTTCACGATGTCGCAAATGACACAGCTTCCCCTTGTGCACAATCATTCTATGGCTACGTGAGATGTAGAGGCACCCAATGATGTCTCCTGCAACCATCCTTTTTCCAGTCAATCCTAAGGGATTTCATTCATAGATGTGTTAAAAATCCATGACCAATGCAATGAATTTCTGATGAAGCTCCCCGGGTAAAGTGACTAGATAATGGTGGTTATCTGGTGGAAGCGGACCTAGATTCCCTTCAACAACGTGCACAACTGTGAAACTTCTTGATGATGGGTCGTATCTCCTACCATAAAGGTAACCTACCTTGGTCCCTTACTAAACTTCACTCACATATTTCACATTGTTGGAATACTGCAAATTGGAAACTAATTCCCATAGGAAAAGGATATTTTTACATATAGTTAAGATCATAAGATGATTTTGAATGGGTTTGGAAGACTACTAATCTCAACCTCAAGCTGGGTCTACTTAAAATTTCATAGTGGGACTCCAACTTTAACTCGTACACACACAAAAATACTTGGGCACAAGTCTGGATAAAATTTCAGGGAATTAACTGATTTTTAGCACCCAAAAATACTGAAAGATATTATCTCCTGCATAGTAACTCCTCTTAAAATTGATTACATAACCTTATATGCTGACTTGGGTCTCTTTTCTAGAGTAATGGTTGAAATAAACCTTGAATCAAAAATTCCCAGCTCAATTAAATTCAATTCTAATGAATACAAAACTGAAATTAGAGTGGAATATGATCGAAAAACCCCATTTTGTGATCATTGTAAAATCATGGGGTACACTATATTCAACTGTAAGGTGATTAGGAATCTGGTAATTCAACAGTATGAGAATGATTGGAAGGAAATAAGGAGATCTAAAAAAGATAAATCCCCCATGATAGATATACCTGAACCATCCAAAAAGAAATCTGAAGTTTGGGTAAAAAAACCCACATTTTGACACACATGGGAGATAGTTTAGGTACTAACTGGGCTGATGAAGTATATGAAGAAGAAAATTCTATTAATGATCAAGACCTCTCAATCGAAATTACAAACATAGTCCTAGACAATATTAGAGTATCCACTAAGCAGGAAAATGTTATTAGCCATCAACATGAACTAGAAAGTCATAATCTCCAACATCCAATCTTGGATAGAGGGCATTTTCCTCCTAATGAACTGATGAAACTTTCTTGTAACAGTGGTTCTTCCACCCACAATAATGAGGTCTGCACCAAAAAATTCAAGTTGTGGCTGACACTCCAGCCTTAGTCACCAAGCAGACCCATACCCCCTCAACAATTACTACCACTACTAACTTAGGTACTCAAAAGGTAGCCAAAACATGTCATCTTGATTCTCCATCACAATATCACACTACCCTGATTGATTTTTCTAAAACTCTTGTATACACGGACCTAACATATGAAACTAGAATTATTTTGATCAACTCGAAGGACAATAAGGAAACCCCCTGGTCTTATAGCGCCATGGTGAAACCTACCTCCATAGATCTAGAAGTTAGAGCGGACACGAAAAATATCTCATCACATGTCTTACAAGATAATTCAGCTTCGGTTCTAGTACCCAAGAATATGCAGGTTTATAATGTTCCCTTAGAGAAGAAGTAGACTCTCTCTCAGAACTCTGTCAAACAATAGTCTACTTCAGACCCTCCTGTCCCAAGTACTTCTTTTCCTCTTTCTAATGCATCTAAGGACTATTCCATGTTTCCTAAAAACCTATGTTATGATAAAAATGACTATTTCACCGATGTTTTCTCTAAGAATTCTATTTCACTAAACTCATGCAACCTTATCACTACTAACCCATCCCTTATTACTGCAAAAAGCAATGACTCTTCTATGGACAATAGCATAGTTTTAACTACATGTGACACTACAATTGAAAAGAAGAATGAAACCAAAGCCCATAACCATAAACCAACCCCCTCTCCCTTGGATCACATTGCCCCCCTTAATAGGTCTATTCAACCCGATACACCGAATGCTGAGCACACCTCATATGATAATAAGAAAATTGAACCTACTATACATGATAGTTTAACTGTGGTTCTAGAGTCTACTGATTGGAAGGAGAATAAGGACTCCCTAAAACAGAAGCATACTACCATTCTGCTATCCATAATGGATGGAAAGTCTCCAGGTTCAAAGGATTCTATAGAATCAACTATTACTACTCAACTAAAATAACCTACAAATAAGAACAAGGTTATCTCTCACAATGTATAGTAAAATACCACTAACACTCATGAGGTTAGAAGGTCTACTAGAAATAAATAATCTGGAAAAAATAAGAAAGGGATTTCTAACTCCAAAATCAGCTTTAAATGAAGATCATTTTTTGGAATGATCAGGGTATCACCCACTCTAACACCCTCAATGTTTTGAAACAAATGATTAACATGCATCACCTCATTCTTTTTGATATTGTTGAACCTAAAATCACTTTCTCCTCTAAATATTCTCACTTGCGTAAACAAAATTATGTTTTTTTGGGTGAAATCTATAAAAATCTCAATGATGATTCTTTATGGATTTTTGAACACTCTTATTTATAGGATTTTAGTGTTTTTAATATCTCCGATCAGATTCTCACTTGGACCCTTGCTGTTGATGGTACTCACACTTTCTGCTTCTTTGTTTACACTAAAAATAGATATCAAGAAAGAATAAATCTTTGGAATGACCTATCTTATTTAGGCATGAACATAAATTCCCCTTGGTTTCTCATGGGAGACTTTAATGCCATTATTAACTCTAGTGAAAAAATTGGCCCATCTCACACCTCTATTTGCACGAGAGAATACAAATCCTCAGTTGAAGACAACAACAATATTGAAATTAACCTCACTAGTGCAAAATACACCTGGTATAGAAGACATTACAACAAAGTGGTTGCCTCCAAATTGGACCGAGCCTTTATAAATGTCCCTACTTTTGACCAATGGGACACTATCTCTAGCATCACTCTTTACAGACTAAACACTATTCATCATCAAATCCTGGTAAACATTTCCTATACACACATGAAACCCTAGTTACCTTTCTTTTTCACCAAAGTTTGGATCTTTAATGATGAATTTAATCATGTCATATAAAACTTTTGGTCCTCAATGTCTCACAGTAATGGGGCCTTTGATTACAACCTCAAACTTAAACACATCAAATAGGTTCTTAATTCATGGTGCAACTCCAAATCCAAAAAAATCAACAATGAAATTACTCTTCTTGAGAAATATATCAATGATGTTCAAAACAAAAACACCAACTCTAATATCTACATTTATCCTACGCAATAAATTAACATTGCAGTCAAACTCAATTCCTTGCTCACTTTTAAAGACAATATGAGAAAACAAGCTTATAAAGTCAAATGGTTAACTGATGATGATAGAAACACCAAATCCTTCAACTCTCTACAAAGAATTAGGAAGGCCTATATACCTCTCACCTTTCTAAAGTATGGGGATATGATTCTTGACAAAGAAGATGACACTGATAATCATATCGTCTCCTACTATGAAACCATCATCAATGGACCCGATAATAACAAAGACCTCTTACATGAGGTCATTCCTTTTGTGATCACTGATGTGGAAAATTATTTCCTTCTTAACCCACCACTGAATCATAAAATCAAAGACACTGTCTTTAGTCTGAATTCTGATAGTGCACCCAATCCTAATGGATTTAACAACAGTTTCTTCCAACACTATTGGGATGTGGTTCATATCGATATTTGTAATCTCGTTAAATCCTTTTTTCACCAATGGGGTGCTACCCCATGCTCTAAATGCTCATTTCATCACCTTGATCCCTAAAGTGGATAATTCCTATGAGATTCACCTTTTTAGACCCATTGATGTTATTAACACTCTTTACAAAATCATCACCAAAATCATTGCTAATCGACTCTCAACTATTACTGACAAAATTTCTCTTGGAACCAATTTGGCTTTATAAAGGGTAGATCCATTCAAGACTGTATCCGTCTTGCCTCTGAGTGTATCAAAAACTTGAATAAACCTAATAGAGGAGGCTACATAGCTATTAAACTTGACATTATAAAATATTTTGACACTATGGATTGGAGCTTTATATTTAATGTCCTTTAAAGTTTTGGTTTTAGTTCCCCCTTTATCACTGCTATCAAAAATATCTTCAACTCGGCCACTATCTACATTTTAATAAATGGCACTCCCAAAGGTTACTTTAAATTCACCAAAGGTGTCAGAAAAGGTGACCCCCTCTCTACCATTCTCTTCTGAATAGAGGAAGACTACCTTAGTCGTCTGGTGGTCCAAAATAAATTGAAACCCATTCATGCCTCTAGGAATGTAAATGCCCCCACTCAACTCATTTATACTTATGACATCATCCTTTTACTCTATGGCGATAAAAGAAAAATTATTAACCTCAAGAATTATTTATCTCACTATGAAGAAGTTTCTGGTCAAAACATAAGTTGGAACAAATCCTACATCTTCTTTGGGAATAACTTCCCCCTCTATAGAAAATGTAACATTATCAGTGATTTAGGGCTGATGGAGGGCTCTCCCACTTTCAATTACCTTGGTGTCCACATATTTTGGGGGTAGACCCAATTCATTCCACTTTTTTACTATTTTTAATCAAGTTCTCAGCCAAATTTACTCTTGGAAGGGTAAGGATATCCCTATGATAGGCATGACTTGCCTTGTTAAATCCACTATTATCTCCAAGATGGTCTACTCCATGATGGTCTACAAATGGCCTATTGGTCTTATCAAAAAAATGAATGCAGTTATTAAAAACTTCATCTGGATCAGAATTATTCTATAAATAAATATTGTGATGATCCCTTGGTCAATTTTTTGCAAACCCATTGAAAATGGTGGCAATGGTATGAAACGTTTAACTTCTTTTAATGAAGTTCTTTAAGCTCGGCTCACATGGAAACTTTTTCACAATAATTCTAATTCTATCACTTTTCTCAATAATTGATTCCTTGAAAAACTTAATATTGGAAACTCGATATTCATTAATTATTCCATTTGGACCAACCTCAATCTCTCCTTCACCAACACTATGAATAATCCCAAATGGGTGGTTTCCAGAGATTCCTCCATCAATTTACAGCTAGATAACTGGACTAGAACACCTTTATTATCTATGATTCCTCCTGATCAAACTTCTGAAAAACCAATAGCTCTATCAAATACACTTTAAATTCTCAACAAGATCATATTTGGACAAATATTTTGAATCTCATTGAGAAATATCATTTTTCTTAGAATTATGATTTCTTAATTTGGGAGCCTGCTCATAATGGAATGATTACCTCAAAAAATTACTACAATCATACTTTCTATAACAACGAGAATGACTTCAGCTAGATTAAACACTTTAACAAACCTTGGATAAATCCCTCAATATTCAATCTCATCTTGAGACTTTCTCACAACATAATTCCCACTGAGGATTTTCTTTAATAGTTTGGAACTCATCTTTTCTCTTAATGTAAAATTTGTAAAGAACTCAAAGAAGATGATAACCACCCATTCCTTTCTTGTGCTACTTATTCTTCTCTTTGTAAATATATTTTTGAAATCTTTGATTGAAGATGGTTGATACATGACTCTGTCAAAACTCAACTTAAGTAATGTGTAGAGATGGTGGGATCTTAGTAAATCAGGAATCTCTTCATTTCTGCAGTTTCTAAACTCCTCCATGTGATATGGTATGATCAAAATTCTATTATTCATAGAAACTACCCACTCAATATTAATGCAGGTTGGACCCAAATCCTCATTACCATAAATTAATATTATTTGTTACAAAAATATCATTTCCAAAACTCCGTGCATGACTTTGGAATCCTAAAATATCTACGGATCAACAGAAATTTTTGTCATCCGCATATCACTATGGAGGTGTTTTGGAGATCCCCTCTCCTTATATGGATCAAAATCAACATAGATATTGCCTCTAAGGGATATTTGGGGCCTATAGGGTGTGGTTATGTCTTCAAGAATCACCTTGGCCAGATTCTAGGTTGATACATTGGTCATTGTGGCTTTTCCACCTCCCTTGAAGGTGAGATGATGGGTTTGATTTATTCAATAAAATTTTCCATGGTTTTTGGTTGGAACAACCTTTGGATTGAAAGTGACTCGATGACAATCGTACAAGCTATTTGGAATGGTGAAACTCATCTAGCTTGGCTGATTACTACCCATTGGATGGAATGAAACCATTCACTCACCGAGTTAAACTACATCATCACACATGTATATCAGGAAGAAAACATGGTTGCTGATGGTTTGGCCAACTTGGGAGTTAATCAAGACATGACCTGGTACGAAGACATCCCTGCTACTCTTATTCCTTTCCATGTGAAATATTGTAATATGATCCCGTACTTTTGACTCTTGTAATATTTCTTTTAATAAATTTTGTTCTTTGTCCACTTAGGTCAAGGCTTCATCCTTTTTTAAAAAAAAATATAAGGGATGTCATATTTGATATCTCAAATAAACCTATGACCATTAATCAGTGTAAGGATTAATATGAACATCTAATGGAAGGTACTTATATTTTATGGGTCTTAATACCAACTCATAAGGGGTATCTAGCTCAAATAGTTGGGGATAAAATCAACCATTAAGATATTCCAATTTTGTTGGAATATGATGATGTATTTCTAGAAGAGTTTCCCAAACTTCCTCTAAATTATGAAAATGATTTTTCAATATAACTCATACTTGGTATTATGCCTTTATTAAAGGATATTTATGGAATAAATTCAATTCAGTAGTAGTAATTTAAGAATAAACACTAAGAGAATATATATAAGGTATTAATACAACATAGTGCTTCTCCATGGGGTCTATTAGTTCTTTTTGATAAAAATAAAGATAGTCCAATGCGTATGTGCATTAATTATTTTTAACTTAACAAGATCGTGATAAAAAAAATCATCTGCCACGTATCAGTGACTTGTTCAATCAACTACAAGGAGTTAAATACTTATCAATGATTAATATTTGACCAAGATATAATTAATTAAGTTTCAAAAAATAGGATATTACCAGGACAAAAATTTTATATAAGGTATAGACACTGTGATTTTATAGTTATTCCATTATAACATATAAATTTCCCCACTATATTTATGGAACTTATGAATATATTATTTAGATATTTCCTTAACCATTTTATGGTTACAATATAGAAGATATTCTCATGAAATTCAAAGAGAAAGGAAGATCATAAATACCATTTGAGTACTGTTATGAAGACCATGATAAATGAGATGTTGTATGAAAAATTTGGAAATTTTGAATTCTAGACATAGAAAGTATAATTATAGGGTCATATAATTACAATCAAAGGTATATATGGGGGTCCTTCAATGATAGAGGTTATTGAAAAATGAAATAGACCAACCCCTATGGCTGAGATTTATAATTTTTTAGATTGGAAAGATATTATTGATAATTTGTGATACATTTATCATGGATATAAAATCCACTAACCAAGTAAACTCAAATTAAAATTATTATCCTTTGGATTGATGAATTTGATTTCAAGGAGTTGAAGGAAATTTTAGTTTGGGCACCTATTCTCACACTATGTTCTAGGTGAGAAGGGTTTGTGATATATAGAAATAAATAAAAGATGGTATTTGGATGTGTAATTGTAAAAAATTAAATGGTGGTACTGTATGATTCATGTTAAAAGATGATTAATGAGAAAAATTACCCAAATCATTATTTAGAGCTAGAAATGGTTATATTTTTATTGAAAATATAGTCTTTATATTTATGTTGAAAGGTGTAATATATATTCCAATCATAAAATCTTAATGTATATTTTCATATTGAAAGAATTTAATATGAGTCAAAGGATATTATTGGAGTTGATTAAATATTATTAGTACTCAATAAATTACCACCCCAAAAGGAGAACATACTGGTTGATGCTCTGAGTCAGAAGCATCATAATAGCTTATCCATGATGAGGATTGAAAAAGATCCAATACTTATGTATTTTCAGAATATATACCTTGAAATAAAATGGAATGGGGGTGAAATCCAATATTTCTCAGAATATGTTCCAATTATACATCTATGTGAAGATTATAGAGATGTACAAGGAAGATAGAGAGAAATAAAATATGGTAAGGACTATTCCATAATTCAACCATGACCATAGTGAAATGATAAAATTAAACACTTGAATATGTGTCCCTTCAATACCAAAATTAAATAAGAGGATATTGGATGGAACACATAGATCATCATTATCTATCCATACTGGATGCATAATAATGTATATAGATCTCAAAGATCATTTTGGGGAGAAAATATGGAAAGGTATATCAAAGAGTATGTATCTCATTTCTTGGTATACCTAAACGTTAGGGATGAATTTCATGATTTAAAGGGGAAAATGAAACCATTACCTATACTAATATAGAAAGATAAAAACACCACCATGGATTTCATAATATGATTCCGCAAGGCATCTAATATCCATAACTCTATTTTCGTTGTAGTCGAATGCCTTACGAAGTCATCAAATTTTATTACTATTAGAGAATATTTATACCTTTATATAATTTTCATGATATACATTAGAAAAGTGTAAAGGTTACATGGAGTAAAACACTCCATTTTATTTGATTTATATCTGAGGTTTACTTTAATGTTCCAGATAATTCTTTTAAAATCAATAAATACAGAGTTGAACTTTTGTACTTTATATCTCCCTCAAATAGATGTTCAATTTTATAATACCATTAAAACCATAGAATATATTGTGAGATATTTATTTTTTGATTTCAAATTTCGATGAGATTAATAAATTTATCTAGTTGAATTTACTTATAACAATAGCTTTCACTCGAGTATTTTGATTTTTCCATATGAATTCCTCTATGAAAAAAAGTACACAACCCCAATATGAATGGTTTATATTGGAGAACTAAAGAAAATATTACATGAGATAGATGACTAAATGATAGACAAGGTTAGATACATTCAACATCACATCAACATATCTTAGATTTAATAAAAGAGTTATGATGAAAATTATCAATGATACATAGTGTTAGATGTTGGTGAGAAGGAATTCCTTTAAATATCTCCATGGAATTACGTTATGATATTTATAAATATGGGAAAGTAAAAACCTAGATACAAAATTCAATTTAAGATTATTGATCTTATCAAGATAGTAACTTCCCACTTGGTAATTCCACCAAGTCTTTCTTAGGATCACTATGTGTTCCATATACCACTATTGAGTAAACAGATACTAGATCCATCACATGTACTAAACTCAAAATTTTTATGATTGGAACATGATCTTTCAAGTGAAGAACAATAATAGAGATCTTATATTAGAGTGATAAAATTATAAAAAAATAATACCAATAAAATAGTTAATGTTCTGTGGTGAGATCATAAGTTTGAGGAAGCTATGTGGGAACCCGATGATGTAATGTGATATAAGTATCCTCATTTGTTTTCATTTAGGTAATGAATTTTCAAGGATGAAATTATTTTAAGGGGGGTAGATGTAAAATCATATTATTTAAGTATATATTCTCCCTCGAAATATTTTCAATGTGGTTGATATATTGTGATGCACACACCACCAAACTAAAATGAATAATGAAATAAATAATTGAAATTGATAAAATAAATGATTTTTAAAATAAAAGGGGTCTAATTCATTTAATAAAATACCAATTATTCTATTCAAACATTTTTGCAATGCTTCAAAGAATTATTTATTTTTATCATATTTAATAATTTTTGGGGAATAATATCAATAAAATTAATTGATAAATACTCAAGTAATAATTAGTAAAATAAATTAAGAAAAACCAAGAAATAATTAATTAATTATAAGGAACACTAATATAATAATTATTTAATAAATATAAATGTTTGATTTAAAAAATTAATTTTTATGTTTTTATTTAAAACCAAAAGTTCTATTATTTAGATAATTAAATTTATTGGAAAATATTTTTTATAAGTTTTAGAAAATCAATAATCATTTATATATGGATTGTTATTTTATTATAAATAAAGTTAAAATTATTTTAAGGTAATAAGAGTTTTTATCAAAAAACATTTTTTATGTGTGAAAATGTATTTTTTCTTTATAAATTTAACTAATAAATATTGGTGTATTATTTTATAGAAATTTATAGATAATATATTCAATAATATATATTATCATTCATAAAATGTTTTTTCTTGGAAAATAATGGGAATAAGCTTATTTTTATGCTTAATGATATTTTCTTTCTAAAAATGGTTTTTATGCATTATGCGTGCTAAGATTAAAATACCTTTTTACCAAATTTAGAAATTAAATATTAAAATATATTTTCCATATATGGAATTATTATATTATTTTTTAATAAATTCAATTTCATTTTTGGTCATAAAACTACTTTTCATGGTAAAAGTTTGTCACCAGGGTAAAGGTTTAAATGGTTTTAAAAAGGGGCTAAACAAATGCATAAGGAAAATATACCACACAAATCCAATATTTATTTGATTTTATGTGTATAAATTGAACTGCCATATATTATTCACTAAAAATTGGATATTTGTGGTGCCATTTTACATGAGTATTATATTTATTATTTTTTAAGAAATCAAATATTTTTTCGAAAGTACCACTCCTCTCACATATATAAGGGCCTCTCCTCTCTTTACTTATCCACACACTTTGAGCATTTTTTCTCAAACAAGATCTACCCAAATACCTCCCCAATATAATTTCTAAATTGATAGAGGTTATGGTCTCACCAAAGGACCGATATAATAATTCAAAAGGATAATCCTAAAGGTGGATATCTAAGGAAGGGAATATTAGAGTGTGTCTGATCAAGAAGAAGTTCAAGGTAAGGTTTTATGTTAAAATATCATATTTAATTAGGAATGTTTTGGTTTAATATCCTTTGGTGGGATTTTATACTGTTTTTATATTAATAAAACTTATATTTTATTATCCTATGGTTTTTTTATTTTACATGTTTTTTATCATTTTATTTCTCTTTGATTTCAAAATCAAATATAAAGAAATATTTTAAGATAAGTAGACCATATCTCTTATTTTTGGTTAGTAATATTTTTATTCCATGTCCATGTTCATTATGTGGTTGCAAGAATGTTATTTTATAATATCCATTGGTTATTTGAGGTAAATTTAAACTATCTTTGACTTATCTATAATGGATTAAAAAGGAATTTTTAATTTTTTTTAGTATGGATTGTTTTGACATTATATAAAATGGTGTAAAATGATTTTTCTTATTGTTGAAATATTCATCATCTTTTATAAAAATTATTCCATTTATTTATCATTAATAATTATTTAAATTTCTACCTATTTTTTTAAAGAAAATTTTATTCCCAGTGTTCTGTATATTTATTTGTTAAATTTACTAAAATAAAAGGATATTTGTTCTTGTTTATAAAATAATATTTCAAATTATTTTACAAATGTGTTTTTAATCTATGTCAATATACTTGATTTATTCTTATACTTAACTATGGATATTCTCTATTGATATCAACCACTTTCTTTCTTTGAATAGATTATAATGGTATTTTATGGGTGTTTTCTTGAAAGTCATTTATTTCCCATGGGTTAAATAAGCTATGAGGGAATTATAAATTTTTGAATATTAAAGTGGCACACATATATATTATTTTTATTATGTGACTCTTTAAATTGGAATTATGTTTTCCCCTAATGAAATGGGTAATGTTTTATATAATGATATGATTTGGACTGGGGGTGAACCAAAACCCCTAAGGTCCTATATCTATTAAGTGATGTGTGGGACCATAATTATACAACCCTTTAATAAATTTAGTAAAGACATTTATCCCATGAGTTGATTTGTTAGGGACTAGGGTGAAGAATGAATCCATTAAGGGACTCTATACAATATGTTATGATGGTCCTGGTAGTGAGTCTTAACAAAGGATATTATTTCCTATTCTTTTGTATAAGACACACATTTAGGCCACATTATTATACCTATATTATACTCCCATAGTATATGACTTATTAATGATATTTTACTCTAATTATTCACGACTTTTGATATGCTAAGCCTTATTCCATGACTCATGATTTATGATCAATGAAATACTAGGTATGATTTTCGTAAGCTATGATCAAGTTATAATACACTTGTGATAATCATATTCTCACAAATGATTTTAGATTTCTATCTACCTTGTTTTACCTTAATGAGAATCCGAGTTGTCACATTACTATGCTTCTAGTTCCCAAGGTTATGAAGAAAGGCATTATGTATGATATGTCTTGAAGGGTACCAGGTTTAAAGAATGGTAGTGGGATATATTGGATATTATTCAATTATAATTTTATTATGTATCTAATCTCCAAATTCAATAATCCTTTTCAATTCTCAAGAATGAATTATTATGATATGTTTTAGGTTTTAATCCAAAATTATGGAATATGTATATTTGTTATACTTGACATTCCTAAAAAAATTAAAGTATTTGGTTCTTCTCCAAATAATTTTTTTATTTTATAGTTAAACATATATTTATTTTATAATATTTTAGCACACTCGATTTCATTCTAGAAATAACATATATAATACTTTTCTTTATTATCTAGGGAAATAGTAGACTTAAGAATACATTGAGATGAAACACTTAATATGTAAAAAAACATAATGATTTAAAGATGACTTATCATTAAATCTTAAAAATGTTAGAAAAATGACCATGGAAGAAATAAAATGATAAATGGAATAAAATAATGAAATCATAAGATATAACCATAAGGAAGGAAAACATAATAATATATCAATATAGTGAACCATTTTTATATATATAGATATTACATCTAAATAGTTGAATATTCATTTCAAAAAATTATGATCCAAGATATAATCATACAGGTACAATATCTTATGGAACGATGGAAACTAAATCAACTAGTTCATAAGTGAAAAAAATCATCTCTCATTAAGCTCTTCATAACTATCACCATTCTTAGACATATCATACTTCGTACCTTTCTTCATAACACGAGGAAAGGAAACATAAGAAAGGGTGATATTAGATGCTCAGTAAGGGTTGAAAAGGGTGATATCAATGATCACATAGGCATAACATGAGCATAAGGGAATACAAACATGATCTTAATATTTCAAAACCATACTATGAAAAACATAAATCATCATACCAAGTCATGACATAAATCTTGGTTTTTAATAAGATATGAATCATAAAGGAAATTAGTGAACATAATTCATGAGTGCATAACTTAGGCATATAAATGTGGAAAAATATAATCTTATAACATTTTGAACATGTATAAATGGAAATAGTTAGACCAATTAAAGTAAGGAAATGAAATTAGGACCTCACATAAAATTATGGACACGAAAACCAGGTCCATGAATAATCTTATAGACATGAAATCCAGGTCTTTGCATAAACTTATGGATATGAATGACATGTCTATACTTAATATTATTGATATGAAAACTAGTTACACACATGAAATTGGGAACATAAAATCACGTTCATGCATAACATATTTACCTCATGAGTTATCCATATTTACCTAATTAATTGGAGGTATTTAAGATAACAAACCATCATATAATCACATTCCCTAAACATAAATTCTACAAGATCATAAATAAATCATCATAACATCATAACATAACCTATATAAATGGGTTTTGTAAACATATCATCATAATAATCATAAACCACATAGATAAATAAATAAGGATGGTATCATTAGATCATATCATCATTAAATGATAATTAACATTAAAGGATGTTATTATGGATGAAAAATTTCTTTAAAATATCACTGGAATATTTCTTGATAAAAATACCCTTTTCATTTTGAAATAATTTCTTTTAAATCTAATAATTTCTAAAATATTATGATTTTTTTGAAATGAAACATATAAACTTGTAAAGTAATAGTCAAAGCATTGAGTGTTAATGATGTCAATAAATTCAATTTATATCGTATATGTTAAAATAAAAACAACCCCTTCAAACTTTTGAAAAAAGTCAAAAAGCCTTATTCAAAAAATGATATGAAGATTAATTTGTAATTTTTTTTGTAAAAATAAATCATGGGTAAAAATTACTTTAAAAAATAATAAGAGAATATTAAAAACATTTTTAAAGACATATTTGGAAAAAAATTGATATGGAAGAAAAATATTCCCAACCTAATAGTAAAACATTTTCGGTTTTCCTTAAAAAATGTTTACTCAATTTCTAAATTATTTAAATATATTTAAATGAAAGGAAAACGTATATTATTTAAAAATAAACATATGATAATAAAATATTAAGGTATTAATCAGATAAGGATCATATAATTTCCTCTAATTTAAATACAACCATAAATAAACCTGATTAAAATAGGATCAAAATACAATTACCATACCGCTTTGGTAACTTTTGAATCATAAACCCCATGAAAGAAATAAAATTAAAATGAAAATTTAAATATCATGAATATAAATAGATTAATTATATAAAATGTCAAAGTTTCTGTATAAACACCACATAAAATAATATGAGTTCATAACAAAACATATGTCCCAATGAAGACAATTTTAGACTATATACTCTTACATCAAATATCATATTTCATCATACATGTTTTAAAATCATGTATAATAAATATACATTTATTATAATTTAATTATATAATATAAATATATGATTTTATTATAACATCTAATCACCCATTTATTAACAATTATTTATTAAAATCACTCGTCCAAGTGGGAACAACTTCATTTTTCATGCATGTTTCAGTTCAACAGTCTTAGAATTTATACTGTGATAATGGTTAAATCATATAAAGAATGTTAACCATAATATTAATATCATATATATTCATTATATATATATATATATATTACTCCAAAATATGTAGATATAAAAAATGAATTACATCATTCATGAAGATGGTTGGCTGTATGTACGCATGAACACTGTTTTTGATTTTTGATGGATGGAATGAAAAAAAGGTAAATAATAATTATCCTTTATAAAATAATTATTAGATTATATAATTTATATATATTCATTAAATCCATCTTTATTACCACCCATGTAAACGAAAAATGAAAAATGAATCACATCGCTTCGTGGTGGTGGTGGTCCATTCGTACGCACATGCGACATTATAATTTTCCAATGAATCGGAAGGTAAGATGTTAGATATTATATTATAATTATATAATTATAATTATATCATAAATATAAAATATAAACTTTAAACCCATAATAATTAAAATATATGAAATATGGTGGTGGAAAATGAATTATATCACTATTAGGAGATGGTAAGTTGTACATATGCACGAGTGATACTTAACTTCCCATTTGATGGTAATAGAGTGAATAAAGGTGGTTTCATAATAATAATAAATTTTAATTATATTTTGGATACTTAATTTATTATTTTATTAATAATATAACTGATATAGGGGATTTAAAATATAAATTAATGATAAATTGATCAGCTAAGATGACTATATCTTCATTGAAACAACTCCTTTAGATTTCCTCTTAAGGGATCTAGGGGTAGTGTTTTGGGAATAAAAACACAACTATAATGTGAATACAAGAGGGTAGAAGATATTTTTTTTGGTTTTGGTTAATCTAGAAAAATCAAGGTGGCATGAATAAGAGAATGTAGGGCTTCCATTTTATAATTTAGTGGAGGGGCACTCTTGGGATTTCTTAAAAGATTAAAATAAAATAAAGTTTTTCTCTAGATAATTCTTACAAATATACAGGGACAAGAATACAAGGAAGTATGGGGTTGAAATACCATCAAATAATAAAATTCTAAAAATTTTAATTGGTATTTTAAACATTATCTTTTGGTTTAAACCCTTAGTTATCCTATTTTAACATTAACCATGGTAGCATCTTTTTCACTCTTAAATGGTTATAATTTTACTTATAAGGTAAAAATTTTCTCATAAATGGACAAGGAATGACATTTTCAACCCTATATTTTCCAAATTTATCTATTTCATTAGTTTTATGATTTTTAAAAAATTTAATAATATATTATTTTGATAAAATATCATTAATGTCAATTTTGAAACTATTCATTTAATTTGACATAAAACACATAATGAAAAAGTTTTAGTTTTAATATAATCCTTTAACAAAACACCAATATTCATATTCATCTATAAAAATACTAGAACACTATAAATTAATCAAATTATATTTATTTTAATATTTTTAAAATAATTTATTATATATCATTATTAATTGAAGAAATGCAGTGTTGATGTTGCATAAAAATTTATGGTGATTATATAATCAATAAAAATTAAAAAACTTCCATCATGAAAAGAATTTTATTATTCTAAAAATAGACATTTATATTCATTCATAACATTCTTTTGTCCCTATATGGACACATAATAGATATTTAAAATGACCTTTTTAATTATTTTTATTTACCTTAAATATTATATAGGTAATTTTTTGTAGAGAATAAGTTTCTTTCCTTATAAGAATTTGAAATATTTGTACATATATTTCTAGAGCTATGCACTAATATAGAATGAGATTCTAAGTCCTAGGGTGCCCAAAATTAATTTTATAAAAATATTAAATATATTTTAGATTACGCGAATGTAGTTTATTAAAGAAAATAAGATTAATCAAAAATTGAAGCTCAGATAAAAACTATGAGCGATAGGTTGAGTTTGGAATGCAATGTTTACCCTAGGCGTGACCTAAAATAGGTCTCTATGGAGCATTGGGATATCTATCTTGTTGGTGGTATGTTTAGTGGATTAATTAATTAATTAATTAATTATTTTAGTCATTTAACCTAATAGGGTTTCCTATAAATCTATGGTTATAAAAATCTACATAGGGTTAGCCTCATAACCTAGGAATATACAAGTGATGTTCTTCCCCTCCTACCATTGGAGAATCACATCAGACGATGAAAAACTCTAGATCGGAGCAGACTAGGATACAATGAACGCAAAAACATAATTGAATTGTTGGAGAATGCATTATTTGATGAGGAACAATCCTAATCTCTAGGTAGGACTCATTAATCTATGATTTACTCCTTTTTATTATATTGATTTAGCCTATCAATCCATTTATTGGATCTGTGCCAATTGGGGCCTTTGCCTCTGTCTGTGTACTGATTAAATTGTTTTCTAAACCCAGATAACCCTATTCTTTATCATTGTAAAATAATGCTTGAAAATGATTGATTAATTTTTTTTGGGTGCCTTATTCCCCATTTTATTCACATTATTCCCCGATAAGACCATGCGGTCCTCGCTCGATGTTGCCGGGTGGTATCAAGCCCGATTAGACCCTCAGAATCGTGAGGAAATCACATGAGAGGGATTGATAAAAAAATCAAGGATAAGTTTAGGCTGTTTTTGGGTTATGGGAGATCATTTAAATGATTGGAAGATGAATAATCATCAATTGAAGGAAGTGGTATGTGTAGTGAAAACAATAGAACCTTTTAGGACTGACAGAACTGATTCTGGCCATTAGATGGATGAAAACGAAGAACGATGACTAGATCCGCTGATTTCAGGAGGAAAAAAATCTGGATCTGAAGGAATAACATCAGATCTTTCCCACGGAGTGTGAACATAATATTCTGAAAAAACAATCTTAAATACACACCATGTAGTTCGATGAACACATGACATGTATCCCCTAAGCTGTGTCGACTAGGGTTTCTGAAAATTATAAGGATGAAATGTCTTGTAGAATCCATACATGCCATGTACCCCCTTTCTCATATAGATGATTTGTGTGGTGGAGCACATGACCAGTCACATTCCATGTTCTTGAGGACATGGGCACAAATAGAGCACATAGGTGACACCCTGGGTAGAGAGGCACACCGTGCACTAAAGTACATGGACATTGCTTTTGTACACAGACACAAACAAAAGGAAACAACCCAATACTAGGTAGCATGGACATGATATATAGTCCAATTACATGGTGTGTAATTATATATATAATGGGAGTCATGCACCTCCAAGTACACGAATAGGCGATGGAGTGGGACCACACACCATGTGGGTCCCCTCACATGTTGTGTACCCCTTGAAACTTCTTGAGGAAAATTTAAACTTCCACATCTCCTTAGTTTCTAATTGGATTTTGGTCCACACGTAGCCTATACTAAGTGTTTTTCTATGCACAACATGATGGATTCACAGGTTGTGGATCTTGGTATAATATGTAGAATGTTATGGGAATGAATTTTCATTAGGCGATGCTCGACGATGGTAGTGGTCATGCGGGATCACCAAATGCATCCTAAGTGGAATCCTCCAACTTTCCTGGGAATGGAACCTCGATTAATTTTAGAGTGGAGTCCTCCTATTGGAATAGAGAATGGGTCCTCTACATACCTCCATAGTATAAACCTCTAGATTGGCTGGGCATGGCTCCTAGATGACTTCTAGAGTGGAACCCTCCAACTGGGCTAGGCATGGTTCCTCTACCAAATTCTAGAGTGGAACCCTCTAGCAGGTCTGGGCATGGGTCCTTTACTAAATTTTAGAGTAAAATCCTCTAGGTGGGCTGTTCATGGGTCTTATATCGAATTCTAGAGTGGAATCTTCCAGGTGGGATGGGCATGAGTCCTCTATCAAATTCTAGAGTGGAACCCTCCAGCTAGGATAAGAATGGTTCCTCTACCGAATCCTATAGTGGAACCCTATAGTTGGGTTGGGCATGGGTCCTCTATATAATTTTAGAGCGGAAAATTCTAGCTAGGTTGGGAATGGGTTCTCTACCACTGAGTAAAACCCTCCTGTTGTACCAGGGCATGGGTCATTTACCTAGAGACTATAGCCCCTCAACTGTATGACATAGTGAAGAGGCATGTCTTAACTTGGAAAGTTACTTCTAGGTAGACATGTGGGATACTGGAAATTGTTGATGGACTTTTGGAACTGTTGTAGACTATTTTACTGGGCTATGTTGTGATATGGAGACCCCATTAATCTCTCGTTTGGGATTCTTTTGAATAAGCACACATATATATATTTGTATCCATAACTTTGGATTTTGTTACTCTCATACCATGGGTTGTGAAGATGTGGAGGGTATTCCATGTGATTTATTTGTTTATCTTGTCATGGTTAGATGAGTTCACTCTCCTCCTATGGGATTAAAATACTTGATGTGTTGTTCCTATACTCATAGTGTTGAGCCCCCTGTACTTGGGCGAGGCTACTCTTTCACTTGTTTGGGTTGAGCTGCATACTGTTTTCTATTTACCATGTTTTTATTCCTACTGTATCACTTATTGACCCACCTTAAAATTTTAGGGAATTCTACTAGGTATGTATATATTCACCCCTGTATGTGCTTTTCCCAAACATGCCATGTCTTATGTAGATGATGGATAGGTTGGTAGTGACTTCAGAGGAGATTATGGATACCTTGTTCTTTGGACTACATATGGTGGTCACAACATGGAGATTAGTATATGGGCTCTCTCAGTGTTTTACTTTTCTATTTTTTTCAAGTTGGGACAAATTTCTGGTTGGGCATGTATTTTTTCCCTTTACTTTTTGTTTACACTACCATACTCTTATACTATCTAGAGGTTTTACATGCATGGTTGTTTCCCTAGTTTTTTCATCGTTCTCTATTATTCATATGCACTTATTAATAGATACATATATGTGTGTTCATACATATACTTAGGAAAAGGAATCTCTGTGTTCGTTATGCCTTCAGTATTGGTCTCTAGCCGTTGGATTGTGAAGACATGCTTGGGGTAGTTGCTTCTTGAGCCCCGACTTGGGTTGGGTCATTAAAAATTAGTATTATAGTTAGTTTAATCTTTGGGATAATGTTTAGAGTAGTTCCCTTATGAGGATTTGGTTGGGATTAGAGAAATAGTGTCAGAGAATCTCAAGTGTGGCTATCTGTCTAGGGAATCCAGTGATGGTATGAAAGGCCAACATATCCATTCACCAGGACCTTGAATAGCTCTTTATCGACTCAAAAAACCAAGACATTGGTTATAGGGAATAATGGTATATTCATCATATATGATTGAGTCTTTTACTATCCTTCTTGAGTCAACTCCCCATTATTTTCATGTATATATATGTTCATTTGACTTTGGTAAGTATTGATCACTTTTGAGATACCTCCATGAAGATAGCCAGCCAGGTTATCAATAATTGGATCATGATGAAGATTATATGAGGGATGAGGCCTCAATTCATGGTCCATCTAATGAGACATTCTCCTCCAGCTAGGCATGTGGCAGCACCTCCACCTATCAAGTTGTAGTTGGCACCTGCATATTAGGATAAGTATGTGCACATTATTAGTGAACCTCATGAGTTCCAACACTAGGGGATTCTGAGGTTTTGTGATCATCCAGTTCCGTAGGTAGCATATTTTTGGATTGAGTTGGTGATTAAGTTTTTAAACTTGTACATATATCGACTGATCAGATGGTTGTACTCACAAACAACACTATTCGTATATTAGTAGTTGGTTATGTTACTACCATCACATGACACTCCTGGGATGAGTGAAAATTTAAGGTTTCAGAAATAGGGATCACACAGGTATTATGTTGATCCATACACCCTTCTCAGGTGGTTAAGTATAACACCCCGAGCTTCCACGATACGCCTCTCTTTCAATAATGCAATAGCTTGCATTGTACGCAAGTTCAAGTTCTAACACACCACGACTAATCAAAGTAGCCATTATGAATAGTAATACCCACTTTT
This sequence comes from Viscum album, assembly GCA_963277665.1. Classification (NCBI taxonomy): domain Eukaryota; kingdom Viridiplantae; phylum Streptophyta; class Magnoliopsida; order Santalales; family Viscaceae; genus Viscum; species Viscum album. Next base: position 151,353,241 of record OY728163.1, read on the forward strand.
TAAAATTATATAAATTTTATATTTCAAAATGGAATTCATTTTTTTATTCTTAATATCGAAATTATCCTAAGTTGAATTTTTTGTAGTTTTCTGAGAACTTTCAATTTTTTATGAATAGTGAAAAATACTTAAAACAACTTTTTTAATCAAAATAATATATAGTGATAAATTATACTATACAGTGGTTTTAAAGTATAATTAAAATATATTTTTACCATTTTATCCAATGGTGGTCATTATAATTAATTTAACATTGAAATTGGACATAAACAATTTTCAATCTTTTGATATATATTGTTTCTTAAAAACACGCTATTTGTTGTGACAGTGGGAATTAATTATAAAATTAATTAATGAAACTTATATGTTTGGAATTTTTTAAAATAGAAATCATTTTTGAATTCGGAATATCAATTATAGCTTAGGGTGAAATTTTGGCATTGTTCTGAAAAACTTCAATTTTTGATGAATAGTGAAACCACTAAGTGGTAGTTAAAAAACTGATTTTTCATTTAAATGAAACATTACCACTTCTGTGATTTGATTTTAAAAAATCCGACATAAATGGTTGTCATTAGGAAGTAAAATTTGGTTCAATGAGATTAAAATAATTTTTTTGTGAATAGTAACTTTTAAGTTTAATTAATCGCGATTAAAGGTAATTAGTGAAATTTAAGGTAAAAATGGTATTATAAAAATATGAAATGACCTTTACACTTGTCCTACCCCTATTGTATGTGTCATGGACGACCAATAAAATCCATGGGTCAACTTGGGGACCCCATGGATCCACTTTGGTAGGAAAATGACATAAATAACTTTTATTTAATGTTAAAATAAAAATGTCACAAACAAGAGTTATTTTACTAAAACAATTTTTAAATGGGGTTATACAAGTAATATTTTTGACTATAAATATTCATTAGAAATATAAAAAGATTTAATACATCATGAATTTTTTTTATAATTTTTAGACATTAAATAAATTAAATTATTTATGACACCATGATGATGCAGTGATTACCTCATTAATTAACAATTTAAATAAAATGAAAGGATAATGTAAAATCTAAGACTTACACATGTAAAAAGCCTATTTTATGGGTGGATTTCGAACCCTTATCACCTTAACCTCGAAATATATCATTTTGGGACCTTTAGAATCCGAAAATAATTTCATAATAAAGTAACATTTCAATCCTTCCAAGAGTGCCCCTCCTCTCCTCTTATAAAAGGCCCCCACCTCTACCACATTATTCACACTTTCAAGACATTTGGATCGGCCAAACTCTACCCAAATACTATCCCAACTTCCCTCTATTACTAATATAAGCTTCAATTTGGGCAGAACGTTTCCCAAGGAAGCCTTTGGCTCAAATCAAAAAGAGTTACCCGATTTTAAGGTAATGTCTTCTCTTATGTTATTTTGTTTTATTTTGCTTCTCCAACACCCTAAAATCTTTTTATTAATTTCTTTTGTAACAACACCAGTATACTCAATATACTAGGATGTTTTTATAATAAGTATTTGAGCTACACTTACACACATTTACATCTAATGGTTAAAGAACATACTGTTTCTGTGGATGGCGAATTTCTGCCTCACGAAACGATGATTGTTTAACACTCATATAACACCTTCAAAGGTGGCAATTAAGATGAAACTATATTTATATATGATATATAATATGTTTATGTTTTACTTATGCTTATGTATTTTTCATTTATGGCATACCTTTATGGTTTCCATTATGGGTAAACACGATATTTTCATTTTAGGAAGTGCAGACTACCGCCCCCGCAAAGCGATTTGAATCGTTAATGCCATATGTGGGATGTATAAAGGATGGAGTAAATGGTATTATAAATTATATTATACTGTAATTATAGTATAACTTTATATAATTATAATTTCATTCCATTAAATATGAAATATAAATGAAAGTAGCGTTCATGCGTACGTACGACTTACTGTCTCCATGAACGGTGCATTTCATTTCTTACCTCTAAATGTTATGTAATATTATAAATGCATGTATATACTGGATATATATGATATATATGATATATAAATCATGAATATAATTCTGGATATAATGGATGTTTCACCACATGAACAACTTGTAATTATAAGAAGTTTACTTTTGACTAAAGTACAAAAGATCGACAAAATGACCGTTATTAACTTAAAGAATTACATAATGTTCATAACATGGTAATAAGTGATATAAAAGGAATAATGAACATGAAAAAGGTTCTTAAGTAAATAGAAATTAACTCTAGTTTATTATTCAGGCGGTTAAAGAACGATCGATTCAAGTCAGACACGAGGTAAGGGAACTTCTTAACCCAATTTCTATTCTTTGGGTTAATCTCCTACTTTCAAATTATGTCATGATATTATTATATCATATATTTTATTTGTAATTTAATTATGTTTACTTTTAGTGAATACACATAATATATCTATTTTATTTAAAAAAATGATCTTTGTAAGGTACTTTGTCTCAATCTCCATTCATTGAGGCATATTTTGTTTTATACACAAATTTCTTTTATACGTTGTATAAACCCCTTTGACTTTTACGTTTATTCAAAAGGAATCTTTTTATATGAAGCGTTTTACTAAACGACAAAAAGGAATGTTTTTCTTGTCGTATGTATGCGGTAACAACGACTTCTCCACCACCGTAACCATTATTTGAGTTTTGGCTTCCTCTACAAGCCATAACTTTTTTTTAAAATGAAAAATAAATACCAAGTTTTAATTTTCTTTTATTTTGGTATTGAAAATGGTTTTGATAAGGTTTTTATTACATCAATGTGTTGTATTGATATCTTGTGATTGAAATGTGGAAATGTTATGTTTCTCTTATGTATGTTTTATGTGATACGATTATGTTATGGTTTATGATATGTTTAAACCTATTCATATGAGGAATGCATTGGACTTAATAAGTGATGGGTGGAGCCTGCTATAGATCCTTGATGCATCGGTAGATCTCATGAGACAAACTAGTGTCTTGGCACGAGGCCTTGACAAAATCTTATTTGTGGTCTTGGCACGAGGCCTTGGCTACGTGGTTATGATAGTCTGGCATTATGCATTCCATCATTATAAAAGTGGTTATTGATATTGCATGAGATTATTCTACTAGTATAATATCCATGTGAGTAAGTAAATGGCATTATTTAATTTTATTTTTGCCATATTATGATGAAGTTCAAGTTTAAAAAGGCTTTTGTTTTAGTTATACATTGCCTTAAATGTTAATGTTTATTTATGAAAGCTTCTGCAATATTGTTATCCTTACTGAGCATATGAGCTCACCCCTTTCAATGTTTTAATATTTTCCAGGATGTGAAGAAGTATTTTATGAATGAACTGCAGGCATAGTCAGAAGAGGACATGAGTGTGGACTATGGAGACTTTGTTATTGTAGTTTTTCACTTTGTGATGTAATGTAACATTTATGAATGTATCTAGTGTTTCCAAGGCTACTAAAATAATTGGTCTTTTGAGACTTGATCTTTTGTGATCATGCCAATTTTACGAAGTAATGCACCGACTCTGGGTAGCTGTGGTCGAGGTGTTACATTAAGGACATGACCGATCCCGTGGCTTGGATATACCACTCGGTTTGGAACCCTTTCGATGGATGTCCTCATGGTGAGACCTCTCCCAAATTATTTTAGGCATCGGTAGAGTCCTGTGATGGAAATGTTTTATCATGGAATCAAACATGCAAGAAGAGGGAAACTTCCACCATCGAGATGGTTCCTTGGTTAAGGAGAGCATGTTGGAAAGGGAAAGGACAAGTTCTTAGGAGAAAACACTTCTACCTGGGAGGCTTGAGTGTGGATCAGGGTACAACCAATGTTACTACTTCACAACTATAGTTGTTAGCACAGATTTTGAATCCACATTTCCCTATGCATAGCCCCTATTTAAGACCTAGAGATATCATATTATTCCCTTTTTCTCAACCCTTATGTTGTAGGCCCTATAGAGAGGATCTGTGGTCACACAATTTTACTTATGATACCACCTTACTCTATGAGGGGAGAGAGTCTCACACCAAATATTTACATAGTGATAGTGAGAACCTATGATGTTTTTTTTTCAGTATGGACTAGTCTTAAATCATCCATGATCAAATATTTTCTTCCAGTATTGTTGTGATTCTAGGTTGTGGGATGGAGTTTTCATCCTTTACTAGGAGTGATCCATGGAAAGGGAAGGATGATCTCATTCACATGAGGTTACAACCAATTTATCAGTTGGATGGTATTACTCTTGGAATGATAGATGCATTGATATCTTTACTCCCTACAACAATGGTGGGGTATGATGATGTATTAAGATTACCTACCCACCATGGGATGGACCTCTATATAAACTTGTATCAGTTATGGTCTGATCTTTTTATTAGCACATCACATGACCCCATGGGGATTTCAGAGCTAGTAGTGAAGTTATAAGGTCTAAAGAGGTATAGATTAGTAAGACCCAATATGATCACCTAGTAATCCTTATGTAGTTCATGAAAACTTTGAAAGGAATCTGGTACCGTTATTTATATTATAGTCACTTTAAAAAGGACATGATAATTAACTAGTACCCCTTACCGAGGAATGATGACCTCTTTGATCAGTTGCAAGGAGTGAGATAGTTCTTGAAGAACAATCTTAGCATTGACTAATACCATTTGATGGTTTTCTAGGCTGATATTTCAATGTAGGAATTCTGATGTTTTTATGAACACTATAATTTCCTAGTGATTCCCTTTGGTGTGATGAATTCCCCTGCTGTGTTTATGGATTTGATGAACATATTCTTCCAGCCGTACTTGGACCAATTTGTGGTCATCTTCACCAATGGCATACTCATCTACTCTATATAAAATGAGGAGAATGCTGATAACTTAAGGATGGTTATATAGTTTCTCTGAGAGATCTAAATTTATAGAATCTATCAAAGTTCCAATTTTAGATTCATGAGGTTCGCTTTCTAGGGCATTTAATTTATAATCCTGGTTTACACATAGACCAAGAGAAGATCGATGTAGTGATTTTGTAGGATCCATCGAAGAGTATATCATTGGTGTGGAGATTTCTTGGCTTGGTGGTATATTATAAGAGGTTTGTAGAATATTTCTCTAGGATTATATCCCCTTTGATTGATGGGATGTATAAAGGGCATCTGTTTACCAGGACTGAGTAGTAATAGAGGTCCTTTGAGGAGTTAAGGCTGAGGATGAATAGTTATCCTATGTGGAGACTACCAGAGGAGGGTGTGGATTACATAGTGTATTTATATGCCTTAGGATATATACTCGGCTACATGTTGATACAACTACATGTAGTTATTACATATGGGTTGAGACAGTTGTGACCCTATGAGAAGAATTATGTGAATCATGACCTAGATATGGAAGCGGTAGTCTTCACCCTGAGGATGTGGAAGCACTATCTTCTGGTAGAGCGCTTTGTGGTTTACATAGACTATTAGAGTCTTAGGTATTTCTTCATGTAGAGAGACATGAACCTAAGATATCAGTTCCGATTGGAGTTCCTACAGGACTATGAATTTGGGATAGTCTATTCCTTGGGAATGGGAAACTTGTAAGAGGATTCCCTTATAGGAATCCCTAATCTTGCTTGGTGTAGAAGGCATTAGAGTAGTTGTCTCCCTTATAGATGGACCTAGTGGAGCAAGTGGGTATAACTTTTCTATAGTTCATGGTGTTGAATCCTCCTCTTCTAAACCATGTTATAGAGTCCATGTTGGGAGAAATTGACTATGAGGTATTGCATGAGCAGATATCCATAAGATATTCAACATATGGATATTTTGCAGGTGATAATCACATCATCTTTTTATAGGGATCGAAGGTGGTTCTATCCATGATATGGGTGTAGGTGATGTGAGAGTTCCACAGTTATCCCCTAGTTGTACATCCCTATGTGGGGAAGATGTATGGAGACCTTTATCAACCGTTTTGGTGGTCTGGCATGAGATAGATTATAGTTGGGTTCATCTCTCGGTGCCTCATTTATTAGTAGTTCAAGGATGAGAACCAAGTTCTGATAGATTTGTTGTATCCCCTAGAGATCCTAGAGTGGAAATGGGAAAACATATCCATGGACTTTGTGATAGGGATTCCACATAGAGAAATGGGCCATGATGCCATCTGGGTGATATTTGACCAACTCATAAAGTAAGAACACTTCCTTGATATAAAAAAGTAGCATTCGATAGAGATTATTAGGCATTTGTTTGTGTGGTAAATAATTCACCTTCACGTTCCCTCGACAATTATCTACAACCATGTCACATGGTTTACATCACAGTTGTGGAGATGACACAAGAGGAATTTTGGACCTATATGAGGATGAGTACAACCTTTCACCCCAAACCAATGGGTGAACTGAGCACAATATCCAAGTATTGGAGTATATGCCAAGGGAATTAATTTTAGACATCTGCCAGATCTGGGAGGATCACATTACCTTGTTAGAGCTTTTATACAAAAATAACTACCACTCTACCATTGACATGAAAAATTTTGAGGCCTTGTATGGGAGATCCAATAGGTCACCCTTGTGCTAGAAAGTGATCATTGAGACATATCTTGTGGGGACAGATATGGAGCAAGTGATGACATAGAAGGTCCAAGTCATCTAGGAGTGGAATATGATGGATTACAGAAGGTATAAATCCTACAAATATAATCATTGTAGGCCTTTGGATTTTGATCATGGAGACCACATTTTCTGAAGAGTTTCCTCATGAAGAGGATTGTGAAGATTTAGCCGGGGTGACAAGCTATCCCCGAGGTTCATCATTTTTTTTGAGATCATGCAGAGGGTTGGTGAGGTTTCTTACCGTCTCACCCAACCCCCGTAGTTGGAGTAGGGGAATGATGTCTTCCATATGTCTCAATTGAGGATATACGTGCATGACCCTACACACATCATCAAATGGGGTGAGTTGTACATGGAGGATAGACCTAAATTTGTGGAGCACCCAGTGGTGATTGAGGATCAACATGAGAGGACCCAACATGGATAGACTATCACCTTGGTTCATATGTTGCGGTAGTGCATGAATGTGTAGGAGATATCCTAGGAGTGTGAGAGACAAGTACAGACTCAATATCCTAAGTTGTTAGTTTATTTTTCTTTTTGGGGAAAAAATATCAAAAGAGAGAATGATGTAATGAATTGGTTTTTTCCTTGTAAATTTTTGAAATATTTCTACATATATTTTCAGAGCTAGATGGTGATACGGTGTGAGATTCTGAGGCTCAATGTACCCAACATTAGTTTTATAAAAATATTAAATATATTTTATATTGAACGAATAAAATTTCTTAAAGAAAATGATATAATTATTAAATGGAAGCTTAGACCGGAAATTTGAGACCTCATTTGAGTCAGTAATGTGATTTTTTTCCCTAGGCGTGACCTAAAATAGGTTAGCATAGGGTGATAAAATATCTCACCCATTGGTGATACATTCTATTATTTAACTAATTAATTTAACCAGATAGGGTTTCCTATAAATATATGGTTATGTAAGTATGCCAAAGGGTAGCCTCATAACCATGGAATCTTCAAGTGACATTATTCCCCTCCTTTTATTGGTGAATCACCTTAGATGATGAAGAAACTCTGGATTAGAGAAAACTGGGATGAAAAAAACACAACAACTTCTTTCAATCATTGGAGAACATGTTCTTTGAAAAAGAATGATCCAAATATCTTGGTAGGACTCGTCAATTTATGGTTTACACCCCTTGTTTTATTAAATTTATTGAGAAGATTGATCCATTTCTTGGATATGAGATAATTATATCCTTTGTATGCATTTTTGTACTGATTAAATTGTTATTCATTTGTTTTCTAACACCAAATATCCCCGTTATTGATAATTGGACATGAAATCTTGGAAATGATTAATTAAGCATTTTTGGGTGCCTTCCTCCCAATTTTCTTTGTGTTCATAACCGATAGGACACCACAATCCTGATTCGACATTGTCAGGCGGTACTGAGCATCAAACCCAAAAAATCATGAAAAAATAATGTGTGAAGAATAGATCTAAAAATGAAGGATAGATATGGGTTTTTTTTTCGGGTTATGGGAGATCATTTCAATTATCAGTAGCCAAATAATTATCGATAGAATGAAGAGGGACATGCGGTGTGTATGATGGGGCCTCCAAGGACCAGTGGAACTGATTTCCAACCACTAGATGGATGGAAAAGACTAACAACAACCAAATACCCCAATTTCTGGTTGAATAGAATATGGATATAAAGGAGGAAGATCATATATTTCATGTGGAGAGAGAATTTTAGATTTTGGAAAAATACTATCTCCAAGCCATGTAGTCTGATGAACATACGACGTGTAGGCCCCATGCTACAGTGACTAGGGATTTGGAAAATTATAAGGATGAAACATCATATATAATCCTTACACACCATGTACCCTCTTTCTCGGGTGGATGATTCGTGTGGTGAAGCATATGGCTAGGCACATGCCATGTGCCCAAGTACATAGACATGACCAGAGCACAAAAGTGGCACTCCTATGTGGAGAGGAACACCATGTACAAAAGTTCAAGGAAGTGACTTGGGTACATGGACATGGATAGAAGGAAAAAACCCGATCCTGGGTAGCTTTGACATGCCATGTAGTCCACCTACATAGTGTGTACCTATACAAAAAACATGAGTCGTGTAACTCCAAAGACACGACCATGAGATTGAGTGGGGATACACATCATGTGGTTCCCCTCACATACTGTTTACCTCTTTGCTTATTTTGAGGAATTTTAAAGGTTTCATATCTCCATCATCTGGACTTGGATTTTGACCTATGGGTAGAATATCTTGAGTTGTTTTACATGTAGAACATGATGATTCCTTTAGTTGTGGATCTTGGAATAATAGGTGGAATGTTACGGGCATGTTGCTTGGTTAGGAGATGCTCGATAATGATAATGGTCATGATGGATCATCAGAGGCATCCTGAGTGGACCCCTCCACCAGGAATGGGTATGGTTCCTCGATGAATTTTAGAGTGGAACCCTCCTATTTGAATAGAACATGGGTCATCTACAGACCTACCAAGTAGAACCCTCTAGCTGGGAAGAGCATGTGTCCTCTACCTACTTCTAGAGTGGAACCCTCCAACTGAGCTGGGCATGGGTCCTCTATTGAATTTTTGAGTTTAACCCTATATTTAGGATAGGAATGGGACCTCTACCAACTTCTAGAGTGGAACCCTCTATCTGGTCTAGATATGGGTCTTCTACCAACTTTTAGAGTTGAACTCTCCAGTTGGGCTGAGCATGGGTCCTCTACCGACTCATAGAGTGGAACCCTCAAGATGGGAAAGGCGTGAGTTATCTATAAAATTTAGAGTGTAACCCTTTAGCAGGGTTGTGAAGGGTTCCTCTACCACTTAGTGGAACCCTCCTATTATACAATACAAAGGTTCTCTACCTATATATTGTGGGCCCTCAATTGTGAAGTACAATGAAGAGGTGTGGCTTGACTTGGAAAACTACTTCTAGGAAGATGTGTGAGGTGTTGTGCATCATTGATGTAGTTTTGGAACTAATGAAGACTCTTTTCTTGGGATGATCTATTATATGGATATCACCTTACTCTATGGTTAGGGATTATTTTGACAGAGCATATAGATATCTATATCCATACCTTTAGATTTGGTTACTCTCCTTCCATGGGATACAAAGACTCATCAGGTATGCCATGTTCTTTCCGTGTTTAGATAATTATGGTTGGATGAGTTCAATATCTTTCTATGGGTGGAAAATAATCGATGTGTAGTTCATCTAATCACTGTATTGAGCACCCTGTACTTGGAAAAGGATACTATTTCTCTTATTTAGGTTGAGCTACATCCTGTTTATTATCTACTATCTTTATATTCCTATTTAATATCCTACTACTCCACCTTCATCATGTAGGGTATCTTATTGGGTATGTATATACTCATCCCTAAATAGGGTTTTCTTACATTTGTCTGGTCTTATGCTGATGACAGACAAGTCATAGGTGACTTCAAAGGAGATTAGGGATACTTGTTGCTTTGCACTACTTATGGTGGTCACATCTTGGAGATTAGAAGTTGGGTTATATTATCATTTTACAATAAAGTTTTTTAGGATGGGACATATTTCTTGTTGGGTGTTTATTTTTTCCCTTTACTTTTCAGTTTACACAACCATACTCTTGTATTATCTAGAGATTGTACATTTATGGTTTTTTCCCTAATTTTTTCATCTTTATCTATTATTCCCCTACACTTATTCATTGAGATGGTTGTGTGTGTGCATACATATAATTATTCAAGTGCCTCCCAATGTTATTTATGCCTTCAGCACTGGTCACCATCCCCTGGCCTATGGAGGTGGGCTTGGGGTAGTTACGGATCAATCCCCATCCTGGGTCAGGTTGGGAAATTTTCATTGAAAAGTTTCCCTTAAAAAATAGTTTAGAGCCTAAATTTACAAGTGTCTAATTCCTTTAATCCAATGATAATTAAGATGAAAATTTTTTACCCTATCATTTAGTTTTATCCTAGTTTATCCAATTTACCCTTTACCGTGGTGATAAAGTTTATTTAGGTCACTATTAATATTGATAAAAATAGAATGAAACTATATGAAAAATTTTAACCTCATGATTCAAAATATGGATTTTTTTATCACATTAAATTTCTAGAAGTGTTATAAATTAATTTTAAAATAAGCACATAAAATGTGATGAAATCATCTTTTTAGAAAAATAAATTTTTTAGCATAAAACTAGATTTATTCTTATCCCATGCCTAAAATAATAAAAGATAAATGATAAAACAATTTTTTTGAATATATAATATTTAAATTTTAATAAAACAATTCACTTATAGTAACTTATGTAATTTATTAAGAAAAAAAATACATTGTTCATATAAAAATAGTTTTTCAAAAAAAATCATTTTTATATATAAAAATGTTTTTATACCAAATTTAAATATAAAATTTATTCTAATAAAAATAATTAGATTATTTAAAATATTATATAACTAATATTAATTTTAAACAATTTAAAAAAATGGAATTTTGTACATCCTTGAAACAAGAATACAATTTTCAATAAAATCGGTATTTTTTCTATTCATTGGGAAATCTATATTTTTATAAACATCCTAGAAATTCACTGCTAAGATAATTTTGATATGATAATATTAAAAATTATGTTAGTTTTATAAAATGAAATTTATAAAAGTGTCAAAAATTAAATATATATATAAAAAATCATTTTTGAAGGAAAAATAACTTTACTTAAAAACCAAATGATAATTTATTAAGAATTAATGAATAAATTTATTTTTAGTAGGACATATATATATATATATATATATTATAATTTTTTTTCTATTCATATCTGCCAATTAATCAGCTTGGTCAAAATGGTCCTTAAGATTAGACATATGTTGAGAGAATCTCCTTTTGTTGAAGATTCCATATATAGTCTTTCGATTCCAAATGAGAGAATTAGTATTTTCTATTCACCTAGATCCTTAACCCAAGATTGTAAGAACTTTGTTCAGGGTAATTCTCTTAGTTTAAATCATTTCCACCCCATGAATGTTGTCTATATTTTTTTTATCATTAATAAAAAGTGAAGTTTGAGTCATTCAAATAATAATATTTCATGGTTCATTTAAGCTTAGAGTTTCATGTCACATACACTATTGAACATAGTGTTACTATTTTAAAATCTTAGGGTGTTACAACATCCCCCTTTAATAAATTTCATCCTCGTAATTTAAAATCCTACTCGAAAATAAAGGGTTTGATATTTGAAAATTCATTTTTTGAAAACCCACATTCTAAAAAAGGATAATAAAACTTCCACTGGAAACAAGGAAATGAGAAATACAAAGGTAATATATAATAACACATATATAGGTTTCTAGATTGGATAACATTATTTGGAATTGAAAATATGGAAATATAAGAAAAACATAATGTCCATATAATAATGGAGAGTGATAGAGAACTTTGATCATAAGAAAGTGAATGATCAAGAGAAAGATAACGAACATGAAACCATAAATAGATATGGTGTGAGAAAGTACATTTTTCATATAAATTTAATTTAATAGGAAATATTTTTTATTTTACAATCCTTTTCCAATAGTTAAGGAATTTCTTTACCATCTAGACTAATAACTTAAGGAAATATACTTAATTTTAAAGTATAATTTTATACTTTAATAAATTTTCACAATAATCTAATCTATTACTATTAATGATGAGTTTTCGAGATGAATTTTTTATAATTGAAGCACTAAAATAAACTTCTAATATATCAAAAAATTATATCAAGATATTCTTCTTCTCATTAGGTATTAATCAAAACCAAAAAATGGTTAGCAAAGGGTAAGATAATTCCCAAAATGAATAAACCTTCATATGTGGAAATAAAACATTAATCCACAAAGACATAATAATAACACCTAAGGTTTTACTAAAAAAATAACTATATATCCCAAATTACCTCAATAATTTCAACATTAAATAATGTTTTAAATTCAAAATCATCATATCCTTTAGCCCACATCTTAAAAAATATAATTTCATTTTTCCCAAATAATCATTAATGTTAAATTAACTATTAACCCTAAGGGTTACATATACCTCAACCCAATGAAAAATCTCCCAAATATCATTAATCACCATGATAAATAACTATATAATCATATAATGTAGTCAACTTCAACACAATATCATTAATAAAATTTAGATACTATCCTTAAAGGTAATCCTTAACTTGACTATAAATATCTTCGAAAATATCACCTTGTCAATGAATCAATTTTCAATGATCAATATTATCTATATCCCACTATGAAATAATATATAATTAACTTAATATAAAATAATATACTTATATAAAGGTTTATTTAAACCTCAATTGAGTATTCATTCTAAAACCCACAAAACGTTACAAATAACCTCAAAATTGTATTTCATAAAACTTTAGAAAGGGGGTGAAATTATGATCAACCTAAAACTTATAAACCCCTGATTAGTATCTAAAAACAATCCTTATTCCTAAAATAAAATCATAGAATATTTAATATATTCCATAAATAAAAAAATACCATCATCAAAGATGACCAAAATCACTTTTTCATCAAATCACTAACCAATTTCATGATCCCCAATAATGTCCCATTTACATTATCAATGTTAATAATATATTTATCCTAAATAAAAATTACCATCTTACAAATAAATCAATTTTATTGGTTGTTGGTATCATTGATAGAACACTTCTATATAATAATTCTCAAGTATTAATACATTAACACTTCAATAATTCCACTTCAATGATTGGACTAACTTATGCTCTTCCTTGGTATTGGAGTTAATCCTTTTATTGGGGAGTTGAATCAGATAATTCCTATGTTTTCCACAGATAATGCATTGAATTCTTCAGCAATTCATTTTTATATGAATTTCATTTCCAAAAATAAAACATATTAACATTACTTTGATTCATTATCCTTGGTTTATCTCTACACACTTCTAATATGAAGGAAATTGAAAAATTCTTTCCCCCATGGTCTCCACCACCCAAGTTCTCATTGAATTCTATTCTTATATTCTTTGTGAGTCTAAGTATTGTTTAAGGTATAGGTTTTTATAATATATCATCATAACTAAATTTTTATAATAAAAATATCTTTCACTTCAGTTATCATCCCATTTGGTAGCTTATAATCACCACTTTTCCATTATTTTCAACATTGACATGATTCCTCTTGGTTTCATCCATTAACTAAAACAAAGAATAATAGTGTGAGATATAATAATAACCATGAAAAATAATTTATAAGATTTATAAATCATTACACATTATCTCTAATACCTTATGTTTAACCCATTTCTTTCATTATTATCATATATTTAAATCCTTTATAATTTTTATAAGGAAAATGAGAGTTAACCTAAGAAAATATCATTAGTAGTGTCAAACAAGATGTGTAGTGAGGGTAAAATCACCATGAAATAGAATTATGATCAATATATACTAAACAAATTCTTTTTGGGGTTATTACCCATCTTTTCTAAAACCTTGTGTACTTGAATTATGTAGAAAATGATGCTTTGCTAGGAAAACCACATAATAGATTACTTAATAAATTTTTTGGATGTTATCCAAAACATAGACTTATCCCTAACGTTCTCACTAAATTTTTCTCATAAAAATAATCAAATATTAACTAAACCCTACTCTATTAACAACTATAAAAACCCATTATTTTCATATATATATATATATATTACATATAAATAGATGAATATTCATTACATAACATTACAATCCATGTCAGAATCATACAAGGATTATATCTATAGAAACTTGGACACATAAATAACCGATTCATAAGTAAACTTCATCATATACCATTAAGATCTTCATAACTTTAACCATTATTAGAAACAACATACTTAGTACATATCTTCATAACCCAGATAAAGGAAACCTAAGAAAGGGTAAGCTCATATGCTCATTAAGGGTAAACAAGTGTGATATCAATGATAAATTAAGAATAAAATGAGAATAAGTTTATGAGAACATGATATTAGCATTTGAAAATCAGACCCTCTATAACATAGATCATAATAATGAGTCATGGGATAAATCATGTCAATTCATAAGACATGAATAATAAATTAAATCAATGAACATGATCCACGAGAACATAACATAGGCATAATAATTTGTAAAAACATAATATTATAACATTGTGAACATGCATAAATGTAAAATAGGTTCACCCATTAAGTTAAGTACATGAAATATGGACATCAAATAAACACATGGACATGAAAACCTAGTCTATGCATAATCTTAGAGACATGAAATCCATATCTATAAAAAATATTATAGGCATGAAATCTAGGTCCATGCTTAATATTATGGAATTTAAAACTAGGTCAACACATGAAATTGTGAACATGAAATCTAGTTCCCACATAACTTGTTTACCTCATGAGTTATCCATCTTTACCCAAGGCATTCAAGGGATTTAATGAATCCAATAGTCACATAATCATAGTCTATATATATAAATTCCACATGATCATAAATTATTAATCATTAAATCATAACATAACCCATGGAAAATAAACGGGTTTCATAAAAATATCATTATAATAATAAAAAACCACCTAGAAAAAGAATAATGATGGTATAATTGTATCATATCTCTAGTAAATAATATTTACAATCAAAGGATATTATCATCGATGAAAAATTTCATTAAAATATCAATATAATATTTCTTGAGGAAAATACACTTTTCAATTTGAAATAATTTCTTTAAAATATATAAATTTACAAAATATTATGGAAAATGGTTTTATTTAAAAGAAATATGAAAATTTTTAAAGGAAGTTTCAAAGCATTAATCAGTCATTAAGTTGAGAAATTATATTCATTCTATATAAGTTAATAGAAAAAGCTTCCTTTCACAATTTTGTAAAAAGTTAAAAGGTACCTCATTCAGAAAATGAAAAGAACATTCCTTTAATTTTTTTAAATCAATAATTGGTAATTTTTTTTTTAAAAAAATATCATATAATAATATCAAAAAATGTATTGAAAATATTTTTAGAAAAATATAGATATAGAAGAAAAAGGTTTTCAACCTAATTGTAAAACATAATAGTTTTCATTAAAAATGTTTGTTCGGTATCTTGAGTAATTAAAGAGAGAAAAATGAAAGGAAAAAAATTTATTCTCCATAAATAAATATATTATAATAAAAATTAAATTAATTAATTAGATAAGGATTATATAATCTCATCTAATGTAAATTTAACCAAAAAAATCTCAATTAAAGTGGGATCGAAACATAAATTCCTAACCCCTTCTATAAATTTTGAACAATAATCTCTATGAATGAAATAAAATTAAAATGAAACTTTAAATACTATGAATTTAAACATATTCATGATAAAACATTTCAAATTGCATTGATAAACGCCGAATAAAATAGGATAGGTATATAACATAACATATTCCCCAAAGAAGGAAATTTGAGATGATAAAACCTTACCTCAAATATCACATTTCTTCATATGCATTAAAAAATAATGTATAATAAATATCAATTTATTATAATTTATTATATAAAAATAATAATATATATAATAACATATATTATTTTATTACAAACATATTATCACTTTTTTATTAATAATTCCTTATTAAAATCACTGTTCCAAGTGATATCTACTTTGTTTTTCGTGAATGTTTCTGATCGTCAGTCTCAATATTTATAATTTGATAATCATTCCATCATTTAAAAAATTTTAAACAGGATATTAATATAATATCTATTCATTATATATATATATATAAATTCGTCAATAAAATGTATATATAGAAAAATGAATTACAACATTCATGGAGACGATAGGTCGTATGTACACATTAATGTTGTTTTCACCTTTTCAAGGGTGGAACAAATGAAAGAAAAATAACAATACATATTTAATGACTAATTATTATATAATAAAATTTATATATTTTTATAAAATAAATCCTTATTTCCATCCATATAAAGCGTAAATGAAACCATAATCACATCACTTTGTGGAGGTGGCAGTCCACATGTACGCATGAGCGATGTTATTATTTTCCAATGGATTGGAAGGTAAGAAGGTAGATATGATATTATCATTAAAAAATTATAATTATTCTATAAATATTATATATAAACTTTAAATACATCATAATAATCATCCATGAAATACGGTGACAAAAAATGAATTGTATCGCTATGTAAAGACGGTAAGTCGTACATACGCATGAGTGATACTTTCACATACCATTTGATAGAAACAGGGAAAATAAAGGTGTTTTAATAATTATAATAATATTTAATTGTATTTAGGATGCTTAATATATTATTTTATGAATAATATAATATATTTATAAGAGTAAATAGAATAATTAAAAGGAAATTGATCGGTTAAGGCAATTACCTCTTCTTTGAAACAACTCCTTTAGATCTTCTATTAAAGGACCTAGGGTTGATATTTTGGGAATAATAGAACCTATATAATATTTATAGAATAGTGTAAAATATAATTTTTTATGGTTTTGTCAATATATAATTCCCAAATATGTGAGAATAAGAGAAATGATGGGTTCCCATTTATAATTGAGGGGAGGGTCACTATTGATATTTCTTAAAGGATTAAAATATAATAAAGTAATTATTTTGAAAAATGATACCAAATGGATAGGTATTAAAATATAATGTATTATTTGGTTTCAATAACATCAAAAAATAAAATTTTTATTGGTTTAAGTGGTATTTGAAACCTTATATTTTGGTTTAACCCCTTTGTTAACATATTTTAACATTAATAGCAATAACATATTTTTCATTCTTAAAGGGTTATAATTTTACACATAAGGCGAAAATTTACTCATTATTGTAAAATAGTAGAAATTTTGGACCATATATTATCCAACTCATCCTAATTTAATATTTTTATGATTTTTAAATAATTTAAAAAAAATATTATTTTGATAAAAATATCATTAATGTCAATTTTGACACTATTTGTTTAATTTGATATAAAATACATAAAGATAAATTTGTAATTTGAATAAAATAATTTAAAAGAAAACTAATATGTCATATTAATATATTAAAATCATGTAACACTATAAATAATTAAAATTATATTACTTTTAATATTTTAAAAATTGTTTATTATATTTATTTATTAATTGAATAAACACTGCATCGACATTGTATAAGAAGTTATGGAAATTATATAATTACTAAATAATATAGATAAATTTTCATAATTAAAATAATATAATTTTTAGCAAAATAGGCATTTATATACATTCATAATTTTCCCCCAATGTGTACACATAATAGATATTTAAAATTAAGAGAGTGGCATTTGGTATTTGTTTTTACTTTAAAAATGATATAGTTTATTTTCATGGAACAATGTACCTTAAATAATTAAATTTAGAGGATTAGGTGATAAGGGTATAATTAAATTCTTCCAATAAGAATTAAAATTAAAAATTGTTACATTAACATTTATTTTTAACCTAGTTTAAACCAATTTACCATTTACCGAGGTGATAAATTTTTCTAAGGTAACTATTTATATTAAAAAAATAATAGGAAAATATTTACAAATTTTTTACCTACAAATTAAAAATATGTAATTTGTTTTATCAAATTCAATTTCCATAAGTGACATAAATTAATTTTAAAATAAGCACATAAAATGCGACGAAAACAATTTTTTTAGGAAAAAAGCATTTTAAAGCATAAAACAAGATATATTCTTATCACATTCCTAGAAAAATATTACATAAATGATAAAAAATTTGATTGAATATATAATATTTAAATTTAATTAAAATGAATCACCAATAGTGACTAATTTTAGTTATTAATATAAAAATACATTGTTCTCTTGTAAGTACTTTTTCAGCAAAATGTCTTTTTACGTATAAAAATGTCTTATACCAAATTAAAACATAAAATTGATTCCAATAAAATTAATTAGATTATTTAAAAACATAATATTAATAATATTACTTTGAAACCATTTGAAAAAATAATGTATTTTTTACAATATTGAAATAAAAATACAGTTTTCAATAAAATCAGCATTTTTCACTATTAACTGAAAAATCAATCTTTAAAAAAAATCTCATAAATTCACCTTAAATTAATTTTGATATTATTATTTAAAAAATGTATTTATTTTTGTGAAATAAAATTTCTAAAAGTGCAAAAATTAAATATAGGTAAATAAAAATATATTTTAAATAAATATAACCTTACTTAAAAATCAAATGCTTATTTTCTAAGCATTAATCCATAGATTTGTATTGATTAGGACACACACACACATTTCATAATTTGAATGTTCTTATTCATTCCTTCCAATTCAAAGACTACATTATAATATTCATATTTAAATAGTAATATATCATGGTTCACATAAGCTCGGTGTTACATGACGTATACGTTATCAAACATAACATTATTCTTTTAAAATCTCAGGGTGTTACAATAAAGGAATAAGAATATATAAAAATAAAAGGATCAACATAAAATCATAAAATTTATATGAAATAAATATATTAAATTAAAAATCATGAACCATTGTGACATTAAGTAAGAATGTTCTGTTACAGAAGTGTTTAGTAAATACATAAATATAGGGTATTATAAGAATACTTTTAAAAAACTATTCCATATTCATTATGAATGAAATTGTCTTTAAATTTGGGTAATTCATTGAGAATTATTTATTATTATCAATGAATATTTGGTGAATTATATTATAAGTTTAAATATGGTTTCATTTTACCAAATTTCTGAGTGAATTGAAGTACCTGAGCAGGAAAAGTGGAGTTTAGTGATTTGAGAGTGATTAACCAGACCAGGGGATTCTCTTAGACTAAATTATGATAAATTCATGAGTATCTATTATACTTTTTACGGTTTATTACACTAGATTAGAAAATTCTTTGAATTATTCATCATTCCGTGTTCTCTAAAAATAAAAATTGAATTTGATTTCAATTTTTAATACCTTATATCTATGGGTTTTACCTTAATAATAATATTTATTATATGACTCATTGGTAGTTTTATTATTCTATTTTTGGTGATTTTATTAATTTATAAACTTTATATACCATAGGAATTCATGATTCCTAATTAGTGGTTAATAGTTTTGGAACTATTATCAACGATATAGTGTTTGCATGGATATTTGATTTGTTAAATCATGGAAAATTAATTTCTTATTTTTTTCTATTTATTGATACTATTTTAGGGTTTTTTGGTTTTCTTTTTATACAATTTAAATATTTTATTGTTATAGAAGATATGAAATTCATTATGGGTTAACACTTAAATTTAAACATACAGGTTGTCGATAATTCACATTAAATTGATCAACTCAAGGAGAAGATCCAAAATGAAGAAGGATGTGGAACAAACAATACCCAAGTGATGATGAAGAACTCTAAAAACTTATAACATGTTTTCAAGGAGGTGTGTAAATACCTGGAAAGAATGGTAAAAGAAGTTTATTGGTCAAAGGAGGTACCCAAAAAAGAATTCAACTTTGAAGATAAAAATGAGAAGAAGTTTTAGGGTGATGTGGAGTTTGAGTATAAATCCAAGGGAACTTCTTATAATTAATACAAATCCAAAGAGTCTGATTAAGAAACCCTCACAATTACTTAATTAAAGGAAAAATAAGAAAAATATTTAGTAAAATAAGATAATTAAGAAAAGGATGTGATTAATGAAAAATAAATTGAATATTTTGATGAAAAGTGGTTATAAGAAGAAGGAAAAAGGAGTAATATTAGGTTTTGATAGACCATACGTTTTAGGACTATCTACTACTTGGTGTTCCCTCCAATAAGGTGAGAAGATGATTTCATGAGAAGAAATTTTAGACTTGAATAAATCTGGACCAAGTAACTTACTACAATTCTCCCATTACATAATAAAAAAAGAGGTAAGTTATAGCTAAAATAACATAATTAAAGCTATATATGGGAGGTATCCTGAGTTTTATTTATTTATTTTATAATTAATTTTTAGGAGTTTGATATTTATTTTAAGTTTTCATTTTTGAATCTAGATTCAACCCCCCTTATAATTTTTGATCATAATTGAGAACAGTCCCTGTTCTCTCACTATTTTTTTTGTTTTATAGGTCCATGATAAAGGAAGTAACAATATGTGAAATAAGGGAGAGATATTCATTGGATATATGAGTTTTTAATAAAATTACATATCACTTTTAATTTCCCTAAAAATTTTCCATATTTTTTTTAAAATAATTTTCATGTAAAGGACCTATAGTTTTGTAAAGACCTGTAAAATTCAAGGATTTTTTTTCTTAATTTTCTTTGGAATTTTACAAGAACGCAGTTTCTGACGGCACCTGATTCCTAGGCCTGGTGTGCTCAAAATCATTTTTCGAAGTTTGGCTCGGGTACGTTCAGTGAACAAACGAGTGAGTTTTTCTAACTTTTGAACCGGTGCTCAGAATCGAATTCCAAGGGCACCGATGGAATCACGACGCCTATATTTGCTTAGAAACGCCTTTTCCGGAGTTGTGTTTTCTCGGGTGTGGTTTTTAATTTTTGGGGTTAAGTTAAGAAATAAAATAAAGTGGTTTGACAACTTTATTTCATTTCACTTAAAGCCACTTAAAGCCACTTAAGCCAGGTTAGGCGGATAAGGTGGGACCCACGATATCCTACCCACTTGGTAGGATATTTGTGAGGTGGGGCCCGCACAAGCCCCACCGTTTCTTTTCCTCTAAGTAATGCACCCGCGAAAACCTCTTTTAAATAAAGTCAACATGTGCATTTACTTATTTTCTAAATGCCCCTATTAATTGGGCAGTTAAGTCGTGACAATTAATTCATCGAATTAATTGTTCGTTTCTTAACTTTGTTTTTCAAATTGTTGGCATGGGAATAAAATAAGACCAACACCTTTTGTTGAGGGGTTTCTTGTTGAGAGGATTGGGAGAAGCTCTCAAGCTTGAAGATCTTCATCCTCCTTCGTGAAGAACGCGAAGAACGCGAAGAACGCGAAGAACGCCGAACCCTCAGAGATCGACGACGTGACGCCGTGTTCCGCGACGGCGACGATTCTCCTTCCGCGATGCTTCTTCCGTGACGTTCCTTCCCCCGCGACAATCTTCTATCATCAACCGATTGAGGTAGGGGATTACGGTTCTTTTAATTCCTTGTGAATTATATCCTCAACATGGGTTTAATTGGTGCAATTAAATCTGTGTGTTTTTAATCCTCGGAATTTGACTACGCGACGCCGTGTACCGCGACGACAACGATGCCCCTTCCGCGACGCGACGATCCTCTTCTTCCGCGACGGTTAATTCCTCAAAGAACTCACGTTCGACGACAACATTGAGGTAGTGGTTTATTCTTTTTCTTTGTGATTTATACTCGTGGTGTATGATTAAATTTTTGTTGTGAGACTTTTAAAAACCACTAACGCGGTGGGTGCAGACCAACAAACAAGTCCGAACCCACCGCCCTTTTCGTTCTTGGTGTGCGGAACGACGGACGACAACAAAACAAGCCGCACAGGTGATGTGAGGTCATCTTAGTGAAGGACGGGCCCCGGGAGGGCCATTGGAAAAGACGAAGCATTTTTCCGACCACCGGAACTCAGCCGGTGGTCCGCGGAGCAGCCCGCCAGTGTGCTTCGCTGGCGGCCGATGGTGGCGGCGCCCGACGCGCCGCCGGAAGGAGCCACCACGGCTGAAGCCGTGGTGGTAGGACGCGGTCCTGTGACCGCACGATACCGGAGGGGGATGGGACGTGGCAGCCGGCCGCGTCCGCTGGCAAGGGCGGCCCCACGCGGGGCCGCGACTCCTTCACGCGGGGGAGCGCGCCCCCCACTCCGCTCGGCCGTAACCGGCCAAGCCGACCCGCTGGCCAACCGGCCAGCACCAGCCGGGTCACGCCCAGGCCAGGCCGGGCCGGGTCGTGCCCAGCTATGTCGGACCCGGTCCCGGGTCGGGTCGACCCGGTTCTGGCTGACCCAGGGGGGTTGGGCGGGTCAGTTCGGGCCCAGACCCCCCATTTTCGGACCTCTTCGGTCTTTTACCCATATCTTGGGTTGAGGACCTCCGATCAATGCACCGTCAGTGGATATGTTATCCTTGGATTGAGACGGTCGTTTAGAAATATTACACTCAAAGTTTCAGAGTACTTTGGGTTCGGCCAGGTTGGTTCATACACGAAACCAACCGGGCCCTCGGAGCGGAAACACTCATAACTTAAGTTCCGGACGTCCGATTGACGTGCCGTCGACTTTGATGGATTCCTCTAAGCGAGACAGATCTTTTGGATTACTCTGCCCGAGCTTTAGATGCAGGTGGAGTACGGTTGGGTTGGTTTTGACTTAAAAACCAACCGGGCCCCTAGGACGAAAAAGCCAATAACTCTCAGACCGGGCGTCCGATTGACGCGCCATCTGCGACGTTGCGTTCCTGTTGACGACATGGAACTTTTGGATACATCAACTCTGGACTATGTGTCAGTTGATGTATCAGCCTCTCGGCTCGTGGAGAGGACCCTCCTGAACGAGCTTGCTGTGTGCGGGAACCCTAGAGCTGGCTGCGACTGCGACTGCGACTGCGACGACGACGACTGTACAGAGATCCTCAGTGGATTTGACGACGACGACTACAACACTCAGCGATACTACGTGGATCAGTGCTACAGATTCTATGTGGGTCTAATCTTGTGTGGGTCAACGCTCAGCAGTCCTGTGTGGGCCAGCGCCTACAGATCCTGTGTGGGTCCGATCCTGTGTGGGTCTTTGTGGGGGTTAGTTACCTATCGATCCTTTGTGGGTCAGATCCTTTATGGGTCATTGCGGGGGTTAGTTACCTATCGATCCTTTGTGGGTCATTGCGGGGGTTAGTTACCTATCGATCCTTTGTGGGTCAGATCCTTTGTGGGTCATTGCGGGGGTTAGTTACCTATCGATCCTTTGTGGGTCAGATCCTTTGTGGGTCATTGCGGGGGTTAGTTACCTATCGATCCTTTGTGCGTCAGATCCTTTGTGGGTCATTGTGGGGGTTAGTACCTATCGATCCTTTGTGGGTCTGACGGCTTAGATGAATCAGTGGAAATATCTGATCATCTCTATCGTCATACGAATAAGTATACCTGTGTGAGCTGAATCTTGACTTGCTTTCCTATGTGGATTATGTTATGCTTTCCTGTGTGGATTGGGTTGTGGTTTCCTATGTGTACTGGGTTGTACATAGGCTCGGAGGTTGGTGCGAACTGGAATTGATGACTTAGGTATATGTATGGGTATATACCTAAGCAGTGTCGTATGTTACTTTGTGATTGTATCTTTCCTTTGTGGATTATCCTTTGTGGATTCTGGGAGACCTTTGGGGGTCTCGGGGTCCCTACTGAGTAGCTTATACTTAACCCTGCATGGGCTATGCCCGCACTACGTTGTGTTGGTTGCAGACAACGGACAGCGCTGATCGTGGTTGAGTCTTGCGGAGCAGGATGGTAACTGGAGGTGGACCACTGGACGGGACGTTCTCGGAGCGGACGACTGGACCCGAGGAGCTGTGGAGGATATCTGTACTCACCCTTCAGGTGGGATTTCCAGTGGACAGCTCGACGTTGCGACTTTACTTTCAGTTGCTGTTTTCCCTTTCCAGTTGTACTTTACTTTCAGTTTGGGTTTGTATACTGGCCCACTTACTTTTCCGCACTTACTGTTGTACCCAGTTTTTACTTAGTGTTTACTTCTACTGCTTGCTTGCTCTGTGGTGTTTGTTTACTTTACAAAGTCAATGCCTTCCCTTTTTACCAGAAATTATGCCTTGGTTCTAGTTCCCAGCCTTTGGCCTATGGAAGACGGGCTTGGGGTAGTCATGGCACGGGCCCCGAGGATGGGTCGTGATAAATTGGTATCAGAGGAGTTCGGTTCTACGACAGAACTTTGGAATCTGATATTTTTTCTATTTAAAGTAATAGTGTTAAGCGTATTGAGTGTGATTATCAATCCAGGGAGTCCAGTGTTGGTGCGGCGGCCGACGTATCCGTACACCAGGACCATGACTTCTGATTTCTGACTTAATGCACGAAAACATTGATTTCATGTGTGTTTCAAGTTTTCTTTGTGATTACTTTGTGTTAGCTCACCAGGTATACTGTTCTGACCGTGGAGCACCTGTTTCCTTTTCAGGATGGCCCCACGATGGCAGCCAGCTAGGGTTCAGAGATTTGAGCATGACGACAGCCCATCGAGTGACGAGGCCTCGGTATAGGGCCCTTTGATAGCTGAGGCACCGACGGTACCTTTACCCGTCGAGCCACCGATGCTTCCAGCCCCAGCCGCTGACGATGCACGTCACCTTAGTGCACTGCACGAGTTCCAGTGCCAGCGACCACCTAGGTTCCGTAGGGAGACGGACCTCCAGGCAGCCGAGGATTGGCTGGAGGCAGTGGTACGGGTTTTCAGGTTAGTGAGGACACCATCAGACCTCATGGTGATCCTCGCAGCGAGCCTACTGCACGCAGCAGCGGGCCGATGGTGGAGCATGATGCTCCAGGTACACGATGAGGAATCTCTTCTCTGGATGGACATTGAGAGCCTCTTTCGCTCAGAGTTCATCCCAGCCACCCTCTGTGCAGTGCGCATCCAGGAGCATCTTTAGCTACGTCAGGGCAGCTTGACAGTCGCCCATTACTCGGCAAGATTTAACGATCTCTCGCGCTACTCGACAGACATGGTACGAAACCCATTCTTCCGGGCCCAAACCTTTAATTAGGGATTGAGGCATGAGATCAGGGCATCGCTGATCTCCCTCAGCATTCCGACCCAGACAGGAGTACTACAGAGAGCCCTTTTGATCGAGAGCTTTCTTGCTGAGCCTTCTTCAGTAGTGAGACCTACCGTGGGGCGGCACGTAGCAAAGTCTTCTACAACAGGCAGTTGATGGATGACTCATGGGTCCCAGCAGACCAGACCCTCAGGCAGACGACCTCAGGACACTGGCTCAGCAGTGTGGGGCACACAGTGCATAGCCAGTCTTTTGAGAGGCAGACAGTGCTACACATGCGGCGGGTAGGGCCACATGGCTCGTGACTGCCCGACCCGCCATGTTGAGGAGCATTAGACGGTTGAGGGGCCACCGAGGCAGAGGCAGAGGGTCGACCATGGTGGTCCGCAGGGAGCAGGCGGACGAGGAAGAGGAGCTGGCTGAGCTGCAGGTGGTGGGCGACACTTTGAGGCTCTACCACCACCACCACCAGGAGGTCCACCCCGACCACAGGGAGCTAGCGGGCAGAGACAGGCACAACTCCAGGCAGCGGAGGCCTATGACCACGGTGCGCCCAAGATGATTCTAGGTACTATCTATGTCTATTCCACCCTTTTTGCAATTCTTATAGACACAGGAGTGAGTCATTATTTCATAGCCACTGTCCTTGTTCGGAGCTCAGAGATTCCGACAGAGCCGTTGGCTCGATCCTTACAGCTAGAGACTCCTACGGGAGCTGACTCGACGATTAAGCACTAGTGCCGGAAGTGTGAGCTTACTCTAGGAGGCAAGAGCTTCGGCTGGGATCTTCTTGTAGCGGAATCGAGGCCTTACGACGTCATCTTGGGAATGGAT
This sequence comes from Viscum album, assembly GCA_963277665.1. Lineage (NCBI taxonomy): Eukaryota > Viridiplantae > Streptophyta > Magnoliopsida > Santalales > Viscaceae > Viscum > Viscum album. The sequence continues at coordinate 151,379,558 of OY728163.1, forward strand.
TGGTTATCTACAGTCCATGCTCATATCGTCTTTATTAGGAACAAGGTGCGATGTGTACGCACTGACGGGAGCATGTTCACCTTCATCGGAGAGAAGGGAGCCTTTGCAGCACAGGATGGACTTCCACAGAGGAGAGGACATCCCATCACTCATCAGTTGGCTAGCATCATCCTATGAGCAGTTGATGTGCGGAGTCCTGGTTTTCCTGCAGTGGTAGATCAGTATGCGGACGTCTTCCCCGACGACGTTCCAGGACTACCTCCTCACAGAGAGGTAGACTTTTATATTGACCTGTACCCCGGGACAACCCCGATATCCACCCCAGCATATCGGATGGCTCCTGCCGAGCTTTGAGAGCTACGAGTACAGTTGGAGGACTTACAGGGAAAGGGATTCATCCGACCCAATGTTTCACCCTGGGCTTCCCTGATACTGTTTACCAAGAAGGCGGACGGAAGCATGCGACTTTGTTTCGACTATCGTTGCCTGAACTAGGTGACAATGAGGAACAAGTATCCTCTACCGAGGATTGATGACCTCTTTGATCAGCTCAAGGGAGCACGGTGGTTCTCTAAGATAAACCTCAGGTCAGGCTATCATCATGTCAGAGTTCGGGACGAGGACGTGCAGAAGACATCCTTCAGATGTCGGTATGGCCACTATGAGTTCTTGTTTATGCCATTCGGCGTAAAAAAATGCTCCAGCGGTGTTCATGGGCCTCATGAATAGGATATTTCAGCCATACCTCGATCGATTTGTCGTGGTCTTCATCGAAGACATTTTGATTTACTCGATGACTGAGGAGGAGCACGCCTACCACTTGCGGGTTGTACTAGACACACTCCAAGAGCACCAGATTTATGGAAAGATCTCGAAGTGTTAGTTCTGGATACGTGAGGTCCACTTCTTGGGGCACGTCATCTCTGAGGTAGGAGTTGCAGTGTATCCTGCGAAGATCGAAGCAGTGCTAGCTTGGGAGCCACCCCGGAGCGTGACTGAGGTGCGGAGTTTCTTGGGACTAGATGGATACTATCAGAGATTTGTTCCAGACTTCTCCAGAGTTGCGGCACCACTCTCAGCTTTGATGAAGAAGGGGAAACCATTTTTGTGGTCAGACAGATGTTAGCAGAGCTTCCAGGAGCTGAGACAGAGATTGACCAGTGCCCCTATCTTGAGGCTTCCAGAGGAGGGAGTTGGGTATGTAGTCTACTACGATGCATCAGGGACTGGACTAGGATGTGTAATGATGCAGGAGAGGGCGTTGATCGCCTATGGATCACGTCAGTTGAGTCCGCATGAGCCGAACTACGCTACCCATGACCTGGAGTTAGCAGCAGTGGTCTTCGCTCTGAAGACATGGTGACACTACCTGATGGGAGAGCGCTTTACAGTCTTTTATAAACATCAGAGTCTTAGGTACATCTTCTCTCAGAAGGACCTGAACCTGAGACAGTGGTGATGGATCAAGTTCCTCCAGGATTATGACTTTGAGATAGTCTATACTCCTGGGATGGGGAACGTAGTAGCCGATGCTCTTAGCAGCAGGACGGGCATTCAGCTACTTGAGGAGGCGACAGAGCAGCTATCCGCTTTGTAGATTTCCTTCGTGGATAGAGATGGGGTAGCCTTCCTTCAGTCTCTCACAGTCACCCCTCCACTACTGCAGCATATCAGAGAGGCACAGCGTGGGGACGCTGACTGTGAGACGCGGCGTGCACAGATATCCTCAGGACAGGAACATGATGGTTTCTCCTTTGGAGCAGAGCACAACTTCCTTTTCAGAGGACGTACCTTGATACCAGTTTCTTTACGGGAGGAGGTTCTGAGAGAGTTTCACACTTCTCCCTTGGCGGTACATCCTGGAGTGGCGAAGATGTACCAGGATCTCAGACGACAGCACTGGTGGCCGGGCATGAAGAATGTTGTGGCAGAGTTTGTTTCTCGATGCCTCACCTGCCAGCAGGTGAAGGTAGAGCATCAGGTACCAATAGGCTTGGTACAGCCCTTGGAGGTCAAAGAGTGGAAGTGGGACGAGATATCTATGGACTTCATGACTAGACTTCCGCGCACTTCCAGAGGTCACGACTCCATTTGGGTGATTGTCGACCGACTCACCAAGTCGGCTCACTTCTTACCCATCAGGGAGTATGGATCAGTGGAGAGCTTGGGACGTCTCTACGTTTAAGAGATTGTACGACTTCATGGTGTGCCATCCTCTATCTTCTCCGATCGAGATGCTCGCTTTACTTTGGGAATTTGGAAGGGGTTGCAGGAGGCGTTCGGGACGCATCTACGTCTGAGCACTGCCTGTCACCCTCAGACGGATGGTCAGACGGAGAGGACCATTCAGACTCTCGAGGACATGCTCCGCGCATGTGTCCTCGACTTTGGTTGTATCTGGGAGGACTACCTACCCTTGGTGGAGTTTGCGTACAACAACAGCTACCACTCCACCATCGGGATGGCACCATACGAGGTAATGTACGGCCGACCTTGCAGATCTCCTTTGTGCTGGACAGACCCTGGGGAGTCAGCACTTGTGGGACCAGAGATAGTCCAGGCCATGACAGAGAAGGTACAGGTCATCCAGGAGTGGATGAGGATAGCTCAGAGCCGGCAGAAGTCCTATGCTGACAGGAGGCGGAGGCCACTAGAGTTTGAGGATGGCGACTACGTCTTCTTTCATGTCTCACCTCGATGTGGATTACGAAGATTTGGCCGAGGTGGAAAGTTGTCTCCACGCTTCATCGGACCATTCCAGTTCCTCAGTACGATTGGCGAGGTGGCTTATTGCCTGGATCTACAACCTCAGTTGCACCGGGTGCACGACGTCTTCCACGTATCTCAGCTGAGGAGATACGTGCACGACTCGACGCACATCATTGACCATGGGGAGATGGACATTGATGATGGGGCGAATTTTGCAAAGGTCCCAATGGAGATTGAGGATCGATAGGAGCGGGTCCTACGTGGGCAATTTATCCCTCTAGTGTGCATCATATGGCAGCACGGGAACCTCCAGGAGAGAACTTGGGAGTGGGAGGATCAGATGCGTGCTCAGTACCCACATTTGTTTCTCTAGTTTATAATGTATCTTTACGGGGATGTAAAGCCCTGATGTGAGAGTGATGTAAAGACCTGTAAAATTCAAGGAAATTTTTCTTGTTAATTTTCTTTGGAATTTTAAAAGAACGCAGTTTCTGACGGAACCTGATTCCGAGGCCTGGTGTGCCCGGAATCATTTTCCGAAGTTTGGCTCGGGTACGTTCAGTGAACGAACGAGTGAGTTTTTCTAACTTTTGAACCGGTGCTCGGAATCGAATTCTGAGGACACCGATGGAATCATGGCGCCGGTATTTTCTTAGAAATGCCTTTTCCGGAGTTGCATTTGCTCGGGTGTGGTTTTTAATTTTTGTGGTTAAGATAAGAAATAAAATAAAGTGGTGCGACAACTTTATTTTATTTCACTTAAAACCACTTAAAGCCACTTAAGCTAGGTTAAGAGGATAAGGTGGGACCCACGATATCCTACCCACTTGGTAGGATATTTGGGAGGTGGGGCCCGCACGAGCCCCACCGTTTCTTTTCCTCTAAGTAACGCACCCTCAAAAACCACTTTTAAATAAAGTCAATCGGTGCGTTTACTTAATTTCTAAACACCCCTATTAATTGGGCAGTTAAGTGGTGACAATTAATTCATCGAATTAATTGTTCGTTTCTTAACTTTGTTTTTCAAATTGTTGGCATGAGAATAAAATAAGACCAATACCTTTTGTTGAGGGGTTTCTTGTTGAGAGGATTGGGAGAAGCTCTCATGCTTTAATATCTTCATCCTCCTTCGCGAAGAACGCGAAGAATGCAAAGAACGCCGAACCCTCAGAGATCGACGATTCGACGCCGTATTCCGCGATGCCGACGATTCTCCTTCCGCGATGCTTCTTCCGCGACGTTCCTTCCCCCACGACAATCTTCGATCATCAACCGATTGAGGTAGGGGATTGCAATTCTTTTAATTACTTGTGAATTATATCCTCAACATGGGTTTAATTGGTGAAATTAAATCTCTGTGTTTTTAATCCTCGGAATTTGACTACGCGACGCCATGTACCGCGACGACAGCGATGCCCCTTCCGCGACGTGACGATCCTCTTCTTCCGCGACGGTTAATTCCGCGACGAACTCACGTTCGACGACAATGTTGAGGTAGGGGTTGATTCTTTTTCTTTGTGATTTATACCCACGGTGTATGATTAATTTTTTGTTGTGAGACTTTTAAAAACCGCTAACGCGGTGGGTGCGGACCAACGAACAAGTCCAAACCCACCGTCCTTTTCGTTCTTGGTGTGTGGAACGGAGGATGATGACAAAACAAGCCACATGGGCGATTTGAGGTCCTCGCAGTGAAGGACGGGCCCTGGGAGGGCCATTGGCGAAGACGACGCGTTTTTCCGACCACCGGAACTCAGCTGGTGGTCCGCGGAGCAGCGCACTGGTGCGCCTCGCCGGCACGGCGGTGCCGGCGGCAGGTGGCGGCGGCGCCTGATGCACCGCCAAAAGGAGCCGTCGTGGCTGAAGCCGCGGTGACAGGATGTGTTCCCACAACCGCGCGGGACCGGAGGGGGAAGGGACGCGGCAGCCAGCCGCGTCCTCTGGCAAGGGCAGCCCCACGCGGGGCCGTGGCTCCTTCATGCAGGGGTAGCGCACCCCCCACTCCGCTCGGCCGTAACCGGCCGAGCCGACCCGCTGGCCAACCGGCCAGCGCCAGCCAGGCCGCGCCGGCCGGGCCGGGTCGTGCCCAGCCGGGTCCGACCCGAACCCGAGTCGGGTCGACCCGGTTCGGGCCGACCCTAGGGGGGTTGGGCCAGGTCGGTTCGGGCCCAGACGCCCCGTTTTCGGACCTATTCGGTCTTTTGCCCATATCTTGGGCTGCAGACCTCCGATCGACGCACCGTCAGTGGCGATGTGATCCTTGGATCGAGAAAGTCATTTAAACATATTACACTCAAAGTTTCGGAGTACTTTTGGTTCGGCCATGTTGGTTCGTACACGAAACCAACCGGGACCTCGAAGCGGAAACACTCATAACTTAAGTTCCGGACGTCCAATTGACGTGCCGTCGACTTTGATGGATTCCTCTAAGTGAGACGGATCTTTTGACTTACTCCGCCCATGGTTTGGATGCAGGAGGAGTATGGTCGGGTTGGTTTTGATTTAAAAACCAACCGGGCCCCTAGGACGAAAAAGCCAATAACTCTCTGACCGGGCATCCGATTGACGCGCCGTCTACGACGTTGAGTTCCTATTGACGATACATAACTTTTGGATACATAAAATCTGGACTATGTGTCAGTTGATGTATCAGCCTCTCGGCTCGTGGAGCGGACCCTCCTGAACGAGCTTTCTGTGTGCGAGAACCCTAGAGCTGGCTGCGACTGCGACTACGACGACGACGACTGTACAAAGATCCTCAGTGGATTCGACGGCGACGACTACAACACTCAGCGATCCTACATGGATCAGTGCTACAAATCCTGTGTGGGTCCGATCCTATGTGGGTCAGTGCTCAGCGGTCCTGTGTGGGCCAGCGCCTACAGATCCTGTGTGAGTCCGATCCTGTGTGGGTCTTTGTAGGGGTTAGTTACCTATCGATCCTTTGTGGGTCAGATCCTTTGTGGGTCATTGCGGGGGTTAGTTACCTATCGATTCTTTGTGGGTCAGATCCTTTGTGGGTCATTGCGGGGGTTAGTTACCTATCGTTCCTTTGTGGGTCAGATCCTTTGTGAGTCATTGTGGGGGTTAGTTACCTATCGATCCTTTGTGGGTCAGATCCTTTGTGGGTTATTGCGGGGGTTAGTACCTATCGATCCTTTTTGGGTCTGACGACTTAGATGAATTAGTGGAAATATCTGATCGTCTCTATCGTCATACGAAGAAGTATACCTGTGTGAGCTGAATTTTGACTTGCTTTCCTATGTGGATTACATTATGCTTTCCTGTGTGGATTGGGTTGTGGTTTCCTGTGTGGACTGGGTTGTACTTGGGCTCAGAGGTTGGAGCGAACTGGAATTGATGACTTAGGTATATGTATGGGAATATACCTAAGCAGTGTCGGATGTTACTTCGTGATTGTATCTTTCCTTTTTGGATTATCCTTTGTGGATTCTGGGAGACCTTTGGGGGTCTTAGGGTCCCTACTGAGTAGCTTATACTCACCCCTGCACGGGCTATACCCGCACTACGTTGTGTTGGTTGCAGACGACGGAAAATGCTGATCGTGGTTGAGGCTTGTGGAGCAGGATGGTACCTGGAGGTGGACCACTGGACGGGACGTTCTCGGAGCGGACGGCTGGACCCGAGGAGCTGTGGAGGCTATCTGTACTCACCCTTCAGTTGGGATTTCCAGTGGACAACTCAACGTTGGGGCTTTACTTTCAGTTGTTCTTTTCCCTTTCGAGTTGTACTTTACTTTCAGTTTGGGTTTGTATACTGGCCCACTTACTTTTCCGCACTTACTGTTGTACCTAGTTTTTACTTAGTGTTTACTTCTACTGCTTACTTTCTTTGTGGTGTTTGTTTACTTCACAAAGGCAATGCCTTCCCTTTTTACCAGAAATTACACCTTAGTGCTAGTCGCCAACCCCTGGCCTATGGAAGGCGGGCTTGGGGTAGTCACAGCACGGGCCCCGAGGACGGGTCGTGACAAGTTTCGTTAAAGGTTTTGAATTTTTTTTCGACATAAAAATATTTTTGGATCATGTGTTATATGTAATGTTTTTGGGACACCATTTTTGGAAGGATATTTATAGAAGGAAAACTCTAGAAATTTTTGAAAGGAAAATTTAGGAAGGTTTGGATATTAAGTCTGATGATGCGTCAATGATCTTAAAATTTTAAAAAATAATGTTTACTAAATGCATTCAATATTAAAGATAATGTTATTTATGATATTCTCAAACAAATAATGGTTATATAATAATTCTATAAAAGTCCTAGAATACGAAATTTTATTTTTTCCATATGAATATTTTTAATTTCAATCAGATAGAGAAAACCAGATGGAGGAAATATTGTGGATGTACTGGATATAGAAAAATACCTTTACCAAATTGAGTAATAATAACTCATTGGACCAAGATTTTTGTATATTCATTGGGTAGAGAGTTTTTAAGTATATCTAATTGAGAAATTTTGTGAATTCCATTAGTCAGAGAACTACAAATAGGGGAATTTGGTGAAGATCCTTGGATGAAGAAATGTGAAGATTACCAAATAGACATGAATACCACGAGATTGAGTTTCTGTATTTTTAATAGAAGTATATTCTATGTTTTATCCAGAATAACGTTTTTGAGTTCAATGAAAGAAGTTTTGGAAGGTGAAAATGTAATTTCACTGGAAGTATATTCTATAAGAAGAATATAAATTTCTCTTGAAGAATATTTAGTTTTTCAGAAGAATATTTAAAAATGATAACTTGAAGAAGAATGGTTAGAAATGAGTTTCTCAAAGGAGATTCCAAAATTAGGTTTCAAAAGGACTTCCCATAAATTTTATGAAGACACCTTTATTTTGAAAATTCTACGGTGTTCATTAAATTTTCAATATTCATGATAGAAAGTTCAATATTATAGATGAAATTTTAAAAATAATTGAAGATAGTTTACATCGATATTTTAGGAATTTATTATGATATTTTTTGACTCAATTTATTCGAATGATTTGAATGAAGTCAAATAAAGATTGTGCTATGTAGGAAATTCAAATTTAGAGACTGTTCATCTTTCTTTTTATTTAGAGAAAGTTTGAGTATATAAAGGGTGGTAAGAGTTTGAAAGTTATTGATAATATAGAGATTTAAGATCTAATAAGTAGAAGAATAAGTTCTAGATATAAAAATCTATAATTCTGAGTTTGTGTGTAAGAGATGATCTCATAAACTTCACTTTATTAGAGGAAGATTGTCATTATTACTAAAGGAGTTAGAGGTTTAAGAGATATTTCCTAGATCAGTAGAAGAAACTTTTTTAGTTTTTGAAAACCAATATTCTTAGGTTAGGGGTGATTTATTCTCAACAAAATTTTGGTATATGGATATTCCTTCCCTACCCAATGTTTTATATGTGATGAAGTTGGTAAAAAATATGTGTATCAGGTGATTCCAAACACAACAAAGAGTGTATACCCAATTTGGGACCAATCCTTGTAGTAATTTACTTCCTTAAAATTATTTTTCTTATATTAAATATTTTTGAGGATTATTAACAAATTTTAGAGGATGAAAACTCTAAAAAGTGACATATATTATTTCCAAGAAAAGGAAATTGTAAAACGATCACCACTGATTCAACCCACCTGATGTTCTACATTCCTGGACACTTCAATTAGTTTTAGAGGTTTGGATACTTATGTAGATTTGTCTATTAAAGCATGAAGAAATTAAATTTATTTAACCTTAGAGGAGTTAATACTTATCCTAGAAAGAACTTTCATGGATGGAAGGATAGGGAGACACCCTATGTTCCATCACTTAGACTAGAAGTGGTAGATTTAGAAAAATTTGGATCTATACCTAGAGAAAAGGATTCACCAATGAATTTTGATGATAATAGGATTTTAGAAGATGCTATTAAGGCTCCAAATGACATTCTTATATCTCTTTTAAACAATTTATTCAAAGAGGTGATGTTTATTCAAATGGATAAGGATATTTGGGATAAACATGAAATAATTTTTGAAGGCAATGATAAATTTAAGTCTAAGAAAATTCAAATCTTTAGAAGTAAATTTATAAACCTAAAATTGGAATTGGTAGATACCATTAACAAGGGTATATGAAATAGTTATAAACATAAGACATTTTGTAGAAACATTATTAGATTCAACCATTATTAAAAAACTAATGTAAAATTTTCTTGATAGATTTGATCCAAATATGTTTAATATCAAGGATAGAGAAACTATTTCTCTTGATGAGGATCATAAAATTCTATTGAACAATAAAATTATAAACTATCTGTATTTTATAAAGAATGTTAATGATGATTTTTTTTGAAACAATGATGAAACTAATGATTTTAGAAAAATAAGAGTGCTCCAATATATTTGAGTATCAATACCCAATTAGTGATGAATTTAATCTCAAAAAAAACATAGAAAAGGTAAAGGAAAGTAAAAGGGAAAACTTCCTCTAAAAGTTTTTAAGTGTAGATATATTGAACACTTTTCCTCTGACTGTCCAATAAATAAAAAGGGTAAGTCTAAATAAGATGAAATAATGAATAGAAATCTGAAGAAGAAGTGGGTTAAAAATTATAAATAAGAAAAAAAATTTGAGGATAGAAAAAGAAGACATTCTCGAAGAAGTAGAAAGAGCATTTTTTGTAAAGAAGATGATAATTACTCAACTGAAATTAATTCATTAGTTAAATATTTCTTGTACAAAATCACTAAATTCTTGGATCACGTTGAGAAACATGAAGAAACTTATAGTATTAAATAATTATCAGGTAATCAATATATAGATAATATGTTTTATGATTATAACCTAAACCCAGTCTCAAGAAAAACACTAATCTCAATAAGGAATCTAGAATGATTAGTAAGAAATATTAAAAGAAAGACTTCCTTAGAATATAGTAAGGATATAATTAGGAAATTAAATATGTTAAGGTTAAATTTGTAGATCAAGACAATATTTTAAAATAAAATGATGTGAAACTTATTATAATAGAAGGAGAATTGGGAAAAAACAATCTAGATGTCTCAAAGATAATAACAACTTAAAATGGATGAATTAAGACTTTTGTAACGAGAATGAAGTAGAACACAAATTTTTAAGAGTTTTTGGATAATCTATCTATACAAAATGGGTTTGAACTCAACCTGATAATTTTAATGCTACTAAAATTATTTCAATTAACCATACATGTTAAAAAACAAGAGATTGGATTACATAGATAAAAAAGGTTGGTAAAACATTTAATTCCAAAATCAATCTAAAGAAGATAATCACTCCCATAAGACTAATATTCCATATCAAAGTAATAATGAAGTTAAAAATTGAAATTAACCTCAATGAAAATATTTCTATTAACCTTTATATCACTTTGGAAGACCAATATTCAATTAGTATTGTTGGGGTTATAGAGTATTTGGGTATAAAATAAAACATTGTTTCTAAAAAAAATCAATTACCAAGGTAAATCATGAGTTAAGGGGGAGAAATACCAAAAGGATAATAAATAAAGAAAAAAATTAATAATAAATTCAGGAATTTGAAATTTTTTATTAAAAAGGAATGTCTGGAAGTTAAACAGTCTGAAATATAAAACAGGTTAGAATGTATTGATGAGGTGTCCTGAAGTTGTGATCAATCTGACCATCATTCAGAAGAATCTATGAAAAATCTACCTATAAAAGTCACTTTAATTATAAAATAAAAGAAACATGGTAAAAGTAATATTGAAGAAAAATCATTATTAGCTGTGGCTGTACTAAAATTTTGAAAAAAGGGGAATCCTTGGATTCTCTATATTGGGTGATCTTCTCATATATGAAGAGATATGAAAACCCTAAAAAATAATATAACATGATGGAGGAGTTGTTAAATTTTTTAATTACTATTTTCTCATAACCATATGAATTAGCATATTTGAAATTAAATTATAAAAGTTGATGTCAAAAAATGTTTTGTTTGTTGATGGAATTAAATACAATTTACTAAGTGTTATCCAACTTTGTGATGATAGGAATGTGGTTATCTTCCAAATAGATTATTTTATTATAAAATATTTAAAATATGAAATGAATATTACCAATGGTGACAAAACTAGTGGTTATTTTTTATAAATTATTAATCCAAATAACTCTTTTTATTGAAGTGATAAAGATGATAAGGAATTGTGTCATAGGAGACATGGTCATATTGGTCAAGTAAATATAAGTAAAATATCTAAGAAAGAAGTTGTGATAGATCTTAAACAACATAGGTATTAATGATAGATTATTTGTGAAATATATAAAAAATTAATAATGGAAAAAAACACATCATAAGGCAGAGATTTAATTTACTCAACCTCTGGTACTTATTCACTCTGATCTCTATAGACCAATGAGATATAAGTCCGCCAAATGTGATCTATAATTCATAATACTCATATAAAAATCTAAATGGATGACTTGGGTTATGTTTATGAATTTTTTTTCATGCTTTATATATTTTCAAAATATTTTAGAGAGTGTTGGAGAATGAACGAGGTTTATATATTAGAAAATTGAGATCATAAAATTGGAAAGAGTTTACATGGAACTATTTTAATCCAATTTTTCATCGCATGGGATTAGGAATCAATACATTTCTCATTAAACTCTACAATAAAATGGATTAATTAATAAGAATAACCAAATTTTAGTTGAAATGGGATGATCCATGCTTTATAATTATAAAATCTCAAAATAAATCAGGAGGGAATCAGTTTTTATTTGGCAGAAAATATTCAAAATAGATGTTTTCTATGATCGAAAATAGAAAAAACTAAAAATTAAATGTTATAAAAAAGGCATTAAATGAAATACTTAAAGTTATTTAGGAATAAAAAATTTATGAAGATTAAAAATACTTAGGAAAATTTGATGAAATAGTTGAGGAAGGATTATTCTTAGTGTATACAACCAATGGACGAAACTAGAGGTGTTTAAGTAAGTGATCACACAAAATTGTGGAATAGTGTGATGTTAAGTCCATTGAAAATAAGTTCAATGAAATGGATGAAGGATGTTTTTTATAAAATTTTAATTTAAGTAATATTATATACTATTATAATAACTGAAGAGTTAAATGATATTTATATATAGGAGTTAAAAAATGATATAAATTATTAGTGAGAAGGAAAAAATGAAGGAAAAAACTCCAAATACTATAAGATAAAAAAAATGTTAAAATAAATAAAATTATTAGAATTAGTGATGATTTAGTTTTGAAAATAAGGAAATTATGTATAGATAATCAAACAACACTCATTTTTCAAATATAACTATGATCACTATTGAAAGAAATTGAATATAAAGAATTGTTGGAAGAAATGATTGAATAGTGAGACCAGACTAAAAAGAATGATACTCATGAACTTGTTCCAAGAAGGGAAGAAAAAAATGTCAAATGTACTGAATGAGTGTTCCAAAATAATTTGAATGGAATATGTTTCATGAAATAATATATGATCGTTTATAAATGGCATGCATAAGTTAAAGGTGTTTATTTTAAAGAAAACTTCTCCCCTATTACCTGACTTGAAACTATCAGAATTTTCCTGGAAATTTATTCTCAAAAAAGATAAAAAGTCTATTATATAGATGCTAATTTAGTATTATTAAATTGGTAATTTTACGAAAAAGTTTATATTAAACAACCAAAAGGATTCATCATTAAAATAAATAGATGAAAAGTATATAAAGTTAATAGGTTCTAGATCATTGAATGTTATATTTTATGTTGATGGCATAGTCCTTTTAGGTGTAATGATCATATGTATGAACATTTCTATGAATATATGAATAAGTGATCTAAAATTTATATGATCAGGGAAATGAATTTCTTTCTTTGGTTTTAATGTCCCAACCTAGGGTCCACTTAATCTGTTCCCCAATATGGTGGGTCACATGGCCTCAAGAGCACCTCCCCGCATGCCAAAGAATACCGAATAACAACAAGGGTGTAAGGGTGGTAGTGTGGGGATACTATACCCTCATATGAGAGTAGTACAACAGATACAAACAAATAAAATCAACAGTAGAAGAATAATATAAAACTACAGAATCAATAAACTACAGAATCGTAAACAGATACCTGAATAAGTAAGTATTAGAAGTTAATATACAACTAAACGACTGATAATAATACAAAATCCTCTATGGTAGTGTCAATACATGATGCATGGAATTCTATAACATAAAAATAAACAATAAGATACAAGAATTCTATACAGTATTACAAAATGAAAAAAGAAAAAAAAAATCCATAAGTATCTCAAGACTATGCTTGATCCTCTGATCCTATGTTCCATCTTGGTAGCAAACAAAAAACCTATATCATGTACTTTTCCAATGTAAATAAATGTAGAAAGATAGTCTTCTAGGTTACCAAAGGCATCTTACGTAGGGTGTGAGATAAAAATCCTAGTAGGCCACCGCCAATGGTGTCTATGTGAAATCCCAGTTGTGCTTGTAACTAAGCAATGTGCAGGTATAAGTATAATAGTAAAAAAATCTAAAATGAATTACAAGCATACTCAGGTTCCCGTATGACACCTAACGAGTCTACTTGTTTTAGCTCATGGTAGAAAGTGTGTATGATAATGTCAATATATATATATAAATAGTAATATATATATATATATTAATTATATATTGCATCCACCAATATGAACCAAGTTCATATGGATGCCAAATGGCTATAATACTGGAATAAAAGTGATGGAATAGACTAAGGCATAACTCAGACATCCATAACTAGTATAATGATCATAAAATCTCGTGAAATAGGGTACATGCCCTCCATAACATGAAGAGTGATATAATTAATTCAACAACACTCAGGATGATGAGTGAGCCACCATGGAAACACTCCATCATGGTATGTGGAGAATAAATCCCAACACCCATATAGTATAACTAGTGTGAGATGCCATGAACTCAACACCCGATGTAAGGGAGTGTGATTTTCCTCCCAGATCAACACCCCTTACCATCATACACAACCTCTATAAAGGCGTATAATAATTATAGCTGGCATGGGTAATTACCCTCCATCCATTTCACTTACCAATCCCATATATATGTATATAAGAGAGGAATATTCATTTATAATTCAATATATAATGAATAAATTCTTATTCATTTCAATTAATAATTATCAAAATCACATTTATATATATATAATTCAATATAAGATGAAAATACCTCTCATGCATGTCATTAGTCAAGCAAAATCCCATTAAGGAATTACATTTCATTCCATTTAAGACTTTAAAATTCATAATAATCATTTTTAAAAACCTAACCAATTTCATGGCCTTACCCCAGTTCATAAATTATTTCATTTAAATTAGGGAAACCATCATGATTTATCCATCTTATATAACCAATAACATTTAATGTAACCAACCCATTTAACTTGTTAAAACTTGGAAACTGAATTCATAAGGCTTAATGGGTTATTTAGAAGATGACATGTTCATTAAGGCAATTTCCCACATAGACAATTCCAACTATAAGAGGTCCAAGCACCTAATGTAATGCCCTGACCCTAGATTCCCAGAGTCGGTTCATTATTTTAATACATTGGCATGATTATAATGAACCAAGTCCTGAAAGAACGATCAGCTTAGCAGTCTTGGAAAATGGATTACATACATGAACATTACATTAAACTTTCTAACATAAAACAGAAAAAAAAAATAATCCTTTGAGTATGCCATTGTTCCCTTAGCTTAACCCTACATCTCAAACATAAAAAACTTTTGGGGATCCTGGGAAAATAAAACATAGAAAGGGTGAGCTCAGATGCTCAGTAAGGATAAAAATATATTAGAAACATTCATAAATAAGCATAAACATTTAAGGAAATGTATATGACTAAAACACCATCCATTTAAACTTAAACTTCAGCATAATATATAAAAGATACAATAAAATAATGCCATTTACTTATTCACATGGATATTCTACTAGTTGAATAATTACATGCAATATCAATAGCCACTTTCATAATGATGGAATGCATAATGCCAGACTTTCATAACCACATAGTCAAGGCCTTATGCCAAGAATACAAATAATATTTTTTCAAGACCTTGTGCCAGACACTAGTTTGTCTCATTAGACCTCTCGATGCATAGAGGAGCTATAGCGGGCTCCACCCATCACTTACTAAGTCTAATGCATTCCTCATATGAAAAGGATTAAACATGACATAAACATTCGTATTAAAACTAGCATACGAAATGTCTATACCTTATCCATACACCATTAATGGTATAAAAATAACAAATCCACAGTAAAACATATCAAAAAACCTTCAATACAATATGTAAGACTTGTATCATAATAAATCAGCTTCAAACACGTTTATAAATCCATTAAAGGATGTTGACATAGATGAAAATGATTTTTAATACTCTTTGAGAGAAATATACCTTTTTATGAAAACATTTAAAAGTCACACAATTTATAAAGGAAGTCATTTAATAGACATTTTTGAATCAAAGTGTCCCATACCACTTTAAAACTTTTGAAAGGAATTAACATTTTAAAAACATTCATGTCCATATAAATAAATCTTTAAAAACCATTTTGAAAACATGGACATTGATGAGAATGATTTAGAAGAATAAATATTTAAAACATTTAAAATGATGCTTTAGTAAAACAATTACCTTAATACCTTTGAAAACTATTTTATGAAACATGGACATGGATAAAAAATATTTCCTAGTAGATACTTATGGAGAAACAACCTCGGATAATAAAGAGATTGTGAAATTAACCCTTTCCTTGCACTTTCCTTTAGTCGAGGGTACGCATAACCTCCTGTATGAAGACCGTAATATGTTATTAAATTATACCAGAACCATATTAATATTTATGATATCATACATGATTCATTTATGACTTTATACTACCCATTTAATAATACTTTCCATTTTAAATTAACAATTTGGGTAATAATTTCTTTCTTCATCGTAAGTGTTTTAACTTGTTACTCTTGATTGTATCACATAGATCATGATTTAAATACTTCCTGAATATAAAACATGAGTTATATATCACATATACTTATAATATAAATATGTATAATAGATATATATATGAAATAGAAAACACTGTTTATGGAGACTATAGTCCATGCGTATGCATAAATGTTGTTTCCGTTTTCATATCGTATTGAACAAAACTAAGTGAATACGATATACGTAAGTACATAAAAAGATATATATATATATATATATATATCCAATATAATTATTATGTCATATATTAAATACTTATTAATGATATATATTTTTTAATCATCGTTGAATGGTGAATGTGGAAATGAATCTAATCGCGTCGTGGAGACGGTAATCCGTACATACGCACGAGCAACAATATCATTATATTGATGGAAAAATCATATGTAATTGGATGGTATATTATATATAAAGAATCATTAAAATTTAATATTTATTATTTACATCAGTTATACTCATTATTATACCCATCTTAATAATGAAGTGATTAAATAACAAACTACACCACAACGTGGAGATGGTAATCCGTACATATGCACGTATGGTGACTTGTCATTTATAGGATGGATAGAATAATGAATATGGTTGTAACATTTTTATAATAACATTAAATTATATATAAGATACTGGATTTATTATTTTAGAATGGAAACAACAAATAAAGAGGAAGTGGAAGAAGAAAAAAACTTGAAAGAGGTGATGAAATATTTACCTCTTCTTTAGGTTCTTCCTTTTGATTTGACCAATAGGGCTCCATAGGTTGGATTTATGACCAAAGGAAGGCCTCTAGGATAAAGGTATGAATGTTGGGATGATATTTGGGCAGGGTTTGGATGAGCCAAAATTCTTTGGAGGTGTGAAATTAAGAGAAGGGGAAGTGTCATTTTATAAGAGAGGTGTGGGTAACTTTAGGAAAAGCTTAAAATATTATTTTATAATAAAATAATTTTCGATTTATAATGGCTAGAAAATGATTTATTTATAAGATAAGGTGGGTATGGGTCGAAAAAATCTAATCAAATAGGTTTTAGACAGGTTTAAGTCACTATATTAACCTTAACTTTTAGATTAAACTTTTAGTTAAATAGTTTGACATTTACCATGTCTCTTTTTATTTTTATATTATATGGTTAATAAACTTACTATAAAATTTCATTAGAACCCTAATTGGTTCATTAATCTCATATATATTATTATATAAGTCTTTTGGATGAACCTTATATTTTTAGGACTATTATATCAATTAATAATATAACATGTGTTTTAAAAACTATTTTATGAAAAATTTGACACTATTTGGTATTTTGTTTTTTCTAAATTTATAACAACATTATTACTTTAAAAACAATTAATCTATCCAGCCCTGACATGTCATATTAACCTATAAAATTATTGGAATTTATAAAAAGTCTCAAATCACATTTATTTGGATATTTATAATGTCAATTATTTTAATCTTTCATTAATATGGAAATTACTGCATCATCATTGTGTCATAAATAAATTTAATTACATAATGTCTAAAAATTATAAATAAAATACCATTATGTAGGAAAATTTTTTATATTTCTAATGAATATTTAAAGTCAAATTTATCTTATGTATAACATTATATGAAAAATGTTTTAGTTATTAAACATTGATTTTAATTCTTTTAACTTTTCTTTAAATAAAATAATTATAAATGTTCTAATCTAATCCAAGTGGACCTAAAGGATCATATTTTATTCCTAAGGTTGTTTTTGGTCTAATTAAACTTATCTAATATAATTAGGACATGTGTTAGGGTAATAATAATATCATTTTTACCCTTAATTACCCTATTAACTTTTAACCGTGGTAAATAAAAGTAAAAAGTTACTATTCACCAAAAATTATTTTTATCTTATTGAACCTCATTTTACATACTGATATAAACCGTGTCTCTTAAATTTTTGAAATTCAACTCACAGAAGTGATAAAATTATGTTTTATGTAAATTTGCAACTGCTCCTAGGAGGTGGGTAAAAGACGGTAAAAAGTCCAATAAAATTTTTATATATCTAAAATTATTATAAATTGATTCCAATGAATTAAATTGAAATTATATAGGTATTATATATCTATTTTGACCAAAAATAAATTTAATTAAAATAAATAATTATTTAAATAAAAATTCGGTTTTAAACTATAACTCAGTGTTTTTCACTATTCATTAAAAATTGAATGTTTTCAGAAAAAACCAAAAAATTCACCCTAAGCTAATTTTGATATTACGAATTCAAAAATGAATTCTATTTTACCAATTTAAAACCATAGAAGTTTCATTAATTAATTTAAAATTAATTCCCATTGTCAAAACCAAAAAGCGTATTTTTAAGAAATAATAACTATCCAAAGATTGACACTTGATTATGTCCAATTTCAAAGTGAAATTACATACAGTGACCATAATTGAATTAAATGGTAAAAATATAATCTAATTATACTTACAAACAATTAAAATTTAAAACTCAACACTATAAATTATTTTGATTAAAAAAGTTGTTTTCAGTTAAAATATAGTATTTTTCACTATTCACCCAAACATGAAAGTTATCAGAAAAACAACAAAAATTTATAAAAACTAAATTATTATGTCCTTATTCTAATTTTTTTTGTCAAATTGAATATATAAAAGTTTCAAAAATTAGATTTAAAAAAAGGTTCCTCATTAAAAGGCGGTAAAATTTCGTTTTTTTGATAAATAATTCTTTTATCTGAAAAAAATGAATTTGATCATACATTATGACTAAGAAGCTCATAATATGGATTCTAAGATTATAAGGATTATATAAAGTTCAAAATTCAATTAATACTATTCATAACCTCTTTTGAACGGCTAGTTTGGTAAGTCGTGGTGCACTTAAACTCAGTGTTGCGTGTAGTGAAAGTTATTACATTACATTTAAGAAATAATGTACTATGAAATCTTGGGGTGTTACATTCTTCCCTCCTTCAATAAATTGTGTCCTCACAATTTGAAATTGTTCTTCAAAAATAAAAGGTTGAAAACAGAAAATACCTTTGTGGTAAAACCCACATTGGAAATTGGGTTATTAAGATTTAGTCTTAATAAGAGGAAAAGGGAAAAGAAAAGTTCACCACCAAATTATGATCTCGATAAGGAGAACATTGTTGGAAATTAGAGACATAAAATTGGAGGAAAAACATATATATTTATAGGGAGTGATTGATGTCATCAGTCACAAACAAGTGTAAAATTGAGGCCCTCAAATTCATCAATCTATGATGATTTAAAATATCATTGGTTCAAAAAAACATAAGGTATTAGGATAACAAATTTTTAGTTTTAAGTTCACTTACCTAAAGTATAATAATTAATTTCTTCATAGAATAAGAGAATAAAAAAAAATATATACTTGACAAGTAGAGTTCCATCCTTTAACTAATTTCTACCACAAACTCATCTTTTACTCTAAAAGATAATATAACTTAAATAAATATTCTATTTATCCTATTAGTATAGGGTTACAAAAAAATGAATTTATAATTCATATACCAGACCATTAAAAAAAACTATATTATTCAATCTAGGACATCACGTGGGCCAGTGGTAGGTGATGCACCCTTGTCGCCCTTAAGTTGCGGGTTCAAGTCTTGTGGTCTTGTCATACACGACGGGTTGCCGCCCGACCTCCGGGTTGTCCTTTTTATGGAAATCAAAAAATAATCTCAAACTAAACTTATCCAAAATACTTCTGTCCAAACTCATAGTCCAAAATTTATAAGGAAGGTAAACACAATAAAGATCCCGTTTTCCACGTAATAACATGTGAACACCTTCATCATGTATTATTTTAAAACAATGCAACATCTTGAATTACCATAAAACCTTACTGATTACATTCATTCTCCCTTATTCCTTATAGAATACTGGATATACTCCTTATATAGAAATTTTTTGTAAATTCCAATAATGATGGAATATACAAATCATTAATTAGTTTCAAGGTTTTCAAGAATATCCAATATAATTTATCCAAATTAATCATGTATTATTCCAAAATCACTACCTCAGTATCAGAACCATATTATGGATTATCTTTCTCTCAAACATATATTTTCCAGAAAATTAACCTGCTATTGAGTCATTTTTCTTGGTTCCACACAATCTCAAGTCCTTAATGAAATACTACTGTAGTACAATCCTTATATACTCTATAATTCTTATAACATGTATGTCATTAACACAATACTCAAATGACACAATACTTTAAGAACAACGTAAGAAATTTAATCATTCCTCTTCATCTTCTATAGTATCATAACTTTATTATTATCCAATAGCAGCATTTGGGGTATACTCTGATGATTTTGAAATTGATTCACGTAGTGTCCCAAATCCTTGCATATGAGGAATTGTTCATTTGAAACTTTTTTCTTACCCTTTCAATCACGTACTTGGTGTCCTTTTTCTCCACACTTCAAACAAACTCCCATTCCCTTCAAGCATTTACAAAGGCGATTCTTTCTACAATTATCAAAAATGGGAAAACCCTTCTTTTCCCATTTCCCTTTATCCATCTTTATATATTTTATCCTTTTCTTCTCTTAATTCCCTTCAAATCCATAGAACTTAGAGAATTATTTAATTATCTTATTAACACATGATACTATTTCTTCATATGTTGAGAATACATGGGAGACTATTTCTCTTCTAAATGTTGGTTAATACCGTGAAATATATGATCCTTCTTACTCTTTGGACTATACGTATTTCTGGAGTTCACATTCCTTCTACTGGGTGCCATTTCTATACAATGGCATACACTAGGTCAGTTTATGAATTGCAATGAATAATTATGAACTTGCAAAATACCTAACGTAAATTGAACAGTTTAGGGATATAATCCATAATCATAAAAAATGTTTTCCTTGAAGAAGTATATACTCATAAACCCTTCATAAAAATTTGTAAATAAAATTATAATTATCCTAAGTATATCCCCTGGGAGTGTCATAACCAAGAGTGAAATAAGGCCCATTGTCGTGCAGTAGTTCCCGTTCGATTCTAGCTCAAAGTGGTGTTTTCGAGTTTTACCCCTAGGTACATCTGTGCTATAGCCACCTCTACCTTCTCATATCCGGACATGGATTTATTTCTTGGAAAACTCACAAAATCTCTAAAATACCAAAATTTTAGAAAGTTCATCTATACAAATCCTCAAAGTCTATCTTAGGGCTATGTGCTCTAATCATAGTTTGCCTAAATCTAGTTTCCAAGGTTTGTAATAAACTTCCTCTGATAACAATTGTAATGCCCCAACCCTAGATTCCTAGAGTCAGTGCATTATTTTAATACATTGGTTTGATTACAAGGAATCATGTTTCGAAAGACCGATCAGTTTAGCAATCTGGGAAAATAGATTACATACATGAATATTACATTAATCTTTCTAACATAAAACATAAAAAAACAATACTTTGAGAATTCCATTGTTCCCTTATCTTAACCATATATCTAAAACATAAAACACTTCTTGGGATCCTGGGAAAATAAAACATAGAAAGGGGTGAGCTCAGATGCTCAGTAAGGATAAAAATATAGAAGAAACTTTCATAAATAAGCACAAACATTTAAGGAAATGTATATGACTAAAAAAAGCCTTTTAAACGTAAACTTCATTATAATATGGAAAAGATACAATAAAATAATTCCATTTACTTATTCACATGGATATTCTACTAGTCAAATAATCACATTCAATATCAATAGCCACTTTCATAATGATGGAATGCATAATGCCAGACTTTCATAACCACATAGTCAAGGAAATGTGCCAAGACTACAAAACAAATTTTTCACGACCTTGTGAAAAGACACTAGTTTGTCTCATGATACCTATCAATGCATCAAGGTGCTATAGCGGGATCCACCATCACTTACTAAGTCCAATGCATTCCTTATATGAAAAGGATTAAACATAACATAAACATTCATATTAAAAATAGCATACAAAATGTTAATACTTTATCCATAAAACATGAATGGTATAAAAATAACACATCCACAGTAAAACATATCACAAAACCTTAAATACAATATAGAATAATTGTATCATAATAAATCAGCTTCAAACAAGTTTAAAAATCCATCAAAGTATGTTGACATAGATGAAAATGATTTGTAATACTCTATGTGAGAAATATCCATTTTTTATGAAAACATTTAAAAGTCACACAATTTATAAAGGAATTAATTTAATATAAATTTTTGAATCAAAGTGTCCCATACCACTTTGAAACTTTTGAAAGTAATTAACATTTTAAAAACATTCATGTCCATATAGATAAATTCTTAAAAACCATTTTGAAAACATAGACATTAATGAGAATGATTTAGAAGAATAAATATTTAAAACATTTACAATGATATTTTAGTAAAACAATTACCTTAAATAATACCTTTGAAAACAATTTTATGAAACATGGACATGGATAATAAATAATTCCCAGTAGATACTTACGTAAAAACAACCTCCAATAAGAGAGATTGTGAAATTAACCCTTTCCTTGGACTTTCCTTTAGTTGAGGGTACATTTAACCTCATGTATGAAGACCTTAGTATGTTATTAAATTATAACAGAACCATATTAATATTTATGATATCATAAATTATTCATTTATGACTTTATACTACCCATTTAATAAAAATTTCCACGTTAAATTTACATTTCGGGTAATAATTTCTTTCTTTATCGTACGTGTTTTAACTTGTTACTCTTGATTGTATCACTTAGATCATGATTTAAATACATCAAGCATATAAAACATGATTTATATATCACATATATTTAGAATATAAATATGTATAATAGACATATATATCAAATGGAAAACACCATTTATGGAGACGGTAGTCCGTACGCACGCATAAACGTGGTTTCCGTTTTCATATCGTATTGAACGGAACTAAGTGAATAAGATATATGTAAGTACATAAATATATCAATAAATAAATATATATATATATATTTATTAGCATTATTATTTCATATATTACATATTTATTAATGATATGTATTTTATAATCGTCGTTGAATGGTGAAGGTGGAAATGAATCTAATGGCGTCGTGGAGATGGTAATCCGTACGTACGCCCGAGCGACAATGTCATTATATTGATGGAAAAATCGTATGTAATTGGATGGTATATCATGTATACAGAATAATTAACATTTTATATTTATTATTTACATCAGTTATACTCATTATTATACCCAACCTAATAATGAAGTGTTTGAATAAAAAACTACACCACAACGTGGAGACCGTAATCCGTACGTACGCACGTATTGTGACATGTCATTTATAGGATGGATATAATAATGAATATCGTTGAACCATTTTTATAATAACATAAAAGTATATATAAGATACTGAATTTATTATTTTAGAATGGAAACAACAAAGAAAGAGGTAGTGGAGGAAGAAAAGAACTTGAAAGAGTTGATCAAATATTTACCTCTTCTTAGGGTTCTTCCTTTTGGTTTGATCAAAAGTGATCCTAAGGTTGGTTTTTGGACCCAATAAAGGACTCTAGGATGAATAGAGGAAAGTTGGGAGGATATTTGGGCAATGTGTGGCCGAGAAAAAAGGATTTGGAGGTGTGAAATTAAGAGAATGGGAAGTGCCCTTTTATAAGAGAGGTGAGAGTCACTTTAGGAAAAGATTGAAATATTATTTTATAATAAAATCATTTTGGATTTCTAATGGTTCAAAAATGATTTATTTATAGGATAAGGTGGTTATGGGTCGAACAACTCTCAACCAATAGGTTTTAAATAGTTTAAGTCACTATATTAACCTTAACTTTTAGATTTAACTCTTAGTTAAATAGTTTGAGATTTACCATGTCTCTTTGTATTTTTATATTATATGGTTAATAAACTTACTATAAAATGATCATAGAACCCCAATTGGTTCATTAATGTTATAAATATTATTATATAAGCCTTTTGGCTGAACCTTATATTTTTAGGACAATTATATCAATTAATAATATAATATGTGTTTTAAAAAGTATTTTATGTCAATTTTGAAACTATTTGGTATTTTGTTTTTTCTAAATTTATAACAGCATTATCACTTAAAAAAATTAATATAACCAACCCTATCATGTCATATTAACCTATAAAATTATTGGAATTTATAAAAAGTCTCAAATCACATTTATTTGGATATTTATAATGTCAATTATTTTAATCATTCATTAATACAGTAATTACTTCATCATCATTGTGTCATTAATAAATTTACTTATTTAATGTCTAAAAATAATAAATAAAATAAAATTATGTAGGAAATAGTTTTAGATTTATAATGAATATTTAGTGTTGAATTTATATTATTTATAACCCTATATTAAAAATGTTTTAGTTATTAAACATTGATTTTAACTCTTTTCACTCTTCTTTAAATAAAATAATAATAAATGTCCTAATCTAATCCAGGTGGACCAAAGGATCATATTTTATCCCTAAGGTTGTTTTTGGTCGAATTACACTTATCCAATAGAATTAGGACATGCATTAGGGTAATAATTATATCATTTTTACCCTTAGTTACCCTTTAAACTTTTAACCGTGTTAAATAAAAGTAAACATTTACTATTCACCAAAAATTATTTTCATCTTATTGAACCACATTTTAATTACTGATGTCAACCATGTCTCTCATATTTTTGAAATTCAACTCACATAAGCGGTAAAATTAAGTATTATGTAAATTTCCAAATGCTCCCAAGAGGTGGGTAAAAGACGGTAAAAAGTTCAATAAGATTTTTATATATCTAAAATTATTATAAACTGACTCCAATGAATTACATTGAACTTATATAGGTATTATTTATCTATTTTGACCTAAAATGAATTTAAATAAAATAAATTATTTTTTAAATAAAAATTTGGTTTTAAACTATAACTTAGTGTTTTCAATATTCATCAAAAATTGAAAGTTTTCAATAAAATACCAAAAATTCACCCTAAGATGATTTTGATATTCCAAATTCAAAAATGAATTCTATTTTACCAATTTCAAAACAGAGATTTTTCATTAATTAATTTAAAATTAATTCCCATTGTCAAAACCAAAAAGCGTATTTTTAAGAAATAATAACTATCAAATGATTGACACTTGTTTATGTCCAATTTCAAAGTGAAATTTCTTAAAATGACCATCATTGGATTAAATGGTAAAAATATAATCTAATTATACTTCCAAAACATTAAAATGTATAATTCTGCACTATAAATTATTTTGATTGAAAAAGTTGTTTTCAGTTAAAATATAGTATTTTTCACTGTTCACCCAAATATGAAATTTATCAGAAAAACACCAAAAATTTATTAAATGTAAATAATTATGTCTTGATTCTAAAGAATATGTTTATTTTGTCAAATTTAATATATTAAAGTTTCAAATATTATATTTGAAAAAAGTTTCACCATTAATAAGTGGTAAAGTTAAATTTTTTGAAAAAAAAAATTTTATCTGAAAAAAATGAATTTGATCATACATCATGTCTAATAAACTCATAATATGGATTCTAAAATTATAAGTATTATATAAAGTTCAAAATTCAGTTAATATTATTCACAACCGCTTTTGAATGGCTAGTTTGGCAAGTCGTGGTGCGCTTGAACTCAGTGTTGCGTGTAGTGAAAGTTATTGCATTACCTTGAGGAAATAATGTACTATGAAATCTTGTGGTGTTACATTCTTCCCTCCTTCAATAAATTGTGTCCCTGCAATTTGAAATTTTTCTTCGAAATAAAAGGTTGAAAATATAAAATACCTTTGTGGGTAAACCAACATCCGAAATTTGGTTAATAAAATTTAGTCTTAATAAGGGGGAAAGGGAAATGAAAAGGTCACCACCAAAATATGATATCAATTAGGAGAACATTGGTGGAAATTAAAGACACATAATTTTTGGAAAAACATATATATTTATAGGGAGTGATTGAGGTCATCAATCACAAACAAGTGTAAAATTGAGGGCCTTAAATTCATCAATCTATGATGATTTAGAATATAATTGGTTCAACAAAACATAAGGTATTAGGATAACACATTTTTAGTTTTAAGATCCCTTACCTAATGTTTAAAAATTAATTTCTTCAAAGAATAAGAGAAGAAAAAAATATATACTTGACAAGTAGAGTTCCATACATTAACTAATTTCTACCACAAACTCATCTTTCACTCTAAAAGATAATAGAACTTAAAAAATATATTCTATTTATACTATTAGTATAAGGTTCCAAAAAATGGATTTATAATTCATCTACCAGATCATTAAAAAACTACATTTTTAAATCTAGGACATCACATGGGCTAGTGGTAGGTGATACACCCTTGTCACCCTTCGGTTGCGGGTTCAAGTCTCGCAGCCTTGCCGGGCGCGATAGGTTACCGCCCGACCTCCAGGTTGTCCTTTTTATGGAAATCCGAAAATAATCTCAAACTAAACTTATTCAAAATACTTCTATCTAAAATCACGGTCCAAAATTTATAATGAAGGTAACCATAATAAAGATAACTTTTCCCACGTAATAACATGTGAACACCTTCATCATGTATTCTTTTAAAACACTACAACACCCTGAATTACCATAAAACCTTATTGATTACATTAATTCTCCCTTATTCCTTATATAATACTGGATATAGTCCATCTATTGAAAAATGTTGTAAGCTCCAACAAATATAGAATATACAAATCATTAATCAGTTCAAGGTTGTCAAGAATATCCAATATAATTTATCCAAATCCATAATTTATTATTCCAAAATCACTACCTTAGTATCAGAACCATATTATGGTTTATATTTCTATCGACCATATATTTTCCAAACATTTAACCTGCTATTGAGTCACTTTTCTTGGTTCCACACAATCTCAAGTCCTTAATGAAATATTACTATAGTACAATCTTTATATACTCTATAATTCTTATAAAAATAACATCATTAACACAATACTCAAATGAGACAATACTTTAATAACAGCGTAATAAATCTAATCAATACTCTTCATATTCGGTAGTATCACAACTTTATTATTATCCAATATCGGAATTTGGGGCATACTCTGATGATTTGGACCTTGATTTGGGTAGTGTCCCCACTCCTTGCAGATGAAGTACTGTACATTTGAAACTTTTTTTTACCCTTGAAATGACGTACTTGGTGTCCATTTTCTCTACACTTATAACAAACTCTCATTCCTTTCAAGAATTTACCAAGGTGATTCTTTCCACAGTTATCACATATGGGAAAATCCTTCTTTTCTCTCTTCCCTTTATCCATATTTATATCTTCCATCCTTTTCTTATCTTGCATTCCTTTAAAGCCATTGGACTCAGAGAATTCTTTACTTATCTTAGTAACACATGATACTATTTCTTCATATGTTGAGAATACATGGGAGACTATTTACCTTCTAAATGTTGGCTTAATACCATGAAAGATATGATCCTTCTTACTCTTTGAATCATACATATTACTGGAGTTCACATTCCCTCTACTGGGTTCCATTTCAATACATTGGCATACACTAGGTCAGTTTATGAATTGAAATGAATAATTCCAAACATGTAAAATACCTAACGTAAATTGAACAGTTTATAAATATAATCTATAATCATAAAAAAATGTTTTCCTTGAAGAAGTATATACTCATAAACCCTTCATAATGGTTTATAAAGAAAATGAGAATTATCCTAAGCATATCCCCCAGAAGTGTCATAACCAAGAGTGCAGCAAGGCCCATTATCGTGCACCAGTTCTCATTCGATTCTAGCTCAAAGCGGTTTTTTCAGGTTTTACCCCTAGGTACATCTGTTCTAGAGCTACCTCTACCTGATCGTATACATAAAGGGATGTATTTCTTGGAAAACTCACAAAATCTCTACAATACAATTTTTTTGGAATTTATTCTATACAAATCCTTAAAGTCCATCTTAGGGCTATGTGCTCTAATCAGAATTTACCTAAATCTAGTTTCCAAGGTTTGTACTAAACTTCCTCTGATACCAACTGTAAAGCCCCGACCCAAGATTCCAAGAGTCGGTGAATTATTTTAATACATTTGCATGATTACAAGGAATCAAGTCCCGAAAGACCGATCAGTTTAGCATTCTTGTAAAATAGATTACATACATGAACATTACATTACACTTTATAACATACAACACAAAAAAAATCCTTTGAGAATGCCATTGTTCCCTTATCTTAACCCTACATCTCAAACATAAAACACTTCTTGGGATCTTGGGAAAATAAAACATAGAAAGGGGTGAGCTCAGATGCTCAATAAGGATAACAATATAGCAGAAACTTTCATAAATATGCATAAAAATTTAAGGCAATGTATACGACTAAAAAAAAGCCTTTTAAACTTAAACTTATGCATAATATAGAAAAGATACAATAAAATAATTCCATTTACTTATTCACATGGATATTCTACTAGTCGAAAAATCACACGCAATATCAATAGCCACTTACATAATGATGGAATGCATAATGCCAGACTTTCATAACCACATAGTCAAGGCCTTGTGCCCAGACTACAAAAAAACAATTTGTCAAGGCCTTTTTCCAAGACACTAGTTTGTCTCATGAGACCTATAGATGCATCAGGGAGCTATAGCGGTCTCCACCTGTCACTTACTAAGTCTAATTCATTCCTCATATGAAAAGGATTAAACATAACATAAACATTAGTATTAAAAATAGCATACAAAATGTCAATAATTTATCCATAAACCATGAATGGTATAAAAGTAACACATCCACAGTCAAAAATATCACAAAAACTTCAATACAATATGGAATATTTTTATCATAATAAATTAGCTTCACACAAGTTTAAAAATCCATCAAAGGATGTTGACATAGATGAAAATGATTTGTAATACTCTTTGAGAGAAATATCCCTTTTTTATGAAAACATTTAAATGTCACAAAATTTATAAAGGAAGTCATTTAATAGAAATTTTTGAATCACAGTGTCCCATACCACATTGAAACTTTTGAAAGTAATTAACATTTTTAAAAAATTCATGTCCATATAAATAAATCCTTAAAAACCATTTTAAAAACATGGACATTAATGAGAATCACTTAGAAGAATAAATATTTAAAACATTTAAAATGATGTTTTAGTAAAAAAACCTCCCTTAAAAAATACCTTTGAAAAATATTTTATGAAACATGGACATGGATAATAAATATATCCCAGTAGATACTTACGTAAAAACAACTTCGGACAATAAAGAGATTGTGAAATTAACCCTTACCTTGCACTTTTTTTAGTTGAGGGTATGTTTAACCTCTTGTATGAAGACCGTAGTATGTTATTAAATTATAAAATAACCATATTAATATTTATGATATCATACATTTTTCATTTATTACTTTATACTACCCATTTAATAATAATTTCCACATTAAATTAACATTTTGGGTAATAATTTCTTTCTTTATCGTACGTGTTTTAACTTGTTACTATTGATTGTATCAGTTAGATCATGATTTAAATAATTCTATAACATAAAATGTGATTTATATATCATATATATTTAGAATATAAATATGTATTAAAGACATATATATGAAATGGAAAACACCATTTATGGAGATGGTAGTCCGTACGTACGCATCAACGTTGTTTCTGTTTTCATATCGTATTGAATGGAACTAAGTGAATAAGATATATGTAATTACATAAATAAATATATATATATATATATATATATCTAGTATAATTATTATGTCATATATTACATACTCATTAATGATATATATTTTATAATCATCGTTGAATGGTGAACGTGGAAATGAATCTCATCGCGTCGTGGAGACAGTAATCCGTACGTATGCACGAGCGACAATATGATTATATTGATGAAAATATCATATGTAATTAGATGGTATATCATATATACAGAATCATTAACATTTTTTATTTATTTTCTACATTAGTTATACTCATTGTTATACCCATCTTAAAAATGAAGTGTTTGAATAAAAAACTACACCACAACGTGGAGACGGTATTCCGTACGTGCGCACATATGGTGACTTGTCATTTATAGGATGGATAGAATAATGAATATGGTTGTAACATTTTTATAATAACATTACAGTATATAGAAGATACTGGATTTATTATTTTAGAATGGAAACAACAAAGAAAGAGGATGTGGAAGAGGAAAAGAACTTGAAAGAGGTGATGAAATATTTACCTCTTCTTCGGGTTCTTCCTTTTGATTTGATCAGAAGGGCTCCTTAGGTTGGATTTCTAGGATAAAATGAGGATAGTTGGGAGGATATTTGGGTAGGGTCTGGATAATACAAAAGGATTTTGAGGAGTGAAATTAATATAAGGGGAAGTGCCCTTTTATAAGAGAGGTGAGGGTCACTTTAGGAAAAGCTTGAAATATTATTTTATTATAAACTCATTTTATGTTTCTAATGGATCCAAAAATAATTTATTTAGATTATAAGGTGGGGATGAGACAGAAAACTCTCAACCAATAGGTTTTAGACTTGTTTAGGTCACTATATTAACCTTAACATTTGGATTTAACTCTTAGTTAAATAGTTTGACACTTACCATGTCTCTTTGTATTCTTATATTATGTGGTTAATAAACTTACTATAAAATTACAATCAAACCCCAATTGTTTAATTAATGTAATATATATTATTATATAATACTTTTGGACAAACCATATATTTCTAGGACTATTATTTCAATTAATAATATAATATGTCATTTAAAAACTATTTTATGTCAATTTGGACACTATTTAGTATTTTGTTTTTTATAAATTTATAACAGCATTATTAATTATAAAAACATTAATCTAACCAACTATAACATGTCATATTAACCTATAAAATTAGTTTAATTTATAAAAAGTCTCAAATCACATTTATTTGGATATTTATAATGTCAATTATTTTAATCTTTTATTAATACGGTAATTACTGCATCATCATTATGTCATAAATAAATTTTAATATTTAATGTCTAAAAATTATAAATAAAATACCATTAGGTATGAAATAGTTTTATATTTCTAATGAATATTTATAGTCGAATTAATCTTATATATAATTATATACTAAAAATGTTATAGTTATTAAACTTTGATTTTAACTCTTTTAACTCTTCTTTAAATAAAATAATAATAAATGTCATAGTCTAATCCAAGTATACCTAAAGGATCATATTTTATTCCTAAGGTTGTTTTTGTTCGAATTAAATTTATCCAATAGAATTAGGACACGTGTTAGGGTAATAATAATATCATTTTTACCCTTAATTACAATTTTTACTTTTAACCGTGGTAAATAAAAGTAAAAAGGTACTATTCACCAAAATTTATTTTCATCTTATTGAACCAAATTTTACTTAATTATATCCACCATTTCTCTAGGATTTTTTAAATTCAATTCACAAAAGTAGTAATGTTAAGTTTTATGTAAATTTGCAAATGCTACTAGGAGGTGGGTAAAAGACAGAAAAGAGTTCAAATTTTTTTATCTATCTAAAATTATTATAAACTGACTCCAATGAATGAAATTAAACTTATATAGGTATTATGTATCTATTTGACCTAAAATAAATTCAAATAAAATAAATAATTATTTAAATAAAAATTCGGTTTTAAACTATAACTCAGTGTTTTTCACTATTCATCAAAAATTCAAAGTTTTCATAAAAATACCAAAACATCACCCTAAGCTAATTTTGATATTCTTAATTAAAAAATGAATTCTATTTTACCAATTTAAAAACATATAAGTTTCATTAATTAATTTAAAATTAATTCCTGTTGTCAAAACCATAAAGCATATTTTTAAGAAATAATAACTATCAAAAGATTGACACCTGTTTATGTCCAATTTAAAATGAAATTACATACAATGACCATAATTGGATTAAATGGTAAAAATATAATATAATTATACTTCCAAAACATTAAAATTTATAATTCAACACTATATATTATTTTGATTAAAAAAGTTTTTTTCAATTAAAATATAGTATTTTTCACTATTCACCCAAATATGAAAGTTATCAAAAAAACACAAAAAATTTATTGAAACTAAATTATTATGTCCCTATTCTAAAGAAAAATTTTATTTTCACAAATTGAATATATAAAAGTTTCAAATATTATATTTAAAAAAAGGTTCGCCATTAAAAGGCGGTAAAATTGCATTTTTGGAAAAATAATTCCTTTCTCTGAAAAAAATGAATTTGATCATAAATTATGTCTAAGAAACTCATAATATAGATTCTAAAATTATAAGTATTATATAATGTTCAAAATTCAGTTAATTCTATTTATAACCACTTTTGAACGGCTAGTTTGGTAAGTCATGGTGCGCTTGAACTCAGTGTTGCGTGTAGTGCAAGTTATTGCATTATTTTGAAGAAATAATGTACTATGAAATATTGGGGTGTTAAATTATTCCCTCCTTAAATAAATTGCGTCCTCTCAATTTGAAATTGTTCTTTGAAAATAAAAGGTTGAAAATAGAAAATAACTTTTTGGAAAACCCACATCAGAAATTGGGTTAATAAAATTTAGTCTTAATGAGAGGAAAAGGGAAATGAAAAGGTCCCCACCCAATTGTGATCTTGATTAGGAGAATATTGGTGGAAATTAGAGAAACATAAATGGAGGAAAAACATATATATTTATAATGATTGATTGAGGTCATCAATCCCAAACAAGTGTAAAATTTAGGGCCTCAAATTCATCAATCTATGATGATTTAAAATATCATTGGTTCAATAGAACAAAAGGTATTAGGATACCAAATTTTTAATTTTATGATCCCTTACCTAAAGTTTAACAATTAATTTCTTCATAGAATAATAGAAGAAAAAAATATATACTTGACAAGTACAGATCCATCCTGTAACTAATTTCTACCACAAACTCATCTTTCACTCTAAAAGATAAAATAACTTAAAAAAATATTCTATTTATCCTATTAGTATAGGGTTCAAAAAAAAATGAATTTATAATTCATCTACCAGACCATTAAAAAACTACATTATTCAATCTAGGATATCATGTGGGCTAGTGGTAGGTGATACACCTTTGTCGCCATTCGATAGCGGGTTCAAGTCTCATTGCTTTGCTAGATGCAACAGGTTGCCACCCAACCTATGGGTTGTCCTTTTTATGGAAATCCAAAAATAATCTCAAACTAAAATTATCCAAAATACTTCTGTCCAAACTCACAGTCCAGAATTTATAATTAAGGTAAACACAATGGATATCCTTTTTGCCACGTAATAACATGTAAACACCTTCATCATGTATTCTTTTAAAACACTAAAACATCCTAAATTACCATAAAACCTTATTGATTACATTCATCCTCCCTTATTCCTTATAGAATACTGGATACACTCCTTATATTGAAAAATGTTGTAAACTCCAACAATTATGGAATATACAAATCATTAATCAGTTTCAAGGTTGTCAAGAATATCCAATATAATTTATCCAAATCAATCATGTATTATTCCAAAATCACTACCTCAGTAACAGAACCATATTATGGTTTATCTTTCTCTCAACCATATATTTTCCAAACATTTAACCTTCTATTGAGTCACTTTTCTTGGTTCCACACAATCTCAAGTCCTTAGTGAAATAGTACTTCAATACAATCCTTATATAATCTATAATTCTTATAACATGTACATCATTAACACAATACTCAAATGACATAATAATTTAATAACAACGTAATAAATCTAATCATTACTCTTCATATTCAGTAGTATCATAACTTTATTATTATCAAATAGCAACATTTGGGGTATACTCTAATGATTTGGACAATGATTTTTATAGTTTCGCATCTCATTTTAGATGAAGTATTGTACATTTGAAACTTTTTTCTTACCCTTTCAATCACGTACTTGGTGTCCTTTTTCTCCACACTTATAACAAACGCCCATTCCCTTCAAGAATTTACCAAGGTGATTCTTTCCACAGTTATCACATATGGGAAAATCCTTCTTTTCCCTCTTCCATTTATCTATCTTTATATCTTGCATCCTTTTCTTCTCTTGCTTCCCTTCAAATCCATAGGACTTAGAGAATTCATTACTTATCTTCTTAACACATGGTACTATTTCTTCATATGTTGAGAATACATGGGAGACTATTTCCCTTATAAATGTTGCCTTAATACCCTGAAAGATATGATCCTTCTTACTCTTTGGATCATACATATTGCTGGAGTTCACATTCCTTCTACTGGGTGCCATTTCTATACAATGACATACCTAGGTCAGTTTATGAATTGCAATGAATAATTCGGAACTTGTAAAATAAATAAAGTAAATTGAACAGTTTATGGATATAATCAATAATCATAAAAAATGTCTTCCTTGAGGAAGAATATACTCATAAACCCCTCATAATGGTTTGTAAAGAAAATGAGAATTATCCTTAACATATCCCCTAGGAGTATCATAACTAAGAGTGCAGCAAGACCCATTGTTGTGCACCAGTTCCCGTTCAATTCTAGCTCAAAGAGATGTTTTCGTGTTTTACCCCTACGTACATCTGTGCCGAAGCCGCTTATACTTGCTCGTATCTATACATGGACATATTTCTTAGAAAAATCACAAAATATCTACAATACCAAAATTTTAGTAAGTTCTTCTATACAAATCCTCAAAGTCTATCTTAGGGCTATGTGCTCTAATTAGAGATTACCTAAATCTAGTTTCCATGGTCTGTAAAAAAACATCCTCTGATACCAACATTAATGTCCCGACCCTAGATTCCCAGAGTCTGTGCATTATTTTAATACATTGGAATGATTACAATGAATCATGTCTCGAAAGACCGATCAGTTTAGCAGTCTTGGAAAATAGATTACATACATGAAAAACACATTACACTTTATAACATACAAAAAAAAATCCTTTGGGAATGCCATTGTTCCCTTAGCTTAACCCTATATCTCAAACGTAAAACACTTCTTGGGATCCTGAGAAAATAAAACATAGAAAGGAGTGAGCTCAGATGCTCAGTAAAGATAACAATATAGCAGATACTTTCATAAATAAGCACAAACATTTAAGGCAATGTATATGACTAAAACAATATCCTTTTAAAATTAAACTTCAGAATAATATGGAAAAGATACAATAAAATAATTCCATTTACTTATTCACATGGATATTATACTAGTCTAATAATCACATGAAATATCAATATCCACTTTCATAATCCTTGTGCCAAGACTAGTTTTTTTTTGTCAAGGTCTTGTTCCAAGACATTAGTTTGTCTCATGAGACCTATCGATGTATCGAGGAGCTATAGTGGACTCCACTCGTCACTTACTAATTCCAATGCATTCCTAATGTGAAAAGGATTAAACATAACATAAACACTCATATTAAAACTAGCATACGAAATGTCAATACTTTATCCATAAACCATGAATGGTATAAAACTAACACATCCACAGTAAAAAATATCACAAAACCTTCAATAAAATATGGATGATTTGTATCATAATAAACCAGCTTCAAACAAGTTTAAAAATCCATCAAAGGATGGTGACATAGATTAAAATGATTTTTAATACTCTTTGAGAGAAATATACCTTTTTTATGAAAACATTTAAAAGTCACACAATTTATAAAGGAAGTATTTTAATAGAAATTTTTGAATCAAAGTGTCCCATACCACTTTGATACTTTTGAATGGAATTAACTTTTTAAAAACATTCATGTTCTTATAAAAAAATCCTTAAAAACTATTTTAAAAACTTGGACATTAATGAGAATGATTTAGAAGAATAAATATTCAAAAAATTTAAAATGATGTTTTAGTAAAAAAATTACCTTAATTAATACCTTTTAAAACTATTTTATGAAACATGGACATGGATAATAAATATGTCCTAGTAGATACTTACGTAAAAACAATGTCGGATAATAAAGATATTGTGAAATTAACCCTTACCTTGCACTTTCCTTTAGTCGAGGGTACGTTTAACCTCTTGTATGAAGAATGTAGTATGTTATTAAATTATACCAGAACCATATTAATATTTATGATATCATACATGATTCATTTATGACTCTATACTACCCATTGAATAATAATTTCCACGTTAAATTATCATCTCGGGTAATAATTTATTTCTTTATCACATGTGTTTTAACTTGTTACTCTTGATTGTATCACTTATATAACGATTTAAATACTTCCATAATATAAAAAATGATTTATATATCATATATATTTATAATATAAATATGTATAATAGACATATATATGAAATGGAAAACACCGTTTATGGAGACGGTAGTCTGTATGTATGCATAAATGTAGTTTCCATTTTCATATCGTATTGAACAGAACTAAGTGAATAAGATATATGTAAGTACATATATATATATCCAGAAGTATTATTAGGTCATATATTACATACTTATTAATGATATATATTTTATAATCATCGTTGAATGATGAATGTGGAAATGAATCTAATCACGTCGTGGAGACGGTAATCCGTACGTACACACGAGCGACAATATCATTATATTGATGGAAAAATAATATGAAATTGGATGTTATATAATATATACATAATAATTAACATTTTATATTTATTATTTACATCGGTTATACTCATTATTATACCCATCCTAATAATGAAGTGTTTTAATAACAAACTACACCACAATGTGGAGACGGTAATCTTTACGTACGCACGTATGGTGACTTGTCATTTATTGGATGGATAGAATAATGAATATGGTTTTACCACTTTTATAATAACATAACAGTATATAGAAGATAATTTATTAATTATTTTATAATGGGAACAAAAAAGATAGGTGAAGTGGAAGAAGAAAAGAACTTGAAAGAGGTGATGAAATATTTACCTCCTCTTCGGGACCCTCCTTTTGATTTGATCAAAAGGGATCCATAGTTTGGCTTTATGACCAAAGGAAGGCCTATATGATGAAGGGAGGAAAGTTGGGAGGATATTTTTGTAGGGTTTGGCCAAGAAAAAAGGCTTTGTAGGTGTGAAATTAAGAGAAGGGGAAGTGCCCTTTTATAAGAGAGGTGAGGGTCACTTTAGCAAAAGCTTGAAATATTTTTTTTATAATAAAATAATTTTCGGTTTCTAATGGCTCCAAAATTATTTATTTATAGGATAATGTGGGGATGGGTCTAAAACCTCTCAACAAATAGGTTTTAGACATGTTTAGGTCACTATATTAATCTTAACTTTTAGATTTAACTCTTAGTTAAGTAGTTTGAGATTTACCATGTCTCTTTGTTTTTTTATATTATATGGTTAATAAACTTACTATAAAATGCCAATAGAACCCCAATTAGTTCATTAATGTCATATATATTATTATATAAGTCTTTTGTACGAACCTTATATTTTTTATACTATTATATCAATTAATAATATAATATGTGTTTTAAAAACTATTTTATGTCAATTTTGAAACTATTTGGTATTTTGTTTTTTCTAAATTTATAACAGCATTATCACTTCGAAAAAAATTAATCTAACCAACCCTAACAAGTCATATTAACATATAAAATTAGTGTAATTTATAAAAATGATCAAATCACATTTATTTGGATATTTATAATGTCAATTATTTTAATCGTTAATTAATATGGTAATTACTGCATCATCATTGTGTCATAAATAAATTTAATTATTTAATGTCTAAAAATAATAAATAAAATACCATTATGTAGGAAACCATTTTATATTTTTAATGAATATTTAGTGTCGAATTTATCTTATGTATAACCCTATATTAATTTTTTTATTTATTAAACTTTGATTTTAACTCTTTTAACTCTTCTTTAAATAAAATAATAATAAATGTCCAAATCTAATCCAAGTGGACCTAAAGGATTATATTTTATTTATAAGGTTTTTTTGGTCGAATTAAACTTATCTATTAGAATTAGGACATGTGTTTTGGTAATAATAATAGCATTTTTACCGTTAATTACCCTTTTTACTTTTAACCGTGGTAAATAAAAGTAAAAAGTTACTATTCAACAAAAATTATTTCATCTTATTGAACCAAATTTTACTTACTGATATCAACTGTGAGTCTCGGATTTTTGAAATTCAACTCACAAAAGTGGTAAAATTATGTTTTATGTAAATTTTATAATGCTCCTAGGAGGTGGGTAAAAGACGTTAAAAAGTTCAATAAAATTTTTATATATCTAAAATTATTATAAACTGACTCCAATGAATTACATTGAACTTATATAGGTATTATTTATATATTTTGACCTAAAATAAATGTAAACAAAATAAATAATTATTTAAATAAAAATTCAGTTTTAAACTATAACTTAGTGTTTTTCACTATTTATCAAAAATTGAAAGTTTTCAGAAAAATACAAATATTCACCCTAAGGTAATTTTGATATTCCAAATTCAAAAATGAATTCTA